>CM038144.1:412385379-413585379 GCA_021437245.1 Aegilops speltoides
GTGGATGTACGATAGCACCACCTATCGGAACCACGCCAAAAACATCCGTGTCTCCAATTGCGTTTGAATCCTCCAAACCCTTCCCTTTACTTTCTTGCAAGTTGCATGCTTTAATTTTCGCTGCCTATATACTCTTTGCATGCTTGCTTGAATTGTGTGATGATTGCTTGACTTGTCCTAAAGTAGCTAAAATCTGCCAAACTCTAAAATTGGGAAAAGGTTAAGTGTTTATTGGTCAGGTAGTCTAATCACCCCCCTCTAGACATACTTCAAGGTCCTACAAGTGGTATCAGAGCTTTGGTCTCCATTTGCTTTGATTTCCATAGCTTTTGGTGGTCATAGCCTTGGTTTCACAACCTAGGAGAATATGGCGTCTAGCGAGGGAAATTATCACTGTAGAGGTCCTTACTTTGATGGTACCAATTTTGCTAGTTGGAAGCATAAGATGAAAATGCATATTCTTGGACATAACCCCACCATTTGGGCAATTATTTGTATTGGCTTGCAAGGTGAATTTTTCGATGGGAGAGAACCGAACTGTGAAGCTAATGCGGAAGAATTGAAGATGCTGCAATACAACGCTCAAGCATGTGACATCATCTTCAACGGATTGTGCCCCGAAGAATTCAACAAAGTCAGCCGTCTTGAGAATACAAAGGAAATTTGGGATACTTTGATTGATATGCATGAAGGTACCGAGTCTTTCAAGGAATCCAAGTTGGATGTGCTCCAAAGTCAGCTTGACAAGTTCAAAATGAAGGATGGTGAAGGTGTCGCTGAAATGTACTCTAGGCTTGCTCTTATCACCAATGAGATTGCCGGCTTAGGGAGTGAAGAGATGACCGACAAATTCATCATCAAGAAAATCCTAAGAGCATTGGATGGAAAGTATGATACCGTGTGCACATTGATTCAAATGATGCCAAACTACAAAGATCTCAAGCCAACGGAAGTCATTGGAAGAATTGTTGCTCATGAGATGTCACTCAAGGATAAGGAGGAACTTCACAACAAGTCAAGTGGTGCTTACAAGGCCTCAAGTGAAGCCCCCACATCATCAAGTGAGAAACCAACCTTCAATGAAGAATTGAGCTTAATGGTGAAGAACTTCAACAAATTCTACAAGAGTAGAAGCAAAGAAAGAAGCTCCAAGTCAAGGTCTTACAATGACAAAAGATCTTCTAGCCGTGAGCGCAATTGCTACAATTGTGGGAGACCCGGACACTATTCCAATGAGTGTATGGCACCCTACAAAAGAAGAGAAGATTCTCCAAGAAGAAGGAACAAAAGAGAAGAATCACCACCAAGAGAGAGGAGGAGTAGAGATGATCGTTATGAACGAAGACCCTCACGGAGAAGCAAGGATTCAGAAAGGAAGGACAAGTCATCAAGGAGCTACACAAAACGAAGACATCAAGCTCATGTTGGTGAATGGGTATCCGGCTCCGACTCCGACACTCACTCGAGAGAAGCTATCACTCCGACTCGAATATACTCAAGATGAAGGTGTTGCCGGTCTAGCACTTGTGTCAACCAACTCCTACGACATATTTGACTCACCAAATGAAGGTGTTGGAAGATGCTTCATGGCCAAAGGTCCAAAGGTAACACATCCCGAGTATGTTGATTTTAATAGCGATGAAGATGACTTGCTTGTGGATGATGATTTACTTGTTGACAACTCGAGTGATGAATACTATGATGAAACGTCAATTAATCATGCTAATCAAGATAAAACGAATGACAGTGATAAGGAGAAGATTGAGCTTCTTGTTGGGGAACGTAGTAATTTCAAAAATTTCCTACGCACACACAAGATCATGGTGATGCATAGCAACGAGAGGGAGAGTGTTGTCTCGTACCCTCGTGACCCGAAGCGGAAGCGTTGGCATAGCGTAGAGGAAGTAGTCGTCGTCCTCCGGTCCAACCGATCCAAGCACCGTTACTCCGGCACCTCCGAGTTCTTGACACACGTACAATCGATGGCGCTCCCGATCTTGATCCAGCGAAGCGCGGGAGGAGTTCCGTCGGCCGCGATGGCGTGGTGGCGATCTTGATGTTCTCTGTCGCGAGGCTTCGCCTAAGCACCGCTACAATATGACCGAGGTGTAATATCGTGGAGGGGCACCGCTGCGGCTAAGGCGATCAATGATCAACTTGTGTGTCCATGGGGTGCCTTGCCCCGTATATAAAGGAGGGAGGGAGGAGGAGGCGGCCCTCTCTATGGCGCGCCATGGGGAGTCCTACTCCCAGGGAGTAGGATTCCCCCTTTCTAGTCAACTAGTAGTCCTTCCATGTATTAGGAGTAGGAGAGAAGGAAAGGAAAGAGAAGGAGAAGGAAGGAAGGGTCGCCCCTTCCCTAGTCAATTCGGACTAGACCAAGGGGAGGCGGTGGCCACCCTTTTGGCCCTTTTCTCCTTTCCCGTATGGCCCATTAAGGCCCAATACGAATTCCCATAACTCTCCGGTACTCGAAAAATACCGAATCACTCGAACCTTTCCGAACTCGAATATAGTCGTCCAATATATCAATCTTTACGTCTCGACCATTTCGAGACTCCTCGTCATGTCCCGATCTCATCCGGGACTCCGAACTCCTTGGTACATCAAAACTCATAAACTCATAATATAAGCATCATCGAAACCTTAAGCGTGCGGACCCTACGGTTCGAGAACAATGTAGACATGACCGAGACACGTCTCGGTAAATAACCAATAGCAAGACCTGGATGCCCATATTGGTTCCTACATATTCTCGAAGATCTTTATCGGTCATACCGCATAACATCATCGTTGTTCCTTTGTCATCGGTATGTTACTTGCGAGATTCGATCGTCGGTATCAATACCTAGTTCAATCTCGTTACGGCAAGTCTCTTTACTCGTTCGTAATACATCATCTACAACTAACTCATTAGTTGCAATGCTTGCAAGGCTTAAGTGATGTGCATTACCGAGAGGGCCAGAGATACCTCTCAGAGCATTCGGAGTGACAAATCCTAATCTCGAAATCGCCAACCCAACAAGTACCTTTGGAGACACACTGTAGAACACCTTTATAATCACCCGATTCGTTGTGACGTTTGGTAGCACACAAAGTGTTCCTCCGTAAGCAGGAGTTGCATAATCTCATAGTCATAGGAACATGTATAAGTCATGAAGAAAGCAATAGCAACATACTAAATGATCGGGTGCTAAGCTAACGGAATGGGTCATGTCAATCAGATCATTCAACTAATGATGTGATCCGTTAATCAAATAACAACTCTTTGTCCATGGTTAGGAAACATAACCATCTTTGATTAACAAGCTAGTCAAGTAGAGGCATACTAGTGACCTCTGTTTGTCTATATATTCACACATGTATTATGTTTCCGGTTAATACAATTCTAGCATGAATAATAAACATTTATCATGATATAAGGAAATAAATAATAACTTTATTATTGCCTCTAGGGCATATTTCCTTGATCTCCCACTTGCACTAGAGTCCATAATCTAGATCACATCACCATGTGATTAACATCGATAGTTCACATCATCATGTGATTAACACCCATAGTTCACATCGCCATGTGACCAACACCCAAAGGGTTTACTAGATTGATAATCTAGTTCACATCGCTATGTGATTAACACCCAAAGAGTACTAAGGTGTGATCATGTTTTGCTTGTGAGAGAATCTTAGTCAGCGGGTCTTTCACATTCAGATCCGTTATGTATTTTGCAATTTTCTATGTCTACAATGCTGCGCGGAGCTACTCTAACTAATTGCTCCCGGTTTCAATATGTATCTAGATCGAGACTTAGAGTCATCGGATCGGTGTCAAAACTTGATCGGCGTAACCCTTTACGACGAACCTTTTGTCACCTCCATAATCGAAACATATCCTTATTCCACTAAGGATAATTTTGACCATTGTCGATGATCTACTCCTAGATCACTATTGTGCTCCTTGTCAAACTTCGTGTAGGGTATACAATAGATCGATACACAGCATGGCATACTTTATAGAACCTATGGCCAAGGCATAGGGAATGACTTTCATTCTCTTTCTATCTTCTGCCGTGGTCGGGTTTTGAGTCTTACTCAATTTCACACCTTGTAACACAGGCAAGAACTCTTTCTTTGGTGTTCCATTTTGAACTACTTCAAAATCTTGTCAAGGTATGTACTCATTGAAAAAACTTATCAAGCGTCTTGATCTATCTCTATAGATCTTGATGCTCAATATATAACAACTTCACGAGGTCTTTCTTTGAAAAACTCCTTTCAAACACTCCTTTATGCTTTGCGAGAATAATTCTACATTATTTCCGATCTACAATATGTCATTCACATATACTTATCGAAATCTTGTAGTGCTCCCACTCACTTTCTAGTAAATCTGGGCTTCTTTGCAAGTCTGTATAAAGTATATCTTTGATTAACTTATCAAAGCGTATATTCCAACTCGAGATGCTTGCACCAGTCCATAGATGCACATTTTGTTAACACCTTTAGGATCGACAAAACCTCTTGGTTGCATCACATACAACTCTTCCTTAATAACTCCATTAAGGAATGCAGTTTTGTTTATCCATTTGCGATTTCATAAAATCGGCAATTGCTAACATGATTGGACGGACTTTTAAGCATCGATACGAGTGGGAAAATCTCATTGTATTCAACATCTTGAACTTTGTCAAAAACCCTTTTTGACAAGTCTAGCTTTGTAGATAGTAACACTACTATCAGCGTCCGTCTTCCTCTTGAAGATCCATTTATTTTCTATGGCTTGCCGATCATCGGCCAACTCCACCAAAGTCCACACTTTGTTCTCATACATGGATCTCATCTCAGATTTCATGGCCTCAAGCCATTTCGCGGAATCTGGGCTCATCATCGCTTCCTCATAGTTCGTAGGTTCATCATGGTCTAGTTACATGACTTCCAGAATAGGATTACCGTACCACTCAGTGCGGATCTCACTCTGGTTTACCTACGAGATTCGGTAGTAACTTGATCGAAGTTACATGATCATCATCATTAGCTTCCTCACTAATTGGTGTAGTAGTCACGAGGAACAAATTTACGTGATGAACTACTTTCAATAAGGGAGAAGGTACAATTACCTCATCAAGTTCTACTTTCCTCCCACTCACTTCTTTCGAGAGAAACTCCTTCTCTAGAAAGGATCCATTTTAACAACGAAAATCTTGCTTTAGGATCTGTGATAGAAGGTGTACCCAACAATTTCCTTTGGGTATTCTATGAAGATGCACTTCTCGATTTGGGTTTGAGCTTATCGGGATGAAACTTTTCACATAAGCATCGCAGCCCCAAACTTTAAGAAAGCGAAAACTTTGGTTTCTTGCTAAACCACGATTCATATAGTGTCGTCTCAGCAGTTTAGATGGTGCCCTATTTAACGTGAATGTAGCTGTCTCTAATGCATGATCCCAAAAGCGATATTGGTAAATCGGTAAGAAACATCATAGATTGTACTATATCCAATAAAATGCGGTTATGACGTTCGGACACACCATTATGATGTGGTGTTCTAGGTGGCATGAATTTGTGAAACTATTCCACATTGTTTTAATTGAAGACCAAACTCGTAACTCAAATATTTGTCTCATGATCGGATCGTAGAAACCTTATTTTCTTGTCACGATGATTTTCCACTTCACTCTGAAATTCTTTGAACCTTTCAACTATTTAGGACTTATGTTTCATCAAGTAGATATACCCATATCTGCTCAAATCATCTGTGAAGGTCAAAAATAACGATACCGCCGTGAGCCTTAACACTCATTGGATCGCATACATCGGTATGTATTATTTCCAATAAGTCAGTTTTCGCTCCTTTGTTAGGAGAAGCGGAGTCTTAGTCATCTTGCCCATGAGGCATGGTTACATAAGCATCAAGTGATTCCAAAATCCCATCGGCATGGAGTTTCTTCATCGCTTTACATAATATGACCTAAATGGCGATTACCACAAATAAGTTGCACTATCATTATTAACTTTGCATCTTTTGGTTTCAATATTATGAATATGTGTATCACTACGATCGAGATCCAATGAACCATTTTCATTGGGTGTGTAACCATATAAGGTTTTATTCATGTAAGCAGAACAACAGTTTATTCTCTTACTTAAATGAATAACCGTATTGCAATAAACATGATCAAATCATATTCATGCTCAGCATAAACACCAAATAACATTTATTTAGGTTCAACACTAATCCGAAAGTATAGGGAGTGTGCGATGATGATCATATCAATCTTGAAACTACTTTCAACACACATCGTCACTTCACCCTTAACTAGTTTACATTTATTACGCAACTCCGTTTGAGTTACTACTCTTAGTAACCGAACCAGTACCAAATACGAGGGGTTGCTATAAACACTAGTAAAGTACACATCAATAACATGTATATCAAATATACCTTTGTTTACTTTGCCATCCTTCTTATCCGCCAAATACTTGGGGTAGTTACGCTTCGATGACCAGTCCCTTTGCGGTAGAAGCACTTAGTCTCGGGCTTAGGTCGGACTTGGGATTCTTCACTTGAGAAGCAACTTGCTTGCCGTTCTTCTTGAAGTTCCTTCTATCCCTTTGCCCTTTTCTTGAAACTAGTGGTCTTGCTAACCATCAACACTTGATGTTCTTTCTTGATTTCTACCTTCATCAATTTCATCATCATGAAAAACTGGGAATCATATTCATCATCCCTTGCATACTATAGTTCATCACGAAGTTCTATTAACTTGGTGATGGTGACTGAAAATTCATCAATCACTATCTTATCTGGAAGATTAACTCCCACTTGATTCAAGCGATTGTAGTACCCGGACAATCGAGCACATGCTCACTATTTGAGCGATTCTCCTCCATCTTTTAGCTATAGAACTTGTTGGAGACTTCATATCTCTCAACTCGGGTATTTGCTTGAAATATTAACTTCAATTCTGGAACATCTCATATGGTCCATGATGTTCAAAACATCTTTGAAGTCCGATTCTAAGCCATAAAGCATGGTGCACAAAACTATCAAGTAGTCATCATATTGAGCTAGCCAAAGCGTTCATAACGTGCGCATACGCTCTGCAATAGGTCATCACCTAGCGGTGCATTAAGGACATAATTCTTACGTGCGACAATGAGGATAAACCTCGGATCACGGATCCAATCCGCATCATTGCTACTAACATCTTTCAACACAATTTTCTCTAGGAACATATCAAAATAAACATATGAAAGCAACAACGCAAGCTATTGATCTTACAACATAATTTGCAAAATACTACGGGACTAAGTTCATGATAAATTTAAGTTCAATTAATCATATTACTTAAGAACTCCCACTTAGATAGACATCTCTCTAGTCATCTAAGTGATCACGTGATCAAATCAACTAAACCATAACCGATCATCACGTGAGATGGAGTAGTTTTCAATGGTGAACATCTTATGTTGATCATATCTACTATATGATTCACGTTCGACCTTTCGGTCTCCGTGTTCGAGGCCATATCGCATATGCTAGGCTCGTCAAGTATAACCTAAGTATTCTGCGTGTGCAAAACTGGCTTGCACCCGTTGTAGATGGACGTAGAGCTTATCACACCCGATCATCACGTGGTGTGCAGGCACGACGAACTTTGGCAGCGGTGCATACTCGAGGAGAACACTTCTTGATAATTTAGTGAGAGATCATCTTAAAATGCTACCGTCGATCAAAGCAAGAATAAGATGTATAATAGATAAACATCATATGCAATCAAAATATGTGACATGATATGGCCATGATCATCTTGCGCCTTTGATCTCCATCTCAAAATCTTGTCATGATCTCTATTGTCACCGACCACGACACCATGATCTTCATCATCTTGATCTATATCAATGTGTCATCACATGGTTGTCTCACCAACTATTGCTCTTGCAACTATTGCTATCGTATAGCGATAAAGTAAAGCAATTATTTGGCACTTGCATCTTATGCAACAAAGAGACATCCATAGGGCTTCGCGATTGCCGATAACTTCAACAAAACATGATCATCTCATACAACACCTTATATATTATCACGTCTTGACCATATCACATCACAACATGCCTGCAAAAACAAGTTAGGCGTCCTCTACTTTGTTGTTGCAAGTTTTACGTGGCTGCTACGGGCTTAAGCAAGAATCAATCTCACCTCGCATCAAAACCACAGCGATAGTTTGTCAAGTTGATGCTGTTTTAACCTTCGCAAGGACGGGCGTAGCCACACTCAGTTCAACTAAAGTTGGAGAAACCGACACCGCTAGTCACTGTGTGCAAAGCACGGCGGTAAAACCAGTCTCGCGTAAGTGTCTGGCGTAATGTCGGTCGGGCGCTTCATCCAACAATACCGCCGAACCAAAGTATGACATCTTTGGTAAGCGGTATGACTTATATCGCCCACAACTCACTTGTGTTCTACTCGTGCATATAACATCAAACCATAAAACCTAGGCTCGGATGCCTTTGTTGGGGAGCGTAGTAATTTCAAAAATTTCCTCGCACACGCAAGATCATGGTGATGCATAGCAGCGAGAGGGAGAGTGTTGTCTACGTACCCTCGTGACCCAAGCGGAAGCGTTGGCGCATAGCGTAGAGGAAGTAGTCGTCGTCCTCGGTCCAACCGATCCAAGCACCGTTACTCGGCACCTCCGAGTTCTTGATACACGTACAGCTCGATGGCGCTCCCGATCTCCGATCCAGCGGAGGCGGGGAGGAGTTCCGTCGACCGACGGCGTGGTGGCGATCTTGATGTTCTCTGTCGCGGGGCTTCGCCTAAGCACCGCTACAATATGACCGAGGTGTAATATCGTGGAGGGGCACCGACACTGCGGCTAAGGCGATCAATGATCAACTTGTGTGTCCATGGGGTGCCTTGCCCCGTATATAAGGAGGGAGGGAGGAGGAGGCGGCCCTCTCTATGGCGCGCCATGGGGAGTCCTACTCCCAGGGAGTAGGATTCCCCTTTCTAGTCAACTAGTAGTCCTTCCATGTATTAGGAGTAGGAGAGAAGGAAAGGGAAGAGAAGGAGAAGGAAGGAAGGTGCGCCCCCTTCCTAGTCCAATTCGGACTAGACCAAGGGAGGCGGCGGCCACCCTTTGGCCCCTTTCTCCTTTCCCGTATGGCCCATTAAGGCCCAATACGAATTCCCGTAACTCTCGGTACTCGAAAAATACCGAATCACTCGGAACCTTTCCGAACTCGAATATAGTCGTCCAATATATCGATCTTTACGTCTCGACCATTTGAGACTCCTCGTCATGTCCCGATCTCATCCGGGACTCGAACTCCTTGGTACATCAAAACTCATAAACTCATAATATAAGCATCGCCGAAACCTTAAGCGTGCGGACCCTACGGTTCGAGAACAATGTAGACATGACCGAGACCGTCTCGGTAAATAACCAATAGCAAGACCTGGATGCCCATATTGGTTCCTACATATTCTCTGAAGATCTTTATCGGTCGGACCGCATAACATCATCGTTGTTCCTTTGTCATCGGTATGTTACTTGCGAGATTGATCGTCGGTATCAATACCTAGTTCAATCTCGTTACCGGCAAGTCTCTTTACTCGTTCCGTAATACATCATCTCGCAACTAACTCATTAGTTGCAATGCTTGCAAGGCTTAAGTGATGTGCATTACCGAGAGGGCCGAGAGATACCTCTCAGAGCATTGGAGTGACAAATCCTAATATCGAAATCGCCAACCCAACAAGTACCTTTGGAGACACTGAGAGCACCTTTATAATCACCCGATTCGTTGTGACGTTTGGTAGCACACAAAGTGTTCCTCCGATAAGCAGGAGTTGCATAATCTCATAGTCATAGGAACATGTATAAGTCATGAAGAAAGCAATAGCAACATACTAAGCGATCGGGTGCTAAGCTAACGGAATGGGTCATGTCAATCAGATCATTCAACTAATGATGTGATCCCGTTAATCAAATAACAACTCTTTGTCCATGGTTAGGAAACATAACCATCTTTGATTAACAAGCTAGTCAAGTAGAGGCATACTAGTGACACTCTGTTTGTCTATATATTCACACATGTATTATGTTTCCGGTTAATACAATTCTAGCATGAATAATAAACATTTATCATGATATAAGGAAATAAATAATAACTTTATTATTGCCTCTAGGGCATATTTCCTTCACTTCTAACTAAAGAACTAAACTCTCTTAAGTTAGCTCATGAAACTATCTACGAAGATCATCGAGAACTTTTAAGGGCTCATGAGAAGTTACGCTTTGAAAAGCTCAATCTTGAGCAAGAGCATGAGTTCTTAAAAGCAATCAATGATGATCTCCGCAAGAAAAGTTCTTCTTACATTGCCAAGCGTTTACTCTTATCTACTTACATGCCTCAAGTCAAGTCAAGTAACAAGTACAAGAAAGATACTTCCTCTAGTAGTAACAATAATAATGTCAAATCCAATATTGTTGCTTCTAGTAGTTCTCTTGATTCCACTAATGATTCTCTTAGCCAAGTTACACTTGAGCAAGAAAATAGCTTATTGAAGGGAATTATAGAAAGGTGTTTACAATAGCCTTCTTGGGAGTAAGCAATTGAGGAAATTGTACACAAGCAAGGAAGGCACCGGAAGAATCAAGGTGTTGGTTTTGAACGAAAGTTCAATGCCAATGGAGTTGAGTGGGAAGAAGATCAATACCCCAAGACGAAGTTTGTTCCACAACAAGAGAAGTATGATCCTACTTCCTTCAAGGGAACACAAGCTCAAGATGATCTTCCACCACAAGACCACAAGAACAAAGGCAAGGACAAGCTTCAAGAAAAGATTGATGCATTTGAAGAAGCACCTAAAGCCTCATTCAAGTGGGTCCCCAAGACTATGTCAAGTTCTACTTCATCAAGTACAACTACAACTCCAAGGATTCCCATCAAGATGATGTGGATCCCGAAGAAGAAGAACTAGAGAGTTCTTGAGGGTGACTCCGCCAACATTCTTCACTCATATCATTTTGGCAAGAACAAGTGCAATCAACTTCCACATCTTGCACTAGCTCAAGGAGTCACAAACCCTCATGTTGGTAAGGCAAGGGACAAGGTAACCTAATGATTTCATGGACATCATCTTGTGTGTGCCTCACTCTATGTCTATGGATATTCTTGTTTGTTCCTTGTGGGACTAACCCATGTAGGCAAGTGAAAGTGAAACTCACTCCAAAGGATTGCTCCAAATGATCTACGTCAACATTGAGCATCTACATCTTCAACACCTACATGAAGTCATCATCGACGAAACCCAAGGTTAGTTCATCCCTCTAAGGGGGGATCTCACATCTAGGGGGAGCTTAACTCTAAGAATTGAGTCAAAGCAAATCTAATGGTGTGAACACATCAATGCATTATGTAAAAGTGGTAACCCCACTTGAGCTTAAACAATGAGTATGACCTATGATCAAATGTTCTCATTTGACTCCTAAGTCAATATACTCATATATAGATGACCTAGTCATCGCCAATTGCTTGATAGATGCTAGATTTGGTTGTGCATGCTTTGCCACATATTTCATTTGCCATCTTATTGTGTGAGCATGTTGGTGCATATTTTACTCATTCAAGGACATCCACTTGTTGTTTTGTTTGTTTGGATTCTTTTCTTTGTACCAAGTGGATGGACAAGAATGCCTAAGAACCTTCTTTAGCTATCTATGCTTTTCTCATCTCAAACTCAATTCATGCTACATCACAAAATTTGATCAAGTCAGATTCGAACCACTCTGTGAGAGGAGCACTCGGAGTCCCCGATTCGTCATAGACTTAAACTTCCAAAACCTCTTTGTGATTCTCGGTCTGACCGATTCCACCATTTCGGTCCTACCGAGATCATCAAGTTGATCTGAGTTTTCAATCTCGGTGCAACCAATTTGAACTTTTCGGTCTCACCGATTTGCTACAACTGAACACAGTTATGCATCTCGGTGCCACCGAGTTGTTCCACTCGGTCACACCGACAGGGTCGGGCTATATATAGCCACAGGCAGAATTTTGGAAATTTCTCCGAAACACTTCGCCCGCGCAACAGCTCGCTTTGCCATCTTGGTCTTCGGATCGTCTCCTCGTCGCCAGCAGCCTCCTGTCGCTGGTCTCCGCCACCGTCAACGGATTTCGTCCCCGCCGTTGCCGCTGTAGCAAGTCCACCGCCAAGTTAGGGTATGGACTTGATCTTTGTGCTATCCACGTCTGATTCCTAGCACATTGTTTTCATATTGATTTTTGCCACGATTGAAACTCTTCTATCCAGCCAAAGTAGTTCATAGATTAGATGAGATTCAAATTTTTAGGGTTAGGTTTCCGCTGAAACCATCTCGGACCCACCGAGTTGAAAAACTCGGTCTCACCTGATTTTGCTTATGCCATTGCACTAGTGACTCTCGGTCTGACCGAGAATTACTAATCGGTGCGACCGATTTGAGGATTCTGTGAAACCCTAGCAGTCTCGGTGCCACCGAACTGTGACTCGGTCCAACCGAGATCATCGGTTTAGGTTCCAAAACTGCTTCGGTATCACCGAGTTTGAAAATCGGTTGATCCGAAATGCTTTCTGTGGAAAACTAAAACTGAACTTTTGAATCATTCTTTTGCCAAAAATCTCTGCATTTTGTGATGCTCATCTATTCTATCTCATCTATAACTCTTCATAGGGTCAGCAGTCAGCTTTTGCAGTATGTTTGATCAGAGTGACAGCCATAATAGTTCAGAAGAGCAGATGGACTTGAGTGAGGGCACTAGTCCCTCAACTACAGATGAAAGGAGCAGAAGTACTCCTAGCAATTTGCCTAAGGCTGCAACTAGGCAAAGGAGGAAAAGAAATTGAGATTTTGAGGATGAAGATTACAAAGCTGAGGAAGATGAGGCCACTTCCAAGAAAGTGGTGCTCAAGAAAGAATATGGCTCTCCACAGAGCACAAAACCAGGTCTGAAGAAGAAAGTTCCTGCTAAGAGGACTCCAATGCCAAAGGCCAGAAAGTCTACTCAAGTGCCAGCTCAGGCTCAACCCAAAGTGGCACCTGCAAGGAAAGATACATCATCCAAACCTTAGAAAGTTCCCACTGGTGCAACCATGAAGTTCACAATTGAATCAGAGGATGATGGTAATCAAGACAAGAAAAAGAAGAGAGCTAGAACCACAACTGCCAAGGTCCTTGGAAAGCCCTCAATGAGAAGGGATTACGATGAAGAGGAAGAGGATCTTGCACGGCACCTAAGGCACCTAAGATTATGGGTGATGCAATCGGATCGAGGGCTGCTGACATCCAAGCCCAAGGAAGCACCCAAAGCTGCCTCCAAGGCCAAGCAAGTTCAAAGAGGAATACTAGGAGTATTCATGCTTTGAGAAGAACAAGGCCCCAGTGCCCAATGTTCTTTGAAGATTGAGATGAAGAAGGACAGGTCCTTAGCAAGCTCAAGCCCAAGATACAGGACCACAATGATGCCCATCCTGTGGCTGAGGACATGAGAATCAGGAAGGATTCAGGGCTGAGACTGTGGAGGATGGAAGATCCATATGCTTCAAGAAGAAGAACTGCCGTTGACTACAGGTTTCACACAAAGGAACAACATGACTTCTATGAAACAATTATGTTGGACAAGAAGCCCATAGTTTGTGACATGAGGTGGGTTGACTGGGAATTCATCAAGGAAAATGAAGAGCACTATCCTAGAGTGCAGGACAGCTTTGTTGCTTGTGGAGTTGCAGATTTCGTTGGACAGAAGTTCACCAACTGGAATGATGAGCTTATCATGCAGTTCTACTCCACAACACATTTTTACCCAGATGGTAGAATTGTTTGGATGTCTGAAGGTACAAGGTACCAATCCACTGTTGAAGAATGGGCAATTTTGATAAATGCCCCCAAGGAAAATGAGGATGACCTGGACATTTATGCAAAGAAGAAGTTGGGTCACAATTAAATGGCTCACATGTACAAGGAGATTCGGACAAAGGCGGTAGAGACTCACAAGTTTGGATCAGTTCACTTTCTGCTGTCAGGGTTGCCAACCATAAATTGGATTCTGAGGCACACTTTGTTGCCCAAGTCTGGTGACCACAACATGATCAGAGGGCATGCCATCAACAGGCTGCATGTGTTTGATGTACCTCAGAAGTTCAAAGTTATGAGCCTAATCATTGAAACAATTAAGAGGACTGCAGCAGATCAGAAGAGGAGCTGTGGATATGTACCTCAAATTCAGGAATTGACAACTCAAAGATGGGCACAGGGAAATATCAGTTGGATAAGGAACATTTTCCACTTTATCCAGACTTTGAGGACAATGAGGTTGTCATGAATGAAGATGATCCACAATCAGTTCAAGCTCAGGAGAAGAAGGAGAAGGCAAAGAAGGAGAAGGCTGCCAAGATGCCAACTCAAGAGGAGGCATCTGAATATTTCTAGAAAACCAAACAAGAGCAACTTGGTTACTTGATAGCATCTACACTGAGGATTGAGAAGGGGTTGGCCACCCTAACTCGAAACCAGGAGAGCCTGAGAGTCGATCTAGCACTATGCATTTTCTATGAACTTTTTGGTAACTTGTTGCCAAAGGGGGAGAAAAATGTATAGATCACAGGCTTCGAGAGAGAGAGTGTTGCTTTTGTTCTCTCTTGCTTTATTTGGTGGTTTTTCAAACTTTGTTTGCTTTTGGTTGAGATACTATGCTTGTGAGACATTGATGATCATGTGTTTGATCATAAGCTACACCTATGCATGCTTGATATTATCCTATCTATCTTATGTGATCACTCACTATGCTTGGTGATGAGTGCATGTATTCATTGTTTATTATTTTGAGCGCTCCGCCAAGATGTATGTGACATGGAAGAGTAACCAATGAGCCTAATTCATTGTGCATTTGCAGTCCAAAGCAAATCTAAAACTATGCACAAATTTAGGGGGAGCTCTTGCTTATCACATACTTCTCAAAGCGACGATGTTATTTAATTTTATTATCATTTGTCGAAGCTTTGATCTATATGTTGTCATCAATTACCAAAAAGGGGGAGATTGAAAGTGCAACTATCCCAAGGTGGTTTTGGTAATTCATAACAACATATAGCTCATTGAGCTAATGCTATTCCAAGAATATTATTTCAGGAAAGCTCAATGAATGGCATGGCATGGATGATGAAAGTGGATCCTCAAAATACTAAGGACAAAGGTTGGCTCAAGCTCAAAAGCTCAAGACTCTTCATTTTACATTTTAGTGATCCAAGATCACATTGAGTCTATAGGAAAAGCCAATACTATCAAGGAGGGATGAGGTGTTGTAATGAGCCTCTTGCTTTATGTGCTTAGTGATATGCTCCAAACCCTCAACTACTTTCCCATTTCCACAAATGACCTAAACCCAAAGCCAAAATCGGTCACACCGATTCTTCCTATCGGCGCCACCAATTCCAAAAGTCATAGCCACGCCACAAACCCTATGCAAATCGGTCTTACCGATAGGGATCTCGGTCTCACCGAGATGGGGTTACAATCTCTCTATTTCCCTTCGTAGCGTTTGGTCTAACGAAGTGGCGACGAGTCCCACCAAGATTGCAATGTAAACTCTCTGTTTCCTTTTGTAACATTTCGGTCTCACGAAAAGAGCAAATCGGTCCCACCGAGTTTACGACCAACTCTCTGGAAAGCTTATTACCGTCGGTCTCACCGAGTTTGTATGTCGGTCTTACCGAGATTACGTTATGCCCTAACCCTAACCGAATCGGTCTCACCAAGATGCATGTCAGTCCCACCAAAAATCACTAACAGTCACTAGGTTTACTAAATCGGTCCGCTCAAGTTTAACGATTCGGTCCCACCGAGTTTGGTAAAGTGTGTGTAACGGTTAGATTTTGTGTGGAGGCTATAAATCCCCCTCCACCTCCTCTTCATTCGTGGAGAGAGCCATCGAAACGAACCTACACTTCCAACTTACCATTTACGAGAGAACCACCTACTCATGTGTTGAGGCCAAGATATTCCATTCCTACCATATGAATCTTGATCTCTAGCCTTCCCCAAGTTGCTTTCCACTCAAATCTTCTTTCCACGGATCCAAAACCTATGAGAGAGAGTTGAGTGTTGGGGAGACTATCATTTGAAGCACAAGAGCAAGGAGTTCATCATCAACGCACCATTTGTTACTTCTTGGAAGTGGTGTCTCCTAGATTGGCTAGGTGTCACTTGGGAGCCTCAGACAAGATTGTGGAGTTGAACCAAGGAGTTTGTAAGGGCAAGGAGATCGCCTACTTCGTGAAGATCTACCGCTAGTGAGGCAAGTCCTTAGTGGGCGATGGCCATGGTGGGATAGATAAGGTTGCTTCTTTGTGGACCCTTAGTGGGTGGAGCCCTCCGTGGACTGGCCTTGGCCGTTACCCTTTAATGGGTTGAAGTCTCCATCAGCGTGGATGTCGATAGCACCACCTATCGGAACCACGCCAAAAACATCCGTGTCTCCAATTGCGTTTGAATCCTCCAAACCCTTCCCTTTACTTTCTTGCAAGTTGCATGCTTTAATTTCCGCTGCCTATACGCTCTTTGCATGCTTGCTTGAATTGTGTGATGATTGCTTGACTTGTCCTAAAGTAGCTAAAATCTGCCAAACTCTAAAATTGGGAAAAGGTTAAGTGTTTATTGGTCAAGTAGTCTAATCACCCCCCTCTAGAGATACTTCAAGGTCCTACAGAGCCCCAATTCTAAGCTGTAAAGCATGCCGCACTGAACCAGGGAGTAATCATCACTACGCGACTGCCAGGCGTTCATAACGTCTTGAGTTGGTGGGAAAACAGGTGCTTCACCTAGCGGTGCATCAAGGACATATGCTTTCTTGGCAGCTATGAGGATGATCCTCAAGTTCCGGACCCAGTCCGTATAGTTTCTACCATCATCTTTCAGCTTGGTTTTCTCTAGGAATGCGTTGAAGTTGAGGGCAACATTAGCGTGGGCCATTTGATCTACAAGACATATTGCAAAGATTTTAGTCTAAGTTCATGATAATTAAGTTCATCTAATCAAATTATTTAATGAACTCCCACTCAGATAGACATCCCTCTAGTCATCTAAGTGATACATGATCCGAGTCAACTAGGCCGTGTCCGATCATCGCGTGAGACGAACTAGTCATCATCGGTGAACATCGTCATGTTGATCGTATCTACTATACGACTCATATTCGACCTTTCGGTCTCTTGTGTTACGAGGCCATATGCATTCATGCTAGGCTCGTCAAGTCAACTTAAGTGTTTTGCATGTGTAAATCTGGCTTACACCCGATCATCACGTGGTGCTTGAAACAACGAACGCCGCAATGGTGCATAGTTAGGGGACCACTTTCTTGAAATTTTAGCGAGGGATCATCTTATTTAAGCTACCGTCATTCTAAGCAAATAAGATGTAAAACATGATAAACATCACATGCAATCAAATAGTGACATGATATGGCCAATATCATTTTGCTCCTTTTGGTCTCCATCTTCGGGGCGCCATGATCATCATCGTCACCGGCATGACACCATGATCTCCATCATCATGTCTTCATGAAGTTGTCTCGCCAACTGTTACTTCCACTACTATGGCTAACGGTTAGCAATAAAGTAAAGTAATTACATGGCGTTTTCATTGACACGCAGGTCATACAATAAATTAAGACAACTCCTATGGCTCCTGCCGGTTGTCATACTCATCGACATGCAAGTCGTGATTCCTATTACAAGAACATGATCAATCTCATACATCACATATATCATTCATCACATCCTTTTGGCCATATCACATCACACGGCATATGCTGCAAGAACAAGTTAGATGTCCTCTAATTGTTGTTGCAAGTTTTTTTACGTGGCTGCTATAGGCTTCTAGCAAGTACGTTTCTTACCTACGCCAAAACCACAATGTGATATGCCAATTGCTATTTACCCTTCATAAGGACCCTTTTCATCAAATCTGATCCAACTAAAGTGGGAGAGACAGACACCTGCTAGCCACCTTATGCAACTAGTGCATGTCAGTCGGTGGAACCTGTCTCACGTAAGTTATGCGTGTAAAGGTCGGTCCGGGCTGCTTCATCCCACGATGCCACCGAATCAAGATAAGACTAGTAACGGCAAGTAAATTGACAAAATCGACACCCACAACAACTTGTGTTCTACTTGTGCATAGAAACTACGCATAGACCTAGCTCATGATGCCAACTATTGGGGATCGTTGCAGAAACTAAAAATTTTCTACACATCACCAAGATCAATCTATGGAGAGACTAGCAATGAGAGAGAGGGGAGTGCATCTTCATACCCTTGAAGATTGCGATCTGAGCGTTCAGAAGCAGCGGATGAAGGAGTCATACTCGCAGCGATTTAGGTCGTGGTTGAGTCCGATCTAAGCACCGAACAACGGCGCCTCCGCATTCAACACACGTGCAGCACGGGCACATCTCCTCCTTCTTGATCCAGCAAGGGGGAAGGAGAAGTTGGGGAAGAACTCCGGCAGCACGACGGCGTGGTGGTGGAGCTTGCAATTCTCCGGCAGGGCTTCGCCAAGCTCAACGGAGGAGGAGGGGGTGTTGGAGAGGGGGAGGGATGCGCCTTGGATGAGGTGTCGCTCCCTCCCTCCTCACCTCTATTTATAGGGTGAAGGGGAAGGGGGCCTGCCCCTCTAGATGAGATCTAGAGGGGGGGCGGCGGCCAAGGGGAGGAGGCTTGCCCCCCAAGCCAAGGGGGGCGCCCCCTTTAGGGTTTCCCCCAAACCCTAGGCGCATGGGCCCTAGGGGGGATGGCGCCCAGCCCACTTAGGGGCTGGTTCCCTTCCACATCTGAGCCATAGGGCCCTCAAGGCAGTGGACTCCGGAACCCCTTGATGGTCGGTACAATGCAAGCAAACCCCCAATACTTCCGGTGACCGTATGATGACTTCACATATATAAATCTTCACCTCCGGACCATTCCGGAACTCCTCGTGACGTCCGGGATCTCACCCGGGACTCCGGACAACATTCAGTAACCACATACTATTTCCCATAACAACTCTAGCGTCACCGAATGTTAAGTGTGTAGACCCTACGGGTTTGGGAATCATACAGGCATGACCGAGGCAGCTCTCCGGCAATAACCAATAGCGGGATCTGGATACCCATGTTGGCTCCCACATGTTCCATGATGATCTCATCGGATGAACCATGATGTCGGGGATTTAAGCAATCCCATATACAATTCTCTGGGCCCGAGATTCGATCCTCGGTATCCCAATACCTCATTCAATCTCATTTTCGGCAAGTTACTTTACTCGTTCCGTAATGCATGATCCCGTGACTAACTACTTAGTCACATTGAGCTCATTATGATGATGCATTACCGAGTGGGCGGAGATACCTCTCCGTCATGCGGAGTGACAAATCCCAGTCTCGATTCATGCCAACCCAACAGACACTTTCGGAGATAACTGTAGTGTACCTTTATAGCCACCCAATTACGTTGTGATGTTTGGTACACCCAAAGCATTCCTACGGTATCCGGGAGTTGCACCATCTCATGGTGTAAGGAATTTATACTTGACATTAGAAAAGCTTTTAGCAAGCGAACTACGATCTTGTGCTATGCTTAGGATTGGGTCTTGTCCATCACATCATTCTCTAATGATGTGATCCGTTATCAATGACATCCAATGTCCATGGTAGAAACCATGACCATATATTGATCAACGATCTAGTCAATTAGAGGCTCACTAGGGACATGTTGTGGTCTATGTATTCACACATGTATTACGGTTTTCGGTCAATACAATTATAGCATGAACAATAGATGTCGGTGGGAAATGACACCTATGGGATCACAAGAATCCCTACTACGGTTGCGGGGCGCAGGGTTGTGAGAAGAGCAGGATTAGTAGTTGACACAAGGATCGTTTACCCAAGTTCGGGACGCGAGGATGCGTAAAACCCTAGTCCTGCTTGGTGGATGTATTAAGTGTTCTTGAGCTCTCGAACTAGCTATGGGTGCTGCGTGGTTCGAAAGAGCCGAATGCTTTTCCTGTATGCCACAAGCGTCCTTTTATAGGCGAAGGGGCTGCCACAGTGGCACACAGGAGGTGGAAAGGCCTACAGTGCTGCGAGCTTATCGCCCGTATTACAGGACAAGATGCATTTAATGCATGGCTTAGGTGTCCCTCACTTTATCAGGGACGGGAGCAAGGCCCGTCCCGTCCGTCGCCGCTCCTCCTTGCTTATACACGCGCCCTGGCCAGCTATGCATGCAGTGCCATGTAGGTAGGCAAGCAGCTGAGGTGGCACGACGGTGGAGCCTCCACGAAGATCTGCATGCCGCCACGCAGGTGCGTGCTGAGCTGGCTTGGAAGCTGCATGTTGCCGCAGTGCCTGCACCTTGACTAGTTGGGTTTGGCATTTGCATCTTGACTGGCGGGGAGTTAGTTGGTGCGGGCATGGTAGTGGCCCCGCTGTCGTCTTTGACAAGGGTCTTGTCGGGTGGCCCGGAAAGAGTCTCGCCGGGTGGCCCGGCAAGGGTCTTTCCGTGCCGTGCTGGCGTCCCCGGCAAGGATCTTGCCGGGGTCTTGTGGATTCCTTCGGTATGGATCTTGGTGAGGACCGTTGCGTTCCAATCCTCATCTGATCTTGAGCATTCTATGTGTTCACAAAGATCTGCATGCCACCATGGAGGTGCCTCCCGAGCCTTGGTCCAATGTGGTTGCTGGCATTGGAGACCGTGGCTCGGTGGCTGCTCATTGGTGTGGGCGAGCTGCCCGACAAGGGGCTTCTTGGGAGCTGCCCTCGACAAAGGGTCTTCTTGGGCAACCTGCCGCCCGTCTGCCTTTGTGTGGCCTTGGTCCTTGATGTCGCCTTGTTTGTCTCGAGCATTCGGCTTCTCTCCGGCTTCCCTCCCTTGCCCTGCTATGTGTGGCGATGGTGCGTGGCTCTGACTGCCCGTGCACAAGTAAATGGCTCAAAAGGAGAGCCCCCTACTTTTGTACACCGACAGGAGCCCCCGGGCCTGGGCCATACATAAGCGCGACACGTTGTTGGGCCAGGCCCAGAACGGTGCGCGGACAGGCGGGGCGGATTTTACCACGGTAACTGCTCCATCTGCTGCGCTTCCCTACGAGCAGTGTTGATCGCGCGACGTGGGGGTCGTGCGCGCGCGCATGATGGAAGCGTGCTAGGCTAGGGCTGTCAAAAAAGTTCGGGCTCGACAAACTGTTTGAGTTCTGCTTGTTAAAAGCTCGATTCGAGCTCGGCTCGAAGTCTTAACAAGCCAAACTCAAGCCTAACGTGTAGCTCGCGAGCCATTTGAGCTCGATCTCGAACAGTTTGGCAAAGCTCGGGCAAACACATGAGATGGAGCACGCATCGCTAAACTATGCGCATTTTGAAGGAACATAGGCTAAATCTAGGTCGTGCAGCTTGTCTTTTGCGACGTCCAAAACTAGTCCATGTCCATGTAGCCAAGTGCTACACTAACGACACGATAGCTCAGATCCACCACATGAAGAAAAAAAAGAGCAAAAAGAATGCATGATCGCAGTTTATTTTTTTTATTGCTATATTTAGTTGTATGTTTGAGCTCCACAAACTGTTTGAGTTCGGCTTGTTAAAAGCTCGATTCGAGCTCGGCTTGAAGTCTTAACAAGACAAACTCAAGCCTAACGTGTAGCTCGAAGGTCAACCTGGGCTCGCTCGAGCTCGACTCGAACTTCTACCAAGCTCAAGCCGAGGCCGCCTGTATTCGCTCGAGTTCGGCTCGTTGACAGGCCTAGTGCTAGTGTCATCCCATGGTGGATAGTAAAGAGGCGGATTGCGTGTCTCTTCGAGACCGCAGGGCTGCTGCTCATTTACTGCCCTCACTTGGGAACCATCGCTCCACGCGTCCCACTGCGCCTATCCCTTGCTCACGTTAAGCTGCATGCGATGCGGAAGCGAATAACGGTAGCGAGGATGTGGGAAGTCGTGCGGCGTCGTGGGTCGATTCCCTGCGCCTTCAATGGGCGGGGGGGTCGGCGGCGCCGCTTCTTTGTCACTTCAGCGGGCGGATTGGCGAGAGGGGCAGCGAGCCTTGCCCTGCCCCTTTATAAGAGGGGGCGGGAGAATGGTGCCTCTCAATCGCCGCGTCGCCTCTCACCATTCCCGCTTCCTCCTTTCTTCTGCCATGGCGAGGGGGCGTGGCAATGCTTCATCGGTGGCGGCGAGGGCCTCGGCTTGACAATGCATCGCCCCTCCCCAAGAACTCGTAGTGGCGGGCAGCGGCGGAAGGAGGGAGGCGAGTCGAGTCCGTTAATGGCGCTCGAGGAGAGGAGGGCAGGCGGCGGTCGGCCTTGCCTCCGCTAGCGGCCCCTCCTCCGATGGAGGGCCATGTCGGGGATAACCCTTGCAAGTTCTTCGTTAGGCTGCGCTAGCCACCACGTCATCGTCTTCGCCTCCCGACTCCATTTGCGCGGGAGATGGAGTTGGATCCGCCACAGGCATTGCGGCTGCATATGAGGGGTTGCGGGAAGAGTGGCACATGGGCCGATGTCGAGTTCCCCGCCCCTCACGTCATGCATCTCCGCCAGGGGTGGAAGACCTTCGCCCGCGTCCACAACATGACGGTGGGGTTCGTTCTCTTCTTCAAATTAACGGAGAATGGCCTCACATGCATCAAGGTCTTTGGAGATCACGGAACTACTTTGAAATGCTGCGTGGACAGCTCCTCCGACGACGGGAACACTTCCTCGAGCGGGAGTGATGAGGAGGACAGCGGGGCAGATGACGGGGATGAGTCCGACTAGGCGTGGGACGCCCCGTGCCTGGGCGGATGCGGCTGCAGCAACATCTGCACCTGGCTGTTCCTCCGGCGGGACCCACCAGGGGAGAGGCCAGCTCCTTGGGCTTCTCGGGGACTCCTCCTTGGGCGGCTGGCGTAGGGAAGCCGGGGAAGGCGAAGAAGGCGGGTGGCGGGCCATCAAGTCGGAGTACGCAGGCACCGACGCCTTCATTGACGGACCGCTGCCTCATCTTCCAGCTCTTTCCCTGGTGCTGCCACCGCCGACCCTCTCCTAGGCGACCGCCGGCATGCTCTCTTGGTGTCTTCTGCCACCCGTAGCTTGCCTAGGCACTCCTTTTGCCCTTCTGCTTTCTTGTTCCATTTTCTGAGGAGAGGGATAAGAAAAGGATTACGGGCATCTTATCTCTTTTTAGTCTTGTAAGCCTTCGGGCCTTTGTTAACTTTAGAGCTTGTAATACCCTTGCTCATATTTTTCATTTCGTATGAACTGTACCTGTACGGGATGTTTTTTTAATGAAAAAGGGACATTTGCCGGGTTTTTTGTTCGCGGGCGGAACGCACGACAAGGAGTGAATCCTTGTTATTTAAAACAAATGTTTTTCGCCCGGCAACAGGCCCTGCCGTCTCCCCACTTCGCTCAACCTTTCTCACACCCTTGGCGGAGGTAGGGATGAGGTGGGCTTAGGCTCCTCGTTCCATCTCCTTGCTGCCGCGACTACGACCAAATTCGGCCCCAGGAGATAGTCACAGGAGTGCGGAAAGAACACGGTAGCCAAGAGATAAAACGAGGTTTCACATACCCTAGTCCATAACGAAATGCATGATAGAGGATAGGGAACTTATCTGGTTCTGTAGCCCCCGGTGACCTTGTCTTGCCGCTGATGGATCCTTGTCCTCGCAGCCCCTGGCAACCTTGGCTTGCCGGGGCCCGGACGCCGGACCGTCCCCTTTCTCCCAAAATAGCTCGTCAAGAATACTTATATGCCTGCGAACCATAGAAGAGAGAAGAGCAGAGGCAGCCTTTCGACCTCTAAGCTAGGGGTTAGCGCGCTAAGCACTATCAACCCTAACCAAGGAAGAGACTCAACCTAGCATGCATGCTATAACTTAGGGCGCTAGTGCTTTGTTTATTTATGCTCAGGGTCTGCGCTTGGCTTTTTACAAAGGGTTACATGCCTCGCCGGTAAGGCTTGTACAAAAGGGTGGCTTGCCGGGAGGCACGGCAGCCGCGCCTTATGGGTAAAACTTGCGGAGATGCTTGATGTTCCAGGAGTTGCTCACTGGAACAACATCTTCGGTCTCCAGCCGGACTGCGCTGGGCCTAGTGACTCGTGTTACCTGATAAGGGCCTTCCCACTTTGGCGTCAACTTGTTGGAATTCTTGGCCGACTGAACATGCCGAATAACAAGGTCGCCTTCCTCAAAGCTCCGGGCATGAACCTTGCGGCTATGGTAGCGACACAAGGCTTCTTTGGTAGCGTCTGCTCTCTAGCTGCCGAGGCGATCTTCCTCAAGGGCGTCGCATCATCTTGCCATAATCTCTCTTGCTCAAGCTCATCATAGCGAGCACTCGAGGTGACCCGTATATGAGTTCGTGGGAGAAGCGACACGCCCGTAAACCCGGGCAAAGGGTATGCAGGCTGGTGGCTCGATTTGGCATTATTCGATCGACCAAAGAACCATGACAACTCATCAATCCAGCGCCTTCCACTCTTGCACAGCCTGTCAAAAGTCTTTGTTCTTAAGCCTCATAGAATTTCAGTATTTGCTCTCTCCGCTTGGATGTTGCTCCGTGGATGTGCCACGGAAGCAAAACAGACCTTGCTGCCGAGATCCTCAATGTATTGCATGAAGGCATGGCTTGTGAACTGTGTGCCATTGTCAGTGATGATCCTGTTGGGCACCCCAAAACGGCACACTAGTCCCTTGAAGAACTTGATGGCTGTGCGCTGTCACCTTCCTCACTGCTTCCACCTCTGGCCACTTTGTGAACTTGTCGATTGCAACATACAAGTACTGAAAGCCCCCGACAGCATGGTGGAAGGGGCCCAATATGTCGAGCCCCCAGACCGAGAAGGGCCAGGAGAGAGGGATAGTTTGAAGGGCTTGAGCTGGTTGATGAAGCTTCTTTGAATGGGCTTGCGCTTCACACTTGGTTACTAGTGCCATCGCATCTTGGAGGCGATGGGCGGAAGAAGCCTTCTTGGGAAAGCCTTGCCGGCAAGGGCCCTTGACCCTATGTGGGAGCCACATATGCCTTCGTGTATCTCTGCCAACAGCTTTAGTCCTTCCTCCCGGGAGACGCACTTTAATTTCACCCCGTTCGGTCTTTTTCTGTGCAATACGTTATCAATGAATTGAGTACGAGCGGACCGGCGGGCTACTCTTCTGCCTCTTCCTGCTCCTCGGGAAGCTCTCCTTTGGAGAAGCAGGCGGTGTCTTGTGCCCATGCGAAGCTTGTGGCTCGGCGGCAGGACCAAAGGCATCTCTTACGCCATGGGGCGACCGTCTCTCTGGCCATGACACGAGTCTGCCGGAGTCGGTTGCCTTGCGGTAGGATCGACATCCAATGCAACATCTTCGCCGGCGGCTCCGGGGAGCTTGGTGGGGAAGTACTTGTCGGGGCCTAGCTTCCTCCGTTTGCTCTGCCCGGTTGACGGCTCAACGGATGGTTGAGGTAACTGAAGCACAAAAGTACCTGGTTCCACAGGTAGCTTGAGGGAAGTGCGCTTTGACAGGTAGTCGGCAATGTCGTTCTCCGTCTGAGGGACATGCTCCACTTGTATACCGTCAAAGCGCTCCTCCAGTTTCCTCACCTCATCTACGTAAGCTTCCATCAACGGGTTTTGATAATCTTTGTTGATCTGCCTGACGACAAGCTGTGAGTCGCCCCTGACGATGAGCTTTTTAACTCCGAGGTCTGCCGCGATCCTGAGACCTACAAGCAAACCCTCATACTCGGCGGTTTTGTTGGTTGACATCTCCCGGGGGAAATGCATCTGGATGATATACGTGAGGTGCTCTCCGGTGGGTGCGACAAGCAACACACCAGCACCGGCGCCTTGCAGCGAGAAGGCACCATCAAAGTACATGATCCAGTTGCGGCTCATTTCCTTGCCGGGGAGAGTGGTCTCCGGCACCTCTTCGTCAGGCGTCGAGATCCATTCTGCAACAAACTCTGCCAAGACTCTGCTCTGAATCGTCGAGGTACTTTCAAACTTCTAACCAAAACTTGGCAGCTCGGGGCCCATTCCGATCCTCCCGTTGCATACGGGTTGTGCGATATCCGTTGCAATGGGGGCGGGTGACCACCGTGATCTCGTGCGCTTGGAAGTAATGGCGTAGCTTCCTCGAAGCCGTGGGAGGGTGAAGAGCAGCTTTTGCACACAGAGTACCTCGACTGGCTCCTGCAGAGGAGGCGGCAAATATCTTGGGTGCTGCACCATTTTCTTTTTCTGCGTCTCTTCACCCGGTCGCGTGGGTCCTGTCACGCTGGCGCCAGTCTTCCCGGGATCGAGCCCTACCGGGGACTCAGTCTTACTGGGACTGAGCCCTGCCGGGGAGGGTTTCGGCTTGCCATCTGTTGGCTCTGCCGCTGCCTTCTCATTGACCTCTCTCTGCGCCACCAGTGCGGTGCTAACCACCTGATTTGTTGCCGCTAGATAAAGCAACAATGGTTCTTGTGGTTTGGGCGCAACCCGCACTGGGGTAGAGGAGAGGTATTTCTTCAAATCCTGCAGCGCTGCCTCGGCCTCTGGGGTCCACTCCACTGGCCCTGCTTTCTTCAAGATCTTGAAGAAAGGAAGGGCATGCTCTATGGACTTGGAGATGAACCGGCTCATGGCAGTAACACAGCCAGTGAGCCGACGCACGTCCTTGATCCATTTGGGTGCCTCAATCTGCTCGATGGCCTTGATCTTATCTGGGTTTGCTTCAATCCCGCGCTGGGACACAAAGAACCGAAGCTTGCGGACGGGGACGCGAAGACACACTTCTCGGGGTTCAATTTGAGGTTGATCTTGCGCGGGTTTGCAAATGTTTCCTCGGATCTTGCACAAGGGTTTCTTTGTCCTTGGTTTTGACCACTATGTCATCCATATAAGCTTCCATATTTCTATGTGGCGGGGCTCAAAACCAATTTGGACCGCTCTTGCAAAGGTTGAGCCAGCACTCTTCAACCCGAAGGCATCAAGTAAAAAGCAATCGTACCACGGGGTGATGAATGTTGTCTTCTCCTCGTCCTCTTTTCGTCATGAAGATCTGGTGGTATCTGAGTAGGCGTCGAGGCGATAACAGGCCACACCGGCCGTGGAGTTAACAATCTGGTCAATCTTGCGGTAACGGAAGGATCCTTTGGACAAGCTTTATTAATGTCCGTGTAATCAATACCAGTCTCCACTTCCGTTTGCCTTGCGCACCACTACGGATTAGCCAACCACGTCGGATGGAGTACTCCTCTTACCAAACTGCCGCCTCTAGTTTTCGATCTCCTCGTGATGAATTCCTACCTCTCGAGCTTGCTTCGACCTTACGCTTGATGGGCGCGAATGAGGACATATAGCAAGATGATGCTCAATCACTTCCACAGGAGCGCGGGGATGTCGGAGCTTGCCATGCAAACACATTGACATTTGCCCGAGGAAAGTGGCGAGCTTCGCTTTCCTATTGCCGATGAGGTGGAGCTTATGGTGAAAGCTCCCTAAGGGAGTCTGGACTAGGGGTGTCAGGACAGCGAGCTATCAATATCCGCGGACTCCCGGACTACGAAGATAGAAGATTGAAGACTCGGCTCGTGTCAGGAAGGTAATTTCCTTGGCGTGGAAGGCAAGCTTGCAATCTGGATATGTAGATCTCCTACCATTGTAACCGACTACTGTGTAACCCTAGCCTCTCCGGTGTCTATATAAAGCCGGAGGGCCTTGAATCCATAGGGCCGAACATTACATCTCAACAATCATACCATAGGCTAGCTTCTAGGGTTTAGCCTCTTTGATCTCGTGGTAGATCTACTCTTGTACTACCCATACCATCAATATTAATCAAGCGGGGCGTGGGTTTTACCTCCATCGAGAGGGCGAACCTTGGTAAAAACATTGTGTCCCTCGTCTCCTGTTACCATCCGCCTAGGCGCGCAGATTCGGGACCCCCTACCGAGATCCGCGGTTTTGACACCGACATTGGTGCTTTCATTGAGAGTTCCTGCGTATGCGTCAGCGATAGGCTCGATGACATCTTCAA
The DNA here is from genome assembly GCA_021437245.1 of Aegilops speltoides. Classification (NCBI taxonomy): domain Eukaryota; kingdom Viridiplantae; phylum Streptophyta; class Magnoliopsida; order Poales; family Poaceae; genus Aegilops; species Aegilops speltoides. The sequence continues at coordinate 412,413,443 of CM038144.1, forward strand.
CCATCAACGCTGTCGAGGTGAGACTTTTCTCCCGGACGGATCTTTATATTCAGCGGCCGCGCTGCGGGCAATTCTCTTAGCCATCTGGAGCGGATCAGCTTCGCCCTGGCGTCGGTCGGTCGGAAGCTTGAACTTCACGGCCGATGACCGCGGAGACTTGATCTTGACGGACTCGAGCCCTGCCAAACGCGCCGCCTTGTGGCGATGGGCATGATCTAGCTCTGCCGCCCGGACGGTGCTTTGGTAGCGCCTCAGATCCGCTCGGCCACTAGCGGGCGGTTGCCCATGTCGAGGCGGTGGATGAAGCGCCGCCCGGGGCTTCAACATCCGCAGCGATGGGCGAATACCAATCTTGTCCCTGCGAAACTTCGTGATCGGCGCTGGACTCCTCGCCGGACTCCGAGCCTCCGCGCCCTACCAATTAATCCGGATTGGGCGGTTATGGAATTCACCGCCGCGGACATCTTCGGCACTTCGCCTTTTGGCGATATCTGAATTCTCTGAAGCATCTCTCGCTATCGGGAGAATCTGGCGGACTATGGCGGGGCGGTTGGAGACCAGACGGCGAAGAAATTGAGCCACCACCACCCACTTTATAGCGTATCGAAGATTTAACCGACATGCTGAACTTGACTCGATGACATCGGCGCTATGGGCGGCGATCGGGAGGCAAACGAGACCCAGCGCCCACAGAGCCTTTGGAAAACCACCTCGTCATCACAGCGTCTACATGGTGGATACCCCAAAAGAAGGGATGGCGAAAAAGCGGCGGAGGAAGATTCTCTAAAAAGCAGCCCAAGCGCGGCGTCGATGGCGCCGCTCTAAATCCGCCACAACAAGAATGGAGATTCGGCACGGAGACAATAACACTCAGGAGAGTGCGAAGACAATCCCCTCTGCAAGACTCGGCGCGGGAGGGCCTGGCTCAAGCCCTCACGGCAGGCGGCGGGCGAAGGGTTGAGGATGATAACTATATGCCTCCCTCGAAGGCGAAGCAAGCCTCAACGATGATGAATTCATCATACCGAGGATCCGTCGAACAAGAGCGCTTCAGCGCGGGCTCATAACCCGGCAAATAGCCTAAAGAAAAAGTAGCAACAGCTCCAAGCTGATCAAGATCGCTAGCCGATCGATGGGTGAGGTCCTCGCGGCGAAAAGTATATCTCGAACTCCTCAAAAGCTACCCAAGGCAAGCTGCTCCCCCAATTAGAGGAGGAAGCATACATACCTTCATCACCGGCGCCGCGACATGGTGACCGACCACCCGTGGCGCGGCGAGAGAGGCATTGAGCCCCAACCAAGACCGTACCCGGCATCGATCCAAAGTACGAGGCCAAAAGAAAGCAGCGGACTTGCGAGACATATTGGAGGACAAAGCAAGACAATCCAGATCCATCTATGGATCCGTGGGCGCCCTCGACCCTGCGAATACCGTCGCGCCGGACATAGCGCCCGGCGGGCGAACATAGCGAACATCGCTCCCTCGAGCTGCGTCGCGATATTGCTCAATCTGAGCGCGCGCACCCGTTATGCTTCACCGATGAAGTAATGGATCATCGGATCCCGAAGGTTTAAACCGTAAATATCGAATCTTCACGATGGTACAAGCAGACCCAGCGGTGTGGATTGAAGATTATCTTCTCCACATCCATATGGCCCTGATGGCGATCTCCATGCCATCAAATATCTCCCTCAAGCTTAAAGGACCAGCTCGGCATTGGCTTAACAGCCTGCTTGAGTCAATTGGGTGTTGGGAAGACACGGAGGCGCGTTCTGGATAACTTCAAGGTACATATGTGCAACCACGGAGCGCCGATGACCTAAGCCACATTATTCAGCAGCGGATGAATCGGCGGACAATTACGGACACGGTTCTTGACGAAGAAAAATCAAATCGTCATTGTCCGGATCACGGAGGCCCTTGCAGCCTTCAAACATAACATCCGGGACGAATGGCTAGCCCGGCACAGGGCGGGAGAAGCCAAAATCCATGGCAGCCCTCACGCCGTTAATGACCGCTTTTGTGCGGGAGAGGACAAGTAGCTAGCCCGGCAACAATCTCCATAAAATTCTGGCGGTCCGGACACTAAGGACAACAACGGCGAGTCATCGAATCAAAACAAAGCGCCGCGTGCGGCGGCGACAAAAGAATCTGGCGGTCAATGCGGATTCGAGACTAAACCGGTCAGCGGAAGAAGCCATTTAAAGAACAACTCGGGTCGCCCAATCTGGACCGAATACTCGACCGCTCATGCGGATACATGGCACCCCGAAAAACCAGCTAATCACACCAATAGAGATTGTTGGGTGTTCAAGCAGGCTGGCAAGTTAATTGCGAACACAATGACAAGGGGCTAAATAGCGGCGGCGAGGAGGAGACGGCCGCCGAACAATAGAGACGAAGGGTTTCCCCCACAAATGCGGACGGTGAATATGATTCTGCGACCCATATACCCAAGAGGAGAGGAAGCGTGCACTCGGGGCGTCTATGCGATGGAGCGATCGCCCGAAGTTCAATCCATGGTCCTCCTATCCGATCACTTCGATCGGCGAGACCATCCGACCAGCATCGCCATGGCGGATTCGCGCATGGTCTTAGACCCAATCGTCGATAAATTTCACCTCACAAGAGGCACGATGGGCGGCGGGCTTTGAACCTGCTTTATCGGGACACGGTCGCAAAATGGGCATAGACCCATCGAGGATCAAACCTACTAAGACAACCTTTAAAGGTGTCATCCCGAGTGAAGCCAAGCTATGCGAGGCTCGGTCTGCTGGAAGTGGTCTTGGATCCCGGATAATTTCGAAGCGAAGAGTTAATCTTGATATAGTCCCGTTCCGTGGCGGCTATCATGCCTGCTCGGACGAACCGTGTTGCAAAGATTCAACGTGGCACCGCATTATGCATACCTAAAGCTCAAGATGCGGGCCCTCGTGGAGTCATTACGGTCAATGGGAATACGGGCGCTCCTCGAGCGGAGGAACATCTGCGGCTCTCGCGGCGGCGATCTGAGCAGCCTCCTCGGCAATTCTCTAGTCCGGCAATTAAAAGCGGATACATCAAAAGCGCGCGGAGCAACACTAACCAAGACCACCTCGCGATCGAAGCGCAGCGTAGCAATCGGCCCCACCCTACGCCGTGCATGATCGCAAGAACAACACTCTGTGTACATCATTACGCTTTGGAGATACCATGGGCGCAGGGGAGGGCTTGATCACAAGGGACAAAAAGTGCGGCTCGACCACACCGGGGCTCATCTGGCGCCCCCTTTAGTTTACTTTTATCTTTTCTTCTTTTTATGTATCTGAGGACTACATTAATCGAAGCCTCGTTCAACGGTGCACTTGCCGAACTCACGATGCAACAGTCAGGGACTAAAGAAGGCTGCGACGAACAATCAGGTGGTCTCCATTACGAGCATTAAATTCGATTACATACACCAAGTCTGCAGCTCATCCCTGGAGGGGGACATGTTAATTTAGTCCAAATCCCTTGCTTACCGCACTATTTGTATCAGTCCGCTTTATTAGCCGACCTTCTTTCATAAATAACGCTGAACTTCCTTTTTGCAAGCACATTACCTTTTTATTGCAATTGCCTTACCTTTTATATATGTTCATTATATGACATCTTGCACCCGTATACTTTGGTACGGCCGAATATGCCAGGGGCTTCTGTTCCCCGGATTATGGTGTAATTAAGTCCGAACACTTTCACAAGTGCGGCACCCCGAACTTATAGCATTATATGAATCAGCTCCGAATCATGTCTTGGGTCAATAGTTGGGTTTGCCCGGCTCCCATGTTTTGGTACCTTACGTTCCGTTCCGTCGGCTAAGGTAGCGATGGGAGAACCACTGCGATTGCGCCCGGTTGAGCAGGTTAACGCCTCGATGGAAAGCTAAAACGGCGGCATGATAAGGCGAGGCTGAGTCATTGTTGAGAGGTTCTTCGGGTCCCTAAAGACTCATGCCGCTTGGCGAAGTTCGGATGATGTCCGGCGAAGGCGTGGATAGCGCCCAGTTGGTCTTCGAATACCGGGGCTTCGCGAAATTTAAAATTATAAATTCTATGGCTAAGTGAGAGTGTTCAAGCATTATAAGTCCGGTCGCCTTGTTACGTCGTGTTGGCGCCTCCTAGATGGACCCAATAATGGGAACAAGAGTGTTCAAGTTTATCACCGAACACCCCAGCCCTTGTAGCTTGGGGCTGAAGCCAACGACTTGCCATCTCGAGATTTTACAAGCGGCCGCCTGAAGGTAATATTTTAAATTAAATAAGCGTTGCTCATGGCGCATATAAGCGAAGTTTTCAGCGCCGAGGATAAAAACACAGCGAGTTCACTCAAAGATTACATTTGGGGCACTCATACGCAATATTGCGAGGCTCCCTTGAGGACAACTTTATAATATCGCTCGGTGCGATGCTCCTTGCCCGGCGGCGGATCGTGAAGCTTCTCGCATCCAGCTTGCCCCATTGCACCTTTATGCGGGCAAGGGCCCGGCAGTGCCTTCAATCAGGCGGGCGCTTGATCCCCTCGGCTGGGGCACGCATCCACCAGCCGCCGCACTAGGCCAAAGTAGCTGCGGGCATGGCTGTCGAGCCATAGCGGACTATGAGGCCCTTCATGGCCTCCTCGGCTACCTGTGGAGTTCGACCATTGCTTGACTGGTGGCTTAGAAAGCACCGGATGGCGGCCTCGGCATCTTGAGACGAAGACCTTCTCCGTTGAGCTCCGCTCCCGCCCACGATAGAATCGGCGGCATCGGATGCACTCTGGCGCAGATCTGCAAATGCCTGGAGAGCTCAAATTCGGGTAAGTATCCGGTAATTTACATTAACATGCTTGCTGCATGAAAAAGCGCCTTACCGCGCTATCTTCTTCATGTCCTCTACCTCTGATGGGCCTTACGGGCCTCGGCAGCAGTGGACTGGGCACTTTCGAGGCGCGGCAAGCTCGGACTCTCGAGTCTTGAGTCACGCTCCAAACTCTCATGCTTTTCCATAAGAGCACGGAGCTCTTGCGAACTTCCGCCACCAGCGCCACTTGTTTTCTCGCTCAGCCCGTTCTGCGGCCGCATTGTGTTCGACCCGCAGACGGCATCCTTGAGCTGCCACCTCCTTAGTGGCCCTGCAATACACATATTATCCTTATTAATTTTGTTTGCAACCAAAACCCTTTTACGTAAGGTACTTATTTAAAGTGGTGTTATTCACCTTCTTTTTCCTTGAGCTGCCTTTTGGCATGGCGAGCTCTTGCTCCGACCGCTCAAGGTCCTTCTTCAGCGCCTCGACCTCCGCCGTTAGTGCGGCGAGAGGTCAACAAGCGCAGCCTGCAAACCCATATTGACATATTTTTAGCAACCTGCGTATATCTTGTTAGATCCTTAGTCGGCTTTTCTTTCCGAACACCGAACTAAGCATCGAGAACTCTTGTCTATCGCGGTATTACATCACATTATTTTAAACTTCTTACCTCAAAGCTTTGTTAGAAGGCTGTTGCGAGCTTCGGTCGGCCCGCCCTTGGCGGCTGGACCTTCTCAATCACTTGCACTCATGAGGATGTGGTGTTCTTCCTCGATGGGCGCCTTTAAGCACCTCCGGCGAGGTTATCCGGCGCCTCGGTTGGGCGGAGGCCGCCCGGTGTCCTGATCTGCCCTTCTTTGAAGGGCGCTTGCGGACTCTGGAGCCGCTTCGGGTTCGAAGTAGAGTCGGCACAAAGTCGGAGGTCGCTGATGGCGCCTTGAACCTCCTCTGGCGGGTCCCTCTGTGGGATTCGCCTCGTCGTCCTCGTCGTAGCGGGGGTAGAAAGCGGTCGGGATAGAATTTACATCCGGCGGCGCCAAAGACCCGCTCATCAGTCGGGAAGATCGTCAGCGGCGGACTACTGAGGCGAGAATGCGGCGTTAGAAGGACACTACATGGCATACAATGTGCGGCATATAAATGATCTGAATACTTACGATCTGCGGGCCTTTGGCCCTTAGAGCCACTCTTCCTCGCCAACATTGATGTCGGCGGCTGTCGAGGATAGTTCTCCCCTCTTGGACCCTTCGGCCGCCCGATTGGGAGGCCTTCTCTTCTTCTCTCCCTCCTCCGGAGAGAGTACTCCTCCTCCTCCTCGTCTTGGAGGAGAGTCCTATCATCGTCGGGCCTTTGATTCACGAGGCTGTTTGAGTCCCGTGGCCACCTTCTTGGCCTTCTTCTCGGCACCACGTGCGGTGCGGAACCAGCAACCTGCTAGCGAGCATCCTTGGTTCTTGGCATGGGGCCGGGCTGATGAGCAGCGGGCCTTCTCCATCCATTCTGTCAAAGGAAGAGGCAGATTAAAAACCTCGCTAGAGCCAATCTAATTACTACAAGTGTCCCGTAATGGGGTGAATCACTTACCTCGTCGGTCGGAGGCTGCGAGCTGAATCCGGTCTTGATTCGGCGGATCGCGGAACCGGCGCCCTTGAGCGGCACCCTCGAGGCGCCCGTGCGTTGTATCGAAGAGCCGCTCAACGTCTGGTGCTGTTCGGATTAAACTCCACAGATTAAATGCCCGTTCTTGGCATGGGAGAATCCGCCGGAGGAGCATGACTGGACCACGTCGGCAGCGGAGCCTATTGCTCACCAGCTTTTTGATGCAGGCTCGAAGTCCGTCACCTCCACGGATCACCCCCTGCAAGCCCTTCTCTTTCCGGGAGGTGAGCTGCGTGGGGATTCGAATCTAAATTCGGGGCGCCGCCCATGTAGGCTCAGCGGCTCGGTGATGTAGAACCACCCGGTGCCACCCCTTGGCGGAGTCCACGAAGGTCCCTTCTAGCCAAGGGGCGTTGGGCGGCTGCCCAGCATGGCGCCTCCGCATTCGCTTGCGTCCCCTTCACAACCTTGACAGCGTTGAAGGTCTTGAGCCCTGAGCGAAGTGGGGCTGGATGCGAGAAAGGCCTGCGCACCTGACGATAGCGCCGAGATGTTGAGGGCGAAGTTGGCGCCGGATCGTGGAAATCCAGGCCGTAGTAAAACATGAGCCCCAGGACGAATGGATGGGCGGGAAGCCCGATCCGCGGAGGAAGTGGGGAAGGAAGGCGACCCTCTCATGAGGCCACAGGGTAGGGATGAGCTGCCCGCGTCAGGCGCCCGATCTGTGATGTCATTTGGAAAGGTATCTGGCGTCACGCAGCTTGGTGATATCCTCCCCTTGGCGGTGGAGGCCATCCATTGCCTCCCCTCCGGACATATTCGGAGAAGGGTCGGCGAGATCTTGTGACTTAGGCGTTGGAGCTTGAGTTAGCGGGGATGGATGAGCAAAGGAGGAAGAAGGCGTGGGTGAGAAGGTAAATCCTTATCCCTTATATATGGCGGACAAAACTATCGTCCCTCACCGGCTGGTAAAACTCGCTTATCTCCCAAGCGCCACCATCAATGGCGCGGTTGGGTTACTGCCTGCGTATTGATGAGAATCCGGAATAAGGGAACCACGATCTACCTTGACGGGGCGTGCCAAAGAAACCGCTTAGCTAAGCGTGCTGAGGTGGTATAGTAATTCAAACAAAGGCTTGGTAGCGGTGTGATGTCATGCCGCATAATGCGTCGTGATTGAATCGATGTATATGTTTTATTCTCTCTATGGTGGAGCGTGGAAATTATTTTTGCGAGCGGACACTATCCTGGTGTTCATTATCTTCTTGAATTATTCAAGGAGAGGAACCCGCCTTGCAATGCCGAACATTATACACGCCCGGACTTATCGTCATTGAAGACTGGTTCGAGGGACTCTTGAGGAGTCTGGACTAGGGGTGTCCGGACAGCGGACTATCAATATCCGCGGACTCCCGGACTACGAAGATAGAAGATTGAAGACTCGGCTCGTGTCGGAAGGTACTTTCCTTGGCGTGGAAGGCAAGCTTGGCAATCTGGATATGTAGATCTCCTACCATTGTAACCGACTCGGTGTAACCCTAGCCTCTCCGGTGTCTATATAAAGCGGAGGGCCTTAATCCATAGGGCGAACATTACATCTCAACAATCATACCATAGGCTAGCTTCTAGGGTTTAGCCTCTTTGATCTCGTGGTAGATCTCTTGTTGTACTACCCATATCATCAATATTAATCAAGCGGGGCGTGAGGTTTTACCTCCATCGAGAGGGCCCGAACCTGGGTAAAAACAATGTGTCCCTCGTCTCCTGTTACCATCCGCCTAGACGCACAGTTCGGGACCCCCTACCCGAGATCCGCCGGTTTTGACACCGACACTCCCCCCGTGCTGTCCTCCTTGAGAGGCACCTTCTTGGTCTCTGGTGGTGCAGCTCTGGACTTCTTGCTCTTGCCGGCGGAGCTCTCTGGCACTTCCTCAACAGGAGTGCAACACCCCGAAGAGGTGCGCTTGATGGAGTAGGTGCGAGGGGTCTCGCCGTACTTCTTCCCTCCCGGGGCTCCGTCAGCAAGAGCAGGTGCTTTGGCGGCAGCTGCTGCAACGGCTTCTCAATAGAGTTGGTCGCGCAAATCAACACATCTTTCTTGTCGGTGGGGACGGTGATGATGTTCATCGGCCCGGGCATCTTCAACATGTTGTAGGCGTAATGTGAAGCCGCCATGAATTTGGCTAGCGCCGGGCGGCCGAGGATCCCATTGTAGGGCAAGGGGATCTCGGCTACATCAAAGACAATCCTCTCTGTTATGTGGTTTAGCTCGCCTCCGAACGTCACGGGCAGCATGACCTTTCCCTTTGGATGGCTTCTCCCGGGGTTGACCCCTTGAAACGTGCCCATCTCCTCGAGGTCCCCATCAGGGATTTGCAGCCTCTTGATCACAACGGGCGAGATCAAGTTCAGACCGGCACCGCCGTCAACTAGCATCTTCGTCACCTTGAGGTTGCGGATTGTTGGTGAGACCAACAACGGCAAGCACCCAACCGCGATAGTGCGGTCAGGGTGGTCCTCGGTGTCAAAGATGATAGGCATGCTGGACCACCTCAACGGCTTCCGTGCGTTGACTGATGGCTCCACCGCTGTGATCTCACGTGCCCACTTCTTGAGCTGGAGGTGGGATGTATGCAGCGAGGTGCCAACATCGACGCACATGGCTTCTGTGGCTTTCTGGAACTCGTGGTCGCCGGACTCATCGCCCTCGTCATGATCATCGTCTTCCTACTTGTTGCGGCCCCGAGCGGGCCTCTCTTGCTGACTATCTTTGCAGCGGCGGCCTCCTTGGCCGCCACGCTTCTTGGCGGACCCTTCGGCACCCTCTTGACCCTTCTCCTTGTCCGCCGCTCATACTCGGCTTTACGCTTCTCAGTGAGCAACTCTACTTGCGGCGATTACGGAGATCGTGGCCCTTAGTGCGGTGGATCTTGCAATCTTGCTTGTCGGAGGCTCTGGCTTGTCGGCGAGCGCCAAAGGCCAACAAGCGGCACACCGGCAACCTCCTTGCCGGGATCACTTGCCTTAGGCTTCTTGGTGGCGCCCGGTGTCGTCGGATCCCTCGGCAGCAAGCACGGTCTTGCCACTATGCTTCCTATTACGGCGCCGGCCCTTCTTCGCTGGGGCGACGGTATCTGATACGTCTCCAACGTATCTATAATTTTTGATTGTCATGCTACTATATTACCCCCTTTGGATGTTTATGGGCTTTATTTTACACATTTATATCATTTTTGGGACTAACCTACTAGCAGGAGGCTCATCCCATATTGATGTTTTTGCCTATTAAAATATTTGAAGAAAAGGAATATCAAGCGAGTCCAAGCGGAATGAAACCCGGGAGCATGATTTTTTGGATGAGCGTGATCTAGAAGGACTTGGAGTGCAAGTCAAGAAAGCAGCTGACCCACGAGAGGTAGGCGCCGCCCTATAGGGCATGCCCCTGTCTAAATGGGCCCCACAGTGAGCCACCGACATACTTCTTCCTCCTATATAAGCCTACGTACCCCGAAAACATCCAGGGAGCCAAAAAAACACAATTTCCACCACCGTAACCTTCTGTATCCGTGAGATCCCATCTTGGAGCCTTTGCCGGTGCTCCGCCGGAGGGGGAATCGACCATGGAGGGCTTCTACATCAACACCAAAGCCCCTCCGATGAGTTGTGAGTAGTTTACCTCAGACCTTCGGGTCCATAGTTATTAGCTAGATGGCTTCTTCTCTCTTTTTGGATCTCAATACAATGTTCTCCCCCTCTCTTGTGGAGATCTCATCGATGTAAACTCTTTTTGTGGTGTGTTTGTCGAGATCCGATGAATTGTGGGTTTATGATCAAGTTTATCTATGAGAAATATTTGAATCTCCTCTGAATTATTTTATGTATGATTGAGTTATCTTTGCAAGTCTCTTCGAGTTATCAATTTGGTTTGGCCTACTAGATTGATCTTTCTTGCCATGGGAGAAGTGCTTAGCTTTGGGTTCAATCTTGCGGTGTCCTTACCCGATGTGGCGGGGTTGCAAGGCACGTATTGTATTGTTGCCATCGAGGATAAAAAGATGGGGTTTATATCATATTGCATGAGTTAATCCCTCTACATCATGTCATCTTGCTTAATGCGTTACTCTGTTCTTTATGAACTTAATACTCTAGATGCAGGAAGGAGTCAATCGATGTGTGGAGTAATAGTAGTAGATGCAGGCAGGAGTCGGTCTACTTGTTGCGGACGTGATGCCTATATACATGATCATGCCTAGATAATCTCATAATTATTAAGCTTTTCTATCAATTGCTCGACGATAATTTGTTAAGCCCGTAATGCTTTATGATCAATTTGACGCTTGATAATTGTTTTTAGACATGGAGGTAGTGATATTAGAGTCATGCTAGTTGAGGTGATCATGAAAAATACTTGTGTTGGGGTTTGTCATTCCGTAGCATGCATGTATGGTGAACCGCTTTGTGATGAAGTTGGAGCACAATTTTATTTATTGATTGTCTTCCTTATGGGTGGCGGTCGGGGGACGGCGATGGTCTTTTCCTACCAATCTATCCCCTAGGAGCATGCGTGTAGTACTTTTGTTTTGATGACTTCTAGATTTTTGCAATAAGTACATGAGTTCTTTTGACTAATGTTGAGTCCATGGATTATACGCACCTCTCCCTTCCACCATTTCTAGCCTCTCTTGTGCCGTGCAACTTTCGCCGGTATCATACACCCACCATATACCTTCCTCAAAACAGCCACCATACCTACCTATTATGGCATTTCCATAGCCATTCCGAGATATATTGCCATGCAACTTTCCACCGTTCCGTTCATATGACACGCATTACTTTTGTCATATTGCTCTTTGCATGATCATGTAGTTGATATCGTATTTGTGGCAAGGCCACCTTCATAATTTTCATACATGTCGCTCTTGATTCATTGCATATCCCGGTACACCGCCGGAGGCATTCATATAGAGTCATATCTTGTTCTAGCTTTGAGTTGTAATTCTTGAGTTGTAAATCCATAAAAGTGTGATGATCTTCATTATTAGAGCATTGTCCTAGTGAGGAAAGGATGATGAAGACTATGATTCCCCCACAAGTCGGGATGAGACTTCGGACTTTACAAAAAAGAAAAAAAAAAAGAAAAAAAAAAAGAAAAAAAAGGCCAAAAAGAAGGCCAAAGAAAAAAAGAGAAAAGAAAAAAAGGAAAAGAAAAAAATAAAATGAGAGAAAAGAGAAGGGACAATGCTACTATCTCTTTTCCACACTTGTCTTCAAAGTAGCACCATGATCTTCATGATAGAGAGTCTCATATGTTGTCACTTTCATATACTAGTGGGAATTTTCATTATAGAACTTGGCTTGTATATTCCAATGATGGGCTTCCTCAAAATGCCCTAGGTCTTCGTGAGCAAGCGAGTTGGATGCACACCCACTTAGTTTCTTTTGTTGAGCTTTCATATATTTATAGCTCTAGTGCATCCGTTGCATGGCAATCCCTACTCACTCACATTGATATCTATTAATGGGCATCTCCATAGCCCGTTGATACGCCTAGTTGATGTGAGACTATCTTCTCCCTTTTTGTCTTCTCCACAACCACCATTCTATTCCACATATAGTGCTATGTCCATGACTCACGCTCATGTATTGCATGAAAGTTGAAAGAGTTTGAGATTATTAAAGTATGAAACAATTGCTTGGCTCGTCATTGGGGTTGTGCATGATTAAATACGTTGTGTGATGAAGACAGAGCAACAGCCATACTATATGATTTTGTAGGGATAACTTTCTTTGGCCATGTTATTTTGAGAAGACATGATTACTTTGATTAGTATGCTTGAAGTATCATCATTTCCATGTTAATATGAACTTTTATTTTGTATCATTTGGATCTGAATATTCATGCCACAATAAAGAAAATTACATTGAGAATTATGCTAGGTAGCATTCCACATAAAAAATTCTATTTTTATCATTTACCTACTCGAGGACGAGCAGGAATTAAGCTTGGGGATGCTTGATACGTCTCCAAAGTATCTATAATTTTTGATTGTTTCATGCGATTATATTACCCCTTTTGGATGTTTATGGGCTTTATTTTACACATTTATACCATTTTTGGGACTAACCTACTAACCGGAGGCCCAGCCTGTATTGCTGTTTTATTTTGCCTTCAGTATTTCGAAGAAAAGGAATATCAAACGGAGTCCAAACGGAATGAAACCTTCGGGAGCGTGATGTTTCGAACGAACGTGATCCAGAGGACTTGGAGTGCAAGTCAAGAAGCAGCCGAGGCGGCCACGAGAGGGTAGGGCGCGACCCCTGTCTCGTGGGCCCTACGGGTGACCACCGACGTACTTCTTCCTCCTATATAAGCCTATGTACCCCGAAAACATCCAGAGAGCCAACGAAACACAATTTCCACCACCGTAACCTTCTGTATCCGCGAGATCCCATCTTGGAGCCTTCGACGGTGCTCCGCCGGAGGGGGAATCGACCATGAGGGCTTCTACATCAACACCATAGCCCGTTCGATGAGTTGTGAGTAGTTTACCTCAGACCTTCGGGTCCATAGTTATTAGCTAGATGGCTTCTTCTCTCTTTTTGGATCTCAATACAATGTTCCCCCCTCTCTTGTGGAGATCTATTCGATGTAAACTCTTTTTGCGGTGTGTTTATCGAGATCCGATGAATTGTGGGTTTATGATCATGTTTATCTATGAGAAATATTTGAATCTCCTCTGAATTCTTTTATGTATGATTGAGTTATCTTTGCAAGTCTCTTCGAATTATCAGTTTGGTTTGGCCTACTAGATTGATCTTTCTTGCCATGGGAGAAGTGCTTAGCTTTGGGTTCAATCTTGTGGTGTCCTTACCCATGTGCAGAGGGGTTGCAAGGCACGTATTGTATTGTTGCCATCGAGGATAAAAAGATGGGGTTTATATCATATTGCATGAGTTTATCCCTCTACATCATGTCATCTTGCTTAATGCGTTACTCTATTCTTTATGAACTTAATACTCTAGATGCAGGCATGAGTCGGTTGATGTGTGGAGTAATAGTTGTAGATGCAGGCAGGAGTCGGTCTACTTGTTGCGGACGTGATGCCTATATACATGATCATGCCTAGATAATCTCATAATTATTCGCTTTTCTATCAGTTGCTCGACAGTAATTTGTTCACCTACCGTAATACTTATGCTATCTTGAGACAAGCCTCTAGTGAAACATATGGCCTCCGGGTCTATCTTTTATCATCTTTGCTTCCAATCTACTTTTATTTGCATCTTTACTTTTTGCATCTATATTATAAAATACCAAAAATATATTTATCTTATCATACTATCTCTATCAGATCTCACTTTACTTAAGTGGCCTGAAGGATTGACAACCCCTTGATTGCATTGGTTGCGAGTTCTTTGTTTGTTTGTGTAGGTGCGTGGGACTTTTGAGGAGCCTCCTACTGGATTGATACCTTGGTTCTCAAAAACCGAGGGAAATACTTACGCTACTATTGCTGCATCACCCTTTCCTCTTCAAGGAAAACCAACGCAAGCTCAAGACGTAGCAGTATCATCCGTGGAATCGGTTTACGCGCCATCGTCTTTGCCGGGGTACTTCCTTCCCTCTTCGGCGCGAGCGCATCGATCGGCCTGAACATAAAGTTCTGCCACATCCCTGACCTTGTTCATTGCCAGATCTTCACGCATCTTACAATTGCGCACATTCTGATGGAACGCACTGATCACGGCGGCAGGATGAACGTCGGGGATGTTGTACTGCACTCGGCTGAACCTTTGGATGTACTTGCGCAAGTTTTCTCCTTCCTTCTGGGGGATGATATCAGATCACTTGCCTGGCCATGAGCTTGGTGGCCTCCGGTGAAGGTGCCAACAAACTCATGACACAGATCCGCCCAAGAAAAAATGGAGTCTATCGGCAAGTGCATCAACCGTGACATAACATTGGGCTTAAGTGCCAACGTAAAGTAATTGGCAAGCACCTTGTCGTCGCGGCCCCCAGCAGCTTGCATCGTGATAGTGTAGATGCAGAGGAACTCCGACGGGTGAGTCTTGCCGTTATACTTTTCGCCAACGTCGGGCTTGAACGTGCGGTGGGAGGACCACTGGAACTGCCGCAGCTCACGAGTAAAGGCCGGACAACCTACCTCGTAGGGTAGGCCACCGTAGCCTCCCGGTGCTGGGTGGTCCGTAGTGGGCCCTGCCCTCCTGTCCGACTGGTGGCGCGCGTCACGCCGGCGCTCGATGGTGGTTCGAGCGTCTTCATGAGCTCGCTCCCGAAGAACCTGGTGTTGGTCGCGGTGGGTTCGCGGGTCGGACGACGCTATGGAGGTATCATCACGAGCGTCGTCGCGATGGACCGACACCCGCGGTGGTCGGGATGGAGGAGGGGAGTGCACCGTGGCCGCATCGCCCCCGGCCCGGCCTCCGCTGGCATGCGGTGGCCTGACAGAGCGATGGCCTACGGGTCCTACCGCCCGCAACTCATTATTGTTGGCGATGCCGACGAGGCTCCGGACGGTGGCCCTCCATTCATCGAGCTTCTCCGTGGCGGGAGGAAAATAGAGGAGCAGCTGCGCGCGCTAGGGCTTCTGCTGGCGTGGGTGGCGGCGAAAGCTGGCTGGACCGCGATGCGCCTCGACTTCTAACCGCGTTAGAAGGAGCCGCGTCATGGCCCCGTAGCCGTTCGCCATCCCCGTCTGCGCCTCGACGCGCATGCTGGCCTTCCTCATCATGCGTAGGGCACATGGGACTCTTCCCAGGACGGTGCCCAGGGTCTTCAGCAGGGCGGTGCCGCTCGTCGTGCACAACCGGAGAAGAGCGCGCCGTGGGCGCCGGTGTGGGCGTCTTGGAGTCCGCCGCGCCGCTGTCTGGCAGGATGGCGGCGCCCCTGGAGGGCCCCGCACCGCCTACGGGGGGCCCGACTCCGTCTCTGGAGCCCACGACTGGTGGCTCGTCGCCTGGCACGCGAACGATGCCACTCGCCAGGCCTGGACCGCCAGGGTGATGCGAATGTTCGCGGGCCGCGCCACGGGTCCTCTTCGCGACTGGCCCGCTACTGGTCCGCACCGGTATTGGCAATCCGGTCCCGGACGAACTGATCGCGTGGTCCTCTTCTTCTTAGGGCCATGGCGATTGAGTGAGTCCTGGATTAAGGGGTCCTCGGACAGCCAGACTATATACTTTGGCCGGACTGTTGGACTATGAAGATACAAGATTGAAGACTTCGTCCCGTGTCCGGATGGGACTCTCCTTTGCGTGCAAGGCAAGCTTGGATATTCAGATGTGTAGATTTCCTTCTCTGTAACCAACTCTGTGTAACCCTAGCCCCCTCCGGTGTCTATATAAACCAGAGGGTTTAGTCCGTAGGACAATCAACAATCATAATCATAGGCTAGCTTCTAGGGTTTAGCCTCTACGATCTCGTGGTAGATCAACTCTAGTAATACTCATATCATCAAGATCAATCAAGCAGGAAGTAGGGTATTACCTCCATCGAGAGGGCCTGAACCTGGGTAAAACATCATGTCCCCTGCCTCTTGTTACCATTAGCCTTAGACGCATAGTTCGGGACCCCCTACCCGAGATCCGCCGGTTTGACACTGACATTGGTGCTTTCATTGAGAGTTCCACTGTGTCGTCGCCGTAAGGCTTGATGGCCCCTTCGATCATCTTCAGCGATGCAGTCCAGGAGGAGGTTTTCCTTCCCGGATAGATATTCATATTTGGCGGCTTCGTACTGCGGCCCAACTCGCTTGGCTATCTGGAACAGATCGATAGCTACGCCCCTGGCCATCAGGTCAGGTTTGGAAGCGTAAACTATACTACCGACATCTGCGGGGACTTGATCTTCGACGGATTCGAGCCCATGACAGGTGGGCCGAACAGACATGAAGGACATGACTTTGATCTGTCACTGGACAGTATTCGAGAGATCGCACCCGCGTTGGCACCGGAAATCTATCCGGAGCAGATCGTGCCTTCCGAGGACGGGTGGATAGACCCCGCCACGGAGGCCGCACACTCATCGGCGTCGAAGCCGAACACTGATCCCACTTCCTGTGAGAGTGGTATCATCGGACCCCCGGACTCTTCTCCGGTTGCTGGATCGGAACCGCGTGCGTCCGTGCCTATCAAATCAGATTGGGCACCCATCATGGAGTTCACCGCTGTGGATATTGTTCACCACTCACCCTTGGGTGATGTGCTGAACTCATTAAGGTCTCTGTCCTTGTCAGAAGATTCCTGGACGAACTATGTCCGACTCTAATGGGAAGCGGACGACGAAGAAATTCGTTCCCCACCCACCACCCACTTCATAGCCACTGTTGATGATTAACCGACACGCTCGATTTCGACTCCGTAGACGTCGACGGTATTTAATACAACATAGGAGAAGAACAGGAACCACCGCCCACTTTGCGCTGGACTGTCATCTCATCATACGATATATACATGGTGGACACACCAAAACAAGGTGATGGTGACGATACAACGAAGGATAATCCCCTCGATAAGCCACCAAAGCGGCACCGTAGACGCCGCTCTAAATCCCGCCACAGTAAAAACAGCGATAACAGCGCAAAAATAATAATACCCCGATTGATTCCAAAGGAAATGACGACCCCATGGACCCAGCAATGGAGCAGGATGAGCCAGGGGATGGTGAAAACAGTCCGGAGCCAACGTCAGACAACACCGATCCTGAGGGTAAAATTCAACAACCTGTCTCCGGAGAGGAGAACATCCCAAATGATGATGCACTCATCATCCCAGAAAAACTCTTGGAAAAAGAGAACTTCCACAGAAGGCTTATCGCAACTGCGAGGAGCCTAAAGAAGCAGAAGCAAAGGCTTAAGGCCGCGCAGGATACACTCAACCGCAGGTGGAACAAAGTACTCGACACTGAAGAAAAATACAACGACGATCGCCACGCAAAGAGCTATCCAAAGCGCAAGCTCTTTGCTGAATTTGGCAGCGAGGCGTAGAGCCCCTCTCGGAAGCGACCGATCAGCCGGACCGACCGCCCGTGGCGGTGACAAGGCGGTGATGATGCCGCCCACAAGTCAGCACACGATTTATGTGAGCTCCTGGACAGAAAGTCCGGTATGGCCAGATCCATCTACGGATCTAGGAAGCGCGCTCTAGCACAGGATCAGAACTACCGAAACGATCACATTGATTGAATAACAGCTTGGAATCAGAACCGAACACAACAACCGTCGATAGCATGCCACGACACAACCAAATACAGGGGTGCCGCACACCCCCTGTGCTTCACCGATGAGGTGCTGGATCATGAATTTTCGGAAGGATTTAAACCCGTGAATATAGAGGCATACGATGGAACTATAGACCCTGGGGTCTGGATCGAGGACTTTATCCTTCATATCCATATGGCTCGCAAAGACGATCTCCACGCCATCAAATATCTACCCCTCAAATAAAAGGGACTAGCTCGGCATTGGTTGAAAAGCCTTCCCAAAAACTCAATTAGAAGTTGGGAAGAGCTCGAGGATGCTTTCAGGGCAAATTTTCAAGGGACCTATGTCCGGCCTCCGGACGCTGATGACCTAAGTCACATAATTCAACAGCCCGGAGAGTCAGCCCGAAAGCTCTAGAACAGGTTTCTCACTAAGAAGAATCAAATAGTCGATTGCCCGGACGCCAAAGCCTTAGCGGCCTTCAAACATAGTATCCGGGACGAATGGCTTGCCAGACACCTCCATCAAGAAAAGCCGAGGACAATGGCAGCCTTAACAAGCCTTATGACCCATTTATGCGCGGGCGAGGACAGCTGGCTGGCCCGTAGCGGCACCAGCGACCCAAGCACATCCGAAGTCAGGGATGACAACGGGAAGCCGCGACGCAACAAAAACAAGCGTCGAAACAACGATAGCATCCAGAGAACACGATGGTCAATGCCGGATTCAGGGGCTCTCGACCTGGTCAATGGAAGAAGCCATTTAAAGGCAGCAGAGATGGACCGTCTAGCTGTAACGCCCCGGATACAACTTTCCATATTCGTAACTCCAACTCTTGCCTTTTTTCGGAGATGTGATATGTTATTTTCTTCGTGGTTGGGTTTTGTCTTTTGTTTTGCATTTTGTTCTTGTCATGCATTCACCATTGCATCATTTGCATTGCATCATATCAACATGCAACCCTTTTTAAAACCCAGCTAAAGAAATTGCATGGATCTTTGATCCATTTAAATCGAGGGAAATGCACATGGTGATTTCTCTTTATAACATATATCCTCCCAATATTTTTAGGGAGCTATAAAAATTATATTCCATTAATTTGGAAATCATCATAACACACTTGCAAATTATCCCAATGCCTTTGTTATCTTAACTCTTGGTCTCCAACCTTGCCATATATTCTTTCGTCATTTTCCCGAGCTCCACCAAATTTCTCAACATTTTTGGACACTTCTAAATCCTTGTCCTTGTTCAAACCATTTGAATTAAATTCAAATGACTTTGAATTTAATTATTGCAATCTTGCCCACACCATTTTTCTTGGAACAAGCTCATTTTTATGAGTCCAGAAAAGTTGTCTTTGTTCTCAAATTATTTCCCTAACCCTCTCTTTCTTTTTCTTTCCTATAATTTCTTTTACGCTAAATAGTTAAAGAAAGAAGGGAGAGACCCAGCTAGGCCTCTGTCATTAGCAGGCCTCGGCCATTTTCCACTCCACTTGGGCGGCCTCCCAAGGCCCGGCCGCGCCCCGCTGTAACCCTAGCCCATCACCACGCTCTCTCCCGATCCCCATCTCTCCCTCTCGTCCCTCCCTGTGCTGCCACTCACACACGCACGCATCGAGCCAAGGGAGAGAAGCTCCTCATGCCAGATCCATGGCCTCTCCTTTTCCTCCCGCGCGCCACTGCCCGGCGACCGGCCGCGCCTCCAGCCACCCATTCCTCTGCGGCCATGCCGTCGTTCTGGCTGGCGAGCCCATCTCCTCCGTCCATCCCCATCGCCCCGCTACCGCGTCGTCTTCTTCACCTCCTGCCCGCGTCCCTCTGCTACCTTGTCGCCGTCGAGCTGCGCCGCAGCGCTGACCTCGCCCCGCCCTTGCTGCTGCCGTCGCTGGAATCACCGAGTTTGCCGCAAGCCTTCCCGCCTGCCCTACTTCTCCTCGCGTGACCGCGACCGTCCCTGCGGCCAAGTTCGCCGGAGTGCCACCAGGCCGCTGTTTCCCTGCCTCGCCCTCGGCGCCTCGTCCCCGAGCTCCGAGTTTGCCGCCTCCTTGCTCCTCCCTCACCCGTATATCAGGAATGCCATGGTTGCCGCCCCATGGAGTCCCACTGGCCTGGACCCGGCCGGGAACCAGATGAGCCCCATGCCTGCTGAGGGAGTCCTGGACTAGGGGGTGTCCGGACAGCCGGACTATCATTATCCGCCGGACTCCAAGACTACGAAGATACAAGATTGAAGACTCCGTCCCATGTCCGGAAGGTACTTTCCTTGGCGTGGAAGGCAAGCTTGGCAATACGGATATGTAGATCTCCTACCATTGTAACCGACTCTGTGTAACCCTAGCCTCTCCGGTGTCTATATAAACCGGAGGGCTTTAGTCCGTAGGACAACATACATTACTACAATCATACCATAGGTTAGCTTCTAGGGTTTAGCCTCCTTGATCTCGTGGTAGATCCACTCTTGTACTACCCATATCATCAATATTAATCAAGCAGGACGTAGGGTTTTACCTCCATCGAGAGGGCCCAAACCTGGTAAAAACATCGTTTCCCTCGTCTCCTGTTACCATCCGCCTAGGCATGCAGTTCGGGACCCCCTACCGAGATCCTCGGTTTGACACCAACATTGGTGCTTTCATTGAGAGTTCCTCGTATGCCGTCACCGATAGGCTTGATGGCATCTTCAACCAACAATGCTGTCGGTGAGACTTTTCTCCCGGACAAATCTTCATATTCGGTAACCGCGCTGCGGGCAATTCACTTGGCCATCTGGAGCAGATCAGCTTCGCCCCTGGCCGTCGGTCAAATTGAAGCTTGAACTTCACGGCCGATGTCGCGAGACTTGATCTTGACGGACTCAAGCCCAACCAAAGCGCGCGCGCCTTGTGACGATGGACATGATCTAGCTCTGCCGCGAGCAGTGCCTTGGTGGCGCTGCGGATCGCTTTGGCCATTAGCGGGCCGATCGCCCGGATCGAGGCGGTGGATAGAGCGCCGCCACAGGGGCTTCAGCATCCGCAGCGATGGAGCGAACACTGATCTTGTCCCTACGAAACTTCGTGATTCCGGCGCGGACTCCTCGCGGACTCCGTACCTCCGCGCCCTACCAATCGATCCGGATTGGGCGCGGTTATAAATTCACCGCCGCGGACATCTTTCAATACTCGCCTTTTGGTGATATCCTGAATTCACTAAAGCATCTCTCGTTATCGGGAAGTCTGGCGGACTATGGCGGGATGGTTGAGAATGCAGACGGACGGAGAAATTGAGCCCACCCACCACCACTTTGTAGCCTTGCATCGGCGACCTAACCGACATGCTAGACTATGACTCGAAGACATCGGCGGAATGAGCGACAATCTTTGGAGCGAACAAAAGCGAGCCTATAAGGCACGGAGGACTACCTCGTCATATGACATATATGGTGGACACCCCAAAGGAGAGCGATACTTGAGGACCAGCGGGCGCGGCGAAGAATGACCCGCCGATAAGCGACCAAAGCAGCGGCGCGAGCGCGCCCTAAGTCCGCCTCGATGACAACAACGCTCTCAAGGAGCCCTTGTCTGGCGGGGCTCACAAGTGGACGACGAACATGCAAATAAGCAACCGTTCGAACATGGCGAGTCGGATAATCAGTCGAGGCCTGGTGAAAACAACAGTCCGGATGACCTCATGCGGACACGCCGCGGAGAAGAAGAACCGGAAAAAGACTTCGTCGATCTTGCAAGAAGCTGAAGAAGGAAAAGCGGAGGCTCAAAACAGCGGAAGACACACTCGAGAATGAGATGGAGCAAAGTGCTCAAAACCCCATGAATAAATCGGCAATGGCCACCAATCAAGAGCTACCAGCGCAAGTACACTACGGATTCGACGAGGAGGCCATAGAGCCTCCACCGATCCAAAAATAAGGGGCTGCTGGTTGGATAGGCGGCGGATGATGAGCCAAATTCGGCAATGGCGCCACACATAAATCAACCAGCGAACTTGGAAGGATAGATGGCCCAGCCAGGTCCATCTGGGCCAAAGGAGAAGGCCCCAGAAGCAAGGCAACACGCCAAGTGTCCGATGATAGTGGCACACACAAATGCAGGCGCCGCACACCCACTATGTTTCACCGATGAGGTCTTTGGACCATGAATTCCCAGGATTTAAACCCATAAACATAGAGGCCTACGATGGAACAACAGACCACAGATGCGGATAGAAGACTATATACTACATATACACATGGCGGAGGAGGCGATCTCACGCCATAAAATACCTACCCCTCAAGCTCAAAGGGCCAGCCCGTCATTGGCTTAAAGCCTCCCGAGCTCTTGTTGGAAGTTGGGAAGAGCTCGGGGCAGCGTTTAGAGCAAATTTTCAAGGGACTTATGTCCATCCTCCGGATCTGAGATGATCTAAGTCATATAACTCAACAGCCGGAGAGTCGTGCGGAAGTGCAGGAACAGGTTTCTTACCAAAAAGAACCAAATAGTCATTGTCCGGACGCGAAGCCTTAGCAGCTTTCAAGCACAATGTCAGGGCGAATGGCTCGCCGAGCACCTCGGTCAAGAGAAACCGAGGACAATGTCCGCACTAACAAACCTCATGACCCGCTTACGTGCGGGAGAGGATAACTGGCTAGCAAGATCACGCACCAGCTGACCCAAGTACATCGAGATAAGAGATGGAAGCGGAAAATCACGGCGAGAAAAAGCAGCGCCGGAATAAAGAAAAAGCCCAAAAACACGGCGGTCAGCGTCGGATTCAAAAGCTCGCGGCCCAACAACAAAACACAGCCTCTAAAGGATGGCAGTGACGAATTGTCCAACTTAAACAAGATTTTGGGTCAGATATGTCAAATTCACGATACCCGGAAGACACGCAAATCCACCCACGGGATTGTTGGGTTTTAAACAGTCCGGCCGACTAAGCGCCGAACACAAGGGGCTCGGCAGCGTCAGCGAAGGCGATAAACCCCACCAGTGAGCACGGAAAACAAAGACTTTCCCACAAGGGGTCAAAGCGATAAACTCACTTCATGTGATATCACGGAAAAATAGTGAGGCACTTTCTAAAAAGAGCTTGCAGCGGTCCAACCAATGAGACCGTAGAGATTGGATATCAAAACCAATCACTTTCGACCACGGACTATTCGAAGCGTTGAAAGCGGGGCGGACTCCCGATATTGAATCCCATAATAGGCGGATTGCAATTTACTAACGTCCTAATGGGCGGAGGCAGCGACTTAAACTGCTGTATTCAAAAACAATCCGTAGGATGAGGATAAACCTGCCAAAATCCGACACAGCCGCACTTCCTTCAAAGGTGGCGCGCGGCCCTTCGCCAAGTGCACGGGCTCCATATTACTAGAAGTCGTGTTGGATCGCGAACAATTCTCGGCGAGAAAAATTAATTTTCACATCGTCCCATTTGAAAGTGAATATCAAGCACTCTTGGGGCGAAAGGCTTTTGTCGCTTCAATGCCATACCGCATTATGCATCTCTTACACTCAAGATGCCGGTCGCGTGGCGTCATTTGATCTGCGGATCACTTAAAGACCCGGACTCGGATAGGCGAATCCGGCCCGGCGAGCTAGGGCTCCCTAGCCGCATACCCCATCACAGGGGCTGCGCGCTTTCAAAACAACGCGGGTTCATACAAACCCGCTTTAATTATTATATTTCTTGTTTTACATATTTTTACATACGATTTGTTTCGAACTAAGCGTTCCTTTCTTTCTCTGAGATGAACAAAGTGCACACCGTCCGGGATAAGCGGCTGCGGAGACCGGTAGCGAGGCGTGTAGTAAGGACCCGTTGTGAGATTCTTTTCGGATTAAGACCTGCGTAAACCTTTTTCTTGTCTCTTGTTGTTATTCTCCTTGGTTTCTTCCTATAGCCAAAGCGAACTGGCGCTTTGCCATCGGCAGCGTCGAAGACCATGCCGTGCACGGACACTAGGGGCTTAGGGCATTATTACGCCCATTATTATAAAGACCAAACACCTTAGGGAGTGTTGGCGTCTCGAGTTAGGCATTATATGCATCAGCTCGAATCATGTCTTTGGTCAAATGTTGGGTTTGCCCGGCTCTTGTGTTTTGCTGCCTTCGTTCCGTATCTTGATTCTAGCGGCACCGGAGAACTCTGCGATTGTGCCCCGGTTAATTTGGCGAGCACCTTAGTAGAAAGCGGCCGGTGTCATGATCTGGCGAGGCTGGTCGACCACTCGATCGACTATCGGAATGTTTAGAATTCCCGCTTGACGAAGGACCGTTTCGGTCAGGCACATCTGGCGCTCAACCCGAATGCGGTACCACCGAGGCTATATCGTAGCCCCACCCTCGCTCCAGCTAAGTGAAAGTGATAAAGCATTATAGTCCGGATTGCCTCGTTAAACTCGCTACCACCTCCTTAAAACAGGACCGAGGCGTCGGATTAAGTGTGAAAGCGTTCTATTTTTGTGAACACCCCGCACCTTGTGCGTGGGGGAATAAACCGAACTGCCATCTTTCAAGTTATACAAAAGTATATATAAGCGGCCGCCGGAGAAGTTTTACTACTTGGGGCCGCACAAGTATAAAAAGCAGTTATAACATAATCATCGATTTACAAGCTAATCGTTCATTTGAACATGACATTTTTCGAAACCTGCGACTCTATTACCTGGCGCCACGCATAACTTCCCGAAATAGTGCTCGGCGGGGCGGCTTTCATCGAACCTGGGCGGCAACAGCGGTGGCATCCATCTCCGGACAATGCGCCTTCACACGGGCAAGAGCCATCCGCGCGCCCTCGATGCAGGCCGACCGCTTCACCTCCTTTATATGCGGCACCGCTCAAGGAATTACTGCGATGGCGAAGTATCTCGTCGCCTTGGACCTCTGTGGCGGACATAGGCCACGATGTCGATCATAGCAAGTCCGGACAATCTATTTAGCTTCGGCCCATTCGGCCAACGGTCTGTCAGCGGGCGTGAGCAATCCGGACTCTGGAATTGAGACCAATATAGCTCTTCCGTCTTGTGATCCTACGGCTCCGGAATGTAGCGGCATCGGCCGCGCAGTAGCTAAGTCCATATCACGGATCCTCTGGACTCCTGACCGCTCAAATTGAGCATACTTTCCATCCATAAACGGCGGCGATGAAAAGGCTTGCCGCCACGATATCTCGACTGGCGCAATTCCTCCTTCATAGCCGCATTGCGGGCGGGCATCCTTAACCGGCGGTGGCCTTCTTGAGTCTTCTCGCTCGATAAGCGCTCCTTTTCAAAACCTCATTGCGATCGGCAGCATCCTTTACTTTCATGGCCAATTGGCCACCTACGCCTACTTAGGCGGTCGCGGCCTTTTCGACTTTCAACTCCTCGGCGCCCTCGAAACGGCGCGTCACTCCTCCGGGCTTGCTCCTTAGCTAGAGCAAGTTCGGCCGAAAACTCTCCACAGCAGCAGCACCGTCTGTACAAACCACATATAATTTATCAGAGGAGGGCTTCGACCCCCTTCATAAAGCGACCGCGGAGAACTCATTTACCTTGCGACTCGTCAACTCGCCGGTTAACAAGTGCGATGTCGCATCTGCCAGAATCAAGTTGCCGATTTAACTTCGGCAAACCCACTAGTCGGCTAGCCCTCGGACTATCGCCACCTGCATAAGGCAGCGGCATTCATTCTGGCGATTTCGATCCTCGACGCGCTGTCGTTTACGACAACCTACGAGTCCCAAGGGCTACTATCTATCTGAGGCACATTTTTATGTGCAAAAGCTGTTAAAAGACAAAGGGTGCGTCATTCTCGCATACCTCAAATCCCGCCGACAAACTCATGGCGGCATTACATAATCCGCTCTCGGTGGACGAAATCCTTCAATCACCATACGCATCAGCATACGGTGATCTTACGAAATGGATGCCCTCTGGCAGATTCTTGATTCTCCCGGCGGATACTAGTGGGTGCCGAGCTCTCGGCCCCTCCGGACTCGGGGATACCCTCCATGCGATACTTTAGGCTGCTTTGCCTTATCGGCGGTCTTTGCGAGACGAGGCATTTCGCTCTCCATCATCTCCGGAAGAAGGTCCCCCAAAGATGAACTCATCTGAGAAGGCTGCAGATCCGAACTGCAATATAAATATTTCGGTTACCCACAGAAGCACAAATGAAGGTATTTCCTTACTAATTAGCTCCCTCTTTCATACTCACGGCTCGTGGAGGCTGATCCTTTGGCGATGATTGTGCGTCAGGATTCTCTCGGACGCCGGACCAGTGAAGATCTCTTCCCAGCTTAGGGGCTTTGGCCTCCGGATCTTGGGCGGTCCTTTCTCCCCCTGAAGGGAGGGTTCTTGATTCCCCCTCTTGATTGCCCCTTGGGCGAAATATTAGCTCCTCTATTTTCCCTTAGCCCCCATCGTGGCGCGACCTCCAACATTCGACCAGCCACGGGCTCCGGTGCGGTCTCGGGGGCGGACACCTTATCAGCCTTGATCGCGCCACCCATTCTGTGAAAATGCTTGGTCGGGGCGAACTCTAGAAAGGCATATAAATAGAATGTCGGACTCTGAGATTTTTACACAGTATCCGGGCGATTGCGGCTTAGGCCTGCGTCCTCGGCTAATTTCGAACCGCCACTGCGGTCGAAGAACAACTTGTACATCTCCACGGTGTCACCCATAAAGTGTGGGAGAATCCAGAGGCCCCTGGGTTGAACTCCCATAGGCGAAGAGGGCGGCGTTTGCGAGGCGAAGATGCACGATTAGCATAACTTTGCATGACCACGATCGGTCGATCTCCCTCGCTTGGAGGTCTCGAATCCGGCCTGCTTGTGTGAGCAGCGTCTTGAATGACCCCAATTGAGACCTTGGTTGACCCACGACATCGGTTGGCGTGGAGGTCCCCGGCGGAATAAAGGCGGCGGCTTTGCGTGCTTGCCCGCCGGGCGGTGATATAGAACCACTCCTGCTGCCACGTCCGAGTTCCTCTTGGAAGGAACCCTCGGGCCATGGGGCATCGGCCTTTTGCTTATGGCTGCCCGCCGCTTTCTGCTTAGCGCCCCGATCATCTTGGCTCCACCTTGAAGGTCTTGACCATAGGCGAAGTGGGGAGTAGCGAGGAGGAAGGCTTCCTGAGCGATAATGAATGCGGAGATATGGAGGATGGACTCGGAGTCAAGTCGTGAAAATCCAGCCCATAGTAGAACATGAGCCCTCTCACGAAGGGGTCCGTCGGGAAGCCTAAACCCGGCGGAGGTGGGATCTGAAGACAACGAACTCACGGGCTCGAGGCGGGCAGCCTGCCCATGGGCAGGCAACCTGTCTGAGACCTCGTGGGCAGTGCTTGGCCTCACGTAGCTTCAATATGTCCTCCTCCGTGGCGGAGGAGGGCATCCACCGACCTGGAGGTCGGGCGGACATGGTTGAGGATCCGGCGCTCGAATCTGAGGCTACGGGTGTTGGGCTGGGGGCGAGGAAGAGATTCGATCACGAGATTGAAGAACAAGGACAAGCCTTGGTCCTCTTATAAGAGGAAAAATACCAAGAGCCGTCTCCGTGACCGTTAAGGATTCACCTTGATAGAGGCGTGGCGGCAGGAGCGGTTGGGTTACCCGCGCGTATTGATGAGAATCCGGGATAAGGGAACGATCTCTGCCCGACAAGGCGTGCCAAGAAACCACTTAGCTAAGCGTCTTTGAGGTGGTATAGTAAAAATGATTCAAACAAAGGCTTGGTGGCGGTGTGATGTCACGCCGCATATCGTCGGCGATTAAGCTAAGTGTACATTTTATTCTCTCTACGGTGGAATGTGGAAATTATTTTTGCGAGCGGACACTATCCTGGTGTTCATGATCTCTCTGGATTATTCAAGGAGAACCCGCCTTGCAATGCCGAACATTATCGCGCGGACTTATCGTCATTGAAGCCTGGTTAGAGGAGCTCTTGAGGAGTCTGGACTAGGGGTGTCGGACAGCCGGACTATCATTATCCGCGGACTCCAAGACTACGGAGATACAAGATTGAAGACTCCGTCCCGTGTCGAGATGGGACTTTCCTTGGCGTGGAAGGCAAGCTTGCAATCTGGATATGTAGATCTCCTACCTTTGTAACCGACTCTGTGTAACCCTAGCCTCCTCCGCTGTCTATATAAACCGGAGGGCTTTAGTCCATAGGACAACATACATTACAACAATCATACCATAGGCTAGCTTCTAGGGTTTAGCCTCCTTGATCTCGTGGTAGATCCACTCTTGTACTACCCATATCATCAATATTAATCAAGCACGACGTAGGGTTTTACCTCCATCGAGAGGGCCCGAACCTGGGTAAAAACATCGTGTCCCTCGTCTCCTGTTGCCATCCGCCTAGACGCATAGTTCGGGACCCCCTACCCGAGATCCGCCGGTTTTGACACCGACACCTGCTTCCTGCCGCTGACCTCCACCATCACCTCCTTGCTGCTGGCATCCCGAGGCCCTTGTGTTGTTTTGTGTTGGACTGTCAAGGCCGGCAAGATCGACTACATGGACGCCAAGACCACACCAGGACCGCCAAGCATCGTCTCGGGAGTTTTTCCCCAAGTAGCACTATGGTCGTCATCCGCAAAGTACCACTTCGGATCACCAAGTTCGACTACCATCGTCGTGAACCGCTTCAAAGCAGTACCACTATAAATCGACCTCGAAGACCCGTGGATGTCAAGTTCCTTGTGGTGACCCGAACATCACGGATCATGAACAACTACTTCATCTACGTAAACGTGAACCACTACTTCCACTACCATCGCCGTGTACCACTACTTCCACTACTGTCGCGAGAACGTCTACTTCCACTACTTCCACTACAAACTTGACCCGCTCCGAAAATGCACGCTTCGAAGGTATAACCCCGAGACGACGTCCGTGGACCGAATGCATGTGTTGAATGAGATTCACCGTTTGCACCGTGTCAAAATTGTCACTCGTTTCCATGTCACTAACCCGTGGGAACCCGGTATCCGGGATCACCCCACCTTCTTTTTCATACACCGTACGTCCACACTTTCTTTTGCACCGGTATCTCAATGAGTTGTCGGATCATCGGAATGTTGCCGTGGCACCATTTTCATTATCGTTGCTGTCGGTGTCAAAACCGGCGGATCTCGGGTAGGGGGTCCCGAACTGTGCGTCTAGGTGGATGGTAACAAGAGACGAGGGACACAATGTTTTTACCCAGGTTCGGGCCCTCTTGATGGAGGTAAAACCCTACGTCCTGCTTGATTAATATTGATGATATGGGTAGTACAAGAGTAGATCTACCACGAGATCAAGGAGGCTAAACCCTAGAAGCTAGCCTATGGTATGATTGTTGAGATGTATGTTGTCCTACGGACTAAAGCCCTCCGGTTTATATAGACACCGAGAGGCTAGGGTTACAGTCGGTTACAATGGTAGGAGATCTACATATCCGTATTGCAAGCTTGCCTTCCACGCCAAGGAAAGTACCTTCGGACACAAGCGAGTCTTCAATCTTCTATCTTCGTAGTCTTGGAGTCCGGCGGATAATGATAGTCCGCTATCCGGACACCCCTAGTCCAGACTCCTCGGTAGCCCTGAACCGGTCTTCAATGACGATAAGTCCGGCGTGCATAATGTTCGCATTGCAAGGCGGGTTCCTCCCTTGAATAATCCAGAGAAGATCATGAACACCAGGATAGTGTCCGGCTCTGCAAAAAATAATTTCCACATTCCACCGTAGAGAGAAAAATATATACACTAGCTCAATCTGCTGATGTATTGCGTGACATCACACCGCAGCCAAGCCTTTGTTTGAATCGTTTTTTACTATACCACCTCAGCACGTTTAGCGAAGCGGTTTCCTTGGCACGTCTTGTCGAAGCAGAGATCGTGTCCCCTCTATTCCGGGATCCTCATCAATACGTGCGTGGGTAACCCAACCGCTCTCCGCCGCGCCTCCTCTATCGAAGGGAATCCCAAGCGGTCCGCGGAGGCGACCCTTGGTATTTCTTCCCTTTATAAGAGGACCAAGGCCTGTCCTTGTTCTTCAATCTCGATCGAACCTTTCCTCCGCTCCGGTTCCAACACCCGAGCTTGAAATTGAGCGCCGGATCCTCAACCATGTCGGCTCCGACCTCCAGGGCCGGTGGATGCCCTCCTCCGTCACGGAGGAAGACATATCGAAGTTGCGTGAGGCCAAGTACCTGGCCTATGAAGTTTCGCATAGGTTGCCTGCCCCAGGGCAGGCCGTGCCCGCCCTGAGCCCGGTGAATACGTCGTCTTCGTATCCCACCTCCGTCGGGGTTTAGGCTTCCCGACGGATCCCTTTGTGAGAGGGCTCCTGTTCTACAATGGGCTGGACTTTCACGACTTGGCTCCGGAATCCATCCTCCATATCTCCGCATTCATTATCGTCTGCGAGGCCTTCCTCCGCGTCATTCCCCACTTCGGCCTATGGCTGAAGTCCTTCAAGGTGGAGCCAAAGATGATCGGGGCGTCAGCGGGCGGCGGGCGACCATAAGCAAAAGGTCGATGCCCGTGGCCCGAGGGTTCCTTCCAAGAGGAACTTGGATCAGGCAGCAGGAGTGGTTCTACATCACCGCTCCAAGGGCAGCAGGCAAAAGCCGCCGCCCTTATTCCGCCGGGACCTCCACGCCAACTGATGTCGTGGGTCAACCAAGGGCTCAATCGGGGCCGCCCGAGGACGTGCCCACCGCAGCGACGGATTCGAGACCTCAAGCGAGGGAGATCGACTGATCAAGGTGATGCGAGTTATGCTAATCAGGCATCTTCCGCCTGAAACGCCGTCCTCTCCGTTTATGGGAGTTCAATCCGGAGGAGCTCAGATTCTCCAGCACTTTATGGGTGCGACACCCACGGAGATGTACAAGCTGTTCTTCGGACCGCAGTGGCATGTCGGATTCGCCGAGAACGCAGCCTAAGCAGCGATCGCCTTGATACTCGTGTAGATAGCTCGAGTCCGGACATTCTATTTATATGCCTTTCAAAAGTTCGTCTCGACCCTTTGTTCTTTACAGGAATGGGTGGCGCGATCAAGGCCGATAAGGTGTCCGCCCCCTCCCAGAGACCGTGACTGGAGCCCGTCTTTGGTCCGAATGTTGGAGGTTGCGCCCACGTAAGG
The DNA here is from genome assembly GCA_021437245.1 of Aegilops speltoides. Lineage (NCBI taxonomy): Eukaryota > Viridiplantae > Streptophyta > Magnoliopsida > Poales > Poaceae > Aegilops > Aegilops speltoides. The sequence continues at coordinate 412,444,177 of CM038144.1, forward strand.
GGCGACGGGGAAATAGAGGAGCTAATACTTTGCCCAAAGGCGATCAAGAGGAGGGAACTAAGAACCCCTCCTTGAGGGGAGAAGAGGACCGCCTCAAGATCCGGAGGCCAAAGCCCCTAAGCGTGGGAAGAAATCCTCACCGGGGTCCGGCGTCGGAGAGAATCTGGACGCACAATCATCGCCGAAGGACCAGCCCTCCAACGAGCCGTGAGTATGAAAGAGGAAATTAATTAGTAAGGAAGTACCTTCATTTGTGCTTCTGTGGGTAACCGAAATATTTATATTGCAGTTCGGATCTGCAGCCTTCTCGATGAGTTCATCTTGGGGACCTTCTTAGGAGATGATGGAGAGCGATACGCCTCCGTCTGCAGCGCCGCCAGATGAGGCAGGCGAGCCCGAAGTGACGTCACGGAGGGCGTCCCTGAGTCCGGAGGGGCCATAGAGTTCGGCACCTGCTAGTGTCTGGCCGGGAGAACTGAAGAGTCTGCTTGAGAGGGCACCCATTTCAGAAGATCATCGTGCGTTAATGCGCATGGTGATAGGAAGGATTTCGTCCACCGAGAGCGGATTGCGTAATGCCGCCATGAGTTTGCTGGCGGGATTTGAGGTATGCGAAAATGGGGCACCCCTTTGTTGTTTAACAGTTTTGCATATAAAAAATGCGCCCTGTATAGATAGTAGCCCCTGAGACTCGGTCGGTTGTCGGAAACGACAGCGTACTGAGGATCGAAATCTAAAGTAATGAATTCTGTCGTTCCTATGCAGGTGGCGGATGGTCTGGGGGCTAGCCGGACTAGTGATTTTGCCGAATTAACTCGGCAGCTTGACCTGGCAGATGAGGACATCGCACTTGTCAACAAAGCGATTTGACGAAGTCGCAAGGTAAAATAATTCTCATGCTTGCTTTATTAAGGGGTCAAAGCCCGCCTCGATAAATTATATGCTGTTTATATGACGATCTGCTGCTGTGGAGAGCCTTTGGGCGAACTTGCTCTAGCTAAGGAGCAAGCCCGAAGGAGTGACGCGCTGCCTCGAGGGCGCCGAGGAGTTGAAAGTCGAAAAGGCGCGCATCGCCTAGCTAGGCGGAGGTGGCCGAATTGGCCACGGAGTAAAGGATGCTACCGACCGCAATGAGGCTCTTGAAAAGGAGCGCTTATCGGAGCGGGAAGACTCAAGAAGGCCACCGCCGGTTAAGGATGCCCGCTCTGCAATGCGGGCTATGAAGGAGGAGCGCGCCAGTCGAGAAATCGCGGCCGGCAAGCCCTTTTCGGCGCGCGTCGGTTTATGGATTCAAAGTATGCTCAATTTGAGCGTTTGTGGAGTTCGGAGGATCCATATATGGACTTGGCTGCGAGTGCGGCTGATGCCGTTAAGCACTTCCGGAGCCAGGGGGATCACGAGACGGAAGAGTTATATTGGTCTCAATAGTCCGGATCGCCCACTTCCGCTGACGGACCGGTTGGCCGAATGGGCCAAACTAAATAGATTGTCCGGACTAGCCATGACTGACATCGTGGCTCATGTCTGGCCAGAGAGGTCCAAGGCGACGAGCTACTTTGGCTTACTACATCAATTCCTTGGGGCGGTGCCGCATATAAAGGAGATGAAGCGATCGGCCTGCATAGAGGGCGCGCGGATGGCTCTGGCCCGTGTGAAGGCGCATTGTCCGGAGATGGACGCCACCGCTGTTCTTGCCCAGGTTCGGATGAAAACCGGCTCCCGCCGAGCACTATTTCGGGAAGTTATGCGTGGCGCGTGTAATAGAGTCGCATGCTTTCGAAGAATGTAACGCTCAATTGAACGATTAGCACGTAAATCAATGATTATGGTATAACTTCTTTTTATACTTCAGCGCCCAAGTAGTAAAACTTCTCCTATGCGGCCGTTCACGATACTTGTGTATAACCCGAAAGATGCGATCTTGCTTCAGCCCTCGCACAAAGTGCCGGGTGTTCACAAAATAGCTGTTTTCACACTTAATCCGGCGCCTCGGTCTGTTATATGGAGGTGGTAGCGAGCTAACGAGGCAATCCGGACTATAATGCTTTATCACTTTCACTTAGCGGTGGAGCTCGAGGTGGGGCTACGATATAGCCCTCGTGGCCCCTGCGCCTCCGAATTCGAGTGCGTAAGTGCTGACCGAAATGGTCCTTCGTCAAAGCAGGAATTCTAAACATTCCGATAGTCGATCGAGTGGTTGACCAATCTCTCGTATCATCATGATCGGTTTCGGCTTTTCTCTCGAGGTGCTCGCCCACCGAATCGGGGCACAATCGCAGAGTTCTCCGTGTCGTGTTAGCCGATGATACGGAACGAAGGCAGCAAAACACAGGAGCCGGGCAAACCCAACATTTGACCAAAGACATGATTCGAGCTGATGCATATAATGCCTAACTCGAGACGCGAACACTCCCTAAGGTGTTCGGTCTTAATAATAATGGGCGAACGATGCCCTAAGCCCTAGTGTCGAGACACGGGCATGGTCTTCGACGCGCCGATGCCAAAGCGCCAGCTCGCATTGGCTATAGGAAGAAACCAAGGAGAATAACAACAAGAGACAGAAAAAGGTTTACGCAGGTCTTAATCTGAAAAGAATCCTCACAACGGGTCCCTCTGCACGTCTGCTTTGTGTCTCCGTTGCGCCGTTATCCTGGACGGGTATGCACATTGTTCATCTGTAGAAAGAGAGGAACGTTTAGTTTAAAAACAATTCGTGCGGAAAATATGTAAAATAAAAAATATAAATAATGAAAGCAGGGTTTGTATGAACCCGCGGTTGTTTGTGCGTGCAGCCCCCTGTGAAGGGGTATGCGGCTAGGGAGCCCCTAGCCTACTGACGCCGGATTCGTCTATCCGAGTCCGGGGTCTTTAAGTGACCCTCGCACTGAAATGACGCCACGTGGACCGGGCATCTTAAGTGTAAGAGACGCGTAATGTGGTATAGCGTTGAAGCGGACAAAAGCCTTGCGTCCCAAGAGTGCTTGATATTCACTTTCAAATGGGATGATATGAAAAATTAACTTTTCTCGTCGAGAATTGTTCGGCGATCCGAACACGACTTCTAGTAATATGGAGCCTGTGCACTTGGCGTAAGTGCCTGGCGTCACTCCTTTGAAGGAAGTGCGGCTGTGTCGGATTTTGGTGGGTTTTATCCCCATCCTACGGACGGTTTTGGAGTACAGCAGGTTTAAGTCACTGCCTCCGTCCATTAGGACACTTGTAAATTGCAATCCGTCTATTATGGGATTCAATATCAGGGGAGTCCGTCCTGCATTTCGAACTCTTCTGGAATAGTCCAGGTGGTCGAAAGTGATTGGTTTTGATGTCCAATCTCTATTGTCTGCTGGGTTGGACTGTGCGAGGCTCTTTTTAGAAAGTGCCGCACTATTTTTCCGTATTATCACATGAAGTGAGTTTACTGCTTTGACCCCTTGTGGGAAAGTCTTTTGTTTTCCGGTGCTCTACTGGTGGGGTTTATCGTCTTCGCTTGACGCGTCGAGCCCCTTGTGTTCGGCGTTTAGTCGGCTGGACTGTTTAAAAACCCAACAATCCCGGTGGGTGTGATTTGCAGGTCTTCCGGGGGTACTGTGAATTTGACATATCTGACCCAAAATCTTGTTTAAGTTGGACAATTCGTCGCTGTCATCCTTTAGAGGCTGTGTTTTGTTGTTGGGCCGCGAGCTTTTGAATCCGGCGTTGATCGCCGTGCTCTTTGGGCTTTTCTCTTTATTAGGTGCTGCTCTTTTCTGGCCGTGATTTTCCGTTCCATCTCTTATCTCGGATGTACTTGGGTCATTGGTGTGCATCTTGCTAACCAGCTATCCTCGCCCCACTGAAGCGGGTCATGAGGCTTGTTAGTGCGGATATTGTCCTCGGCTTTTCTTGACCGAGGTGCTGGCGAGCCATTCGTCTCGGACATTGTGCTTGAAAGCTGCTAAGGCTTGGCGTCCGACGATGGACTATTTGGTTCTTTTAGTAAGGAACCTATTCCGAATTTCGCTACGACTCTCCGGGCTGTTGAGTTATATGACTTAGATCATCTCGATCCGGAGGCGGACATAAGTCCCTTGAAAATTTGCTCTAAACGCGTCCTCGAGCTCTTCCCAACTTCCAACAGTATTTTCTGGGAGGCTTTTAAGCCAATGACGGGCTGGCCCTTTGAGCTTGAGTGGTAAATATTTTATGGCGTGGAGATCGTCTCCTCTGGCTATATGTATATGTAGTATATAATCTTCTATCCAGACTCTAGGGTCTGTTGTTTCATCGTAGGCCTCTATGTTGATGGGTTTAAATCCTGCTGGGAATTCATGGTCCAGCACCTCATCGGTGAAACATAGCGGGTGTGCGGCGCCCTAGTATTTGTGTGAGCCGTTATCATCGGACACTTGACGTGTTACCTTGCTTCTTGGGGCCTTCTCCTTTGGCCCATAAATGGACCTGGCTGGGCCATCTACCCTTCCGAGTTCGTTGGTGGTTTTATGTGTGGCGCCGCTTTCATAATTTGGCTTGTCGTCGGGCCGTCTATCCAACCAGGCAGCCCCTTTATTTTTGGACGGTGGAGGCTCTATGGCCTCCTCGTCGAATTCCGGTAGCAGCTTGCGCTTCGGGTAGCTCTTTGATTGGTGGCCATTGCCGTACTTATCTGCGGTGTTGAGCACTTTGCTCCATCTCATTCTGAGTGTGTCTTCCGCTGTTTTGAGCTTCCGTTTTTCATTCTTCAGGCTTCTTGCAGTGCTGACGAGTCTTTTCCGAAGGTTCTTACTCTCCGGCGACGTGTCCGGCATATGGTCGTCCGGACTGTTGTCTTCGCCGGGCTTGGATTGGTTATCTGACTCGTCGTGTTCGGACGGCTGCTTATGTGCATGTTCGTCGTCCGATTGTGAGCCCTGCCGTATCGCGGGCTCGTTGGGAGCGTTGTTGTCGTCGAGGCGGGACTTAGCGTGGCGTTTATGCCGTTGCTTTGGTCGTTTATCGGCGGGGTTATCTTCTGCCGTGGCCCGTTGGTCCTCGTTATCGCTCCCCTTTGGGGTATCCACCATATATATGTCATGCGACAAGGTGGTCCTATCGTGCTGTATAAGCTCTATTTTTTGTTCGTCTCGGCATAAATCGTCTATTCCGTCGATGTCTTCGGAGCCGTAGTCTAGCATGTCGGTTAGATCGTCGACAGTGGCTACTAAGTGGGTGGTGGGTGGGATCTGAATTTCTTCGTCGCCCGAACCCCAACCATCCTGCCATAGTCCGGCCAGGATTCTCCTGATAGCGAGAGATGCTTCAGTGAATTCAGGATATCGCCAAAAGGCGAGTGTTGGAAAATGTCCGCGGCGGTGAATTCCATAACCGGCGCCCAATCCGGATCGATTGGTAGGGGCGCGGGAGATTCAGAGTCCGGCGAGGAGTCCGGCGCCTCGGAATCACGGGTTTCGCAGGGGACAAGATCAGTGTTCGGCTCCATCGCCGTGTATGTTGAAGCCCCCGGGGCGGCGTCTATCCACCGTCCCTCGATGTGGGCGGCGATCGCTCGGGCTAATGGCAAGCGGATCCGGTGCGCCACCGGGCACTATTCGTGGCGAGCTAGATCATGCCCGTCGTCCGGTCAAGGCGACGCGCTCGGCTGTGGCTCGGGTCCGTCGAAGATCAAGTCTCCGCGGACATCGACCGTGAAGTTTAAACTTCCGAATCTGACCTGACGGCCAGGGGCGTAGCTTTCGATCTGCTCCGGATGGCCAAGAGAATGGCTGCGCAGCGAAGCCGCCGAATCTGAAGATCTGTCCGGGAGAAAAGTCTCACCTGGACAACGTTGTTGGTTGAAGATGCCATCAAGCCTATCGGTGACGACACGGAGGAACTCTCAATGAAAGCACCAATGTCGGTGTCAAAACCGCGGATCTCGGTAGGGGTCCCGAACTGTGCGTCTAGGCGGATGGTAACAAGAGACGAGGACACAATGTTTTTACCTGGTTCGGGCCCTCTTGATGGAGGTAAAACCCCACGCCCTGCTTGATTAATATTGATGATATGGGTAGTACAAGAGTAGATCTACCACGAGATCAAGGAGGCTAAACCTAGAAGCTAGCCTATGGTATGATTGTTGAGATGTATGTTGTCCTACGGACTAAAGCCCTCCGGTTTATATAGACACCGGAGAGGCTAGGGTTACACAGAGTCGGTTACAATGGTAGGAGATCTGCATATCCGTATTGCCAAGCTTGCCTTCCACGCCAAGGAAAGTACCTTCCGGACACGAGCCGGAGTCTTCAATCTTCTATCTTCGTAGTCTTGGAGTCCGGCGGATAATGATAGTCCGGCTATCCGGACACCCCCTAGTCCAGGACTCCCTCAGTTGCCGTGGCACCCCTTTTGTTCCGCCATGGTGACAAATGCCTCGTGTCATGCTCATGTCAACATTTTCATAAATATTGTCTAAAACTTGCATATGTCATCCGCATCATGATAACAACAATTAAAATGTTTAAAATTGTTGTTGCATTAAATTGCTAGATGACATGAGGATTTTCCGGAATTGTTGTTTGTTGTTTCCGGCCTCACTTAAACTTGCCTAAATAGTTAGCTCAATTATGCTTCACCCCTTGCCATGTTTAATAACATTTAATATTGTTGAGTAACTTATAACGAGAGAGAACTAAATAATTGATGTGGTGTTTCGTCAATATGCAACTCGTTGCATATTGAGCTCCACTTAACTTGTAGTGTTGTTTGTGCATATTGCCATGCCATGCTTCATTAACCGGACATGCATCATACTTGATTGTGCATCATGTCATGATTATGCTTGTGTGCTTACCATGTTGTTTGTTTCTTTCCGGTGTTGCTTCTTAGTTCCGGTAATGTTGCGATTGTCAGGATTCGTTCGACTACTCCTGTTCATCTTCTTCATGGACTTGTTCTTCTTCCTTGCGGGATTTCAGGCAAGATGACCGCTACCCTGGATCTCACTACTATCATTGCTATGCTAGTTGCTTCGTTCTATCGCTATGTTGTGTTACCTATCATTTGCTCTTCAAGCCTCCCAAATTGCCATGAACCTCTAACCTTTGACACCCTTCCTAGCAAACCGTTGTTTGGCTATGTTACCGCTTTGCTCAGCCCCTCTTATAGCGTTGTTAGTTGCAGGTGAAGTTGAAGATTGCTCCATGGTGGACAGGGTTATGTTGGGATATCACAATATCTCTTATATTATTAATGCATCTATATATTTGGTAAAGGGTGGAAGGCTCGGCCTTATGCCTGGTGTTTTTTTCCACTCTTGCCGCCCTAGTTTCCGTCATACCGGTGTTATGTTCCCGGATTTTGCGTTCCTTACGTTGTCGGGTGATTTATGGGACCCCCCTGACAGTTCACTTTGAATAAAGCTCCTCCAGCAAGGCCCAACCTTGGTTTTACCATTTGCCTCATCACCACCTACTTTTCCCTTGGGAGTCGCTCTCTCGAGGGTCATCTTTATTTTAGCACCCCCGGGCCAGTGCTTCTCTAAGTGCTGGTCTGAACCGAGCAGCCCGTGGGGCCCCCTCAGGGAAACTCGAGGTCTGGTTTTACTCGTAGCTTGACTTATCCGGTGTTGCCCTGAGAACGAGATATGTGCAGCTCCTATCGGGATGTCGGCGCATCGGGCGGCTTTGCTGGTCTTGCTTTACCATTGTCGAAATGTCTTGTAAACCGGGAGTCCGAGACTGATCGGGTCTTCCTGGGAGAAGGAATATCCTTCGTTGATCGCGAGAGCTTATCATGGGCTAAGTTAGGACACCCCTGCAGGGTATAAACTTTTGAGAGCCGTGCCCGCGGTTATGTGGCAGATGGGAATTTGTTAATGTCCGGTTGTAGATAACTTGACACTAGATCCGAATTAAAATGCATCAACTGCGTGTGTAGCCGTGACGGTCTCTTCTCGGCGGAGTCCGGGAAGTGAACACGGTTTCTGGGTTATGTTTGACGTAAGTAGGAGTTCAGGATCACCTCTTGATCATTGCTAGCTTCACGACCGTTCCTTTGTTTCTCTTCTCGCTCTCATTTGCGTATGTTAGCCACCATATCATGCTTAGTCGCTGCTGCAACCTCACCACTTTACCCCTTCCTTTCCCATTAAGCTTTGCTAGTCTTGATACCCATGGTAATGGGATTGCTGAGTCCTCGTGGCTCACAGATTACTACACCAACAGTTGCAGGTATAGGTTATGCGATGATCATGACGCGAGAGCGATATTGCTTGTTTTGGAGTTTCTTCTTCTGCTTCTTCGATCAGGGGATAGGTTCTAGGTCGGTAGCCTGTGCTAGCAGGGTGGATATTGTTTGAGTTTCTGTTTATGATTCATCCATAGTCGGATGTTGTTCTTGTATGTTGTATTGTTGTATTCATGTGACATTGTATCGGATGTATCCCCACTATTATGTAATGTTGATGTAATGATATCCACCTTGCAGAAGTGTCTTCAAGATGCGCTTCTATCCTTGGTGGGACCTTCGAGTTCCTTTAGGATAGGGTCGCATCTTGGGCGTGACACTAGCCTAAATAAGATTCTAGACAAATTGTGTCAGATTCATGGCACCCCCGAAAAGCCTGCAAACCACACCCACAGAGAGTGTTGGGTTTTCAGACAGGCCGGCAAACTGAACGCCGAACAAAAGGGGACGCCAAGTGAGGACGAGGAAGAGCCTCATCAGCCGAACATTGGAGGACAGAAAAAATTCCCACTAGAAGTCAAAACAGTGAATATGATTTACGTAACTCACATTCCAAAGAGAATGCGCAAACGCGCACTCAGAGATGTATACGCTGTTGAGCCCGTCGCCCCGAAATTTAACCCCTGGTCGGCCTGCCCGATCACCTTCGATCGCAGGGACCATCCGACTAGTGTCCAGCACGGAGGATCGGCTGCCTTGGTGCTCGACCCATTAATTGGCGGATACCATCTCACACGAGTCCTCATGGATGGCGGCAGTAGTCTAAACCTGATATATCAGGACACTGTCCGCGAAATGGGGATAGACCCTTCAAGGATCACCCTAAGTAACACTACCTTTAAAGGAGTAATACCAGGCGTTGAGGCCCACTGTACGGGCTCTCTAGTACTAGAGGTTGTATTCGGTTCCCCCGACAACTTCAGAAGCGAGGAATTAACCTTTGACATCGCTCCATTTCGGAGTGGCTATCACGCACTACTCGGACGAACGACCTTCGCTCGTTTTAATGCAGTACCGTATTACGCCTACCTCAAACTTAAGTTGCCCGGCCCACATGGCATCATCACAGTTAGTGGAAACATTGAGCGTTCCTTACGCGCGGAAGAATATGTGGCGGCCCTAGCAGCCGAACACTGAGCGGTCCCTCCAACCAGGATTAATGGCCGGTCGTCAAGACCACAGACACGGTAGACGAGTCCGGCCCTCCACCTAATGTAACAGCGCAGTTGGGATTTCCCCATACAAGATGCTAGGGGCTTCTCGCAAAAAGAGCCCATAGTTTGGCTCGACCCTTTCAATACAATAGCATATTGCATTTTCATCAACAAACACCTCGCACGAAGTCTTTCACCTGGGTTTTTTATTTTACAGGCGACCATCGTGCTACACCCTTCTAGGATATGGTACAACGGAGATAAAGGTGCAGACATGCAGCAGGGCCCCGCACAAAGGTTTCTCTTTAGATTAAGACCTTGCGTAAACCTTTTTAACATCTCTTGTTGCTTCTTCCCCTCCGGAAAGTTTATACAACCAGGGGGGATACTGGCGCTTTCGGCATTTTTGTCACACCAGAACACTGCTCATACCTGGAGACTCAGGGCTCATTGTTAAGGGTGTTATTCAACCCAGTACACATTATAAAGTCCGAATACCTTAGGGAGTGTTCGGCGTCGCGAGTTTGGCCTTATATGCATCAGCTCTGAATCATGTCTTTGGTCAAATGTTGGGTTTACCCGGCTCCCGTGTTTTGCTACCTTACGTTCCGTTCTATCGGCTAAGGCGGCACCAGGAGAACTACTGCGATTGTCCCCCGGTTCACCTGGACGAGCACCTCAGTAGAGAAAGCCGAAAACTAAATGTCATGATACAGCGCGAGACTGGTCAACCACTCGATAACCCTGCGGAATCTTCGCGATTCCTCCACATTAACAAAGGACCAGTTTCTCGGTCACGTACATACGCACACCATATCCGGCTGAACACAAAAGTACCAGGGGCTATATAGTAGCCCCACCGTCAAACTCCTATGGCTAAGTGAAAGTGTTAAAGCTATATAGTCTGATTGCCTGGTTCGCCGAGCTATCACCTCCTTAACGGACCTAGACGTTGGATCAAGTGTGACTACGCGTTTTCCCGAACACCCCCGCATTATATGCGTGGGGGCTGAAGCCGACAACTGCAAACTTTCAGGATACATATATATACATAAATGGCCGCACAGGAGGCATTATACCACTTTCAGGCAAAAGTATAAAAACAGCCTTTATAATCAAAATAGCATTGTCTTTACAATCGCGATACATGTCATTCGAACATGGCACTCTTTGAGCAGTGAGCCTCTATTAAACGGGCGCCCTCCAAGACTTCTTCAAAATAGTGCTCGACCAGTTCCTGTCCGTCCGCCGCACTGCGGGTTGCAATAGCGGTGGCTTCCATCCTAGCCCAGTATGTATTAACACGGGCAAGAGCCATCCGCGCATCCTCTATGCACGTCGACCTCTTCACAATGTCGATATGCAACACAACACCAAGGAATTGTTGCACTAATCCAAAATAACTGTCCGGCCTTGGCCCTTGTGGCCAAAGATGATCCACGACAGACCTCATAGCAAGCCCGGACAACCTGTGGAGTTCGGCCCACGCGGCCATCTTTTCATTTAATGGCAGCGGACGCGTCGGGGCACTGAACTACGACTAGAATAACCTCTCAGCCTTATGGTCCTTCCAATCTTTGTAAAACTCAGATGCATCAGTAGCACTCTTTGCTAGGTCCGCATATGCGTCCGCCGCACTCCACAACTGATTCAGAGGGGCATAGTTTGGATCTCCGAATTTCATCCGCAACAGATAGGGCTTTCCATCCATGATATCTCCGGCTTCACAAAGCTCCTCCTTCACCCCCCTCATTTCAGAGCAGACTTCCTTGGCTGCCTCTAAGGCCTTCTTCAGGTCAGTTGCTTTTGCTTGATTTTCCTTTTCAAGGAGCTTGCGGCGGTTGGTGGCATCTTCCAGCTCGGTAGCCATCTGAGCTATCTTTTCTTTGCTCCGGCGACGAGCAGCCTGTTCGGCTCTTAACTCCTCGACCGCCTTCGGAGTGGCCGCATCACTTATCCGGGCTTGCTCCTTAGCTCGGGCAACCTCCGCCCGAAGGGTCTCCATAGCAGCAGCTCCATCTGCAGTAAACAGCATATTATAGATACTAGCGTCATGCTCCTCTTAAAGATTTGCTGACAAGCCAAATATAGATACCCTGGGCCTCGTCAAGCCGCTTGTTAACAAGTGTGATGTCGGCATAGGCCACATCCAGCTGCCGCTTTAGCTCGGCAAAATCAGCAGATCGGTCGGCCGCCGAACACTCAGCCACCTGCACATAAAGCAGTGCGGTTATTAACAGAGATTATGATCCTCTGTCCGCCACGTTGATGGCAACCAGAGTCTCAAGCGCTACTATCTATATAGAGCACACTTAGCATGTGCGGCAACATCAAAATTGCACTTTTTGCGTACCTCAAAGCCTCTCAGTAGATTCGTAAAAGCTTCATTCAAACCGCTTTTCGCGGATGAAATCCTCTCAACTACCGTGCCCATTAGAGCACGATGCGTCTCGGAGATGGCCGCTCGCTCCAGAAGGCCCATTAGTGTGTCCGGCTGTGCACCGGACAATCCCGGACTCCTCTTGAAGCTCTCCTTGGGAGTCGGATATTGCAGACTCTGGGCGGCCAAAGTGTCAACTTCTGGCCTTGGTGGACCAGGAGAAATCCTCTGTGATGACACTTCGGGGTCATCCGCCCCATTTGGCGGGGAGGCAGAGGGAGGCGACTCGCTCTCCATCATCTCCGGCGGATGATCCCCCGAGGACGAATTCTGTGGAGAAGGGCTACGAGCCGGACTGCAACAAATATGTTTCGGTCATTATTCTCAGAGACAAAACATGATATGTTTATCAAAGTACTCTTTGACTTATAGTTTGGTGGAGGACCGGTTCCCTTGTGAGGTCTTCTTCCCTCGTTTAGAAGCCTCTGTTTCCAAATCTTCGGAGGCGGCCCTTTTCTTACCTTGAGGAGAAGGGATTTTAGATTCCCCTCCCCGATTATCCTCCCTCACGGAGGCACCTGCTCCTCGGATCCGGATGTGTAAAAAGTGAGGCCCATCTATGGCTTCACTATCCCTCCCCTCATCTTCGCCTAGTGTCACCTGATACGACGCGCAGTCAAGCATCCTGGTCAACAAAGGATTCGGCGAGCCTTCGGGAAGAGGGGCCGGACACCTAATCCTCTCCGCCTTCTTCAGCCAGTCCTGGCAGAGAACATTTTTTTAGGATGATGATATAGTAAATTTATAGATGGTGTGCTCGGCAGAAGAAGTATTTACCGGGGTATCCGGGTGGTTACAATTGAGACCCACATCCTCGGTGGTTACAACTCGTACATCTCTTTGAGCGTCATGCCAAAGAATTGTTGAATGGTTCGCGGTCCTTCCGGGTTGAACTCCCACATACGGAGAAGACAACGTTGGCAGGGAAGGACTCGACGAACCAACAACACTTGCATTGTCTTGGCAAGACTGATATCCCTCTTGAGAAGGTCTCGGATGCGGCTCTGTAATGTCGGCACGTCATTTGCCGGTCCCCAGTCCAGCCCTTTGTTAACCCATGACGCCAGTTGTGGTGGAGGGCCCGTGCGGAAAGCTGGAGCAACCACCCACTTTGTACCTTGGGGAGTGGTGATGTAAAACCACTCCCGCTGCCATAAATCAGAAGTCTCCACGAAAGAGCCCTTTAGCCATGGGGCGTCCGCGCCTTTGCTTATTATAGCGCCTCCACACTCCGCGTGACGCCCGTCGATCACCCTCGGCCTCACATTGAAGGTCTAGAGCCATAGGCCGAAGTGGGGGGTGATGCGGAGGAAGGCTTCACACACGACGATAAACAATGAGATGTGAAGAATGAAATCCGGAGCAAGATCATCGAAATCTAGTCCGTAATAGAACATGAGCCCTCTCATGAAGGGTTCAACACTAAAACCTAGCCCTCGGAGAAAGTGGGAGATGAAAACGACGCTCTCGTTAGGTTCGGGAGTGGGGATGACCTGCCCTTGAGCAGGTAGCCTGTGCGGAATCTCGGCGGTGAGATACCTGGCCTCCCTAAGCTTCCGGATGCCCTCCTCTGTGATGGAGGAGGCCATCCACCGGCCTTGATTGGATCCGAACATGGTCGAAGGACCGAAGAGCTTTGGCTTGAGCCTTGGGTGTTGGAACTCGAGGTGCGGGAGGGGAAGGATCGAGCATGGAAAGAAAAGGACATGCCTTGGCCCCCTTTATAAAGAGGACGAATATCAAGCGTCCCCCGCGTGACCGTATGGGACTTGCCTAAAATTGAGGAGTCATCCTAAACAAACATGGTTGGGTTACCCACGCCTATATTGATGAGAATCACGTGATAAGGGGGACACGATCTTTGCTTCAACAAGACGTGCCAGTAAAACCGCCTCACAGCGCTTGTAGTGGCTGGTTATGAAAACGGTTTGAATAATGACCAGACCGTCGCGTGATGTCACGCTATAAAAAGCTGTCAGCAGGTTAGATTTGTGGAATATTATACTCCCTATGGTGGTATGTGGAATTTGTTTTGTAGAGCCGGACATGACCCTTGTGTCCTAAATCTTCTATGGAGTATTCGGAGAAGGAACTCGCCTTGCAATGCCAAATACAATCTGCACGACGGACTCATCGTCATTGAAGCCTGGTTCCGAGGCTACCGAGGGAGTCCTGGATTAAGGGGTCCTCGGACAGCCGGACTATATACTTTGGCCGGACTGTTGGACTATGAAGATACAAGATTGAAGACTTCGTCCCGTGTCCGGATGGGACTCTCCTTTGCGTGGAAGGCAAGCTTGGATATTCGGATGTGTAGATTTCCTTCTCTATAACCGACTTTGTGTAACCCTAGCACCCTCCGGTATCTATATAAACCGGAGGGTTTAGTCCGTAGGACAATCACAATCATAATCATAGGCTAGCTTCTAGGGTTTAGCCTCTACGATCTCGTGGTAGATCAACTCTTGTAATACTCATATCATCAAGATCAATCAAGCAGGAAGTAGGGTATTACCTCCATCGAGAGGGCCTGAACCTGGGTAAAACATCGTGTCCCCTGCCTCCTGTTACCATTAGCCTTAGACGCACAATTCGGGACCCCTACCCGAGATCCGCCGGTTTTGACACCGACAGCGATGAGGAAGTAGCTAGGTCAACTGCTAGACCAGATTCTCACAATTGCGCCCCCTACCTGGCGTGCCAAAGATGTCGGTGGGAAATTACCCCTATGGGATCACAAGAGTCCCTACTACGGTTGCGGGGCGCGGGGTTGTGAGAAGAGCAGGATTAGTAGTTGACACGGGGATCGTTTACCCAGGTTCGGGCCGCGAGGATGCGTAAAACCCTTGTCCTGCTTGGTGGATGTATTGAGTGTTCTTGAGCTCTTGAACTAGCTACGGGTGCTGCGTGGTTCGAACGAGCCGAATCCTTTTCCTGTATGCCACGGGCCTCCTTTTATATGCGAAGGGGCTGCCACAGTGGCACACAGGAGGTGGAAAGGCCTACAGTGCTGCAAGCTTATTGCCCGTATTACAGGACAAGATGCATTTAATGCATGGCTTAGGTGTCCCTCACTTTATCGGGGATGGGAGCGAGACCCATCCCGTCCATCGTCGCTCCTCCTTGCTTCGACACGAGCCCTGGCCAGCGATCCATGCGGTGCCATGTAGGCAGGCAAGCAGCTGAGGTGGCGCGATGGTGGAGCCTCCATGAAGATCTACATGCCGCCACGCAGGTGCGTGCTGAGTTGGCCTGGAAGCTGCATGTTGCCACGCAGGTGCCTGCCCAGCTGGTTGGGCTGGCAGCTGCATGCGAATGGCGGCGGGGAGTTGGTTGGTGTGGGCCTGGTAGTGGCCCCGCTGTCGTCTCCGTTAAGGGTCTTGTCGGGTGGCCCGGCAAGAGTCTCGCCGGGTGGCCCGGCAAGGGTCTTGCCGTGGCGCGCTGGCGTCCTCGGCAAGGATTTTGCCGGGGGCCTGGTGGATTCCTTCGGTAAGGATCTTGGTGAGGACTGTTGCTTTCCAATCCTCATCTGATCTTGAGCATTCTATGTCTTCACAAAGATCTGCATGCCACCATGGAGGTGCCTCCCGAGCCTTGTTCCAACGTGGTTGCTGGCGTTGGAGACCGTGGCTCGAGGGTGGCCCGCTCCGCTGGTGTGGGCGAGCTGCCTGGCAAGGGGCTTGCCGGGGCTGCGGAGGCTACCCCCGGCAAGGGTCTTGCCTGGGCAACCTACTTCGCCCGTCTGCACTTTGTGGCCTTGGTCCTTGATGTCCCCTTGATCGTCTCGAGCCTTCAGCTTCTCTCCGGCTTCCCTCCCTTGCCCTGCTATGTGTGGCGATGGCGCGTGGCTCTGACTGCCCGTGCACAAGTAAAGGGGTCAAAAGGAGAGCCCCTACTTTTGTACACCGACAATAGACAATTATAATGAACAAGGAAATATAATAATGACCATTTTATTATTGCCTCTAGGGCATATTTCCAACATGGTTTATAAAAGAACACTACAAAAAAATGGAATTGAGGTTGCCTCATATTATTCGTCTTTATAATGTCTTTCATGAAAATGATGGAAATGAAAATTATGCTCAATTGATAGAAGAATAATTCAATAAAATGTTTGGCATAAAATCATTGAATGATGCATGATTGCAATGCTGCTAGTATGAATTCTATGAATATCCATGATGCTAATGACATGCCAAGCCATAAGATTGGGGATGCTATGCTTGATGAAGATGATATTTTTAGTCCCCCAAGTTTTGATGAGAAAAAATGTTATGATGATTGAGTGCTTCCTTTTTATGATGATTGCAATATTTATGAAAGTGGGTTTGGAAGAGTGTCAACTTTAGAAAATAATTATCCCACTATTTTGGAGGGTGTTTAATATTATTATAATGATAAAAGTGGATTTGGAGAGGTCATGACTTTATTTAATGATGAATCCACTGTTTTGGAAGAGGTTCCAATTGATTGTGACAACAAAGTTCCTATTTATTATGATTATGGTGATGATGTATGTTGTAAAGAGTAACTATAACTATGAAACTTCTCATCATGATTTTAATTTTCAATTAGATTATTCCAATCAAGTATCACATGATAGTTATTCTGTTGAGTTTGCTCCAACTACTATTCATGAGAATAAATTTGCTTATGTGGGGAGAAATAAATTTTCTATGCTTGTGGATCATGAAAAGAATGCTTTATGTGATAGCTATATTGTTGAATTCATTCATGATGCTAATGAAAATTATCATGATAGAGGAACATATGCTTTTACATATCTCACTAATATCAAGTTTCCTCTCTATTGTGTTGAAAGTTTTGAAGGTATGCTTGTTTTGCCTTCCTATGCTAGTTGATTCTTGTTCCCATAAATCGCTTGCTCATGAAATACCTACGCATAGGAAGTGTGTTAGACTATTAGACTTAAATGTGCTAGTCATATGCTTCATGATGCTCCTGTTGTCTTTCAATTCTTTACTTTTATGAGAGCATCATTGAAATCATCATGCCTACCTAAAAAGGCATTAAAGAAAAGCGCTTGTTGGGAGACAACCCAATATTTATACCTACTGATTTTTTGTGTTAACATGATTAAGCTACTGCAGTACTCAAGTTTTCTAGCTTACGTTTCAATAAAGTGCAAAGTAAAGCTTTTGGGATGATGTGGATGATAGTTGATTTGATTCTATGACAAAACAGAAACTTTTGCGCCCAGTATAAGAATTGGTTAAATTCACTGGAACGCGATTTTGATCTGAATTTTTTAAACATGCTTGATATACCAATGTCCCACATTGTACTATTTTTTTAGAATTTTTAGAGTTATAGAAGTATGGGCATAATTCAGGTTTCTACAGTCTGTTATGTTTTTGACACATTCTGTTTTCAATGCATAGTTTGCTTGTTTTAGTGTTTCCATAGCGTATATTACGTGATATAAATTGCAGAAATGATAAGGTAAAGTAGGCATTGTTTGAGAACAATTATTAATCTTGTCTTTGACAGTACCAAAGTGAATGATTTGCTTTATTACACTAACGCATCTCACGAAGTTCCGTTAAGTTTTGTGTGATTGAACAAGTTTTGGGTGAGATATCTATACGAGGAGAATAAGGAGTGGAAAGAACCTAAGCTTGGGGATGCCCAAGGCACCCCAAGGTAATATTCAAGGAATACCCAAGGAACTACGCTTGGGAATGCCCCAGAAGGCATCCCCTCTTTCGTCTGCAACACTATCGGTAACCTAAATTGGGACTATATTTTTATTCGTCACATGATATGTGTTTTGCTTGGAGCATCATTTTATTTTGATGAGATTTGCTTGTTGTTATTTATGATAAAGTTTTGTATCTTTTTTTTCAATAAAAGTGTCAAGGATAGCCTTCACCATGCTTAGTTTGCAAGTATATGAGTTGTTGTTTCAAAACAGAAAGTTGCATGCTATTGCGTGAATTCTCTAGAAAAGTCATAATGTGATAAAAATCTTGAATTTTTTGCAGAATAAGCTATGTTAAATTTTATACAGTGTGGTAAAACTTCAGAATTTCTTGAGTTATATAAGTATGAATCTTTTTGCATCATCTACAGATTATCCTGTTTAGACAGATTGCTGTTATGTTTGCATTGTGCACATATGTTTACTTGTTTAATGATTCTATTTGAGGATAGGAGTATTAAATATGCAGAGGCATTTAGTATGCAATGTTAAATTATAATTTTAGTGATTTGTTGTAGTCGAGATTGATAAGGTTTTACATTGTTTTATACTAACTTATCTCACGAGTTCTTGTTGAGTTTTGTGTGGATGGAGTTTTTGAGATTTAGGGAAACCGTGATATGGGAGGAATTAAGAATACACAATAGATCAAGATTGGGGATGCCTAAGGCATCCAAATTAACATTTCAATAAGTCTCAAGTATCTAAGCTTGGGGATGCCCCGGTAGGCATCCCACCTTTCTTCTTCAACAATTATCGGTTAGTGTCGGTTGAGCCTAAGTTGTTGCTTCTTCAAATGAGTTGTGTTATTCTTGGAATGCCATTTTATTTTCATTTTCTTTTTGTTTTAACAAAATACTTAGATCAGAGAGTTTTCAAATGAGAGAGAGTCCTCAAAGAGCTACTGATTTACTAAACTACTCACTTGATCTTCACTTATATATTTTTGCAGTAGCTTGTCATTTACTCTTGTGCTTCACTTATATCCTATGAGTAAATTGTTGAATGAATTGAATATCATAAATTTGAAATTCTATGTGCTTCATATGCTTGTGTCATACCTAGTAGTTGCTTCACATCGGTTCAGAAAGGGAAATCTTTTGAAGCTTGACAATCACAATATTGGTTCATGAATGATTGGTATAAGGAAGAGAACTTTCACATGCAAATATATTATCTTGGACATCTTCTATGATTGTGAATACCCATTAATTATTTTCAAACTTGAGCAAATTAGTTGAAGTTGGACAAGGAAGACAACATAATGAGTTATGGTTGTGTATATTTTCATAGAAGTTATATTGTTATGGATCCTCCAACATGTGGTGTTTGCTTAGGATCTTTTGCTAGCCAAAAATTTGTACCAAGTAGAGATACTACTTGTGCATGCAAAAACCCTTAAACCCAGTTTTTTGATGTGAGTGTCCACCATACCTACGTATGGATTGAATAATACCCTTCAAGTAAGTTGTCATCGGTGCATAAAGCAATAAAAAATTGCTCCTAAATATGTTTGATCTTTTATTGTAAGGGGAAATAAGCGTTGTACAAACTTGTGATGGCAAAGTAATAAAAGTGATGGACTGTATAATAAAGGTTGCTATCATAAGGGGCAATATAACGTGATGTTCCTTTGCATTAAGAGATAGCATCCAAAAATAAAAAGCGCATGACAACCTCTGCTCCCCTCTGCGGACGACCTATCTTTTACTTTTCAGTATTTACTTTTATGCAAGAGTCAATAGTATGTATTCCCATTTCAAACTCAATTGTTCTCTAGTTGGCAAGCATCATGTGGTGGGGAAAGATCTAGGCACATATGACCAGTCAAATATATTTCATCATAATTTATTATTGTTGACAATTATCTCTATGATAAACTAGTTGGGAGGCGAAACATTAAGCCCCTATCTTTCTCTATGTTCGATGGATGCCATTTGTTCAAAAAATATGCTCTGAGTACTACCAATCATAGAATACTATATGATGATTGAGTATGTGGAGCTCTTACTTAGACTTTGTTGAGAATAAGTTGAATTGCAATTGTTTGGTGCCTAAGAACATAGGTTGTTAAGTTTCAAGAGAAGGCATTGTTTGAACCGTAACATGTGAATTGATTGCTACTTTATTGTGATGAGATTTAAGAGAAAGAGTTGCTGTTATGATGCTAGGGAAAGTGATTGAAATTATCATCAATCAAACTTACGCACTGTGCTAGCATTCACACTTCATAAATTCTTTATTTTATTATTTACCTACTCGAGGACGAGCAGGAATTAAGCTTGGGGATGGTGATACGTCTCCAACGTATCTATAATTTATGAAGTATTCATGCCACATTTACAACAATTTTATATGGTTTTTGTATGATTTGAATGGAACTAACCTGGATGAGAACTACCGCGGTGTTTTTTATTGTGCAGAAATAACAGTTCTCCAAATGCAGCAAAACTTTTTGACGATTTTTTTGGAACAAAAGAGGCACTAGAAGCTTCTTGGGAGGGCCAGAGGGTGAAGGAGGTGAGCACTACCCAACAGGGCGCACCAGGTGGGCTCGGCTCACCTTGGTGGGTAGTAGGCACCGCGAAGCCCATCTGGACGTGAGACCGACGCCAAAAATTCCTATAAATATAGAAACCCCCAGAAATAACTCTAGATCGGCAGTTCCGCCGCCGCAAGCCTCTGTAGCCACAAAACATCAATCTAGACCCTTTCAGACACTCTGCCAGAGGGGGAAATCATCACCGGAGGCCATGTTCATCATCCCGGCGGCCACCATGATGAGTAGGGAGTAGTCCGCCCTCAGAGCTAAGGGTTTGTACTACACTACAGGAATCTGCTACTTTGCCATCTGCCATGGCGGACGACAAAGGCATGGATGGCGGACGGCAAAAGGTGACGGCAAAGTAGGGGACGACTAAGAGCTGCGTTGTCGTCTGCTTCGGGCAGCTGATGGCAAAGGGGCCTTTGCCATCAACAGCGAACGGCAAAGAAGACGGACGACAATAAATGCGCTGTTACTCCGTTAGGTGGTTAACGGCAGGCCTTTACCGTCCGCTGCGGATGGCAAAGCCTTTGCTGTCAGCCACTATGGGCAAACTGACCAAATTGGTCAGCCTCCCAGAAGCAATATTATGCGCCATGTGGCCTCTTTGCCGTCCGCTGCTGATGGCAAAGAGTCCTTTGCCGTCGGTGGCAGACGGCAAAGAGCCTGCATATTGGCTCTTTTTTTCTGTTTTTTTAAATCCAACAATTTTCACAGCAAATATATATGACAACAAATATATATCACATATCCATCACATAAGTTTCATATCACATATCCAGCACATAATTTTCATATCACATATCACATCAATTTCACACATCAGTTTCATCCATACACATTGTTCATACATAAGCAAGTTCCATCCATACACATTGTTCATACATAAGCAAGTTCCATGATAGCAAGCTCGATACAATGCAAAGTTTCATCAAAGGAAAAGCAAGCACTCCATCATAGCAAGCTAGCTTCCATGAAGTGAATGAAATCTGCAAAATGGTAAATAAGAAAGTTAGAAATAGGTGACTAGAACAAGAAGAAGACTAGAACAAGAAGTATATGTCATTTATGAGCTAACTTAAGTGAAATGGATCATATATGAGCTAACAAAGTTGAAATGGGTTGTTTATGAGCTAACTTAGTTGAAATGGATCATTTATGAGCTAACTTGGATGAAATGGGTCATTTATGAGCTAACTAAGGTGAAGGGCATCGTTTTTGAGCTAACTTAGGTGAAATGGATCATTTATGAGCTTTTATGAGCTAACTTAGTTGAAATGGGTCGTTTATGACCTTATTTAGGATAAATGGATCATTTAAGAGCTAATTTAGGTGAAATGGATCGTTTTTAGCTAACTTAGGTGAAATTGATCGTTTAGGAGCAAATCTAGGTGAAATGGGTCATTTTGGAGCTAACCTAGGTGAAATGGGTCATTTTGGAGCTAACCTAGGTGAAATGGGTCATTTTGGAGCTAACCTAGGTGAAATGGGTCATTTTAAAGCTAACGTAGGTAAAATGGATCATTTACGAGCTAATCTACTAAAATGGGTCATTTTAGAGCTAACTTGGATAAATTGGATCACTTGTAAGCTAACTAAGGTAAAATGAGTCATATTAGAGCTAACTTAGGTAAAATGGATCGTTTATGAGCTAACTAAGTTAATTATGCACATTTTGACATAAGTAAGCTTATTAAGTCATTTTGAAGGAAAAGAAGCTAACTCTAGGTCATTATGGTAAGCATATTGGAGGAAATAAAGCTAAGTCTAAGTCTAGAGAAACTTACCGTGTCAGGGAGGTGGAGGAGCGGGCTGGCTCGTGCCGGTAGCTGGAGAAGGATCGTGCGATGCGTTTCTGGAGTTAAGCTACACCAAAGATCATTTCCAATGTCTCGTTAGTATTATGACACTCAAATGTTAAGACTAGCAAGTAATGTCCATTCAAATTAAACTCACCGTGCTCCCAGGAGCAATCACGGCATCGGCGGAGCGGTCGACCGGACTTCTCGCATACGATCGCACATTTGGTTTTCACAACAGAGTCATACTAGTTAGTAATGAGACTCAAATGTTAAGACTAGCAAGTAATCTGCAGAAGAAACTTACCACAAGGAGCTCATACATGGCCCTTGCCTGCATGTCATTCCGTGCCCTCTCCTCCTCCAACATCTTTGTCGTCCTCTCCTCCAACTCCCGCTGCCTCTCCGCCGCCTCCTTGAAGTTTCTCCGTTCTATCTCTCTCACTCTGCATAGCAGCCTGCAACACCACTCACATGACCATTTGTAATCATTGATGGAAGTGCACACAATGTAATGGAGAAAGATAGCTGAGTACGTATAACTAACCTTGATGGCGAGTTGGACTGGCCGTTCACAAGGCCTTATCTCAGGAGCGGAGCTCGACTGGCGTGCCTTGATCTCCGGGAGAGTGCTAGGACAACGGATAAGTCCATCTCCCATGGCTATGGAGCCATGGGACCTCCCGCCACCAGATATCATCAGCAACTCTGTATCAATGGGACCCTGGCTCGGGTTAAAGTCCTCCCCTTTCCTTGCCTTCCCCAGATGTCTATATTGCACGAGCTTGTCGTGGGCGGAGATGTTGGTGAAGTTCTTTGGATCATCGAGGTCAGACGCAGAGAATGCCTTGACTTTCTTGTAAGAGCCAGTGTGGGCCAAGGCATACAGGTCGTACACCTCTGGCACCTTATCCGCCTAATTGTAGCGTGCCTGAAAGAGAGAAACAAAGTAAATTAGTAATTAAAGGGCTAAAGCCAGCATGATGAATGAATTGCATGAATCATGAAGCAAACCACATACCCAGTCCCGCCCGTACTGAAATAAGTTGGAGCTGCCTTGGTGGTGTGGCACACCTTCCATTTGGGCACGTTTGTCCTTCGCCTCGTTGTGGGTGGCCCGCCATTCTTTTGAGCACCACCCACCGACCAACACCTCCCAACAATCCATCCGATCCACACAACATCTCTGAGGGGCCTAAGTTAGCAAATAGAAACTTCAGCGCTACGGCTATGAATTACTAAATGAAGGAATTAAGTACAAGGCCTTAAGAATTACCTTCATGTACTGCTCCTTACTCAAGAACTTATCGCGGCACTCTTGCTTGGACTTCTTAATACCACGGTCGGCGTAGTAGTCTCGAACAGACTGCACCCGAGCCTCATGCCGTAAGTTTTGAAGTAGGCGCTTGCACTCCTTGTGGATAACATCTGCCGCCTCCTCCTCGTATCCCTCCTCACACCTGTAGATTGTCTGCAATCAAATGAGACAATATTGATTAGTACAATTAATAACTAGCTAGTTGAAGATTTTTAATTGTGTAAAGGAGAAATTACCCAGAACTTTCTGATCACCATGTCTGCCCTCGTCTTGCACAAGACACCGTCGATAATCTCACCCGGCCGGGCCGGGGCAGCCAAGTAGTGCTCCCAACTCAATCCAACCTCTAGAAGCCGACCCTCACCAGGCAACATGACAAACCCCAGAAAGTTTTGCCGAATCAGAACTCCAAGGACGGAGTTGGGCCGGCGGACACTTTCATGGTGGTCCCAACCCCTGCAGCATGACAAGGCCAACGCATTAGTTATTTGAAGAAACGTGAATGCAGAAGGTACAAAAATATTAAATGCACTTACCTCTCCCCATCAGGGAAAATCGACCACCTCTGCTCGCGGGTCGCCAGCACGGATGGGAGCCGTGTAGCACCACGCTGGTAGACGTTGCCCCCCTCCCCCCTCCTCCACAAAATCAGTCGGCTCCCCGCCATCATCAGCATGGCCACTCGGCTCCCCGCCATCATCAGCATGGCCACTCGGCTCCTGAGGCTGACCCGACCAAGTACCCCATCTAGGCGTGTGCTCCTCCGGGTCTCGTGGGCCCAACTCTCATGGGCGAAGGCCGTCGACCCAGGCTCGTGGGCAAGACCCGTGGACCGAGTCCGTGTAGCCTCCTCCTCAGACGAGTCCACCCTAGCGATCACGTGCTCGGGTGAAACAGTGAGGCGGGCGGCGAGGAAGGCGCCGAAGAGTCACCCTACCTCCTCTCCTGCGACCACGTGCTCCACCTCCTCTCTTCTTCTTACCTCGTCCCTTCTTTGGGCACCGCGATCGACGAAGAAGGGCCCGGCGGTGTCGCCATCTTGTCCAAAGAACTTTCGGCGGAGAGGTGCGTGTGGAATGGAAAACCTCACACTACGCGCCGACGAAGAAGGGGCCTCGGCGCGCTCCCGACCAGCACCCCCCATCTTTCAACACCTGCCATGACAAAGAATAAACGAAATCAGTACAACATGAAAAAAAGTACCGACATGAATAATAATATGTATATCACTTAAGTGTATCATCATCAAGTACAACATAAACAACTGCACATTTAAAACTACCTGATCAACACAATTATATATGATGTTTTTCATAACAAAATCGAAAAATATATGACCTAACTAATAATTCACAAATGTATGACCCCATCGGCCTCTGGAAGGCCAAAGAACACCTTTTCGGGAGGTGTTGGGGTCGGGGTGTCGCGTCGGTGTCGGGGTGCCGTGTCGGGGTCGGGGTCTCGGGGTCGGGGTGTCGGGTCGGGGTGCCGGGTCGGGGTCGGGGTGCCGTGTCGGTGCCGGGGTCGGAGTGTCGGGTCAGGCTCGGGGTCGGGGTGTCGGTGTCGGGGTCGGGGTCGGGGTCGGGGTCTCGGGGTCGAGGTGCCGGGTCGGGGTCGGGGTGTCGTGTTGGTGTCGGGGTCGGGGTGTCGGTGTCAGGGTCGGGGTGCCGTGTCGGTGTTGGGGTCGGGGTGTCGGGTCAAGCTCGGGTCGGGTACTGGTCGGGGGTCGAGTGCCATGTCGGTGTCGGGGTCGGGGTGTCGTGTCAGGCTCGGGGTCGGGGTGTCGGTGTCGGGGTCGGGGTCGGGGTGTCGGGGTCGGGGTCGGGGTCTCGGGGTTGGGGTCTCGGGTCGGGGTGCCGTGTCGGTGTCGGGGTCGGGGTGTCGGGTCAGGCTCGGGGTCGGGGTGTCGGTGTCGGGGTCTCGGGGTCGGGGTGTCGTGTCGGGGTGCCGTGTCGGGTCGGGTTTTTTTCCTCTTTTTTCCATTTCTTCTTCTTCCTCTTCTTCCTTTTCTTCCTTTTTTCCTTCTTCTTCTTCTTCTTCTTCTTCTTCTTCTTCCTCCTTTCCTTTTTCCTCTTCTTCTTCTCCTCATCTCCTATTTTTTCTTCTTCTTCTTCCTCTTCTTCTTTTTCCTTCTCCTCCTCCTCCTCTTCTTCTTCCTTTCCTTTTTCCTCTTCTTCTCCTCCTCTCCTGTTTTTCTCTTCTTCTTCTTTTTCTTTCCTAAAACTGAACTAAACCTAAAACTAAACCTAAATCTAATCTAAACACAAACGTAAAACTAAAAAAACCAGAAAATTAGGACAAAACTAAATTTAAACCTAAAACTAAACTAAACCTAAACCTAAAACTAAAACTAAACCTAAAACTAAATCTAAACTAAACATAAACCTAAAACTAAAAAAACAGAAAAAAGGAAAAACAGAGGAGAGGTAGAGCTCACTGGGCGGTGAGGGAGGTGGCAGGTGGAGGGAGGCGGGCGGCTGGAGGCGGCGCGAGGCCGAGGCGCGGCGGCGGGCTGGGCGCGTGAGGCAGGCGGCAGCGAGAGGCAGCGGGCGGGCGGGCGACGGGCGGCGGCAGGCGAGGCTGGAGGCAAGCTGGCGAGCGATGGCGATGGGAGGCGGTGGAGGGGAGACGCGCGTGCGCGAGCCGGGCGGTGGCGTGGGGCTGGGGTGGCGAGGGGCAGGCGTGGCGGCGCCGAGACGGCAGGCGGCGGGCGGCGGGGGCGGCAGGGACGGGGCGGTGGGCGGCGGGCGGTGGTGCGACCGGCGGCGGCAGTGGTGGGGCGGCGGCGCTTGTGGGGAGCAGGGAGAAGCGAGAGAGAGGGGGGGGGGGGCGCGCCATTAGATACATTTAATCTTTGCCGTCCGCCACCTTTGCCGTCCGCTAATGTGCTCTTTGCCGTCCGCTAGCGGACGGCATAGAGGGGGGTCGTTAAATATTTTTTAACCAGCTCCTCAGTGGGGCCCCCTCCCTCTTTGCCGTCTGCTAGCGGACAGCAAAGATTCTTTGCCGTCAGCTAGCGGACGGCAAAGAACTGGCTGATGGCAAAGGCTTTCTTTGCCATCGGCCGATTCTTTGCCGCTGCGCGGGTAGGCGATGGCAAGAGCTTCTTTGCCGTCAACTAGCTGACGGCAAAGAGCTGGCAGATGGCAAAGTAGCTGATTCCAGTAGTGCTAGTAGCTATGTGTTTGATCTCTCTCTCTCTCGTGTTCTTGATTTGCCATGATCTTGATGTACCGCGAGCTTTGTTAATATAATTGGATGATATGGTGTTTTTCCCTCTATATCTTGTTGTGATGAATTGAGTTGTATATGTGAGATTTCACTTTTATCGGATTGAATACTTTTTTGGATTTGAGAGCACTTGATGTATGTCTTGGCACTCAACTCGCGGATTCACGGTGTGACATTGGGGTAATCTATGCATAGGGGTTGATGCATGTTTTCGTCCTTGTTTCTCCGGTAGAAATCTTGGGGCACTCTTTGAAGCTCTTTGTGTTGGATTGAATATTATGAATCTGAAATTGTTTGATGCATATCGTATAATCAACTCAGGGATACTCGTGGTGACATTGGAGTATCTAGGTGACATTAGAGTTGGTTGATGTGTATCATATGGTGTTATTTTAGTACAAACTCTTGGGATGTTTGTGACACTTATAGGGATAGCTCGATCGATCGATTGGAAAGGATAACTTTGAGGTGGTTTCGTACCCTACAAACAATTTCATCTTATGTTCTCTGCTAGATAAGAAATTTGAAGTGATTCTTCATTGCACGTTGAGGGATGGTTATATGATCCAATTATATTAGCATTGCAGAGAGATTGCACTAGTGAAAGTATGAACCCTAGGCCTCATTTTCAAGCATTGCAATACCATTTGTGCTCACTTTTGTTATTTGGTACCTTGCTGTTTTTTATTCTTCCCATTACAAAAATCAATATCTACTATCATTACTACACTTGTATCACCATCTCTTCGTTGAATTAGTGCACCTATACAAATTACCATTGTATTTGGTGTGTTGGGGACACAAGAGACTTTTTATTATTTGGTTGCGGGGTTGTTTGAGAGAGACCATCTTCATCTTACGCCCCCCACAGATTGATAAACCTTAGGTCATCCACTTGAGGGAAATTTGCTATTGTCCTACAAAACTTTGCGCTTGGAGGCCCAGCGCGAGCCTACAAGAACAAGTTGTGTAGTAGACAGCAATAGACTGCTCCCTCCTCCATCTAGGGTTAGCACATGTTAGAGCTTATTTGAGATAAAGCTTTGCTCAGCCACTTATTGATAACCCACAAGTATAGGGGATCGCAACAGTTTTCGAGGGTAGAGTATTCAACCCAAATTTATGGATTCGACACAAGGGGGCCAAAGAATATTTGCAAGTATTAGCAGATGAGTTGTCAATTCAACCACACCTAGAGATTAATTATCTGCGACAATATGATTAGTAGCATGGTAATATGATAATTTTGATGGTAGCAGCAACAGTAGTAAACGGTATCAGTGATAGCAATGATTCTGTAGAAAGTGTAACAGTAGCAATAGCAATAGTAACTTAGCAAGAAAAATATGTGAAAAACTCATAGGCATTGCATCGGGGAATTCATTGGATGATATTCATCATATAACAGTCATAACTAGGGCGATACAAATCTAGCTCTAGTTCATAAATATAATGTTGGCATGTATTCCGTAAATAGTCAAACGTGCTTATGGAAAGAACTTGCTTGACATCTTTTGTCCTACCCTCCTGTGGCAGCAGGGTCCATAAGGAAACTAATGATATTAAGGCCTACTTTTAATAGAGAACCAGAACAAAGCATTAGCACACAATGAATACATTAACTCCTCAAATTATGGTCACCACCGGAAAGTATCCCGACTATTGTCACTATGAGGTTTGCGGATCATAACAGGTAATAGGTGACCATAACTTGGAAGATCGGATCTGGAACATAGATATAATGATGATAACACAAAAGGTTTAGATCTGAAATCATGGCACCTGAGCCCAATGTGACAAGCATTAAGCATGGCAAAGTCATAGCAACATCAATCTCAGAACATAATGGATACTAGGGATCAAGCCCTAACAAAACTAACTCGATTACAAGATGAATCCCATCAGTCGTGGAATTGTCACGTCAGATGTCCTTAGTGTGAGGACTTAGTCACGAGGCCAACGCATCTATGTGGTAGCTTGAGAGGGGTTGAGCGGAATCGAGAGACGCAACACAAGACAAGGGTTTAGACAGCTTCGGGCCCCGGGAAACATCATCTGGTAAAAACCCTACATGCTGTTTGAGGCTAGATCTCATTATCATCACGAGGGAGTCGTTGTAAACCGGCTCTCCTCTAGTTGTGTCTAGCCCTAGAGATTGTTTCTTGTTTCCTGTCCTTCTTTGGGGTGCCCTGCCCCTCCTTATATAAGTTAGAGGCGGGTTACATGTGGAGTCCAAATAGGATTAGGACTAGCCTATCTTCTACTACAAGCCGGATACAAGTCCGGGTCTTGATTCCTTGTAAGGAAGATATTCCTCACGCCTTTCCTCTTAAGCCGGCCTACCATAACGTAAGCCGGCCTTCTGGGCCTTGAGCCTCCTGGGCCCCTGGGTCTTGTCGCTCCTCTGATCCGCTTGCCAGGTCACCCATAAGTCGCCAGGATCGGGCGGTTCACTTAGTGTGTCGTCCAGCCAGGGCGGGTCATTAGTGAGTCGCCAAGTCCGGCCGGGTTATACTTCCGGCCGGGTTACACCGTGGGGTATATCCCCAACATTAGCCCCCAAGTTTAGCTTGGATTTATCCATGGTAAACTTATGCTGCAAAATAACAAGAACAAATTTGACAGGTTGTGCTCCGGGTTAAGAATTCTTATAAACCGGCACCTGAACATCCTTAAGTCCTTGTCATTTCCTTCTTCTAGAAAATCCGGGTCAATAGACCAGCTTCACAATCAATTTGCTTGTATAAGAAATATTGTAAACAAATAATCGATTTGAGTCGGCTTCCAAAGCGCCGGCTTGAAAAATATAGGTCTTGAAATACTCATCTGATTTTCAACCGGCTTAAAGATGTAGATCTTGCCGAGTTATAATTTCCAAAATCACCAGGTTATAATAGAATGATGATGTCGAGCCATAATTGTTGTTGACACCGGGTCATGTAATTGATCTTCCTAATTCACTCAAAGCTGAGAATTTGAAGATGTTCCTTCTTTATATGCATAATACCTGTAGCCCCCAAGTCTTAAGAGGAGAACATAGTGATAACTTAAGACTTTTCAATATAAGTGTTGCAACCTTGAAGAACTCCGGGTTATTCATCTCAATCATTAGTCATAAACTGAATATTCCACATATGTAGCCCCCAAGTGCCGGGTTGTCTTACTTGTAGAAACCTGGGACTTGTAATTGCCTTATGCTCATAAAAACTTCAACCAGTGTAGCCCCGAAGGGCTGGGTCATTATGCAATAATGAGCAGGGACTTTTTAAATATGATTATGTAAACTTTGAGAAGCAACGTGTAGCCCCCAAGGGTCGGCTCAGTAAGATATTACTGAGCTGGGACTTTATATATGATTCATTGATAATAACATCATATGATGTAATCTCCACCATGGGGCTTGAACCCACGTCCACAAGGTTAAGAGCTTTGTACTCTACCAACTGATTAGTGGATCTTTCAATATAATGTAATAATCTTGTGTACCTTGAACTTTTGGTAGGAGCAATTAGTAGCCCCCAAGGGCCAGCTCATTATGATATGATGAGTCGGGTCTTCAATAAATTGAGCAAAAAATGACTTTACATTAGCCCCCGAGTGCCATGGTGCATGCTGGCAGTGACATGGGACTTGTATATTCGATGTAATCTCGTTTTGAACAATGTAGCCTGTCAGGGAATAGTCACGTCAGATGTCCGAGTGAAAGGACTTAGATGTGGAGCCATCGCAACTAGGAAGCTTGAAGGGGTTAAATCGGGACAAGGGACACGAGAGGGTTTATACTAGTTCGGCCCCTTACGGTGAAGGTAAGGCCTACGTCTAGTTGGGTTGGTATTGATGTTTCGATAACGGGGGGCGAGATCGCTATGCGGCTCTCGGTGAGTGATTTCTTGCCTAAGTCGCCTGCAGGTCGCCCCTTATATACATGGGTTGACACTGCGGCTTCTGAGTCCGGCCGGCTTATTAATGTAGTCCGCTCGGTGACGATTAAATCTACCTTACATTACAAGTCATGCCATCATGGAGGTTTACTACAATGGGCTTAAGCCGCCCATGGGCCTTAAGCTCTTTATTGAACCGCCATCTTCATGCTTGGTCTTGGGCTTCCTCTGATGAGTACTCTTTGCGTAACCCGGCCCCTCATGGCGGCTTACACAAATAGTCATATCCCCAATATTAGGCCCCGGATTGATTTGAATCTATTCATGTCAATCTAAAAATATTTGTAAATAATTAAATCTTGAGTCTTCTGACTATACAGAGGGTTTTTGTTAACCCGCCATGACGTCATCTTCTGGATCCGTCTTAACCCGGCGTGACGTCATCCTTCCTTTACCTCATTTTTTATTCCATCGAATCCTTCAACAGATCTCTTCTTTACTAATTGTTCCGAAAATCGAGGCGTCGGGGCCACTGGATAATAATTGTTATCTCCTCATTTCCCGCGCCGTCTCACTCATCTTCTCATTATAAATAGTCGCGACTCGGGTCCTTTCCCTTTACCCCTTCAGTCGTCTTCTTCCTCTCCTCTCTGCCGCTCAAGCTCCGCCGCCGTCACCGTCGACCCTCTCGTCTTCGTCGACTCAGGCCGCTGCATCAACTTGTCTGTAACCAGAGATTGACGGCGAGCCTCCGCAGCTCAACCTCATCCGTGAGTTCTTTTCTTCCCTTTCCTTAGATCTATCTCGAAGCTCCGCCAAGTTCATCAGGTTCATCGCTGCCCGACGCGAATCCTTGCTAGATGCACCTCCACAGCCTGTTTAGATTGTAAAAACTGTGCAGAAACGTTGCGGTAGTAGTTTGTGTCGATCTTGTATAGAAATAGATCTCATTTCTCTTGTTTGGAATCCTCCCTTGAATGCATGAACTTCTCTGCCCTGTTTTAGGTCTAGAAAATTTTCCTTTAGAGCAACAGTTTGATCCATAATAATAATTGTTATCCGTGAAACTTGTTTCCATCACCCGGAAAGCTTCTTCTGGAAAACTTACTTTTATCATCCCTGTATAGGCGTCCGGCTTAAATAAGTGACACTGAACTGTAAGCCTTGCCCTCCTCTCATGACCTTAAAAATCTTTGAATCCCTGTTGATCCGGCTAGCGGCTTAAACTTTACTGCACAATCACCCTTATATCATTAGACCCATTGCTTAAGCCGCTTTTACTTTGTTGTAGGCCACTGCTGTTATGGCTCCTAAGGCGGCTAAGGCCTCTGTGACTTGTAACTGGGCTCCATCCACAGTCACCAAAAGCAAACTTGCCGAGTTTGTAGCGTCGGGCCATCTGCCAAAAAAGGAGGTCATATCCTACCGTGCCCCCCACCCATCTGAGGAGATACCTCAACCCAAAGACGGAGAGGTAGTAGTTTTCACAAACCATATGAACCGGGGATTTGCCCCTCCCGGCTCAAAATTCTTTAGAGAAGTTCTGGCTTTCTTTGACCTGAGGCCTCAAGACATTGGACCCAATTCCGTGTCTAATATGTGCAATTTCCAAGTCTTCTACGAGGTATATTTAGGAGAGGAACCAAGTCTGCTGCTGTTCAGGGAGCTTTTTTACTTGAACCGGCAGAATGAGCGCGCCAGCGGACCTAGTCTTGAACTTGGCGGCATCTCAATCCAGCGGCGGAGGCTGCTTTTTCCTTCTGTTGAGCTGCCGAGTCATCCCAAAGGCTGGAGCAGGCGTGGTTCTCTTGCCAAGACACCTCTCCGGTGACGAGAAGCCTCTCGCTTGACTTTCGCGCCTGCGGCTTGAGTCAATCATCCTCTGGTGGACAAGTTAGCTGCTGTTGAGTGCGCCTCTTAACCCCACCATCGAAAGATCAAGGCCCTTTTGGGCAACGGGTTAGCGGCATTGATCAGTGCAGGTGCAGGTCACTGGCGGATACTACCATTAAGCCGCCGCTCCGACTTAATGTGTACTTACAGCGAAAAGGGCGACTCAATGCGTCATAGTCACGAGAACTTACCGGATGATGTAGCACACGCTACGGTCAATCACTATTGAAGGAGGGCATCTTGTAACGATGTCGTTCAGTTTGCTTCCCTTCTGCAAGAAGAATCCGGCTCCTGCAGTAAGTTACTAGTCTTCTCAAATACTCTTTAATATGTTACCTTCTGGAACTTATGATTCTTTGTCTTTTTCAACAGGCCAATGACAACTTCTGGAAGGTCAAGTATGACCATGAGGCTGCAAAACTGGCCCGGGCGGCCAAGAAGACCGAAAGGAAAGCCGCCAGGACGGGTACCTCTAAAAAGAAGAACCCCAGCGCCTCTGATATGATGAGATTGGACGAATCTTCTTTAGATGAGGAAGAGGTAATCTTTTTTAATTTTCTTTAATTCCTTCACCGTTACCTTACTGACATTTAGATCCTTTCAGGAGGATACTGGGAACAGACAAGCAGCTGGCAAAGAGGTAACTATAATTTCCTCCGACTCAGAGCCTTTGCCAACACAAAGAATCCAAAGGGTGACCCGGAAAGTAAGGTTTTCACACCCTCTTGCTTACCAAGATCCTCAATTTCTTTTGAAGCAACAGCAGCTTGAGAACCGGAGGCAGACTCGGGCCAACCAGGACGCAGATCTTTCTTCCGGCTTACCCGATGTAACCAGGAAGCGTCGGACTGAGGTTATCTCCGACTTACGTTTTGTTTTACCCTTGATGGATTTGATTCGCCAACCTCTCAATTCATCTGACTCCAACTATCAGGATACCTCTCCTTCTTCTGATGAGTCGATGCAATCAAACATGCCGGTTTTCAAAATGGCTCCCAGGTAATACAACCTTTCTTACTTTGAGTTTATCCATACTTATGCTTTGATACTTATCCTTCCACTTTAATTGACAGCGGGCAAGTAAAGCCCGGCAAGAAGGCAAAGAAAAATAAGCTGTCCCAAGACCCGGTGGTTACTGAACCGGTGCTTGACTCATCCGTTCCAGACAGCTCCGCACATCAGCCGCCGCCTGAACCGACTTCTGACATTCCAAAGCCAACTTCTGACCCCCCTACAGAAGATGTGATTCATAACTCGGATGACCCGGAAGTTCCTAGCCCGGCCAAGATAGCTGACCCGGAGGTTGAAATTGTGAAGAGCCAATCGTTGAACGGGCGACCTCGGCCTTGCCCAATGCACCACCAAGGAGGAGTTTGCCCAGAGCCGGAGGTCCAAACAAGACATCACCGATTACTCTCATCTAAGTATTGGTGATATAGTCTCGGGCTATCTGAACCAAGTACATAGTAGTCGTGACCTGGAAATTGACATGGTGAAGCAAATACAGCATAAATCTGAGGTAAAATTTAAGCTTTCACTCTGAATCTTACTTACTGTAGCAGCCCCCAAGTCTATTGCTTATGACTGAATATGCTGTAGACTTAGTAATCTGCTAGCCATTAGTCTAACCCGGAGATAACATGAAACG
Organism: Aegilops speltoides; assembly: GCA_021437245.1. Lineage (NCBI taxonomy): Eukaryota > Viridiplantae > Streptophyta > Magnoliopsida > Poales > Poaceae > Aegilops > Aegilops speltoides. Next base: position 412,478,010 of record CM038144.1, read on the forward strand.
TTAAATTTGGGTCACATTAGCCCCCAAGTGTCAAGTACTTTGACTTGTAAAGTGCTTGAGACTTAATATGTGTAACTTGGTAACATAGACTTAGAAATTCTTTAAACATACATTAGCCCCCAAGTGCCAAGTATCTTTACTTGTAAAATACTTGGGACTTAAATGTTATCTTACCAAGATTCTTACCATAACCTTATGTCAATGCAGGCCACCATAAGTCAATTTGAGGCGAGATGGTGATTTGAAGAGCCAGTTGAAAACCCAAAGCTCGAGGCTCGTAAAGCCAATTCAAGTTTGAATTCAATGTCTCGAACAAGAGAAGCTGAAGAAAAATTTTGAATCGGAAAAGAAGGCTTGGGTTGATGAGAGGGCTTCACTGGTGACCCGGGTTGAAACAGCGGAGGCATCTCTCGCCGAAGCAACAAATGAGCTGTCCGACTTAAAGCGACACATATCCCAAATGGTCTCAGCTACCTTTAGTAAGCCGCTCATAAATACTGTAATCCTTCAAGAGTCATCGTACTAGTTGTCTCTGGCTTACTGTTATAACTGTGAACATGCAGGCTCCAGGAGTACCAATCTGAAGGAAAATATGTTTGTCAAGCTTAAGGCAGTGTACACCTTGGTAGAGTAGTTGTACTCCGGGTCACAGCGGGCGTTGACCGCTGTGGCTTTATCAAATACCTCTCCCCGGCTCCTGCAAGACGTGTTGAGACATCTGTCGGTGCTACCTCAACGCATTCAAGACTTAAGGCGGGCATCCGCGAGAGCAGGAGCCGTGGCTGCGTTGAGTCGGGAAAAAGCCTGGGTGCCAGAGCTTGACCTTGCTGACCTCTCTCTTGGATATCCAAGTCGTAAAGAGGATGACACTGCTTTTGGTGAACAGGACTTCACCACCTGTGTTAAAGTCGTACGCCCTCTGGCGACTCTCATTGGGGAGGATACTGATGTCACCAAGTATTCGCCGGGTTATGATAGCGAGAACCGGAGAATCCCAAATGTCCCATACGACCAAGTTAGCCTGCTCCCTCCAACGCGTAAGCATACCTTTGCCCCTGAAGTGGATTCGGCCAGTTTAATAGATGATGAAGCTGAATTTGAAGCTCTGAGCGGCATTGACTGGGCCTCGTCCACCTTCCAGGACACAACAACCGAAGGAGAGGCGGGGAAGGATAACCCAGAGTCATCAAGCCAGCCGGAGGAATAAGCCGCCAGACGGGATATAACTTGTCAAAGAACAATGCTTCACTTATTTAGACTCGGGGAGTCTTGTAATAGGATAGAAAAACTCCTTAATGCTTGTCATGTCTTATGGTACTTATTGCTTTTGTTAAGCCGCCAGCACTATTTCCATCTTGCTTATGTTAATCAAGTGGTTCCTTGCTATTTCTCCTTGCTCCATTTTAAGCTGCACGTGAAAACAGGCAAGGCTTCCTGGACAGTTTACTGCACCAGCGGGTTATAGAATATTGATAACCCGGACATGATCAAAAAATCATGTGTATAAGCCGGTTCATGATTAGTTAAAACATAATCATAACAGCATACCTGCGACCTTTTTTGATAACCTCTCCGGCTCATATAAATTTTTACCTGGCACTTGATAGAACCTGAAGTAACTGATATAAACCGGAAAGATCAAAAACCATCTCCTCAAGAGGGTTTCAAGGATAGTGAAAATAGTCATACTTACAAATGTTTACAGGCTCCTAATTCGAATACGATCAGAAAAACCATTCCAAAGGGGTTAAGCTAAGATTCGGATACGATCATATAGCCCCCAGTGGCTTTGGTGATGCCGATCAAGTGGGTATCGACAGCTATGTTCTCTTTGGTTCGAATACGACCTATGTTTGAACAGGAAGCCCCCAAGTGAACATTAGAGTTGTTTAATGACGCTAATTCGAAAACGATCCACGTCAGACCCAAAGGGGTTAAGCTATGATTCAAATTTGATCAGGAAGCCCCCAAGTGGGTTTGGCAATATGCCCATCAAGTGGGTATCGACAGCTATGTTCTCTTTGGTTCGGATACGACCTATGTTTGAACAGGAAGCCCCCAAGTGACCAAAGCTAGATTCAAATATGATCATTAGCCGGACCAAAGGGAAAGCCAGATTCAGATATGATCCGTCCCCCTGTTGGCAGTGTCCGTCACCTGATAAAGAAACCATGAAACATTTCTTTATGGGAAAAAAGGACAGAGGTCCTGCTTTATTGCTTTATATAATATGTACATTATAATAAGTATCTTAAAGAAGAAACTTAAGTATAGTAAGGCCAGAGATGACCTATATTCCACGGCCGGCGGGTCTCCTCCTCCGATTTAAATGAGTCCTTGCGCTCTCGAATATCAATGAGATAATATGACCCGTTGTGCAGATTCTTGCTGACCACAAAGGGTCCTTCCCAAGGCGGGGATAGCTTGTGCATGTCAGACTGATCCTGGATGAGCTGGAGCACCAAGTCGCCTTCCTGAAAGGTTACGCTTCTAACCGCGGCTGTGATAGCGGCGCAGTCTTCTCGATAAATCGCCGAGCGGGCTATTGCCAAGTCTCGCTCCTCGTCCAACAAGTCAAGTGCATCCTGACGAGCCTTTTCATTATCTGCCTCAATGTAAGCCGCCACTCGGGGTGAGTCGTGCGGATGTCACTTGGCAGGACCACCTCTGCTCCATAAACCATGAAAAAGGTGTGTATCCGTGGATCATTAGGCGTAGTGTTGATGCTCCATAACACGGAGGTAACTCCTCTACCCAACAACCCGGAGTCCGCGTAAAGGGACCAAGAGCGGGGTTTGATGCCTTCGGGATCTCTTGATTAGCTCTCTGCTTGACCATTGGATTGAGGATGAGCAACGGCGAAACATCAAGCGGATATGTTCTGTTTGACAGAACTCTTCCATGGCACCCTTAGAGAGATTAGTGCCATTATCAGTTATAATGCTATGTGGAAAGCCAAAATGAAAGATCACCTTTTTATGAACTTAACCGCCGTGGCTGCATCACACTTACTGACCGGCTCTGCCTCCACCCACTTGGTAAACTTGTCCACTGCCACCAGCAGATGTGTCTTTTTGTCTTTAGATCTTTTGAAAGGTCTGACCATGTCAAGCCCCCAGACTGCAAACGGCCAGGTGATTGGGATCATCCTTAACTCTTGAGCCGGCACATGAGCTCGCCGTGAGAACTTTTGACACCCGTCACATTTACTGACCAGGTCCTTTGCATCAGCATGAGCTGTCAGCCAATAGAAACCATGACGAAAGGCCTTGGCTACGAGGGATTTTGACCCGGCGTGATGGCCACAATCTCCTTCATGGATCTCACGGAGTATTTCTTGGCCTTCTGTAGGTGATACGCAGTGTTGAAACGCTCCCGTGACGCTGAGGGGATGTAACTCACCGTTAACAATTGTCATGGATTTGGAGCGCCTGACGATTTGTCTCGCCAGCGTCTCATCCTCCGGCAACTCACCCCGGGTCATATAAGCCAAGTAAGGCACCGTCCAATCTGGGATAACATGAAGAGCCGCCACCAGCTGTGCCTCCGGGTCTGGCACTGCTAAGTCTTCCTCGGTAGGTACCTTGATAGAAGGGTTATGTAAGACATCAAGAAAGGTGTTGGGCGGCACCGGCTTACGTTGGGATCCCAACCGGCTTAGAGCATCAGCCGCCTCATTCTTCCTTCGATCAATGTGCTCCACTTGATAACCCATGAACTGACCAGCCACAGCATCTACTTCACGACGATAAGCCGCCATGAGGGGGTCTTTGGAATCCCACTTGCTTGACACTTGTTGAGCCACCAAATCTGAGTCGCCCAAGCATCGTACCCGGCTTAAGTTCGTCTCCTTAACCACCCGGAGACCATGAAGTAATGCCTCATATTCAGCTGCATTGTTAGTACATGGAAACATAAGCCGGAGTACATAGCGAAATTTATCACCTCGAGGGGAAGTTAACACCACTCCAGCCCCCGAGCCTTCTAGCTGCCTAGACCCATCAAAGTGAATAGTCCAGTATGTGTTATCTGGCTTCTCCTCAGGGGCTTGCAACTCTGTCCAATCATTGATGAAGTCCACCAAGGCCTGAGACTTAATAGCCGTCCGGGGCATGTATTTCAAGCCATGAGGCCCAAGCTCAATAGCCCACTTGGCGACTCGTCCTGTGGCCTCTCTGTTCTGAATAATGTCTCCCAAAGGGGCAGAACTTACCATAGTTATAGGATGGCTTTGAAAATACTGCTTCAACTTCCGGTTTGCCATGAACACCCCATAAACAAGCTTCTGCCAATGAGGGTACCTTTGCTTGGTTTCAATGAGCACCTCACTGATGTAGTAAACCGGCCGTTGAACCGGATGCTCCTTGCCGACTTCCTTACGTTCCACCATGATGGCAACGCTGACGGCTCGCGAAGTGGCAGCCACATACAACAGCAACGGATCTTTGTCAATTGGAGCCACAAGAACCGGCGGCTCAGACAATTGTCTCTTTAAGTCCTCAAAAGCAGCATCAGCGGCCTCACTCCACACAAAAGTGTTAGTTTTCTTCATCATCTGATACAATGGGAGGGCTTTCTCACCGAGCCGACTTATGAAACGACTTAAGGCGGCAACACGACCCGCCAGTCGCTGAACATCATTGATGCACGCCGGTTTAGCCAGAGAGGTAATGGCCTTAATCTTCTCCGGATTAGCTTCCATGCCTCTGTTGGATACCAGAAAGCCCAAAAGCTTGCCTGTAGGGACACCAAACATGCATTTGGCCGGGTTAAGCATCATCTTGTAGACCCGGAGATTATCAAAGGTCGCCTTTAAGTCAGATATCAAGGTCTCCTTTTCTCTGGACTTCACCACAATATCATCCACATAGGCATGGACATTACGCCCAATTTGGTCGTGCAAACAATTCTGCACACACCTCTGGTAAGTCGCCTGGGCACCCTTGAGCCCAAATGGCATAGATACATAGAAGAAGGCTCCAAACGGAGTGATGAAAGCCGTCTTCTCCTGGTCCTTAACTGCCATTTTAATCTGATGATAACCAGAATAAGCATCCAAAAAGCTCAAATGCTCACAACCCGCCGTAGCATCAATGATTTGATCCATACGGGGAAGAGCAAAAGGGTCAGCTGGACAAGCCTTGTTTAAGTCCGTGTAGTCCACACACATCCGCCAGGTGCCATTCTTCTTGAGGACGAGCACCGGGTTAGCCAACCACTCCGGGTGAAAAACTTCAATGATAAACCCGGCCGCTAAGAGCCGGGCGACTTCTTCTCCAATAGCTTTCCGCCTTTCTTCATTAAATCGGCGAAGAAACTGCCTGACCAGCTTAAACTTTGGATCAATATTGAGAGTGTGCTCAACGAGTTCCCTCGGTACACCCGGCATGTCAGAAGGTTTCCATGCAAAGATGTCCCGGTTCTCACGGATGAACTCGATGAGCGCGCTTTCCTATTTGGGATCCAAGTTGCTGCTGATGCTGAACTGTTTAGAAGAATCACCCGGGGTAAAGTCAACAAGCTTAGTCTCAGCTGCCAACTTAAACTTCAATGCCAGGTCATGCTCTGTAGTTGGCTTCTTCAGGGATGTCATATCCGCCAGGTCAACATTATCTTGATAAAATTTGAGCTCCTCTGCTGCACAGGCCGACTCAGCATAAGCCGTGTCACCTTCTTCACACTCCAATGCCACCTTACGGCTGCCATGTACAGTGATGGTGCCCTTGTAACCCGACATCTTGAGCTGTAAATAAACGTAACACGGTCGGGCCATAAACTTAGCATAAGCCGGCCGTCCAAACAGAGCGTGGTACGGGCTTCTGATCTTGACCACTTCAAACATCAACTTCTCAGCTCGGGAGTCATGTTCGTCTCCAAAAGCCACCTCTAGCTCAATCCTGCCAACTGGGTAAGCCGAGTTACCAGGGATAACTCCATGGAAAATAGTGTTGGATGTTCTCAGATGTTTATCAGTCAATCCCATGCGCTGAAATGTCTCATAGTAAAGGATGTTGATGCTACTTCCCCCATCCATGAGCACCTTGGTGAATTTATACCCACCAACCTGAGGCGCCACTACCAAAGCCAACTGACCCGGGTTATCGACCCGCGGAGGATGATCCTCCCTGCTCCATATGATGGGCTGCTCTGACCACCTTAAATAACGAGGGATTGCCGGCTCAACGGAATTCACAGCCCTCTTATGAACCTTCTGGTCACGTTTGCACAAGCTAGTGGTAAACACGTGATACTGTCCGCCACTCAACTGCTTCGGATGGATTTGATAACCTGACTATTACTGCTGCTGTCCGCCTTGACTGGACTGTTGCTGATTGTTGCCACCTGGATGCCCCTGAAAACTGGAATTTGAGCCGCCGCCCGGGCCATGAAAGTCACGGGCCCCTGAGCCGCCACCAGATCCTTGACCGCCGTCGAAGGTGTTGGAGTTTTTAAACGCCTTCATGATCGCACAATCCTTCCATAAATGTGTGGCCGGCCGCTCCCGGGTGCCGTGTTTTGGGCAGGGCTCATTGAGTAATTGCTCAAGAGACGGGCCTGACCCGCTGGACCGAGGCGGCTTACCCTTATATCTCTTATTGTTACCCCGCGCGTTGGCATTGGCCACAAACTCCAGGTTACCATCCACCTTACGCTTATTTCCGCCGTGATTCCCCGGGTTATGCTGCTGACCCTTTCCATTGCCATTCCTTTTTCCCTTCCCTGTCTTCTCATCGTCAGACGCGGGATCCTTGGTACTATCAGAATTGGCGTATTTGACTAAAGCTGCCATCAACGTACCCATATCTGTGAGGTCACGCTTAAGGCGCCCCAGCTTCATCCTCAGCGGCTCAAAATGGCAATTTTTCTCCAGCATAAGAACTGCAGAGCCGGCATCCATCTTATCAGAGGAATGAATTATCTCTTTGACCCGGCGTACCCAATGGGTGGTGGATTCTCCTTCCTCCTGCTTGCAATCCGTCAAGTCCACAATCGACATAGATTGTTTACAGGTGTCCTTGAAGTTCTGGATGAACCGGGCCTTTAACTCGCCCCATGAACCAATGGAATTGGGTGGTAAGCCCTTTAGCCAAGACCGGGCCGTTCCATCCAACATCATGGTGAAATACTTAGCCATTGCTGCGTCATTGACTTCCAGCAACTCCATGGCCATCTCATAACTCTCGATCCACGCCGCGGGCTGTAAATCGGCCGTGTAATTTGGTACCTTTCGAGGTCCCTTGATGTCCTTGGGCGGGCGTCGCCACTTGAGCGGCACGGGCATGGGACACCGCTTTGTTCTAGTGGCTACTCCGCCTCAACCAATGTCATTGGATACTCCGGTGATCATTCTCTGACGTACTTGGTCTGCACGGGTTATAGCCCCGGGTTGGTTCGCCGTTGGGCATTGCTTGTGAGCTTCGACTCCATGCGTCTGCTATAACTCGGGCTCCGGTTACGGAGGCGGTGCTACCCAAAGCGAAGTCGAATGAATCTGTCGGCTGTAAGAATAGTTCTCTTCTTGAGCGAGCTATGCGGAGGAGCTCCACGACCCTCCGGGTCTCCACCCCGTCGGGTCATCTCCTTCCATAGGAAGAGCCGTTAAGCTACCGAGGCTGCGATCAAGTTCTCCATGGGGTTGGAAAAAGTGACCCAGCGGAATCGGCACATAACGCGGTGGTGGCATGCTCACGTGGCGACACCATATCCCTAGGCTGAGCGGTCCTCTGTTCGGCTGTCATAAGCCGATCGGCCTCTGGCGGGTTACTAGGGCCGGCTCCGGGTGTAGCAAAGAGAACCCGGGGATCGTAATTCGGAGGTAGACGGGACTGCGTCTTCTGATGTCTCCTCCTCATTACCTCGCTGGATGCGTTTAAGCACATCATGAGATGGTAGGTTTCTGACTGTAAACATTGTGCCCGGGCGTCGAGAGCCACCCGTTCTATAGCTAGCCTAGTATCATCAGCTGCCAAGGCCTCCTTGGCCTGAGCTATCTCCTCACGCACCTGAGCTACTGCTGCGTCGTGCTCATTCTTGTCGGCAGGAATAACCGTAGCGGTTAATAGGGCCGTAAGCTTGTCCATGAGATCCATCAACACCTGAGCCGGTGGGCGCACGGGGCCGCCTGCCCCGGCTGCTCCTGTCCCGGACGTGATCGCTGCGGCTGCCGTAGAGTTTGAACCGGGCTGAGTCCCAGCCATGAAGAATCCGGCCCATCGTGGCGACTCATCGGGGTCCGTCATACTGATGCCATGGGAACAGCCCCCGAGCACGCCGTCTTGTAACTGATACAATGAATCTGTTGAGCCGGTGGACAAGTCACCGTCTGAGAGGACGGTCGCCTCACCCCCATCGTCAGATCCAAAAAATTCCTCTCCGTGGACGCAGCCCACGAAGGCACACCTCATGACTGGCTGAGTCTGGGTCTTCCTCGCACGCTGAGCCGTCTCAACGAGGTTGGTGCAGTTGTCCGGCTCAGGGCACGGCTCACCGATCCTGCTGATGAAGACGTGGATTCCGCGAAGGGACCCGTACCGTACTCAATTGAGCGGCGTCGGGGCCCAGCCTTCGTCGTCGATGTAGATCTTGCCGCGACGACTCTTGGTCATCCGGCCCACTACGTACCCCTTGAGCCCTTCGAAGTTTCCCTTCAAGAACTCAAATCCACCATGCGCTGGCCCCATGGTGGGCGCCAACTGTCGTGGAATAGTCACATCAGATGTCCTCGTGAAAGGACTTAGATGTGGAGCCATCGCAACTAGGAAGCTTGAAGGGGTTAAATCGGGACAAGGGACACGAGAGGGTTTATACTAGTTCGGCCCCTTACGGTGAAGGTAAGGCCTACGTCTAGTTGGGTTGGTATTGATGTTTCGATAACCAGGGAGCGAGATACGCTATGCCCGGCTCTCGATGAGTTGTTTCTTGCCTTAAGTCGCCCGCAGGTCGTCCCCTTATATACACGGGTTGACACCTGCGGCTTACAGAGTCCCGGCCGGCTTATTAACAGAGTCCGGCTCGGTGACCAATTAAATCTACCTTACATTACAAGTCATGCCATCATGGCGGTTTACTACAATGGGCTTAAGCCGCCCGTGGGCCTTAAGCTCTTTGTTGAACCGCCATCTTCATGCTTGGTCTTGGGCTTCCTCTGATGAGTTCTCTTTGCGTAACCCGGCCCCTCATGGCGGCTTACACAAATAATCATATCCCCAACATTAGGCCCTGGATTAATTTGAACCTGTTCATGTCAATCTACAAATATTTGTAAATAATTAAATCTTCAGTCTTCTGACTATACAGAGGGTTTTTGTTAACCCGCCATGATGTCATCTTCTGGATCCGTCTTAACCCGGCGTGACGTCATCCTTCCTTTACCTCATTTTTTATTCCACCGAATCCTTCAACGGATCTCTTCTTTACTAACTGTTCCAAAAATCGAGGCGTCGGGGCCGCTGGATAATAATTGTTATCTCCTCGTTTCCCGCGCCGTCTCAGTCATCTTGCTTCCTCTCTGCCGCTCAAGCTCCACCGCCGTCACCGTCGACCCCCTCGTCTTCGTCGACTCAGGCCGCTGCATCAACCTGTCTGTAACCAGAGATCGACGGCGAGCCTCCACAGCTCAACCTCATCCGTGAGTTCTTTTCTTCCCTTTCCTTAGATCTATCTCGAAGCTCCGCCAAGTTCATCAGGTTCATCGCTGCCCGACGCGAATCGTTGCTAGATGCACCTCCACAGCTTGTTTAGATTGTAAAACTGTGCAGAAACGCTGCGGTAGTAGTTTGTATCGATCTTGTATGGAAATAGATCTCATTTCTCTTGTTTGGAATCCTCCCTTGAATGCATGAACTTCTCTGCCCTGTTTTAGGTCTAGAAATTTTTCCTTTAGAGCAAAAGTTTGATCCATAATAATAATTGTTATCCGTGAAACTTGTTTCCATCACCCAGAAAGCTTCTTCTGGAAAACTTACTTTTATCATCCCTGTATAGGCGTCCGGCTTAAATAAGTGACACTGAACTGTAAGCCTTGCCCTCCTCTCATGACCTTAAAAATCTTTGAATCCTTGTTGATCCGGCTAGCGGCTTAAACTTTACTGCACAATCACCCTTATATCATTAGACCCATTGCTTAAGCTGCTTTTACTTTGTCATAGGCCACTGCTGTTATGGCTCCTAAGGCGGCTAAGGCCTCTGTGACTTGCAACTGGGCTCCATCCACGGTCACCCAAAGCAAACTTGCCGAGTTTGTAGTGTCGGGCCATCTGCCAAAAAGGAGGTCATGTCCTACCGTGCCCCCCACCCGTCTGAGGAGATACCTCAACCCAAAGATGGAGAGGTAGTAGTTTTCACACACCATATGAACCGGGGATTTGCCCCTCCCGGCTCAAAATTCTTCAGAGAAGTTCTGGCTTTCTTTGACCTGAGGCCTCAAGACATTGGACCCAATTCCGTGTCTAATCTGTGCAATTTTCAAGTCTTCTACGAGGTATATTTAGGAGAGGAACCAAGTCTGCTGCTGTTCAGGGAGCTTTTTTACTTGAACCGGCAGAATGAGCGCGCCAGCGGACCTAGTCTTGAACTTGGCGGCATCTCAATCCAGCGGCGGAGAGACTGCCTTTTTACTTACGCTGAGCTGCCGAGTCATCCCAAAGACTGGAACCAAACGTGGTTCTACTGCCAAGACACCTCTCCGGCTGACGAGAAGCCTCTGCCCGGCTTTCGCGCCCTGCGCCTTGAGTCCAATCATCCTCTGGCGGACAAGTTAACTGCTGTTGAGCTCCTGCCTCTTAACCCCACCATCAGAAAGATAAAGGCCCTTTTGGGCAACGGGTTAAATGGCATTGATCTGTTCCGGGTCTGGGTCACCTGGCAGATACTACCATTAAGCCGCCGCTCCGGCTTAATGTGTACTTACACAGGCGAAAAGGACGACTCAATGCGTCATAGTCCTGAGGACTTACCAGATGATGTAGCAGATGCAACAGTCCAATCACTATTGAAGGAGGGCACTGTAACAAGTAATACGTTCAGTTTGCTTCCCTTCTGCAAGAAGAATCCGGCTCCTACAGTAAGTTACTAGTCTTCTCAAATACTCTTTAATATGTTACCTTCTGGAACTTATGATTCTTTGTCTTTTTCAATAGGCCAATGAAAACTTCTGGAAGGTCAAGTATGACCATGAGGCTGCAAAACTGGCCCGGGTGGCCAAGAAGACTGAAAGGAAAGCCGCCAGGACGGGTACCTCTAAAAAGAAGAACCCCAGCGCCTCTGATATGATGAGATTGGACGACTCTTCTTCAGATGAGGAAGAGGTAATCTTTTTAATTTTCTTTAATTCCTTCACCGTTACCTTACTGACATTTAGATCCTTTCAGGAGGATACTGGGAACAGCCAAGCAGCTGGCGAAGAGGTAACTATAATTTCCTCCGACTCAGAGCCTTTGCCAACACAAAGAATCCGAAGGGTGACCCGGAAAGTAAGGTTTTCATGCCCTCTCGCTTACCAAGATCCTCAATTTCTTTTGAAGCAACAGCAGCTTGAGAACCGGAGGCAGACTCGGGCCAACCAAGACACAGAGCTTTCCTCCGGCTTACCTGATGTAACCAGGAAGCGTCGGACTGAGGTTATCTCCGACTTACGTTTTGTTTTACCCTTGATGGATTTGATTCGCCAACCTCTCAATTCATCTGACTCCAACTATCAGGATACCTTTCCGTCTTCTGATGAGTCGATGCAATCAAACATGCCGGTTTTCAAAACGGCTCCCGGGTAATACAACCTTTCTTACTTTGAGTTTATCCATACTTATGCTTTGATACTTATCCTTCCACTTTAATTGACAGCGGGCAAGTAAGGCCCAGCAAGAAGGCAAAGAGAAATAAGCCGTCCCAAGACCCAGTGGTTACTGAACCAGTGCTTGACTCATCCGTTCCAGACAGCTCCACACATCAGCCGCCGCCTGAACCGGCTTCTGACATTCCAAAGCCAACTTCTGACCCGCCTGCAGAAGACATGATTCATAACTCGGATGACCCGGAAGTTCCTAGCCCGGCCAAGATAGCTGACCCGGAGGTTGAAATTGTGAAGAGCCAATACGTTGAACCGGGCCGGCCTACTGCCCTTGCCCAATGCACCGCCAAGGAGGAGTTTGCCCAGAGCCGGAGGTCCAAACAAGACATCACCGATTACTCTCATCTAAGTATTGGTGATATAGTCTCGGGCTATCTGAACCAAGTACACAGTAGTCGTGACCTGGAAATTGACGTGGTGAAGCAAATACAACATAAATCTGAGGTAAAATTTAAGCTTTCACTCTGAATCTTACTTACTGTACCAGCCCCCAAGTCTATTGCTTATGACTGAATATGCTGTAGACTTAGTAATCTGCTAGCCATTAGTCTAACCCGGAGATAACATGAAGCGTTAAATTTGGGTCACATTAGCCCCCAAGTGTCATGTACTTTGACTTGTAAAGTGCTTGAGACTTCATATGTGTAACTTGGTAACATAGACTTAAAAATTCTTTAAACATACATTAGCCCCCAAGTGCCAAGTATCTTTACTTGTAAAATACTTGGGACTTAAATGTTATCTTACCAAGATTCTTACCATAACCTTATGTCAATGCAGGCCACCGCAAGTCAATTTGAGGCGGAGATTGCTGATTTGAAGAGCCAGTTGAAAACCCAAGAGCTCGAGGCTCAGAAAGCCAATTCCAAGTTTGAATTCAGTGTCTCTGAACAAGAGAAGCTGAAGAAGAATTTTGAATCGGAAAAGAAGGCTTGGGTTGATGAGAGGGCTTCACTGGTGACCCAGGTTGAAACAGCGGAGGCATCTCTCGCCGAAGCAACAAATGAGCTGTCCGACTTAAAGCGACACATATCCCAAATGGTCTCAGCTATCTTTGGTAAGCCGCTCATAAATACTGTAATCCTTCAAGAGTCATCGTACTAGTTGTCTCTGGCTTACTGTTATAACTGTGAACATGAAGGCTCCAGGAGTACCAATCTGAAGGAAAATATGTTTGTCAAGCTTAAGGCAGTGTACACCTTGGTAGAGTAGTTGTACTCCGGGTCACAGCGGGCGTTGACCGCTGTGGCTTTATCAAATACCTCTCCCCGGCTCCTGCAATACGTGTTGAGACATCTGTCGGTGCTACCTCAACGCATTCAAGACTTAAGGCGGGCATCCGCGAGAGCAGGAGCCGTGGCTGCGTTGAGTCGGGAAAAAGCCTGGGTGCCAGAGCTTGACCTTGCTGACCTCTCTCTTGGATATCCAAGTCGTAAAGAGGACGACACTGCTTTTGGCGAACAGGACTTCACCGCCTGTGTTAAAGTCGTACGCCCTCTGGCGACTCTCATTGGGAAGGATACTAATCTCACCAAGTATTCGCCGGGTTATGATAGCGAGAACCGGAGAATCCCAAATGTCCCATACGACCAAGTTAGCCTGCTCCCTCCAACGCGTAAGCATACCTTTGCCCCTGAAGTGGATCCGGCCAGTTTAATAGATGATGAAGCTGAATTTGAATCTCTGAGCGGCATTGACTGGGCCTCGTCCACCTTCCAGGACACAACAACCGAAGGAGAGGCGGGGAAGGATAACCCGGAGTCATCAAGCCAGCCGGAGGAATAAGTCGCCAGACGGGATATAACTTGTCAAAGAACAATGCTTCACTTAGTTAGACTCGGGGAGTCTTGTAATAGGATAGAAAAACTCCTTAATGCTTGTCATGTCTTATGGTACTTATTGCTTTTGTTAAGAGCCAGGGCGGGTAACCACCCAAATATAGTCTTATCCTGCACACAAGTAGATCACAAGATCCCTATGATCCTTTGAATGATACCGCCGCTTTATGTGACCCGGACAGTGAAGTTGATAACTCAACTCTATAAGAGCCGGCACATATGATATTTGTGACAACTCAAATACTTGCGATTGTATAAAAATAGATAAAAATTTTGAGGCTTCTGATTCGAATACGATCAGTAAACTGTTCCAAAGGGGTTAAGCTAAGATTCGAATACGATCATATAGCCCCCAGTGGCGTTGGCGTTGCTGATCAAAGTGGGTATCGACAGCTATGTTCTCTTTGGTTCGAATACGACCTATGTTTGAACAGGAAGCCCCCAAATGAGCTTAAGAGTTGTTTAGCGACGCTGATTCGAATACGATCCACGTCGATTCCCAAAGGGGTTGAGCTATGATTCGGATACGATCAAGAAGCCCCCAAATAGGTTCAACAGTTTGCTAATCAAAAGGGTATCGACAGCTATGTTCTCTTTGGTTCGAATATGACCTATGTTTGAAAAGGAAGCCCCCAAGTGACCATATAAGTTTTGGCATTGCGCCAATCAAGAGGGTACTGATAGCTATGCCCGATGAGCAGGAAGCCCCCAAGTGACCATAATAAGATAAGCCGTAAGGCAGGATACTCATGTTTTGAACCGTGCATCATGGCAGCAAGTTCTCTTTGGTAACCATTAATTTGCCTGAAATCTCGAATTTTGTGAGAGATTAATTCTTTTTGAATTGTAAATTCTTAAACCGGATATTGAGATCCTCAAAGCTTTGTAAGGGACAAATTTACCTTGATCCGGATGTTAAACCGGTTTTGAGAGCTTCAAAGCTTTGCGGGAGAGAGATGTCTCTTGAGCTGTATTTTAAAACGGAATCTTCATTTTGAACCGGAAATTTCTCTGACGGCTTTTAAATATTTGCCAATAAAGAAGTAGCCTCCAGGGCCGGGTTATCTTCCCTTCAATAACCCAGAGTTCTTGAATTCCTTGAAACCGGCTAATTTTGCCGACACCATCCAACTCCCTCACCGACCAGCAAGCCTACGAGGGAATTACTCACTCCTGGTGGGGAGTGAGGGAGTCCTGGATTAAGGGATCCTCGGATAGCCGGATTATATACTTTGGCCGGACTATTGGACTATGAAGATACAAGATTGAAGACTTCGTCCCGTGTCCGGATGGGACTCTCCTTTGCGTGGAAGGCAAGCTTGGATATTCGGATGTGTAGATTTCCTTCTCTGTAACCGACTATGTGTAACCCTAGCCCCCTCCGGTGTCTGTATAAACCGGAGGGTTTAGTATGTAGGACAATCAACAATCATAATCATAGGCTAGCTTCTAGGGTTTAGCGTCTACAATCTCGTGGTAGATCAACTCTTGTAATACTCATATCATCAGGATCAATCAAGCAGGAAGTAGGGTATTACCTCCATCGAGAGGGCCCAACACGGGTAAACATCGCTTCCCGCCTCCCGTTACCATTAGCCTTAGACGCACAGTTCGGGACCCCCTACCCGAGATCCGCTGGTTCTGACACCGACATTGGTGCTTTCATTGAGAGTTCCACTGTGCCGTCGCAATAAGGCTTGATGGCTCCCACAATCATCTTCAACGATGCGGTCCAGGGGGAGGTTTTCCTTCCCAGACAGATCTTCATATTCGATGGCTTAGTACTGCAGGCCAACTTGCTTGGTCATCTGGACCTAACCGACAGCTACGCCCCTGACCATCAGGTTAGGTTTGGAAGCTTAAACTATACTGCCGACATACGCGGAGACTTGATCTTCGACGGATTCGAGCCCATGACTGGTGCGCCGAACGGTCACGATGGACATGACTTCGATCTACCGTCGGACAGTATTCGGGAGATCGCACCCGCATTGGCGCCAGGAATCAATCCGGAGCAGATCGTGCCTTCCGAGGACGGGTGGGTGGACCCTGCCATGGAGGCCGCACACTCATCGGCGTCGGAGCCGAACACTGATCCCACCTCCTATGAGAGTGGCGTTATTGGACCCCCGGACTCGTCTCCGCCTGCAGGATCCGAACCGCGTGCGTCCATGCCTATCGAATCAGATTGGGTACCCGTCATGGAGTTCACTGCCGCGGATATCTTTCACCACTCACCCCTGGGTGACGTGCTTAACTCATTAAGGTCTTTGTCCTTGTCCAGAGATTTTTGGACGAACTATGTCCGGCTCGAGTGGGGAGCGGACGACGAAGAAATTCGTCCCCCACCCACCACCCACTCTATAGCCACTGTCGATGACTTAACTGACGTGCTTGACTTCGACTCCGAAGACATCGATGGTATGGACGACGATGCTGGAGAAGAACGGGAACCACCGCCTACAGGGCGCAGGACCGCCACCTCATCATATGATATTTATATGGTGGACACCCCTAAAGAAAACAATGGCGATGAGGCAACGGAAGATAACCCCTTGGGGAAGCAATCTAGACACCGGTGTCATCGGCGCCGCTCCAAGCCCCACCATAGCAAAAATAGTGATGCCGACATAGGAGGTAACAATCTGGATGGTGATAAAGACGAAGACAATCCTGCCCAGCCAGGCTTCGAGCAGGCCGAGCAAGAGGATGGGCAAGCTAGCCCTAAAGAACAGGCAACTGATGGAGAATCAAAGGACGATAATTACATGCCTCTCTCCGAAGATGAAGCGAGCCTTGGCAACAAAGAATTCATCATGCTGGAGGATCCCGTCAAGCAGGAGCGCTTCAAACACTGGCTTATAGCCACTGCAAAAAGCCTGAAGAAAAAGCAGCAACTGCTTCAAGCTGATCAAGATCTGCTAACTGAAAGACGGACCGAAGTCCTGGCTGCCGAGGAATATGGACTCGAACGCCCTAGCAAAAGCTACCCAAAGCGTAGGCTGCTACCTCAACTCGAGGAGGAGGCTTTAAAACCCATACCACCAACGCATGATGCGGCTGACCGGCCGCCCCACGATCATGACAAAACGGCGCACCAACCCGAAGTCCAGACCGCACCCCGCCGCCAATCAAATGATAATACCAAGGCCCGGGGCTACACGAAGGACCTGCGAGAAGTATTGGAAAATAAAGTAGGACAGTCAAGATCGATCTACGGATCACGGGGACGCGCCACAAGACGTGATGATGACCGTCACGCCGGATACAATAAACTAAAGTCCGGCCGGGCCGAATACAATAGACCAGACTAATTTGAACTGCGTCGGGATGTAGCTCGGCATAGAGGCACCGCACACCCCCTATGCTTCACCGATGAAGTTATGGATCACGAATTGCTAGAAGGGTTTAAACACGTAAATATTAAATCATACGATGGCACAACTGACCCCGCGGTATGGATCGAAGACTTTCTTCTCCACATCCACATGGCCCGCGGTGATGACTTACATGCCATAAAGTACCTACCACTTAAGCTCAAAGGACAGGCTAGGCATTGGCTTAACAGCCTGCCAGCAAGCTCCATTGGCAGTTGGGAGGATCTGGAAGATGCATTCCTCGATAACTTCCAGGGCACTTACGTGCGACCACCGGATGCCGATGACTTAAGTCACATAACCCAGCAGCCCGGAGAGTCAGCCAGGAAATTCTGGACTCGGTTCTTAACTAAAAAGAACCAAATTGTCGACTGTCCGGATGCCGAAGCCTTAGCGGCCTTCAAGCATAACATCCGAGACGAATGGCTCGCCCGACACCTCGGCCAAGAGAAACCAAAGTCCATGGCAGCCCTCACGACACTCATGACCCGCTTCTGTGCGGGCGAGGACAGCTGGCTGGCTCGCAGCAATGTCACACCCAAAAACTCAGGCGATTCAGACGCCAGGGATAGCAACGGCAACCGTGATGGAATAGACACAAACATCGCAGTAATGGCGACAACACCGAAGACACGACAGTCAATGCCGGATTCAGAGGCTTTAAATCCAAACAGCGGAAAAGGCCATTCAAGAGAAACATCCCGGGGTGCAAAACAACCTTCTTAGGCAAACAACCAATTCGGCGATAAAGAAGCCGGATACCGCCAAGCGAGTCCGGAGTACTCCGCTAGAGGATCGTCCGGCACGACCAGAGCTTGACTAGCAATTCGGCCTCCGCCCTAGTCCCAACCAAGCGGTGACATCCGTGCCGCACGTACACAACTACGCACTTAAAATACCATGAGCATAGGCGGAGGCACGACCTTGACGTGGTCCTCAATGCGGTTCGACCGCCCCAGGACACGCGCATTTTGGGCACCCCCCTTTTTCTTTCAGGTCCCTATCTTTAGTAGGCTCTTCCAAAAGACCAGCTATCGGACACATAGCGGGACGGACACACCAGGAGGACAAGAAGCTTTGGCGTATGAGGGAATCCTCAGGTGGTCTCTAATAACGATCGTTATACCTGTTTTTACATACCCGCATACCGCCCGCTCCTAGTTAGGATGTGTCAAACAGTCCTATCCTGCTTATTGCACTACTTGTACATGTATGCTTTGACATATCATTTGAATAACAAGGGAAAATAATATATACAGCGTCAGCTTACTATTAATTTTATTTGCCCCTTTTTTCTTTACTACTTATTTATTATACCCGTGCATTTCGGCACGACTAGTTTGCCAGAGGGCCTCAGTACCCCATAACCTGGCAAGACAAGTCCGAACACTTTCGACAGTGCGGCACCCCGAACTTATAGCACTATATGCATCAGCTCCGAATCATGTCTTGGGTCAATAGTTGGGTTTGCCCGGCTCCCTTGTTTTGGTACCTTATGTTTCGCTATATCGGCTAAGGTATCACAGGGAGAACTACTGCGATTGTGTCCCGGTTCTTCTGGATGAGCGCCTCAGTAGAGAAAGCCGAAAACTG
Source organism: Aegilops speltoides (assembly GCA_021437245.1). Lineage (NCBI taxonomy): Eukaryota > Viridiplantae > Streptophyta > Magnoliopsida > Poales > Poaceae > Aegilops > Aegilops speltoides. The sequence continues at coordinate 412,496,663 of CM038144.1, forward strand.
ACTATCATGATAAGGCAAGAGCTGGCCGTTGTTCGAGAGGTCTCAAATCCTTAAAGATTTTTTTCGCTTTAGGCGAGGAATCGGCCTCGTCCGATTTAGGCGTGTATAGCGCCCCGAGTCCGGCTTTCCGGATACTAGGGGCTTCGCCGAAATTTAAAATTATAGACTTTTATGGCTAAGTGAGGGTGATAGAGCCATATAGTCTGATTGCCTCGTTTGTGGCGCTGAACACCTCCTTAAAAGGACCAAAAACTTGGATAAAGAGTGTTCATATTTATCCCGAACACCCCCGTACTAGTTACATGGGGGCGTAAGTCGACGACTGGCCAACCCTTAATATTTTTTAAAAACGGCCGCAGAGAGGGTAATATTTTAAATTAACAAGCACTACATAGCGCACATGAAGTAGTTTTCATAATACATGATGAAATGATTAGATTCATTCAAATATCACATCCTTCGTACATTCATCCGCCACAAGGCAGGCACCCTTAATGACATTGTCATAGTACTATTCGGGGTGGCAAAGTTCCTTGTCCTTCGGCGGCCCCTCCGTCACCAGCTTCTCGGCGTCCATCTTCCCCCAGTGCACCTTCGCATGGGCCAAAGCCCTGCGTGCACCCTCAATATAGACGGACTACTTAATGACTTCAAGGCGCGGGTTGGATGATGGGCTGGATGAGATTTATCATGTAATCGAGTTAGTTTTGTTAGGGTTTGATCCCTAGTATCCATTATGTTCTGAGATTGATGTTGCTATGACTTTGCTATGCTTAATGCTTGTCACTAGGGCCCGAGTGCCATGATTTCAGATCTGAACCTATTATGTTTTCATGAATATATGTGTGTTCTTGATCCTATCTTGCAAGTCTATAGTCACCTACTATGTATTATGATCCGGCAACCCCGAAGTGACAATAATCGGGACCACTCCCGGTGATGACCATAGTTTGAGGAGTTCATGTATTCACTATGTGCTAATACTTAGTTCCGATTCTCTATTAAAAGGAGGCCTTAATATCCCTTAGTTTCCAATAGGACCCCGCTGCCACGGGAGGGTGGGACAAAAGATGTCATGCAAGTTCTTTTCCATAAGCACGTATGACTATATACGGAATACATGCCTACATTACATTGATGAACTGGAGCTAGTTCTGTGTCACCCTATGTTATGACTGTTACATGACGAACCGCATACGGCATAATTATCCATCGCTAATCCGGTGCCTACGAGTTTTCCATATACTGGTTCTCGCTTATTTACTTTTCCGTTGCTACTCTTACAATCACTACAAAATACCAAAAACATTACTTTTGTTGTCTTTACTTTTGTTATCGTTACCACCACTATCATATTACTTTGCTACTAAACACTTTGCTGCAGATACTAAGTTTCCAGCTATGGTTGAATTGACAACTCAGCTGCTAATACTTGAGAATATTCTTTGGCTCCCCTTGTGTCGAATCAATAAATTTGGGTTGAATACTCTACCCTCGAAAACAGTTGCGATCCCCTATACTTGTGGGTTATCAAGACCTTTTTCTGGCGCCGTTACCGGGGAGCATAGCTCTGTTCTTTGAGTCACTTGGGATTTATATCTGCTGGACACTATGAAGAACTTGAAAGACGATCGAACTACTATTTTGCCCTCAACTACGAGGGGGAGGTAAGGGACTGCCATCTAGCCTTGCACTAGATTCTCCTTCTGTTATGAGTAAGTTTGCGACACCTAAACCTACTACTGCTATGAATTCTGATATGTCGCATGTTATTGATGATGCCACTTATGCTATGCATGATACTTTTGATGAAACTACTTCTATGCTTGATACTACTGTGCCCCTTGGTGAATTTCTTGATGAGCAAATTGCTAGGTCTAGAGAAAGAGAAATTATTGAACCTGAACACGATGATGTTAGTGAAGATGAAAATATGCCTGCTATTCATGAAGGTTATCTTTTTGATGCTGAATCTTTTGCAGCTATTCTTGCTTGCCAGGATAGACATGAACTTAAGAGGTTGCTAGTTAAATGGAGTAAAGAATCTTTTAGAGATAGAATGAAACCCGACCCTCCTTTTGCTACTTCACCTATCTGTGTTCCTAATCAGGATTATTATGATTTTTGTTGATCCAGATATAATTACTTTGGTTGAATCTGATCCTTTTTATGGCAATGAATCTGAAACTGTTGTGGCATATCTTACTAAGTTAAATGATATAGCTGCCCTGTTTACTAATAATGAGAGATTGTGCTACCTTTATTTACTCAAAATATTCCCGTTCTCATTAAAGGGTGATGCTAAGATATGGTTTAATTCTCTTGATCCTGGTTGTGTGCAAAGTCCCCAGGATATGATTTATTACTTCTCTGCTAAATATTTCCCTGCTCATAAGAAACAAGCTGCTTTGAGGGAAATATACAACTTTGTGCAAATTGAAGAAGAGAGTCTCCCACAAGCTTGGGGGAGGCTTCTCAAGTTACTTAATGCTTTGCCTGATCATCCTCTTAAGAAACCTGAAATATTTGATATCTTTTCTAATGGACTAACTCATGCTTCCAGAGATTACCTGGATAGTTGTGTTGGTTCTCTTTTCAGGGAAAGAACACCGGATGATGCTGAAATTCTATTGAATAATATGTTGGCAAATGAAAATAATTGGGCACCTCCCGAGCCACCTCGAGCAGTTCGAGCAACCATCGAGCCTATTCCTAAACCAACTCCTAAGAAGAGAGGTGTTCTATTTCTCAGTCCCGAAGATATGCAAGAGGCAAAGAAATCTATGAAAGAAAAAGGTACTAAAGCTGAAGATGTTAAGAATTTACCTCCTATTGAAGAAATACATGGTCTTAATTTACCGCCTGTTGAAGAAATATATGATCTCAATTACTTATTTACTGAAGAACCTCCCGATATCCCGACACCGGATGAGTTTGATGACTTTATGTTTAAGCAAGATGTTAATGCTTATTTTGGTAGACAATTAAAACAGAATACCTTTATGATTAAACGCTTGGGTGATTATATGCCTGATATTAGAGGTGAACTTAAACTCGTTAGCAAACATGCTTCTATGCTTACCACTCAAGTAGAACAAGTACTTAAAGCTCAAAAAGAAGTGCTTGATGAAATGAATAGTAAGAAAAATGATTATGCTGTTAGAGTGGCTACTAGAACTGGTAGAATGACTCAGGAACCTTTGTATCCTAAAGGCCACCCTAAGAGAATCGAGCAAGATTCTCAAAGAAATAATATAGATGTACCTAGTTCTTCTAAGAGGAAGAAAAAGAAAAATGATAGGACTTTGCAAACTTCTAGTGAACCTATTGCTAAACCACCTGAGAATCCAAATGATACCTCTATTTCTGATGCTGAAACACAATCAGGTGATGAACATGAACCAAGTGATAATGTTAATGATAATGTTCATGTTGATGCTCAACCTAGTAATGATAATGATGTAGAAGTTGAACCTGCTATTCATCTTGATAACCCACAATCAAAGAATCAACGTTATGATAAAAGAGACTTCATTGCTAGGAAACATGGTAAAGAAAGGGAACCATGGGTTCAGAAACCCATGCCTTTTCCTCTGAAACCATCCAAGAAAAAGGATGATGAGGATTTTGAGTGCTTTGCTGAAATGATTAGACACCATCTTTTTGCGTATGCGATTAACTGATGTGCTCACAACAAATCCTTATGCTAAGTATATGAAGGGTATCATTACTAATAAAAGAAAGATACCTGAAGCTGATATTTCCACCATGCTTGCTAATTATACTTTTAAGGGTGGAATACCAAAGAAACTTGGAGATCCAGGAGTACCTACTATACCATGCTCCATTAAGAGAAATTATGTTAAAACTGCTTTATGTGATCTTGGAGCCGGTGTCGGTGTTATGCCTCTCTCTTTATATCGTAGACTTGACTTGAATAAGTTGACACCTACTGAAATATCTTTGCGAATGGCTGATAAATCAACTGCTATATTGCCGGTATTTGTGAGGATGTGCCTGTTGTGGTTGCAAACGTTACTATTTTAACGGACTTTGTTATTCTTGATATTCCCGAGGATGATAGTATGTCTATTATTCTTGGAAGACCTTTCCTTAATACTGCAGGGGCTGTTATTGATTGCACCAAAGGCAATGTCACTTTTCATGTTAATGGCAATGAGCACATGATACACTTTCCGAGAAAACAACCTCAAGTTTATAGTATCAACTCTAATGGAAAAATTCCACCGATTATATTTGGAGGTTTTGAATTTCCTCTCCCTACTGTCAAGAAAAAGTATGATATTCTTATGTTGGCGATTTTCATATCCCCGTTGAGGTAACTTAGTGTTATTCGAAATTTCTCCAGTTCCGTGATTATTCGGAATGAGTTTGTTAACAAGACTTGATCAACCTTGTTAGTGGGTTCATTTTGATGATCACGAGATGGATGAAACTAGAAGCACAACCTTTTGTACCCTATTTATATTTTTTGTTATTTAGTAGAAATAAAGTAAAATAGTATTTTTTCTGTCTGTTTCCTCACTTATCCGTGCAAACTAAAAATATCCCGAAAATAAAAGTCCTCAGAATGCCATGCCAATTTAATATGATTTTTTCAGGAATATTTGAGGATTTACTGTGCAAAAATTACCACGGGGGGAGCTGCCACTGGCCATGAGGGTGGAGGCGCGCCTACCCCGGGCACGCCCCCTGCCTCGTGGGCCCACGGTGGCCCTCCTCCACTTATCCCTGCACCCATCTTCTTCCTCTGCCTCACACAAACATGAAAAACCAACTCAAGCACGAGTTCCAGCCCCCGTTGCTGTGATTTTCGATCTCCTTGCTCAAAGCACCTCTCGCAAAACTGCTTGGGGAGATTGTTCCTTGGTATGTGACTCCTCCATTGGTCCAATTAGTTTTTGTTCAAGTGCTTTATTCATTGCAAATTTGTTCTGCATAGGTGACCATGTTCTTGAGCTTGCATGTCAAATTTATATGGTTCCAAGTAGTTCCAATGCTTTATATAGGCTCTAGGCACTTGTGGGAGTTGTTACTATCAATTTTATTGAAGTTGGTTTACTTTTATTTGAAGTTACTAAAAATTTCAGATTGTTTCAAAAATAATGAAGAAATTTTTGAGGGGCTCGTCGAGCCGAAGCTCTAAGGAAAAACAAAAGGAAGAAGAACAGAAGCCCAAATTTAATTTGCCTCGCACCGCAGAGGTCCGGCCGTGTGAATGGCCTTCCGATGACTTATTGAGGAGAGCCGGGATTTATGAGGATTTCTATTTATTGATTGAGAACGCCGGCCTCACCAACTTCCTCCGCGACCAACGTCATCAGTATCTCTTACTCACAAATACTTTTGTGCAAAACTTCTTCACCTCCAACAGTAGAGTCTCATTTATATGACATTGTTAAAGAGATGACATTAGCTGAATTCAGCGAGGTTTGCAGAATACCCTTTGAGGGCACTTTAGATGAACCCCACCGTAACGAAGTAGAAGCTTTTATTAACACCATCACGGTGGGAGAAACCAGGAAGGTTTCTGATGCACGGATCACTAGCATATATTTTTCCTATTTTACGTTACTTTGCCTTATTTGCTAGTCGTTGCTTGATTGGACGTGGGAACTGTGGGAACCTTAGTATTCCTGATATTATTATTTTGCTCCATGGTTTATACCGCAATAACTCTGTTATTATGGGTGGAATCATTGCTAGACGGTTAAGTCTGAACCGTACTAAGGGTCCCATCTTTGGAGGCATTTATGCTTCACGCCAAGCTGAACATTTTGAAATATCTATTAGGCATGAGGAGAAAGAAGAAACAACGCTGCCCCGTGTTTATTTAGATTATAAGAGTATGATAGCGCATGATTTTCTTGTTAAGAGTCGCGAAGGGGAGCTCAAATATAAATTATACTTTGATAAACATCATCCTGAGACTATTACTTTGCCTGCTCCTTCTTTGTTTAACTTGTCTGCAGAACCTCACATCGTTCCGTGGTCGTCTGTTCAAGCCTATCGGAATCCTGCACCAGCCTCGGAACCGGAACCACGAGATGAGCCTCCATGACTATCTGTTTATTCTTGGGATCTAGAGGAGGCTGCCATCCAGTGGCAGTCAGAGTCTTCTTCGTCACACTACGACCCCAGCTTCACCTACGGGTATCCGCCAGGCTATCCCTGGCAATAGACCAACTTAGGCCAAAAGCCTAAGCTTGGGGGAGTACGTATTTCCCACCAATATTACATTCATGTTCACACACTCATTGTTAGATGTCGGTGCTCATACTTTTCCACTGTAATATCCATGTTAGTTTAAATTTCTTTTTCTAGCTTTCTTCTTGTGTGTTTGATAAACTTTAAGAAAAACCAAAAAATTAGTTAGTCTACTTTCCATGCTTGTAGTAAAAATTAAAAAGAAAAAACCCAAAAATATTTCCCGTTTTTCTTCTACTTGTTGGGAGCTTTCCCGTGTAAATAGTTTTTATTTTCTTTTATTTTCTTTAGGGGTCGAGAAGACCATATTAAAAATGCTTAGTGGCTCTCATATGCATGATTGTTTATTTAACTTAGAGCCCATATTACTTGTCTTCTCTATTGAGTTGAATGCTTGCAGATTCCAACTTTGTCCAATGCACGTGCACTCTTATTATTATACACACCGTTCGGTCGTGCAAGTGAAAGGCAATAATGATGATATATGATGGACTTATTGGGATGAGAAAAGCTGGTATGAACTCGACCTCTCTTGTTTTTGTAAATATGATGATTCATCATTCCTGATTCAGCTATTATGAAGTAACCATATTTGCAATGACATTTAGATATTATAGTTGCTTGTGCCATGCTTGATTAGCCATGAGTTATAATGGTTTACCTTGCGTGCCAACATGCTATTAGAATGATTATGATGTGGTATGATGGGATGGTATCCTCCTTTAAATGTATTGAGTGACTAGACTTGGCACATGTTCACGCATGTAGTTGAATCAAATCAACATAGCCTTCATGATATTTATGTTCATGATGGATTATATCCTACTCATGCTTGTATTCGGTGTAAATTAATTTTAATGCATGTTTACGACTATTGTCGCTCTCCCAGTTGGTCGCTTCCCAGTCTTTTGCTAGCCTTCACCTGTACTAAGCGGGAATACTGCTTGTGCATCCAAACTCCTTAAACCCCAAAGTTTTTCCATATGAGTCCACTATACCTACCTATATGCGGTATTTACCTGCCATTCCAAGTAAATTTGTATGTGCCAAACTCTAAACCTTCAAATAAACATTCTGTTCTGCATGCTCGAATAGCTAATATGTCAACTAGAGCTGCCCTTATCTTTCGTGTTAGGCGGGTTATTCTTAAGAGGAGTGGACTCCGCTCCTCATTCACGAGAAAATGGCTGGTAACCGGGATGCCCAGTCCCATGCTTTATGCAAACTAAATCAAAATAACTGCAAACAAAACTCCCCTTGGGACCCGTTGAATGTTGGAGGCACTCGTTGTTTCGAGCAAGCCATGGATTGATGCTTGTGGAGGAAGGGGAGTATAAACTTTACCATTTTGTTTGGGAACCGCCTATAATCTGTTTAATATGGAAGATATCATCGTCTTTTAGTTGTTATGTTAACAATGAAAGTATGCCGCTCAAAATATAATTTATATCTATTTCAAAACCGAGCTCTGGCACCTCTACAAATCCCTGCTTCCCTCTGCGAAGGGCCTATCCATTTACTTTTATGTTGAGTCATCGCCCTTCTTATTAAAAAAGCACCCGCTGGAGAGCACACTGTCGTTTGCATTCATTATTATTGGTTTATATTTGGTATGACTTGACTGGATCTCTTTTACCATGAATTACAATGTTTAGTCAGTCCTTGATCTTTAACGGTGCTCTACATTTATGTTTTGTGGTCTCAGAAAGGGCTAGCGAGGTACCATTTTGTTATATCATGTTATGATTATTTTGAGAAAGGGTTGTCATCCCAGTTTTATTATTATGGCTTGCTAGCTGATTATGCTATTGATATGAGTAATTATGAGACCTACGTGTTATTGTGAGTATGGTTAGTTTATAATATTTGCTGAAACTTGAATGCTGGCTTTTCATGTTTACAACTACAAGAGCAAACAGAGTTTGTAAAAGTTTTTCTTTTTCTCTTTCAGTTTGTCAACTGAATTGCTTGAGGACAAGCAAGGGTTTAAGCTTGGGGGAGTTGATACGTCTCCGTCGTATCTACTTTTCCAAACACTTTTGCCCTTGTTTTGGACCCTAACTTGTATGATTTGAATGGAACTAACCCAGACTGACGCTGTTTTCAGCAGAATTGCCATGGTGTTGTTTTATGTGCAGAAAATAAAAGTTCTCAGAATGACCTAAAACTCCACGGAACACCTTAGAAAAAACAATAAAAAATCCTCGCAAAAGATGAAGACCAGGGGGCCCACACCCTGCCCATGAGGGTGGGGGGCGTGCCCCCCCTGGGCGTGCCCCCCTACCTCGTGGGCCCCCTGGTGGCCCTCCGACGCCAACTCCAACTCCATATATTGGCTTTCGGGGAGGAAAAAATCAGAGAGAAGAAATCATTGCGTTTTATGATACTAAGCTGCCGCCAAGCCCTAATCTATCTCGGGAGGGCTGATCTGGAGTCCGTTCGGGGCTCCGGAGAGGGGGATTCGTTGCCGTCGTCATCATCAACCATCCTCCATCACCAATTTCATGATGCTCGCCGCCGTGCGTGAGTAATTGCATCATAGGCTTGCTGGACGGTGATGGGTTGGATGAGATTTATCATGTAATCGAGTTAGTTTTGTTAGGGTTTGATCCCTAGTATCCATTATGTTCTGAGATTGATGTTGCTATGACTTTGCTATGCTTAATGCTTGTCACTAGGGCCCGAGTGCCATGATTTCAGATCTGAACCTATTATGTTTTCATGAATATATGTGTGTTCTTTATCCTATCTTGCAAGTCTATAGTCACCTACTATGTGTTATGATCCGCAAACCCAAGTGACAATAATCGGGACCACTCCGGTGATGACCGTAGTTTGAGGAGTTCATGTATTCACTATGTGCTAATGCTTTGTTCCGGTTCTCTATTAAAAGGAGGCCTTAATATCCCTTAGTTTCCAATAGGACCCCGCTGCCACGGGAGGGTAGGACAAAATATGTCATGCAAGTTCTTTTCCATAAGCACGTATGACTATATACGGAATACATGCCTACATTACATTGATGAACTGGAGCTAGTTCTGTGTCACCCTATGTTATGACTGTTACATGACGAACCGCATCTGGCATAATTATCCATTGCTAATCCGGTGCCTATGAGTTTTCCATATACTGGTTCTCGCTTATTTACTTTTCCGTTGCTATTGTTACAATCACTACAAAATACCAAAAACATTACTTTTGCTGTCTTTACTTTTGTTATCGTTACCACCACTATCATATTACTTTGCTACTAAACACTTTGCTGCAGATACTAAGTTTCCAGGTGTGGTTGAATTGACAACTCAGCTGCTAATACTTGAGAATATTCTTTAGCTCCCCTTGTGTCAAATCAATAAATTTGGGTTGACTCTACCCTCGAAAACTGTTACGATCCCCTATACTTGTGGGTTATCAAGTTCGACCAATTGCTTTAGCTAGTCGCTCAAGGACATCGGGTGTTCGGCCCCAATATACTAGGACCAAAACAGCTTCTCCATCGAGCTTCCCTCCTCAGCCCGGTAGAATTCTGCGGCATCATAGATGCTGCGTAGCAGATCTGCGAATGCTCCTCGAGAGCTCCGAATTCTTGTAAGTAAAAGGAAAGTCTCCTTCACATGCTTGCTTTGCATAATGAAAGCCTTACCCGCAGCTATCTTCTTGGCCGCCTCAATTTCCTGGAGGGCCTTCTGGGCTTCGGCCTTAGCGTCTAGTGCACTTTGACGGGCCTTCGCAATCTCCGACTCTTGCGTCTTGGAGTCACGCTCCAAGGACTCAAATTTTTTGACGAAGTCTTGGAGCTCTTGCTGGACCTCATCAACTCGCGCTTCTTATTTTTCGCGCTCAATGCGCTCCTCAGCCGCTTTGTTTTCGGCCTCAGACAGCGCCTTCTTAAGGGCCGCCACCTCGGTCGTGGCCCCTAGCAAAATTTATCATGCTTCTATCAGCGTTCACGATTTTTCCTTTGAATAACACTTAGATGGGGTATTGCTTACGTTTGTTTTCCTCAAGCTGCCTCTTCATGAGGTCGAGCTCTTCTTTGGCCCGGCCCAGGCTCTGCCTCAGTCCGGAGACCTCCGCAGTGGCGGAAGCGGCGGTCAGCAACGACGCCTGCTTATTCACATAGGCATAATATGATTAGACTCCTGGTAATAATATTTGATCCTCTGTTCGGCTTCTCTTACCGAACACCAAACAGATCATCAGGGGCTACTGTCTACACCATGATACTTTCTCATAAATTAAATTACTTACCTCAAAGCCTGTTAGGAGGCTGGCGCAGGCTTCGGTCAATCCTCTCTTAGCGGACTGAACCTTCGCAATCACCGTACTCATAAGAGTACGGTGTCCTTCACCAAGGAAAGCGCTCTGAAGCGCTTCCACCAGGTTATCCGACGCCTCTGGATGGATAGAGGTCATCGGCATAGACGGCTCGCCCCCCTTGGCGGGAGGTTGCCCGCCTGAATTTGGAACCATTGGAGGTTCCGGTGCAGTATCCGGCTGGGGGCCAAGCTTGCTGCGGTCCCCCCTCATCTTAATCCATGGGGATCTTCCCCCCCCCCCCCCATGAGCCCGGCGTCGGGAATCTCGCCTTGAGGCGTCTCTAGGACTACCTCCTCCTGGCCCGGCATCCTTTGAGATAACACCTCGGTGTCATCCGCGGGCCGGGGGGTGGAAGCCGTCAGGAGCGAATAGCTATTCATCTCCGACGAGCTCAAGGACCCATCCGCGGAGGGCAAGTCAATATGGGCTTTGGGCGCTCCGCAAACAAACCTTGACATGATAAGGAGCCATAAAGCTAAAAACATGCAAAGGGTGTTAGGGCATCCAGATACTTACGACTTCGCCAGGGGCTTGGCCCTGGGTAGCCACTCCTCCTCGCTGTAGGTGGCGGTTGTGGAGTGGTCCGGAGGGAGGGTCCTTCCCCTCTTGGACCCTTCAGCCTTCCTTTTCTTCTCCCCCTCGTGTTGGGGGAAAGGGTTTTCCTCTTCCTCCTTCTCGTTGTTGTTGGAGGAGTGCGCCTCGGTGTCTTCGGACGATGAGTCCGGCACCACGTTGCACCGGAGCCTTTTCCTGGTCCCCACGACCTTCTTCTTGGCCTTCTTCTCCGGCACCTCATAAGGTGCCGGAACTAGCATCTTCGTCAGGAGAGCGGTTGCTAGATCTTCAGGCAATGGAGCCGGACAGTTGATCTACTCTTCCGTCACCACGTATTCCTGTTAGATCAGTACGATGGCTTAAGTTCCTTCCACGAATATACTGAGGAAAGGCACATCTTGCAAAATGTAGAATGCTTACCGCATTGGCGTGGCGCTTGGCGCTGAGTCCACGGTCCTCAGAAGTAGGAGGAGGGACTTCGCTGGACTTGAACAACACCTTCCAGACGTCTTTGTGTGTCGTGTCAAAGAGCTCTTGCAGTGTCTGGTGTTGGGCCACATCGAACTCCCACAGGTTGAACGCCCATCTTTGACACGGGAGAATCCGGCAAAATAGCATGACCTGGACCACGTTGACGAGCTTGATATTCTTGGTTATCATATTCTTGACGCAGTTCTGGAGTCTGGTTAGCTCCGCGGATGCGCCCCAGGCTAGGCACTTCCTCTTCTTGGAAGTGAGCCACACAGGGCTCCCGGATCGGAATTCGGGGGCCGCCACCCAGTTGGCGTCGCGCGGCTGGGTGATGTAGAACCACCCTGATTGCCAGCCCTTCACGGTCTCCGCAAAGGAGCCTTCGAGACAGGTGACACTGGGCATCTTGCCCACCATGGCGCCGCCACACTCCGCCTGCTGGCCGACCACTATCTTCGGCTTCATGTTGAAGATCTTTAGCCACAGGCCGAAGTGGGGCCTGATGCGGAGAAAAGCCTCGCATACGATGATAAACGCCAAGATGTTGAGGATGAAGTTAGGGGCTAGGTCATGAAAATCCAGCCCGTAATAGAACAAGAGCCCGCGGACAAATGGGTGGAGGGGGAATCCCAGTCCATGGACGAAGTGGGCGAGGAACACGACCCTCTCCTGGAGTCCTGGAGTCGGAATGATCTGCCCTGCGTCCAGGAGCCGGTGCGCAATATCTGCGGCCAAATATCCGGCCGCCCAGAGCTTCATAATGTCCTCCTCCTTGATGGAGGAGGCCACCCACTTGCCTCCCGCTCCGGACATGTTTGGTTGTGTGGAGAAGGTGAGATCTGGGGCGCTGGAGCTCGAGTATGCGAGAATGGATGAGCGGCGAAGGAAGGGGCGTGGGTGAAAGATGAGAATTCTTATCTCTTTATAAAGGCGGTAGAAACTGTGCACCTCCCCACTTGCCTGTTAAGATCGCTTATTTCCCAAGCGCCACGAATGATGGCGTGGTTGGAATACCCATGCCTGTATTGATGAGAATCCCGTGATAAGGGGACACGATCTCTGCTTCGACAAGACGTGACAAGGAAACCGCCTCGCATTACGTGCAATGGCTGGTTGTGAAGAAACAATTTGAATAATGACCAAACCGTGGTGTGATGTCATGCTATAAAAAGCTGTCAGGAGATTAGATTTGTGGAATATTATACTCTCTACGGTGGAATGTGGAATTTGTTTTGCAGAGCCGGACACGATCCTTGTGTTCTAAATCTTCTATGGAGTATTCAGAGAAGGAACCCACCTTGCAATGCCGAAGACAATATGCGCGCCGGACTCATCGTCATTGAAGCCTGGTTTAGGGGCTACTGAGGGAGTCCTGCATTAAGGGGTCCTCGGATAGCCGGATTATACACTTTGGCCGGACTGTCGGACTATGAAGATACAAGATTGAAGACTTCGTCCCTTGTCCAGATGGGACTCTCCTTTGCGTGGAAGGCAAGCTTGGATATTCGTATGTGTAGATTTCCTTCTCTGTAACCGACTCTGTGTAACCCTAGCCCTTTCTGGTGTCTATGGAAACCGGAGGGTTTAGTCCATAGGATAATCAACAATCATAATCATAGGCTAGCTTCTAGGGTTTAGCCTCTACGATCTCGTGGTAGATCAACTCTTGTAATACTCATATCATCAAGATCAATCAAGCAGGAAGTAGGGTATTACTTCCATCGAGAGGGCCCGAACCTGGGTAAAACATCATGTCCCCTGCCTCCTGTTACCATTAGCTTTAGACGCACAGTTCGGGACCCCCTACCCGAGATCCGCCGGTTTTGACACCGACAGGGAGCATCATGGAATTGGCGATGGAGAAGGGTTGGTGATGACGAACGTCGAAGATTCCCCTCTCCGGAGCTCCAAACGGACTCCAGATCTGGCCTCTTGATGAAGAACAGGAGGTGGTGGCGGCTCCATCTCAGGAAACACGATAAATCTTTCCCTCTTATTTATTCTCCGAAAGTAGGATTTTATAGTGTCGGAGATAGGGTCAGTAGGGCCACCAGGTGGGCACATTTCTCCGAAGGTAGGATTTTATAGTGTCGGAGATAGGGTCAGTAGGGCCACCAGGTGGGCACAACCCACCTGGGCACGCTAGGGGGCGCCCTGGTGGGTTGTGCTCCCCCAGGGATCCCCCTCCGGTCGTTCTTGGCTCTAGTATTTTTCTTTTATTGTATAAAAATTCTTCAAAAAGTTTCGTTCCAATCCGAGAAATTTTATTTCTGCACAAAAACAACACCATGGCAGTTCCGCTGAAAACAACAACAGTTTGGCTTAGTTTCATTCAAATCGTGCAAATTAGAGTCCAAAACAAGAGGAAAAGTGTTAGGAAAAGTAGATACGACGAAGACGTATCAACTCCCCCAAGCTTAAACCTTTGCTTGTCCTCAAGCAATTCAGTTGGTAAATTGAAAGTGAAAAAGAAAAACTTTTATGAACTCTTTTGCTCTTGTTTACATAAATTAGCTTAAGTAGCACCCATGTTTTCAGCAAAGATTATGACTAATCATGTCAACAATAACTCTTAGAAATTATATTGATTCATATCAATGGCATAATCAACTAGCGAGCAATAATAGGATATCTCAAATGATAACACTTTGTCAAAACAATCATGATATAATATGATAACAGTGGTATCTCGCTAGCCCTTTTTGGGACCCCAAAACATAAATGCAGAGCACCTCCAAAGTTCAAGCAACGACTAAACATTGTAATTCATGGTAGAAAAGATCCAGTCATGACGCATCCAACATTAGCTATACACGATGCATGAGGATGACAATAGTGCTCTCAGATCTGGAACTTATTTGAGAAGGTGATGACTCAACATAAAAGTAAATAGATAGTCCCTTCGCAAAGGGAAGCAGTGATTTGCAGCGGTGCTAGAGCTCAGATGTTTTTAAAACAGAGATTAATGAAACTTTGAGAAATGCACCCTTCCTGTTTACTTTGCGGCCATCAGTTATCGATATCTTCCATGCTAAACACATTAGTGGCAGTTCCCAAGTGATAAAAGTAAAGGTTTACTCCCCCTCCACCAACAAACACACTCCACGGCTAACCGAATCCACGGGTACCATCCATACCAACAACATTCCTAGGGGAGTTTTGTTTAATTATTTGCAATTTTTGAATTCGGGACTGGGCATCCCTATTACCGCCCCTCTCGTGCAAGGACGAGTGAATAAACACTCATCATGAGAATAACCAGCTTAGCATGGAAGATACCTCATGTCGCTCTATGAACAATCCAGACACATAAAAATGGATGAAGTTTTTTTAGAGGTGGCACATGCAAATTTACTTAGAATGGCAGGGTAATACCACATATAGGTAGATATGGCGGACTCATCTGGAATAACTTGGGTTTTATGATTTTGATGCACAAGCAATGTTCCCGCTTAGTATAGGTGAAGGCTAGCAAATAGGTTAAGAAGCGGCCAACTAGAAAGCGAAAACAGTCATGAACATGCATTATGAATAAGTAACATTGGGTACTAGCATTGGTAGGATATGGATGCCATGAACATAAATATCATAGAGGCTATGTTGGTTTTGATTCAACTACATGCATGAACATGTGCCAAGTCAAGCCACTTGAAACATCAGAGGAGGATGTCATTTCATCATACTACATCACAATAATTTTAACACAATGTTGACATCTAAGATAAATCATTATCCACTCCTAGCTACTTAAGCATGGCATGAGAAACTATAATCTCTAATTGTCATTGCAAACATGTTTGGTCATAATAGGCTGAATCATGGATACTAGGTTAAACATATTTACAAAAATAGAACAAATTGAGTTTATACCTGTTTCTCTCTGCCACAGCCAGTTCATCAAATATCGTCATTATTGCCTTTCGCTTGCACAACCGAATGATATGAAAATAATAATAGTGCAAGAGTATCGTGGATTAAGCTCGAATATGCAAACATTTTATTCAAAAGGAGAAGACAAAGCAATTTGAGCTCTTTGGTAGATCAACAATAATGCATATGAGAGCCATTCGACATTTTCATCGTGGTCTTCTCCTCGGTAAGACTCAATAAAAGGAAAAGAATTTCAGAGAAACATACTGAAATATTTTTGGAGTTTTTAGTTTTTCTTGAACAAGGCAAATTAAGGACAAGAAAAACAAAAATGAGAAAAACTATTTACACGGGAAAGCTCCCAACACGCAAGAAGAAGAATCGAGAAATCTTTTTGGGTTTTCTTTTAATACTACAACTAACTGAACTAGGAAGAAAAACCGAAAAGAAGCAAGGCATATTTATGGGTTTTCTCAAAGTTTTCAAATACATATGAAGAAGGCGAGAAAATGAATACCGCATGGATAATACAATGAAGAAGTGTGAACACCAACAATTGGAATGAAATGTGTGAACATGAATGTAATGTCGGTGGAAATGCGTACTCCCCCAAGCTTAGGCTTTTGGCCTAGCTTGGTAATATCTATCCGCGGCCTACATAGTAGTCAGAGTGGTAGCTCACGGAGGCTCTACGTGCAGCTTCCTCAGCCCACTAGGCAGCCGCAACCTTGGCGTTATGTGCGCGGGCCTTGCTCTCAAGAACATAATACCTTCCTTTGTTGTGATAATCAAAGAGAGCAGGCGCGGGCAAAAAGTTATGCACAACAGAAGTCTTATTGAACAACAGGTTATAAGTATAGTTATTGATTTCACCCTTAAGGAATTTACGGCGCTGCATGGCTTCAAAGTCTAAATACTGAGTAGCTAAAATGGGGTCATTAGGCCAAGGTGATACACCAAACTCTTCTGCTAAACGGGAAGGATAAATCCCACATAAAAGTAACCACTACCAGCGTTTTGTTGCAACCCGATGCAACAATCGCTCCTAGGTTATAACATTTAACACCGGTGAGAGCAGTGTGTATGAGGCTCAGGTCAGCAGCACACAGTGTACTACAATCTTGTTTGCCTACGATGCATTTTCCATTAAACAATGCAAAGTATTGAATTGATGGGAAATCAATACTTTTTATTCTACCTTGTGTCACTCCTCTATTCTCACCGTAGCAAAGATTAGTCAAAAATGAATCATACTGAGTCCTTGCACTACAAAAAAAGACACATCCGTGACATTTTGGGTCGTACGATTTTTTTTGTCATGCTTATGACATTTCTATGACAGTAATTGTGACAAAACCCGGTATCATCATAGATGTGGTGGGATCGTACTTCTATGATATAAAATCATGATAGAAAATGGGCTCTTCATCCTGGGCGTGTGGGACACGCACCTGCATGACATTCTTTGGACCGTCCATGACGGACAAAATCATGGTAGAAGCGAGGGCGAGGAAAATTTCTGGGAGTTCCTGGTTACGGTGGGTGGTCGGGGCACGGAGGTTTGCGCGTTTCTCTTAAATAAGCACGCGCGTGTGTGCGAGGCGTTGGGCTCTAACTGAACCCGAGCAAAGTGTTCGCTTATTAAACCCGAGCGATTGCACTGGCTAAGTTACTGAACCCGAGCGATCTATCCCTTGGCTGTTAACTGAACCCAAGTGATTCCTTCGCTACAGCTGCTAACTGAACCCAATCGAACTTGCTGCCTCTTGATGAACAGTGCCCGTTGTTGGGGCTTGGATGAATAGTTCCTCCTAGTGGGGGTTGGAGGAACAGGACCCTGTGGTAGTAGAGGTCGTTGCCGCTGGATGAACATTACCCCGTTCGAGAGGAGGCCGCCACACACCCGAGCCGGTTGGGGTCGATGAACAGACCCCGTGGATGGCTATTGAATAGGACCCCGTGTGGAGGGCTGGTTGAACAGTAGCCGGTGGAGGCTGGATGAACAGGACCCGATGGTGAACAGTAGCTGGTGCAGGCTGGAGGAAGTCGACGGTGGATGAACAGTATCCCCTGGAGGCTAGAGCGAGGCAGTAGGTGGTGGATGAATAGTAGCCCATGGAGTCTCATTTTGTATTATGCCACACCCCTCCCAATGAACATGACCCCGTTTTGAGCGTAGGCGCTCCAACACAAGTCCGTTTCCTCCGTTTTGCGGTACGCCACACCCCTTCGGATCAACAGCACCCCGTTTTGACTGTAGGAGCTCGAACACAAGTCTGTTTCCTCCGTTTTCTGGTACGCCAGACCCTTCCCGATGAACAGGACCCTGTTTTGACCGTATGCGGTCAAACAAAAGGCCGTTTCCTCTGTTCTGTGGTACGCCAGAGCTCCTTTCGGCTGTTCCGTCCAAGTCGGTTGGCTCCCGATGAACACGACACATTCCGTTGCCTCCCGATGAACATGACGCAGTTTCTCCGTTTTGACCTAGCCAGTTGGCTGTCGATTAACAGGACGCCGTTGCGGACATCAGCTGCCTCTCCATGTACACGAGCCATGGCCGTACATATGCGTGAGTAGGCGTTCAAGACCCCGCCCGTATGTATGTAAGTGGTTGTGTTTTTTGGCATGTGGTTGTATGTATGTGTACACGGTTTAGAAGGGACTGCCAGAACTGCTACTCGGGGGCTCTACTATTCCACGTGTCGTTGCTTGCTCAACCACGGTTCATCGTTGCAGATAGACCGATCGACCAGTACGTACGTACATGTTCGCGACCACACACACAACGCTACGTACGCTTCAACCAGGTGGGTCCCAGCTGTCAGGGAGGATAAGGAAGAACTTCCTTGCATGTGAAGATATAGTTGGTGGGTCCCGACTATCAGGGGGGATCATTTTTATTTTGTGAGTAATAAGGAGGCACTTCCTTGTGTTTGAAGATGTAGCTGGTAGGTCCAGCTGTCAGCCTCACAGCCTAAAGTCCTCTTTTGATGGTTGTCATTCATTGACCACGCCACACCGAGAGTACAAAGGCGGTGGACGACGGCGAGGCCTAGGAAGGGAACAATGCAGAGCCAGGGAAGACGCGACAGTGGATTGATGTCTACTAGAACTACGTCGGTACTTCCCCAAAGAGGAAGGGATGATGCAGCACAGCGACGGTAGGTATTTCCCTCAGTGATGAGACCAAGGTTATCGAACCAGTAGGAGAACCACGCAACACAACGTAAACAGCTCCTGCACACAATTAACAAATACTCGCAATCCGACATTTTAAAGGGGTTGTCAATCCCTTTCGGGTAACGACACCAGAAATTGGCAAGTGGATGGGAGAAAGTTGTAACAGATTGGATAAATAGATCGCAAATAAAATAAAGTGCACAAAGTATTTTTGTATTTTTGGTTTAATATATCTAAAAATAAAAGCTAATGAAAATAGATCACAAAGGAAAATATATTAAAGAAGAGACCCGGGGAATGAAAATAGCAAATGGTGGGAAAACAAATTACTGTTGGGCAATTGATAGAACTTCAAATACTCATGACGATATCTAGGCAATGATCATTATATAGGCATCACGTCCAAGATTAGTAGACCGACTCCTGCCTGCATCTACTACTATTACTCCACACATCGACCGCTATCCAGCATGCATCTAGTGTGTTCATGGAAAAACAAAGTAATGCAATAAGAACGATGACATGATGTAGACAAGATCTATTTATGTAGAAATAGACCCCATCTTGTTATCCTTAATAGCAACGATACATACGTGTCAGTTCCCCTTCTATCACTGGGATCAAGCACCGTAAGATCGAATCCATCACAAAACACCTCTTCCCATTGCAATATAAATACATCAAGTTGTCCAAACAAAACCCAAATGTCGGAGAAGAAATACGAGGCTATAAGCAGTCATGCATATAAGAGATCAAAGAAGACTCAAATAACTTTCATGAATAAAAACATAGATCTGATCATGAACTCAAAGTTCATTGGATCCCAACAAACACACCGCAAAAAGAGTTACATCATATGGGTCTCCAAGAGACCATTGTATTGAGTATCAAACGAGAGAGAGAGAAAGCCATGTAGGTACTAACTACGTGCCAGTAGGTCTACAATGAACTACTCACGCATCATCGGATAGGCACCAATGAGGATGATGAACCCCTCCGTGATGGTGTCTAGATTGGATCTAGTGTTTCTTGAACTTGCTGTGACTGGAGCTGATTTTCGCCGACTCCACTAGGGTTTATGGAATATTGGGGTATTTATAGAGCAAAGAGGCGGTGCGGGAGGCCACCGAGGTGGGCATAAACCACCTCGCGCACTTGGGCCCCTAGGCACGCCCTAGTGGGTTGTGCTCCCCTCGAGCACCCCTATGGTACTTCTTTGGCCCAACAGGTGTCTTCTAGTCCAGAAAAAATTCACAAAAAGTTTCGCTGCGTTTGGAGTCCATTTGGTATTGATTTCCTGCGATGTAAAAAACAAGCAAAAAACAACAACTGGCACTGGGCACTATGTGAATAGGTTAGTACCAAAAATGATATAAAATGATTGTAAAACATCAAAGAATGATAATATAACAACATGGCACAAAAAAAATTATAGATTCTTTGGAGATGTATCAGCATCCCCAAGCTTAATTCATGCTCGTCCTCGAGTAGGTACATGATAAAAAACAGAATTTTTGATGTGGAATGCTGCCTAACATGTTCATCACATATTATTTTCTTTGTAGCATGGACATTTGGACTTTTATATGGTTCAAAGCAATAGTCTAGTTTTGACATGAAGACTTTAATACTCAAGCATATCAACAAGCAACCATGTCTTTCAAAATATCAATGTTAAAGCAAGTTATTCCTAGCCCATTATACTCATCATTGATCCATTCATGAAACACACTCGAATACTAGCTATACACAATGCTCAAGTACGATCATAGTGCCCCTTAGTTGGTTCTTTATAAGAGAAGATGGAGACTCAAGTAAAAAATAAAAATTGCATAAAGTAAAAGAAAGGCCCTTCGCGGAGGGAAGTAGGGATTTGTAGAGGTGCCAGAGCTCAAAGAGAAAATTGAGAGATAAAAATTTTTTGGGAGGCATACTTTTCCCACCAATGAAAACGACTTAGAGTTCCCAACACTTTCCATGCTAGATATATCATAGGCGGTTCCCAAACAGAAAATAAAGTTTATTCCTTTTTCCACCATACTTTCACTTTCCATGGCTAACCGTATCCACGGGTGCTCTCCATACCAACACTTTCCAAGGAATTTATTATTTGACAACATAAAGTAAATTCATTTTTCATTTCGGGATTGGGCATCCCAAATACCTTTGTCGTACTCTCGTGCAATTACAAGTGAATAAAAACTCATCATGAGAGTAACACATCTAGCATGGAAAATATCGGCCACCCCTCACCGCCTCGCGAGCAGTACGAGCACACAAAAGAGAAATTTATTTTGAAAATTAGAGATGTTACATACAAATTTGCTTAGAACAGCACGAAAATACTGCATATAGGTAGGTATAGTGGCCTCATATGGCAAAACTGATTTAAAGGGTTTTGGATGCACAAGTAGTGATCATACTTAGTGCAAATGAAGGATAGCAAAAAGATTGAGAAGCGTCCAACCAATAAACAAAAAAATCTCATAAGTGAGCATTAAGAATAACTAACACCGAATAATGCACCACAAGTAGGATGTAATTTTCATATCATAACTAGTGACTTTCGTGCTTGCATAAGGAATCACAAACCTTAACACCAATATTCTTACTAAAGCATAATTACTCATCAACATGACTCACATATCATATCGTCATATCTCAAAACCATTACAAAGAACCAATTTTATTTTGTCCAAAGAACTTCATGAAAGTTTTTTATGTCCTCCTTGGATATCTATCACTTTGGGACTAATTTCATATGTTGCTTTTAATAAGCTCAAACAAATATAAGTGAGGAACATGAGCATAGTATTTCTTTCTCTCAAAATAATATAAGCAAAGCAAGAGAGAATATCTTAAAAAAATACTAACTCCCAAATAAATCTAAGTGAAGCATGAGAGCATTTCTTCAAAAATAACAAAGCACACCGTGCTAAAAAAGATATAAGTGAAGCACTCGAGCAAATCCAAGGCTCTAAAAATTTAAGTGAAGCAGAGCAGCAAGCATAGCATAATTTTTGGATCTCTCAAAAAGGTGTGTCGAGCAATGGTAGATGACTTAAAACACAAAGCAAGACAATCAAAGACTCATATCATACAAGACGCTCCAAGCAAAACTCATGATATGTGACGAATAAAAATATAGCTCCAAGTAAAATACCGATGGTCGTTAGAAGAAAGAGGGGATGCCACTCGGGGGCATCCCCAATCTTAGTTGCTTGATACTTCTTAAATATCATCTTGGGGTGCCTCAGGCATCCCCAGGCTTAGCCTTTTGCTAATCCTTATTCCTTTATCCAACATAATATCACCCAAAACTTGAAAACTTCAATCACACAAAACTCAACAAAACCTTCGTGAGATCCATTAGTATAAGAAAGCAAATCACTACTATAAGTATTGTTTCAAACCCATTCATATTTTATTATTGCATTATATCTAATGTATTCCAACTTTTCTATGGCAAAAACTCTTCAAATAAAACCATAGAATCATCAAAACAAGCACACCATGCAAAGAAAATAGAATCTGTCAAAAACAGAACAGTCTATAGCAATCGGAATATTCCGAATACTTCTCTAACTCCAAAAATTCTGAAAAATTAGGAAAACGTGAGCAATTTGTTTATTAATATTCTTCAAAAAGAATCAACTCAAATCACTCTTCTGTTAAAAATGGATTTTTTTCGTGAGCGCAAAAGTTTCTGTTTTTCAGCAAGATCAAATCAACTCTCACCCAAATCATCCCAAAGGCTTTGCTTGAACAACACTAATTTAAACCACAAAAACACATCTAATCATAGGAATAATTGGGTATTTTATTTAAAACAGCAATAAAACCAAAAAGCAAAAAGATACAAGTTGGGTTGCCTCCCAACAAGCGCTATCGTTTTATGCCCCTAGCTAGGCATAATATTTTATTGATGCTCACATGAAAGATAATAATTGAAACACAAAGAGAGCATCATAAAACATGTGACAAACATATTTAAGTCTAACATACTTCCTATGCATAAGCATTTTATAAGCAAACAAATGATCAAGGCAAGCAAAAACTAGCATATGCAAGGAAGAAGAAAGAAACAATAGCAATCTCAACATAACTAGAGGTAGTTTAGTAACATGAAAGTTCCTACAACCATATTTTCCTCTCTCATAATAATTACATGTAGGATCATAGTCAAATTCAACAATATAACTATCACATAAAATATTCTCTTCATGGTCCACATGCATGCAAAGTTGACACTCCTCCAAAATAGTGGGGTTATCATCAAATAAAGTCATGACCGCTCCAAGCCCACCTTTATCCAAAATTTCATAAGGTTGATCATTGTCCAAAGTACTGGGATTATTATTACCTAGAGTTGACACTCTTCCAAACCCACTTTCAATATTATTGCGAACACTATTATCAATATCATATCCATCATGAGGCTTAAATAAATTTTCAACATCATAAGAAGAATCACCCCAATCATGATCATTAGAATAACTAGCGGACATAGCAAAATTAGCATCCCCAAGCTTAGGATTTTGCATATGATTAACACAATTGACATTAATAGAATTTATAATAACATCATCGCAATCATGAGCTAACATGAATCACTTCATCAATTTCTTCTTTCAACACTTCATCACAATTTTTAGATTCATAAATCTCAAGCAAGACTTCATACAGATAATCTAGTGAAATCAATTCACTAGCAATTGGTTCATCATAATTGGATCTCTTGAAAATATTAGCGAGTGGATGAGGATCCATATCAATAAACTTTTAGAAAGCGAAGATGCAAGCAAATAGAAGACACATGGCAACACAAGCAAACAAGAGATCTGACGAGAAAAAGGCAAACAGAAACGAGAGCGAATAAAATGGCATTTTTTGTGAACTGGGGGAGATGAAAATGAGAGGTAAATGACAAATAATGTAAATTGCAAGGATATGAGATTTGTGATTAGGAACCTGGTGGATGTTGATGATGTCTCGCCAACAACGGCGCCAGAAATTGGCACGTGGCCGGGAGACTATCTTGACTTGATCCTCCCTGGCAACGGTGCTAGAAATTCCTTTTGATGTCTGCTAGAACTACATCGGTATTTTCCCAAAGCAGAAGGGATGATGCAGCACAACGACGGTAGGTATTTCCCTCAGTTAGGGCTGGAAAAAAAACTCGAAGCTCGCGAGCTAAACAAGTAGCTCGTGACTCGGCTCGAATCGACTCGAACTCGAAGAATAACGAGTCGAGCCGAGCTTTAGTTTAAGATCGTTTGTAGACCAAGTTAAACGAGCCAATCTCACGAGTACTCGTGTAACTCGTTAGGCTCGATACAATAGATTAGCCACTCCCAATACAAAGAAAGATCAGCCACTAAACAACCTACGTCCCAGGCACACAACCCAAGGTCGAGCAGTTGAAGGCCAAGCCTCCTAGGAGACTCATGCGTTACAAGAAAATTACAATTGTTTAGTGATATATATGTTAAATATGTACATAATCATTTTTATCATATTTGAGGGCTTTATGTTTATATCTTAAACGAGCTTAACAAGCTAAACGAGCCAGCTCGCGAGTTATACGAGTCGAGCCAATCTTGGGTTTGAGCTCGTTATAGTAACGAGTCGAGTCGAGCTAGCTCGTTAACGAAACGAGCTCTAGCGAGTCGAGCCGAGCTGCTCGACTCGGCTCGAATTCCAGCCCTACCCTCAGTGATGAGACCAAGGTTATCGAACCATTAGGAGAACCACGCAACACAATGTAAACAACTACTGCACACAAATAACAAATACTCGCAACCCGACGTGTTAAAGGGGTTGTCAATCCCTTTCTGGCAACGACGCCAGAAATTGGCAAGTGGACAGGAGAAAGTTGTAATAGATTGGATAAATAGATCGCAAATAAAATAAAGGCAGAAAAGTATTTTTTGTATTTTTGGTTTAATAGATCTGAAAATAAAAGCAAATGAAAATAGGTCGCAATGGCAAATATATTAAAGAAGAGACCCGGGGGCCGTAGGTTTCACTAGTGGCTTCTCTCGAGAAAAATAGCAAACGGTGGGAAAACAAATTACTGTTGGGAAATTGATAGAACTTCAAATGCTCATGACAATATCCAGACAATGATCATTATATAGGCATCACGCCCAAGATTAGTAGACCGACTCCTGCCTGCATCTACTACTATTACTCCACACATCGACCGCTATCCAGCATGCATCTAGTGTATTAGGTCCATGGAAAAACGGAGTAATGCAATAAGAATGATGACATGATGCAGACAGGATCTATTTATGTAGAAATAGACCCCATCTTGTTATCCTTAATAGCAACGATACATACGTGTCGGTTCCCCTTCTGTCAATTGGATCAAGCACCGTAAGATCGAACCCATCACAAAACACCTCTTCCCATTGCAAGATAAATAGATCAAGTTGGCCAAACAAAACCCAAATATCGGAGAAGAAATACGAGGCTATAAGCAATCATGGATATAAGAGATCAAAGAAGACTCAAATAACTTCCATGGATAAAAACGTAGATCTGATCATAAACTCAAAGTTCATCGGATCCCAACAAACACACCGCAAAAAGAGTTACATCATATGGATCTCCAAGAGACCATCATATTGAGAATCAAAAGAGAGAGAGAAAGCCATCTAGCTACTAGTACGGACCCGTAGGTCTACAATGAACTACTCACACATCATCGGAGAGGCACCAATGAGGATGATGAACCCCTCCATGATGGTGTCTAGATTGGATTCGGTGTTTCTGGAACTTGCGGCGGCTGGAATTGATTTTCATTGACTCCCCTAGGGTCTCTTAAATATTGGGGTATTTATAGAGCGAAGATGTGGTGCGGGAGGCCACCGAGGTGGGCACAACCCACCTGGGCGCGCCCGGGGCCCCAGGCGCGCCCTGGTGGGTTGTGCTCCCCTCGGAGCACCCCTGTGGTACTTATTTGGCCCAACAGGTGTCTTCTGGTCTAGAAAAAATCCACAAAAAGATCCGCTGTGTTTGGACTCCGTTTGGCATTGATTTCCTGTGATGTAAAAAACAAGCAGAAGACAGCAACAGGCACCGGGCACTATGTCAATAGGTTAGTACCAAAACATGATATAAAATGATTGTAAAACATCCAAGAATGATAATATAACAGCATGGAACAATAAAAAATTATAGAAACGTTGGAGACGTATAATGGATGCCCACGCGAAGGGGAGTATGAGGGTTGACTGCTTCAGCTCTGGTGCAAGGCTGCCATCGCTAGAGAATAACAGGAGTTGTGGGTGAGTAGAGGGATGGCATGGACAGCGGTGGAGCACAGCCAGCCACGGGAGGCACTAGCAGGCAGTCCAGCCGACGCTGGTTTTGGCGGCTGGAGCAAGAAGATCAGAGCTTGAAGAAGCAGTGCGGCCATTGGATGTTAATCCAATGGTCATTGCTGCTAGAATCATTTGTTGACCAGGTTAACAAAGCCCTGCGTATGTGTCAACTTAGTAGGCCCACAAGTCAGCCTCCAAATTAGGTGGGTCCGACCTAGCAGGGGGAGGAATCATTTTTCTTGCGCATAATAAGGAGGCACTTCCTTAAGTGTGAAGATGTAGCTCGTGGTTCCCAGCTGTCGTGGGGGAGGGATTTTTTTCGGGTAATAAGAATGAACATCCTTGCATGCAAAAATTGTAGCTGGTGGGTGCTACTTCTTGAGCTTGTGTGGGTTTTTCCGTTGAAGAGGAAAGGGTGATGCAGCAAAGTAGAGATAAATATTTCCCTCAGTTTGGGAATCAAGGTATCAATCCAGTAGGAGAAGAACGCGCAAATCACCAATACCTGCAAAAACAATCAAACACTTGCACCCAACGCGATAAAGGGGTTGTCAATACCTTCACGGTCACTTGCAAAGGTGAGATCTGATAGAGATAGATAAATAGAACTAAACAAAAGATAAAATATTTTTAGTTTTTTTGGTTTACAGATCTGAAAATAAAAGATCGCAAAATAGTAGATTAGAAACTAATATGATGGAAAATAGACCCGGGGGCCATAGGTTTCACTAGAGGCTTCTCTCATGAAGGCAAATAATATGGTGGGTGAACAAATTACTGTCGAGCAACTGATAGAAAAGCGCAAAGTTATGATGATATCCAAGGCAATGATTATGCAATATAGGAATCACATCTCTGTCAAGTAGACCGACTCCTGCCTGCATCTACTACTATTACTCCACACATCGACCGACTCCTGCCTGCATCTAGAGTATTAAGTTCATAAAGAACAGAGTAACGCATTAAGTAAGATGACATGATGGAGAGGAATAAACTCAACAATATGATGCAAACCCCATCTTTTTATCCTCAATGTCAACAATGCAATACGTGTCTCGCTACCCCTACTTTGTCACTGGGTGAAATCATGCAAGATTGAACCCAAAGCTAAGCACCTCTCCCATGGAAAGAAAAACCAATCTAGTTGGCCAACCCAAACCAATAATTCAAAGAGAAATACAAAGATACCAATTCATGCATATATGAATTCAGAGGAGATTCAAATAATGTTCATAGATAAGCTGATCATAAATCCACAATTCATCAGATCTCAACAAACACACCGCAAAAGAGTATTACATCAGATAGATCTCCAAGAACATCAAGGAGAACATGGTATTGAGAATCAAAGAGAGAGAATAACCAATCTAACTACTAGCTATGGACCCGTAGGTCTGTAGTGGACTACTCACGCCTCATAGGAAGGACAATAGAGTTGACGTAGAAGCCCTCCATGATCAAATCCCCCTCCGACAAGATGCCGGAAAGGCCCCAAGATGGGTGATACGTCTCCAATGTATCTATAATTTTTGATTGTACCATGCTATTATATTATCTGTGTTGGATGTTTTATATGCATTATTATGCGATTTTATAATATTTTTAGGACAAACATATTAACCTAGAGCCAAGTGCCAGTTCCTTTTTTCCCCCTGTTTTTGAGTTTAGCAGAAAAGGAATACCAAACGGAATAAAACCTTTGCGATGATTTTTCTTAGACCAGAAGACAACCAGGAGACTTGGAGATGAAGTAGGAGGAGCCACGAGGAGGCCACAAGGACCGAGGGCGCGCCCAGGGGGTAGGGCGCACCCCCATCCTTGTGGGCCCCTCGTGCACCTCCTGACCTAATTCTTTCGCCTATATATATTCCCATATATCCCCAAAAAAACAAAGGCATCCACGAAAACACTTTTCCACCACTGCAACCTTTTGTACCCGTGAGATCCCATCTAGGGGCCTTTTTCGGCATCCCACCGGAGGGGGATTCGATCATGGAGGGCTTCTACATCAACACCATTGCCCTTCGGATGAAGCGTGAGTAGTTTACCACGGACCTACGGGTCCATAGATAGTAGCTAGATGTCTTCTTTTCTCTCTTTGATTCTCAATACCATGTTCTCCTCTATGTTCTTGGAGATCTATTTCATGTAATGATTTTTTGCGGTGTGTTTGCCGACATCCGATGAATTGTGGATTTATGATCAGCTTATCTATGATTATTATTTGAATCTTCTCTAAATTCTTATATGCATGATTTAATATCGCTGTAATTCTCTTGGAACTATCAGTTTGGTTTGGCCAACTAGAATGGTTTCTCTTGCAATGGGAGAAGTGCTTAGCTTTGGATTCAATCTTGTGGTGTCCTTTCCCAGTGACAGTAGGGGTAGCAAGGCACATATTGTACTGTTGCCATCGAGGATAAAAAGATGGGGTTTCCATCATATTGCTTGAGTTAATTCCTCTACGTCATGTCATCTTACTTAATGCGTTACTCCGTTCTTTATGAACTTAATACTCTAGATGCATGCTAGATAGAGGTCAATGTGTGGAGTAATAGTAGTACATGCGGAATCATTTCGGTCTACTTGAAACGGACGTGATGCCTATATTCATGATCATTGCCTTAGATATCGTCATAACTTTGCGTTTTTCTATCAATTGCTCGACAGTAATTTGTTCACCCACCGTATTATTTTCTATCTTGAGAGAAGCCTCTAGTGAAACCTATGGCCACCGGGTCTATTCTCCATCATATAAGTTTCCGATCTACAATCTTAGTTTCCGATCTACTATTCTTGCAATCTTTTACTTTCCAATATATAAACCAAAAATACCAAAAATATTTACTTTATCGTTTATCTATCACTACCAGATCTCACTTTTGCAAGTAACCGTGAAGGGATTGACAACCTCTTTATCGCATTGGGTGGAAGTTTGTTTGATTGTTTGTGCAGGTATTCGGTGATTTGTGCATTGTCTCCTACTCGATTGATACCTTGGTTCTCAAACCAAGGGAAATACTTATCTCTACTTAGCTGCATCACCCTTTCCTCTTCAAGGGAAAAAATAACGCAAGCTCAAGAAGTAGCAGGAAGAATTTTCGCGCCGTTGCTGGGGAGATCTACGCCAAGTCAAGACATACCAAGTACCCATCACAAACTCTCATCTCTTGCATTACATTATTCGCCATTCGCCTCTCATTTTTCTCTCCCCCACTTCTAAAATGATTTTCGAAAAGATTTGCCTTTTTCTTTGCTTTCTTCCGGTATGTCTTTGTGTTTCCATGTGCCTTCTATTTGCTTGCATCTTTGCTTGCTAAAAATATATTGATATGGATCCACTTAAAGTGTTCTACTTGGATCATCTTCGATCTATATGTGCTGACGCTGAAACCCCAACTAGTTTAGTTGAGGGAAAATCTTTAGATGAGCATGCTCATTTTGTGCGTCACCGTTTGTCTGAGAAAGGGAGACTCTTATGGAATCAAATAAATAGTTTGCTATGTTATGCTTGGAATCTTTGTGAAATTTATGATTTTACTTGTTGCTCTAAGAACCAAAAAACACCTTCCCCACCTATGTGAGTTTAATGATAATTAAATCTCATCTTCTTATAAAATGGGTGTTTATAGTTACTATGATATTGAACAAATTGAAGAATTTGTTGCTTTTAAGGGTGCTTATGAAGTTGCTTCTTTGATTGAAAAGTTTGATATTACTCTATACAAATCTGAAAATTTTGACATACTTAAATATTGCTATGAAAACTATGCTCATGATGTCTATATCAAAGAATTTACTGAGAGAATGACCGTTGCTTTGGAAGAAAATAATGATATGCATGAATCTATAGATAATTATGATTCGGTGATTTGATTGAAATATCCCTTGATGACCATGATGCTTGCTATTCTTGTGGCCATGACGCCAATATTTATGGAGATGAATTTGCTATAGTCCCTTATGTTAAACATGAGATTGTTGCTATTACACCCGTACTTGATAATTCCTTTGATGAAAAGCATGATTGCAAGGATGTTATTATAAATTCTATTAATGTCAATTGTGTTAATGATATGCAAAACCTCAAGCTTGGGGGTGCTAATTTTGCTATGTCCACAATTTGTTGCAATGATCACGATTGGGGTGATTCTCCTTATGATCTTGAAAATTTATTTAAGCCCCATGATGAATATGAGATTGATAATAATGTTTGAAATAATATTGAAAATTGGTTTGGAAGAGTGTCAACTTTAGATCCACAATATTTGGAGAATGTTCAATCTTATGAAATGTTTGATAAAAGTGGGTTTGGAGAGGTCATGACTTTAGTCAATGTTGATCCCACCATTTTGGAAGAGTGTCAACTTTGCATGCATGTGGATCGTGTTGAGAATATGTTTTGTGGTAGCTATATTGTTGAATTTTTTTATGATCCTACATGTAATTATTATGAGAGAGGAAAATATGGTCGTAGAAACTTTCATGTTACTAAATTACCTCTCTTCATGTTGAGATTGCTATCGTCTCTTTCTTCTTCCTTGCACATGCTAGTTTTTGCTTGCCTTGATAATTTGTTTGCTTATAAAATGCCTATGCATAGGAAGATGTTAGACTTAGATGTCTTTGTCACACGTTTTATGATGCTCTCTTTGTGCTTCAATTCTTGTCTTTTATGTGAGCATCATTGAAATTATCAATGCCTAGCTAAGGGCGTTAAACAATAGCGCTTGTTGGGAGCAACCCAATTTTATTTTTGTTCTTTCCTTTTTGTTCATGTTTTGCTTTGAATAATTCATCTAGACTCTGGTTAGATGTGGTTTTGTGTTTTAATTAGTGTTTGTGCCAAGTAAGACCTTTGGGATAGCTTATTGATAGTTGTTTTGATCCTGATGAAAAACAGAAACTTTTGCGCCCAGTAAATAATTTCCTGGATTTTATTGAAACGTGCTTTTGATCTGGATTGGTAAACAAATTTACCAGGTCATCCTAATGTTTCAAAAAAAATTGCAGTTACAGAAGTATTCGGAGTTACAGATTGGTACAGACTGTTCTGTTTTTTACAGATTCTGTTTTCTATGTGGTGTTTGCGTATTTTGATGAATCTATGGGTAGTATCGGGGGGTATGAACCATGCAAAAGTTGGAATATAGTACATATTACACCAATGTAAACAGAGAATGACTTCACAATAGTACAATAAAGTGGTGATTTACTTTATTGCACTAACGGAGCTTATGAGATTTTTTGTTGAGTTTTGTGTTGTGAAGTTTTCAAATTTTGGGTAAGGATTTGATGGACTATGGAATAAGGAGTGGCGAGAGCCTAAGCTTGGGGATTCCCAAGGCACCCCAAGTTAATATTCAAGGACAACCAAGAGCCTAAGCTTGGGGATGCCCCGGAAGGCATCCCTCTTTAAATCTTCGCTCATCGGTAACTTTACTTGAGGCTATATTTTTATTCACTGCATGATATGTGTTTTGCTTGGAGTGTCTTGTATGATTTGAGTCTTTGCTTTTTAGTTTGCCACAATTATCCTTGTTGTACACACCTTTTGAGAGGGGCACGCATGAATCATGATTTATTAGAATACTCTATGTGCTTCACTTATATCTTTTGAGCTAGGCAATATTGCTCTAGTGCTTCACTTATATCTTTTTAAGAGCATGGCAATGGATTCATTTTATAGAAATTCATGAACTCTCATGATTCACTTATATTATTTTGAGAGTCTCTAAACAGCATGGTAATTTGCTTTGGTTATAAATTTAGTCCAATTAAGATAGGCATCCAAGAGGGATATAATAAAAACTTTCATATAAAGTGCATTGAATACTATGAGAAGTTTGATTCTTTATGATTGTTTTGAGATATGAAGATGGTGATATTAGAGTCATGCTAGTGGGTAGTTGTGAATTTGAGAGATAACTTGTGTTCAAGTTTGTGATTCCCGTATCATGCACCTATGGTGAACCGTTATGTGATGAAGTCGGAGCATGATTTATATTTTTGATTGTCTTCCTTATGAGTGGCAGTCGGGACGAGCGATGGTCTTTTCCTACCAATCTATCCCCCTAGGAGCATGTGCGTAGTACTTCATTTTGATAACTAATAGATTTTTGCAAAAAGTATGTGAGTTGTTTATGACTGATGTTGAGCCCATGGGTTATACGCACTCTCACCCTTCCACCAATGATAGACCCTCTTGTGCCATGCAACTCTTGCCGGTACCATACACCCACCATATACCTTCCTCAAAACAGCCACCATACCTACCTATTATGGAATTTCCATAGCCATTCCAAGGTATATTGCCATGCAACTTTCCACCATTTCGTTTATTATGACACGCTTCATCATTGTCATATTGCTTTGCATGATCATGTAGTTGACATCGTATTTGTGGCAAAGCCACCTCTCATATGTCACTCTTGATTCATTGCACATCTCGGTACACCGCCGGAGGCATTCATATAGAGTCATATTTTGTTCTAAGTATCGAGTTATAATTCTTGAGTTGTAAGTAAATAAAAGTGTGATGATCTTCATTATTAGAGCATTGTCCCAGTGAGGAAAGGATGATGGAGACTATGATTCCCCCACGAGTCGGGATGAGACTCTGGACGAAAAAAAAGAGGCCAAAAGAATGAGAAAGGCCCAAATAAAAAAATGAGAGAAAAAGAGAGAAAGGGCAATGTTACTATCCTTTTTCCAAACTTGTGCATCAAAGTAGCACCATGATCTTCATGATAGAGAGTCTCCTATGATATCACTTTCATATACTAGTGGGAATTTTTCATTATAGAACTTGGCTTGTATATTCCAATGATGGGCTTCCTCAATTTTCCCTAGGTCTTCGTGAGCAAGCGAGTTGGATGCACACCCACTTAGTTTTCTTTTTAGCTTTCATAAACTTATAGCTCTAGTGCATCCGTTGCATGGCAATCCCAACTCACTCACATTGATATCTATTGATGGGCATCTCCAGAGCCCGTTGATATGCCTAGTTGATGTGAGACTATCTCCTTCTTTTTGTCTTCTCCACAACCACCATATTCTATTCCACCAGTAGTGCTATATCCATGGCACACGCTCATGTATTGC
This sequence comes from Aegilops speltoides, assembly GCA_021437245.1. Classification (NCBI taxonomy): domain Eukaryota; kingdom Viridiplantae; phylum Streptophyta; class Magnoliopsida; order Poales; family Poaceae; genus Aegilops; species Aegilops speltoides. Next base: position 412,529,723 of record CM038144.1, read on the forward strand.
GTGAAAGTTGAAAAAGTTTGATTACATCAAAAGTATGAAACAATTGCTTGGCTTGTCATTGGGGTTGTGCATGATTGAAATATTTTGTGTGATGAAGATGGAGCATAGCCAGACTGTATGATTTTGTAGGGATAGCTTTGTTTGGCCATGTTATTTTGAGAAGACATAATTGCTTTATTAGTATGCTTGAAGTATTATCATCTTTATGTCAATATTAAACTTTTGTTTTGAATCTTATGGATCTAAACGTTCATGCCACGATAAAGGAAAATACATGGATAAATATGTTAGGTAGCATTCCACATCAAAAATTCTTTTTATCATTTGCCTACTCAAGGACGAGCAGGAATTAAGCTTGGGGATGCTTGATACATCTCCAACGTATCTATAATTTTTTATTGTTCCATGCTATTATATTATCCATTTTGGATGTTTTATATACATTATTATGCAATTTTATATTATTTTTGGGACTAACATATTAACCTAGAGCCCTGTGCCAGTTCTTGTTTTTTTCCTGGTTTTGAGTTTCGCAGAAAAGGAATACCAAACGGAGTCCAAATGGAATAAAACCTTCGCGATGATTTTTTCTTGGACCAGAAGACAACCAGGAGACTTGGAGATGAAGTCGGAGGAGCCAAGAGGTGGCAACAAGGACGGAAGGCGCGCCCACGGGGGTAGGGCGCGCCCCCACCCTTGTGGGCCCCTCGTGCACCTCCTGTCAGTGTACTAAAGTAGGGGTACCTTAGTATCCCGAACTTGTGCACGGGCAGTCGCAGCGCCCCGCGGCAAGGCTTGCCGGGTGCCCTCCAAGATCCTCCGTAGTTCCTATTAATGCCATTCAAGAACAAAGTGTTTTAACTGAGAAGACAAGACCCCGGCAAGAGGAGCTTGCCGGGAAGGACAAGGCCCCGGCAAGAGGAGCTTGCCGGGAAGGCCAACCAAGGCTTTTCGAGAAGTTTGTCGCGACGCACCGCGCGTCCCGGCTAGGCCCGGCGAGCGACAAGCTTTCGGGCGCGACAAGACAACGACCGCGGCAAGACGCTTGCTTGGCGCGGTTACCGCTCTGCGCCCACGCCCAGCAAGATCCGACGATGTGTCGCCGCAGGATCGTTCCAGGCGCACGTGGCGGGCGGCTGTGCAGCCAAGCGGTGCGAGGTGGCGAGCAAAGATGACGAGATGGCCATCGTGGCGAACGGTGGCGCCCCTAACTATCGCTTTTCTGCACTGTTGGGCGACACAGACGGGCATTAAATGCTCTTGTCCCCTGTCGTCAGAGTTAGGTAGGGTGCACTGTAGAGGCAGTTGTACCAACCCCTCTTTTTACATTTGTACCCTTGTCTGCGTTGCCACCTGTCGGTGACCCCTTTAGCCTATAAAAGGAGGCCCATGCGCAACGTAGACGGGGGGGACTCATTCGAAACTACAGAACGCTCACGCTCTCGAGCAAGAACACAATACAGCCACAAAGCAGCAGTAGGAGTTTTATCTCTCCGGAGAGCTTCGAAGCTGGGTAAAATCCCTCGCGTGCCTCGCCTCGATCTGCTCTTCGTGCGCCCTCCGCTCCCTGCCGGACCAGAAGGGGCCCTGCCCCATAGGTGCTCGTTCCCCACGACATCTTTGGCGTGCCAGGTAGGGGGCGTCGAGGTTGTGTGAACCTGATCCGGTGTTCGCGCGCGCTACATCATCATCTTCGTCGACATGCCACCGAAAAAGAAAGCTTCGGAGGTGGTTGGTCCGTCTATGTCGATCCCACCGCCACCGGAGCAAGCGCGTGGTGGGGTAGACGCTGGCGGAGAAACGGGCGCCGACGAGGGAGCTCATGCTGCCGCCAGGTCCAAGGACAAGGCCGCGCAAACCTCTGCGTCCGTACACGCACCGCGCCCGTCTCAGGAGGCGCGGGACCGACAACGTCATGGTACTCGCAGTACCATACGTTCGTTGGGTCAAGGCCCAGCTGGTGGATCTCGGGACGCTCAAGATCAGCATGCGCATCAACATGCTGGCGCGAGCGCGGCATGGTCGCCTGGACAAGATGTTGCTCCTTCTAACATTGTTAGAAGTGCGAGCATATCTCGCTCCTCGCGCCGTTCGCCGCCGCCACCCAAGACTCCAGAAGAAGCGCTGGCCCGAGCCCAACTGCTTCTAGATTACCCTCCAACACCACACAAGATCGACGATTGGAGGGCCACCATTCAGAGCCTCATCGGCTTCGCCAACGGCGACACTCCCCGGCAACCGAGCACATCGAAGCCGCGGCAAGATGCCCAGGCGCAAGCCGGTGGCGACAAGACCGGTGGGGGTGCAACCACCGTGCACTCCCCACCCCGAAGGCCAAGATCGCCGACTCGCCGGGTCAACCTCGACACTGACTCCACAGCATCATCAGATCCGCGAGCTCGTCGTGATCAGCGTCAAGTTCTTCAAGAACGACAGCAAGAGGACGCTCATACTCGAATCGAGCATCAAAGAGAAGCGCGGCGTCAGTCAGACCAGCGCGCTGGGCCCACTGTCGACATGCATGCGCCAGGGGAACCAGGCGACTTGCCGTACGCGGTAGGTTGCCCTACGTTCACTTGTGAGCTGCGGCAAGTCCAGTGGCCCAGCACCAAGAACTTCAAGCCAGATGTACCCGAGAAGTACGACGGCAGTTTGCACCCGTCGGAGTTCCTCAGCATCTACACCATTGCGGTGCAGGCTGCCGGGGGGTGCGATGAGAAGATCCTCGCCAACTACTTCCCGCTGGTGCTCAAGCCCAACGTCAGATCTTGGCTCATGCACTTGCCGGACAACTCCATCTCCTCATGGGCAGATCTGTGCCATCAGTTTGTCGGCGCCTTCACAGGCGGCCACTAACCCCCTGGCCAAGAGAGCGATCTTCATCTGCCGCCCGAAGGAAGGAGAACCCTGTGCAAGTACATTCAGAGATTCAGCCAGTGCGGCGCAACATCCCGACGTCCACCCCGCCGCGGTTATATCGCGTTCCATCGTAACGTCGCGAATCGCAGGATGAGGGAGGAGATGGCGATGTGCAAGATCAGAGATGTCAGCGAGCTATATGCTCTGGCCGACAAGTGTGCACATGCTGAGGAGGGGAGGAAACTCCCCGGAGAGAATGCAGGAGCAGAAGGGTCTGACAGTGAGGATGCCGCCCCGGCAAGGAAAAACCGGCGGCGGAACAACAGAAAGAGGAAATCAAAAGATGTGCTAGTCGTCGAGCAGTCCGGCAACGGAGGTGGCGCCGAGAAGGCCAAAGCTAGTAACTCCGGTGAGGCCGTGGTGGCCGCCGACAAGCAAGACGGCTTCGGCAAGCAGTACTGCAAGATCCACCGCACCAAGGGCCATGATCTCCAGACCTGCAAGAAAGTTGAACAGCTTGTTGAACTGCAGAAAGCTGAATACGAGCGACGCGACAAGGAGAAGGCCCAAGAAGGTGGTGGAGGATCCGGCAAGAAGCGTCCCGGCCGGGGAGGGCGCCGCGGCAAGGCCAAGCAGCGGCAAGGAGACAGGCCTCCCCGCGGCCGCGACAAGGATGAAGACGAAGATGAAGAGATGGATGAGGATGAGGCCGACGAGCAGGAGTTTCAGAAAGCGACAGAGGTTTTGTGCATCGACGGCGGTGCTTCTCTGCATACTTCGCACCGCCAGCTCAAACAGTGGGTGCGGGAAGTTAATGCAGCAGAACCATCAGTTGAGTCGCGCAAGCCTCTGAAGTGGTCCAGCACGCCTATCATCTTTGATGTTGAGGATCACCCTGATTGCATAACTGCGGTCGGGTGCTTGCCGATGTTGGTTTCACCAACTATCCGCAACCTCAAGGTCACAAAGATGCTGGTTGACGGCGGGGCCGGCTTGAATCTGATCTCCTCCGCGGTACTCAAGAAGCTCCAGATCCCCGACAGCGAGCTCGAAGAGACCGGCACTTTCCAAGGAATCAACCCGGGAAGGAGCAAGCCGAAGGGGAAGATCACGCTGCCAGTGACATTTGGCAGCGAGCTGAACTTCAGGACAGAGAAAGTCACCTTTGACGTTGCTGATTTCCCATTGCCCTACAATGGGATACTCGGCCGTCCAGCGCTCGCCAAGTTCATGGCAGCCTCTCACTATGCCCACAACGTACTCAAGATGCCAGGTCCGATAAGTGTCATCTCTGTCCCTAGCAACAAGAAGGATGCCCTTATCTGTACCGACAAGATCTACCGGGAAGCAGCAGCCACAGCAGATCGCAAGACACTTGCCGCTGAAGCTCCCGGGGGGAAGAAGAAGACCAAGTCCGGCAAGAGCTCTGATGCCCACTCCGGCAAGCGCACCTCTTCGGAGTGCTACGCTACCGTCGAGGACGCACCATCGAGCTCCACTGTCAAGTATAAGAAGGCAAAGACAGCTTCACCAGAGACCAAGAAAGTGGCCCCCAAGGAGGACGGCACTGGTGGTACCTTCACCATTAGTGCCACGCTTGACCCTAAATAGGAAAGCGCGCTCGTCGCTTTCCTGCGGGCGAATGTCGACGTGTTTGCATGGCAACCATCAGACATCCCCGGTGTTCCCAGGAAAGTGATTGAGCACCACCTTGCCGTCTGTCCTCACGCGCGGCCCGTCAAGCAGAGAGTCAGGAAACAAGTAGTGGAGCGACAAGAATTCATTGCAGAAGAGATCAAGAAGTTGGAAGCAGCAGGCCTTGTCAGAGGAGTACTCCATCCCACGTGGTTGGCCAATCCTGTAGTTGTGCGCAAGGCGAACGGAAAATGGAGGCTTTGTATTGACTTCACTGATGTTAATAAAGCTTGTCCCAAAGATCCATTTCCCTTGCCGCGCATTGACCAGATTGTCGACTCCATGGCAGGATGTGATTTGCTTTCATTTCTTGATGCATATTCAGGATATCATCAGATCTTCATGGCAGAAGAAGATGAGGAGAAAACCGCATTCATTACTGCATGTGGCACATACTGTTTTGTATGGATGCCTTTCGGACTAAAGAATGCTGGTTCAACATTTGCAAGGGCAGTTCACAAAGCTTTTGAGCCAAAGTTACATAGAAATGTAGAAGCTTACATGGATGACATAGTGGTCAAGAGCAAAGACAGAGCAACTCTGATCCAAGATTTGGATGAGACCTTTGCAAATCTGCGCAAGATCAATCTCAAGTTGAACCCCGAGAAGTGTGTGTTTGGAGTCCCTTCCGGCAAGCTTCTCGGGTTCTTTGTATCTCAGCGGGGGATTGAAGCCAATCCCGACAAGATCAAGGCCATTGAGCAGATCGAAGCACCGAAGCGCGTCAAGGATGTGCGAAGGCTTGCCGGCTGCGTGGCTGCTCTCAGCAGGTTCATCTCTAAGTCTGCTGAGCGCGCCCTGCCATTTTTCAAATTTTTTAAAAAGGCAGGTCCAATGAAATGGACTCCAGAAGTGGAGGCTACGCTGCAGGACTTGAAGAGATACCTGTCCTCCACTCCAATACTTGTCGCACCTAAGCCACAAGAGAAGTTGCTGCTATATCTAGCGGCAACCAATCAAGTGGTTAGTGCTGCGTTAGTAGCGGAAAGGGAGGCGGATGATGAGACAGCAACCACGGCAAGCACATCCAGCGACAAGCAGGGGGCTTCCCCGACAAGCTCTGGTCCCGACAAGGATGGATCTGCACAGCCACAAGAAGAGAAACAGAAGAAAATGGTGCAGCGCCCAGTTTACTTTGTCAGTTCCCTTCTGCAGGGGGCTAGGTCAAGGTACTTTGGTGTGCAAAAATTGCTTTTCGGCCTTCTCATGGCCTCGAGAAAGCTGCGTCATTACTTTCAAGCACATGAGATCACAGTTGTCACTCGCTTTCCGTTGAAGAGGATATTACAGAATCCGGAAGCAACAGGCAGGATTGTCGAGTGGGCACTGGAATTGTCAAGCTTTGGCCTCAAGTTTGAGAGTACTTCAACTATCCAGAGCCGAGCATTGGCAGAATTCATAGCAGAATGGACGCCAACACCTGATGAAGAAACTCCAGAGACGAGCATCCCCGTCAAGGAAGTGAGCAAAGAATGGATCATGCACTTTGATGGTGCCTTTTCGCTCCAAGGCGCCGGTGCGGGCGTGTTACTTGTCGCACCCACCGGAGAGCACCTCAAGTACGTGGTCCAGATGCACTCTCCCAAGGAGAAAGCAACAAACAATACTGCAGAGTATGAAGGATTGCTTGCCGGACTCAGGATCGCTGCAGACCTTGGGATCAAGAAGCTCATTGTCAGGGGTGACTCACATCTTGTCGTCCGCCAAGTGAACAAAGATTATCAAAGTCCGTTGATGGAAGCTTACATTGACGAAGTGAGAAAGTTGGAAGAGCATTTTGACGGCCTGCAGTTGGAACATGTTCCGAGAGCCCAGAACGACGTTGCCGATGGCTTGTCAAAATGCGCTGCATTAAAGTTACCTGTGGAACTAGGGATCTTTGTGCTCAAGCTAACTCAACCATCTGTAACACCATCAGCTGGACAGCGCAAGAAGAGGAAGTTGGTTTCTGGTGACTACTTTCTGGCAGAGCTCCCCGAAGCCGCCGCCAAGAAGGTCCCCAAGATCAACACCAAGAGTGCTGAGGAGCAGTCTGCTTCGACAAGCCCTAGGGTTTGTTTCGTTGAAGCAGAGGCTCCCGACGAGTTTTGCTCCGGCAAGCTTGCCGGGGAACATCAAGCTCCGGCTGAGCCGCAGATTCTTGCCATGGAAGCAGATGTTCCCGCAGCAGCATTTGTGCCTTTAGTCCTTGTTGTCGAGCCGCAGGCTCCGGCATGGGCGCAGCAGATTGTCCGTTTTCTTCAGACAGGAGAACTTCCCGAAGAGCAAGAAGAAGCGGAGAGAGTAGCTCGGCAATCAAGTATGTATCAGTTTGTCGATGACATACTGTACAGAAGAAGATTCAACGGAGTGAAATTGAAGTGCATTCCCCGGGAAGATGGACAGGAGCTGTTGGCGGAGATACATGGAGGCATATGTGGTCACCACATTGGCGCAAGAGCACTTGCCGGCAAAGCATTCCGGCAAGGTTTCTTTTGGCCCACGGCCCTCCAGGATGCAACTGCACAAGTAACCAAGTGTGAAGCGTGCCAGTTCCATTCCAAGCAGATACACCAGCCAGCTCAAGCTCTCCGGACGATCCCTTTATCCCGCCATTTTGGTGCAGGGGCTCGACATCCTCGGCCCCTTTCCCCGAGCTGTCGGGGGCTTTGAGTACTTGTTCGTTGCAATCGACAAGTTCACGAAGTGGCCGGAAGTGGAAGTAGTGAGGAAGGTGACAGCACAGTCAGCAGTTAAGTTCTTTAGGTCGATTGTTTGCCGTTTCGGAGTCCCTAACAGGATCATCACCGACAACGGCACACAATTTACGAGCCGCACCTTCATGCAGTACGTCCAAGATCTTGGCGCCAAGGTCTGTTTCGCTTCTGTTGCTCACCCGAGAAGCAACGGTCAAGCGGAGAGGGCAAACGCTGAAGTGTTGCGCGGGCTCAAGACCAGAACTTTCAACAGGTTGCACAAGTACGGAAAGAACTGGATCGAGGAGCTGCCGGTGGTTCTTTGGTCGATCAGGACGACACCAAATCGAGCCACTGGCCAGACACCTTTCGCTCTAGTCTATGGAGCAGAGGCAGTTCTCCCCACGGAACTCGTATACGGATCGCCTCGAGTGCTCGCTTATGATGAGCTTGAGCAAGAGCAGCTGCGCCAAGATGACGCGCTGCTCCTTGAGGAAGATCGTCTTCAGGCCGTTGTACGAGCTGCTCGATACCAGCAAGCTTTGCGCCGCTACCATAGCCGCAAAGTTAATGCCAGAAGTCTCGAGGAAGGCGACCTTGTTCTTCGGCGCGTTCAATCCGCCAAGAATTCCAACAAGTTGACGCCAAAGTAGGAAGGCCCTTATCGAGTAAAGCGAGTCACTAGGCCTGGCGATGTCCGCCTTGAGACCGAAGATGGCTTTCCGGTGAGCAACTCCTGGAACATTGAGCATCTTCGTAAGTTTTACCCATAAGGCGCGGTTGCCGGAACCTGTTTCGGCAACCACCTTTTGTACAAGCCTTGCCGTTGTTGCATGTAACCCTTTGTACAAAGCCGGGCGTAGATCCCGTGCATAAATAAAGATCATATGCTCCGCACGTCTTGTCAAATTTCATGCTTTTTCTTTTTTGCATGTATTATCTGACACTTTGTGCAGCACTTACCCCCGGTAAGCAATAACGAGCCTTAAGGCTCCATATCTTTATTTTCTCTTCTTTCTTTTTCTCAAGAAAAGAAGGTTCCTTCGCCCACAAGTTCACCGGGGGGTAGGAGAAGATAATGGTGTGGACTAGGCGTCGTTCAAGGAAGTATCGCCTTGCCGGGACGCAAACGACAGAAAAGCTAAGTTGCCAAAGTTTGAGCACGATCAGTTTTGAAATTTTTTAAGTTATCTTCCTTGAATGACCGCGCTTTGTATGGAAAACCTGTGCGCGGAGGAACCAACTCGTAGCTAGTTGCGCCCTTACTTTGTTTCGAGTCCGCTCAACAACTTAAGTGTGCTGCAACTAGTCGCGACAAGGTTTCTTGCCGGAAGCAACACCGCCTGCAAGCTGCTGATGTTCTGCACTCAGCGCTCGCGGCAAGGGTGCCTGCGCCGGCAAGTTCCCTGAAAGCGTAGGGTAGAAAAACATACAAAGGGAGGAATCAATTAAAGGGAATAACATAGCAAATACAGCCCAAGATAAAGTTATATTACAATGATAACTTGCCGCGCTCTAATAGATTGCTCCCGTAACATGTTTGGCAGCGGCAAGAAAAAGGAGAAAACACACGGCCTAATCTACGCGGCCGCCATCAACCCTCCTGACTTCATTCACCTTGTCCACAATGGGTGTGACAAGGGCCTTGAGCTCTTCAAGATCAGCACCCGCCGGCAGCTTCTTAAGGACGTTGGTGAGGTTGAGGCCCGGATTGCGGAAGAGCACCTTCACCAACACCTTCTCCAGAACTCTGGCGCAGATTGCGCGCGACTCGTCAGCCAGCTGCTTTGGGATCCTTTCCCGGAGTTGCTGGAGAGCCGTCGCCACGCCCTTGAAGAACAGAGTGAGCTTGGCACTGGGCTGGAGGTTCTCGTCGGAGAAGTACCCGAAGCCCGCCAAGTCCAGTTGCGCCAGCTCCTCGTCGATGACTACAGCAATGTTTACGAGGCCCTCTGTCCAGAGCTCCACCGTAGCCCTGAAGGTGTTTTGAGTCTCGGTGGCCCTTGTCAGCAACTCTTCGTTGGCCTTGATCTCCCCTTTCAGGTCCTCCTCTCGTTTCTTGGCGCCGTCCAGCGTCTCAGTCAGCGTGGCCAGCTTCAGCTCCAGATCAGCATTTGAGTCTTTGACGGCGCTCAGTTCTTTGCTCTTCTCGGCAAGTTGGCCCTGCAGTTCACCATGAGCGAGGGCGTCCTTCTCGCGCTCGCGCTGGAGCGCGGCAAGCTCTTCATCCTTCCTCTTCAGATCAGCCTCCAGCTGCGTCACCTTCACCTCCAGCTCCTTCTTGGCGGCCTCGGCAGCTGCGGCAGCATCCTTCGCTTCCTTGAGGGCCCCGCCAAGTGATTGCTCGCGCGCAGCAAGCTCCTCCTCGTAGTTGTCCAGGTTGACTTTACGCTGCGTCAGATCACCTTCCCGCGTGGACAGCTCCTCGGCGGCAAGCCGCTGTTGCTCATCGGCTTCAGCCTTCTCAAGGATGAACGCCTTCGCGCTTCGGCGAAGCTGCGCCCGCTCCTCCTGCAATGGCCCGGAGAGCTTCTGTTTGCGTTCGGAGCTCCTCCGCTTCTCAATATCTGCTCCCTTTGCGCGACAAGCGCTTCCCGGGACTCCACCTTGGCTTGTCGGGCGCGGTAGAGCGACACCAGCTTCCGGAGCAGTTGCTCCTCCTCGGACTCGCCGCTGCTGCTGCTGCTTGGCGCGCCGACTAAGTAGTTAACCGGAGGCGAGCACTTCCCGTCAAATGCCTCTCCTTCAACCGGCGCCGGAGCTCGACGCCCAGGAAGCTTGATGAAAACACCTCGCCGCCTTCAAGTAGGCGCTGGCTGGGGCTCTTGAGCTGGCACCGCATCAGCAGCGGAGGGTCGGTGGTCGGTGTAGCGCCTTGCGCCCTGCGCCCTCGTGGTCGCCAAGACGATCGCGGACCTCGCCAGCTCTGCGCCAAAGAGCCTTGGCGGCCTCCTCGCCGGGCGGGATCGTCGGCCGCCGCCTCTTCCTCGTGGCGGCGGCATCATCGGTGTTGTTGTGTGCATCCTCCTCGCCGGTGGCCTCGGTCTCCATCGGATCTGTGGAAGGAGGATCTGAAGACAGGAAGAGGAAGAAAAAGTCAAGCAAATATCCAAAAAGAAGATCAGAAGAAGAAGAACCCAAGGGAAGTTTTCCGACAAAGAGGGTTACCTGTTCTGGGCTCTGTAGTCATGGGCTCCACCACCGAAGGTTCGCTGGTCCCGTCCCTTGCCGGAGAACTACCCCTTGCCGGGGACCTCTCCCTTGCCGGAGATTGCTCCCTTGCCGGGGAACCTTCCCTTGGCGGCGTAGTGGAAGCAGATAGCACCTCAGGGGCAGCCTCTGCTTGTTCCTGGTGAACCTGTTCTGCTCCTACACAAGCAAACCAACAATCAAGATATCAACAGGGAAAGAGCACCCATGCGCGCCTCACAACAGGAAGTGAACCAAATACTTACGCTGGGGGCTGCTTCGAGGACAGATTGCCGGGTCCGACAAGGTGGTCTCAGACGCGCCCTCTGTTGTCACAGTGGGATCATCCTCGATGACAACCACGGGGACCTTGGCCCTCTTCGCCGCTCTCTCGGCCAGAGTCCTGAAAAGGAACAAGGTTCAGAGGGAAGCAGATCAGATACAAGACAAGAAACAGCAAGAATCGAAGAAATATAAGTACAACAAGAAGAAAGTCTTACTCCTCCTCCTCTTCTTCCTCCTCGTCGGAGCTCAGCGCGGAGAGGTCAAAGTCCGGTACTCTTTCAGCGCGACGAGGTGGAGGAGTAAGCTCCCTTGGACGCTTGGCGGGAGCTGCAGCAGGATCAGAAGTGGCGGCTCGAGAGGACCCCGCTCCAGTTGCCGGCACGGCATGAGATGCTCCCGCGGCAACGGTGCTTGTCGCGGTGGAGCGTGTCCTGCGGCGCGGCGGCTATTGGCCTGCCTGCCGCCCCGCTATGTCTCTAGTCCTGCGGAGGCGCCTTCTTGGTTGAGCTGGGGGCTGCGCTGAGGGATCCGCCTGCGGCAAGCTGCTCGAAGACGGCTGGCCGCTTGCACCCTCGGCGGGCTCGCTCGTTTCGGCTTTGGGCTCTCCCTCGCCGACGACTTCCCCGACAAGCTCTTCTCGATCGGCAAGGCTTGCCGCCTCGGCCGCCTCTGCCTCCTCCACAGTGAACCCAAATTCACCTGCGGCGGCGGCCGCCGCCGCCTTCTTCCTTCCGGTGGTGGCGCGCCGCATCTCATCGTCGGTGGTGTCGCGGGTGAGGAGCCTCTACTCGTCGGCACGGACCGCTACCTCCACCAGGTCGTCGAAGAATTGCTGCACGACGTCATCGGCGGGCTCCTGCCAAGTTGGGATGATCCCGTGCGAGTCGCACTCTGGCATCATTGCGCGGATGCGATCAAGCTGGGAATTGTTGCACAATGGGACGATGCCCTGCGGCAGCCTGAACCACTCAGGATGGTTGGGGTCGTGCTTGAACAGCTCCTAGAGCGTCCCATCCAACTCCAAGACAGTAAAATTAAAATTGAGGCCTGGGCGCAGCCTCATGATATCCGCCGACCCCGAATAGCAGCTGGTCTCCCCTCTCCGCAGAGGGCGTCGCGGCGGCGAAGAAAGTCCGCGCCAACAGCCCCTACAGTGAGCCCGGCAAGCCTGAGCCGCATGATCCGGGTGGTGGCGATCTTCAGCCTAGCACCGTCCGCCGCCAGGGCGCTCCAATCGCCGCCGCGCACTACTCGGGCTTGGCGCAAGTTGGTGAATGGCTGCGGATCCTTATCAACAATCCAACACCATTCCGCTCTCCACTCCTCCCATTTGCTACGGAGCTCCCCCTCCAGATAGACCTCCTTCATACCGGCTCTCGAGATCCAGGCGATCCCGCCAGATAAGGGCTCTCCTTTCTCGACCCGGGGCATGAAGTTGTGGCAGAAAAGGGCTACATTTTGGTGGATTCCGATGAAGTTCTCGCAGAGATGTGCGAAAACCGCCATGGTCAGAATGGCGTTGGGGGTGAAATCGAGGAGATGGAGCCCGTATGTGTTCATGATGTCACAGAAGAAATCGGAAAAGGGCGGGCAGAGCCCGCAATAGAAGAACAGTGGGAAGAAGGGGTATCCTTTTGGACACCGTTTCAAAGTAGAAGCTTCGGCGGAGAGTACCTGCGTGCGCGGATGCGCCCGCATCTCCGTCGACCAGAAGAGGTAGAACCATTCCCTCAGCTCCTTCGCGGAGAGCTCAGGGGGGAAGAGTGCTCGCTCCTTCCGCAACGCCTCAAGCCGCAGCGCCTCGGCCGACTTCGCACCCTTCCCGGTCTTCGGAGCCATGACGGAGGCGGTGGGGGAGGGCGGGGGCGTTGGCGGCGACGGCGACGACGGGGGGCGGAGCGCTGCTCTCTTTCGGCTTGGGAAGCGGAGGGGAGCGGCGGAGATTTCTGAGGAAGGAACCGCAAGTAGCGAAGGTGGGGGAACGGCCCCTGTTTCCCCTGCTTATAAGGAGGAGGAGGCGAACATTATGATTTTTTTGATTAAAGAATCACCCACGATCTCTCCCACGACGCCGCGTTCGACGCCTGCCGTTACGGGAGGGCGCGGTGGATACGGAGTTAGATATGTTGTGGACCCAGGCCGCGTGTGCCCGTGCCCTGTTTTGGGCCTAGCCCAACAGCCGCACTGCAGTGTGGCCCAGTTCGGGGCTCTGTCGGTGTACTAAAGTAGGGGTACCTTAGTATCCCGAACTTGTGCACGGGCAGTCGCAGCGCCCCGCGGCAAGGCTTGTCGGATGCCCGCCAAGATCCTCCGTAGTTCCTATTAATGCCATTCAAGAACAAAGTGTTTTTACTGAGAAGACAAGGCCCCGGCAAGAGGAGCTTGCCGGGAAGGACAAGGCCCCGGCAAGAGGAGCTTGCCGGGAAGGCCAACCAAGGCTTTTCGAGAAGTTTGCCGCGACGCACCGCGCGTCCCGGCTAGGCCCGGTGAGCGACAAGCTTCCGGGCGCGACAAGACAACAACCGCGGCAAGGCGCTTGCCGTGGCGAAGCCACCGCTCTGTGCCCACGCTCTAGCGCATCCGACGACGTGTCGCCGCAGGATCGTTCCAGGCGCACGTGGCGGGCGGCTGTGCAGCCAAGCGGTGCGAGGTGGCGAGCGAAGATGACGAGATGGCCATCATGGCGAACGGTGGCGCCCCTAACGGTCGCTTTTCTGCACTGTTGGGCGACACGGACGGGCATTAAATGCTCTTGTCCCCTGCCGTCAGAGTTAGGTAGGGTGCACTGTAGAGGCAGTTGTACCAACCCCTCTTTTTACATTTGTACCCTTGTCTGCGTTGCCACCTGTCGGTGACCCCTTTAGCCTATAAAAGGAGGCCCATGCGCAACGTAGAGGGGGGGACTCATTCGAAACTACAGAACGCTCACGCTCTCGAGCAAGAACACAATACAGCCACAAAGTAGCCGTAGGAGTTTTATCTCTCCGGAGAGCTCCGAAGCTGGGTAAAATCCCTCGCGTGCCTCGCCTCGATCTGCTCTTCGTGTGCCCTCCGCTCCCTGTCGGACCAGAAGGGGCCCTGCCCCATAGGTGTTCGTTCCCCACGACACCTCCTGACCTAATTCTTTCTCCTATATATTCCCATATATCCCCGAACCAATAGAGGCATCCACGAAAACACTTTTCCATCACAGCAACCTTCTGTACCCGTGAGATCCCATCTAGGGGCATTTTACGGCATCTTGCCGGACGGGGATTCGATCAAGGAGGGCTTCTACATCAACACCATTGCCCTTCCGATGAAGCATGAGTAGTTTACCACAGACCTACGGGTCCATAGCTAGTAGCTAGATGGCTTCTTCTCTCTCTTTGATTCTCAATAACATGCTCTCCTAGATGTTCTTGGAGATCTATTCGATATAATACTTTTTTGCGGTGTGTTTGCCGAGATCCGATGAATTGTGGATTTATGATCGGATTATCTATGATTATTATTTGAATCTTCTCTAAATTCTTATATGAATGATTTAATATCATTGTAATTGAAAGATCGTGGATGTCGCCTAGAGGGGGGTGAATAGGCGTTTTAAAATAATTACGGTAGAGGCTTGAACTAATGCGAATAAACCTAGTGGTTAATCTGTCAAGCACAAAACCTAAAACAACTAGGCTCACCTAAGCGCACCAACAACTTATGCTAGGCAATATAAGCAACTATGTGATAGCAAGATATATGACAAAGAAAAATATGGCTACCACAAAGTAAAGTGCATAAGTAAAGGGCTCGGGTAAGAGATAATCGAGGCACGTGGAGACGATGATGTATCCCGAAGTTCACACCCTTGCGGATGCTAATCTCCGTTTGGAGCAGTGTGGAGGCACAATGCTCCTCAAGAAGCCACTAGGGCCTCCGTAATCTCTTCATGCCCTCGCACAATGCAAGATGCCGTGATTCCACTAAGGGACCCTTGAGGGCAGTCACTGAACCCGTACAAATGGTGACCCTTGGGGGCGGTCACCGAACCCGTACACTTTGGCAACCCTTGGGGGCGGTCACCGGTACCCGTCAAATTGCTCGGGGCGATCTCCACAACCTAATTGGAGACCCCGACGCTTGCCTGGAGCTTTACACCACAATGATTGAACTCCAAACAACACCAACCGTCTAGGGCGCCAAGGCACCCAAGAGGAACAAGCTCTAGGGTGTCCAAACACCCAAGAGTAACAAGCTCAAGGGCACCAAGCACCCAAGAGTAATAAGCCTCTCAACTTCTAACTTCCACGTATCACGTGGAGAACTCAAACCGATGCACCAAATGCAATGGCAAGGGCACACGGAGTGCCCAAGTCCTTCTCTCTCAAATCCCACCGAAGCAACTAATGCTATGGAGGAAGATGAGAGGAAGAACAAGAAGGAGAACACCAAGAACTCCAAGATCTAGATCCAAGGGGTTCCCCTCATATAGAGGAGAAAGTAATTGGTGGAAATGTGGATCTAGATCTCCTCTCTCTTTTCCCTCAAAAACTAGCAAGAATCCATGGAGGGATTGAGAGTTAGTAAGCTCGAAGAAGGTCAACAATGGGGGAAGAACACGAGCTTAAGAGATCAGGTTCATTGGGGAAGAAGACCCCCTTTTATAGGTGGGAAAAAATCCAACCGTTATGCTCACAGCCCGCACAGAGCGGTACTACCACTCCAAGGAGCGGTACTACCGCTAGGGCAGTAGTACCCCTTTGAAACACAACAGCAAGGAGGCAAAAAGGCCAGAAGAACCGTCGGAGCGGTAGTACCGCTTGACCTCACGGTACTACCGCTAGGGGTAGTGGTACTACTGCTAAGGGTAGCGGTACTACTGCTTGCGAGCGGTACTAAAAAATTACATCCGGGCCTACCACCGCAGGACTTGGGACCAGTTTTTGGTCCGGAGCGGTACTACCGCTGTAGGAGCCGCGGTAGTACCGCTCTAGAGCGGTAGTAAAAAATTATATCCGCTCCAATTCGCGGTAGTACCGCTGCAGCCTTTTCAGAACAAGAAAACTGTCACAGGTTTTGCAAACGGACTCTGAATTCGATGAAACCAAGTTTGTTGGAAAGCTAGAGACAAGGGCTAACACAGTATTGAAAGAAATATCAATAAGAAGCAAATTGGAAAAGGTCCATAAGAAAATGGTGAGAACCCTTCCTCGGATAAGACCGGTAAAACCTCCAACACCGAAAACATCATAGAAGACGCATGCGAACTCCGTTTTCGATGAACTCAAGCTTGTCATCAAGATGACCATAATCTCTAAGACTTACAAAGAAAACCAAACAAGAACCAAGAAACATGATGCAAGGATGCAATGGTTTGAGCTCTCTACTAACGATACAATCAAGCTACCAACTTGAGAGCCCCCCTTGATAGTACGGCAAACGTTTCTATAACCCGGTCTCCCAACTACCACCAGAAGACCGGTAAAATAAAAAACATATCAAGGGCAAACCTTTGCCTTCCACATGGTCCAGTTGAGCTAGATGATGACGATCTTGACTCCCTCAAGTTGGACCACCTTTCTTGATTGCGTTGGCTCGATGAAGAGTAGATGATTGCTCCCCCATAGTCCACTATGGGTGAGCCACTCTTCGGCACATCTTCACAAGTCCATTGACACCACAATGGATGGCAAGATTCAAGCACTTGATCTCTTTGTGATGCTCCACTTGATCTTGCACACGACAATCTTGATGACGATCACCACTTGATGCCATCCTTTCCATGGGTTGTATGATATCTTGCTCTTGACGCAAGCCCATGGACACGTACCTAACCCCACTTAGAACTCTCACATAGACCATCGGTTAGTACACAAAGTGCAATGGACAATGCTTACCATACCATGGGATCACTTGATCCCTCTCGGTACATCTTCTATGCTTTGTGAGTTGATCAACTTGATTCACACTTGACTTAGTCTTGATCAACCTTGAATCTTTCCAACTCTCTTCATTTGGATGATGTCTTGAAGGTAAACATGAATGATCACACAATCTTCTTCTTCAAGGCATGCTTGCAATAAGCTCAACACTCACATGACCAATCTTTGGATAATTCCTTAATAGCACCTTGGCCAACTCATAAACTCCTTGAAACCAACACATGGACTTCAAGAAAAGCCTATTGACAAATCCTTCAAATATAACTCAAGACAACCATTAGTCCATAGAGATTGTCATCAATTACCAAAACCAAACATGGGGGCACCGCATGTTCTTTCAGTAGTTCTCTTCGAACTATCAGTTTGGTTTGGCCAACTAGATTGGTTTTTCCTGCAATGGGAGAAGTGCTTAGCTTTGGATTCAATCTTGCGGTGTCCTTTCCCAGTGACAGTAGGGGCATCAAGGCACGTATTGTTGCCATCGAGGATAAAAAGATGGGGTTTTCATAATATTGCTTGAGTTAGTTCCTCTACATCATGTCTTCTTAATGCGTTACTCCATTCTTTATGAACTTAATACTCTAAATGCATGCTGGATAGCAGTCGATGTGTGGAGTAATAGTAGTAGATGTAGAATCGTTTTGGTCTACTTGACATAGATGTTATGCCTATATTCATGATCATTGCCTTAGATATCGTCATAACTTTGCGCTTTTCTATCAATTGCTCGGCACTAACTTGTTCACCCACCGTATTATTTTCTATCTTGAGAGAAGCCTCTAGTGAAACCTATGGCCCCCAGGTCTATTTTCCATCATATAAGTTTCCAGTCTACAATCTTAGTTTCTGATCTACTATTCTTGCAATCTTTTACTTTCCGATCTATAAACCAAAAATACCAAAGAATATTTACTTTATCATTCATCTATCTCTATCAGATCTCACTTTTGCAAGTAACTGTGAAGGGATTGACAACCCCTTTATCACGTTGGGTGCAAGTTTGTTTGATTGTTTGTGCAGGTATTCGGTGATTTTTGCGTTGTCTCCTACTGGATTGATACCTTCGTTCTCAAACTGAGGGTAATACTTATCTCTACTTTCCTGCATCACCCTTTCCTCTTCAAGGAAAAAACCAACGCAAGCTCAAGAAGTAGCAATGGGATCTAACGGGAACAGAAGGTTGCGGCGGTGGAAAAGTGTTTTCGTGGATGCTTCTAGTGGTTTGGTAATACATGTGAATATATATAGGAGGCAGAACTAGGCCAGGGGGTCATGAGGGGCCCACAAGGTGGAGGGGCGTCCCCTAGCCCCCTGGGTGCACCCTCCACCCTTATCGACGCCTCGTGGCTCTTCTGACTTGAACTCCAAGTCTCCTGGGTGCCTTCTGGTCCAAGAAAAATCATCATGAAGTTTTATTCCGTTTGGACTCCCTTTAGTATTCCTTTTCTACGAAACTCAAAAACAAGGAAAAAATAGAAATTGGCACTGGGCTCTAAGTTAATAGGTTAGTCCCAAAAAATATAAAATAGCATATTAATGCATATAAAACATCCAAAACAAATAATATAATAGCATGGAACAATAAAAATTATATATGTGGGAGACGTATCAGTGTTTCTAACCTGTCAGGGGAGGAATCGTTTATTCCCGCATAATAAGGAGGCACTAGCTTGCGTGCGAAGATGTAGCTAGTGGTTCCCAGCTGTCAGACTCTCGACGTACTCCATGTTGGCTCTCTTTGTTGACCACGCATCATCGAGCGGTCCATGACGATGGGCGACGATGAGGCCTAAGATGGGAACGATCTGGAGTCGTGGAACAAGGGGCACCGGAGTCCGTGATGGAGGGGAGTACGAGGGATTGGTTCGGCTACCGGGTGAGGCTGCCTTCACCGGAGAATAACAAAAAGTGTGGGAGAGTACATGTATGACCCGGCCACCGTTGGGAGTAGGGTGGGCGGTGAGGCCTGCGCGGCAGCATAACCGGCCATGGGAGGCAGATGCAGGTGCTCCATCCGGCGATGGTTTTGGCGGTTGGAGCAAGAGTAACTAGACTAGAGAATTAAGAAGCAGGATCGTCGTTTGATGTCAATCCAATGACTACAGATGTCAGAATAATCTGTTGTTTGTTTTAGACCATAAAATTGTTTTGTTCACCAAATGGACAACACATTACGCAAGCTTCGTCTAGTGTGCCAACAAAGTCAGCTTCAAAATCTGTGGCGGAATGCAACCCATTTATTTTGGTTTTACAACCATTTCATTTTGTTTGCCAATACATCTATTTCCTGGGGTTTGACTCAAATAATCTATTTCCTTGGATGGGTAAAAAAAATAATGCCGATTTACTATTTATGATAATTTACAGTGCATTTGATTATTTATTCGAATACACCTAGTTACTGGGTTGGGTGAAAAATAATATTGCGTACATGCATCCCATTTATCATTTCTGATAATTTACAAGCCTTTTGATTTTAGTAGAAATGGACCCATTTTCTGGGATGGGTGAAAAAACAATGATGGCCTGGACTAAGAATTTCGTATGAAAAATAATATTGAGATAGGAATATTGTAAAAAATTAAGTTGGGCTTGGTAATCTTATTATATAAAAAATGCACTGAGTTGTGCATTTAATTAAAAGAAACATAGGCTAGGCTGCACTTATTTTAGGATCTTGTGTACAACTATCGGCCTAGTTGCATTGTTGATGTTCAACGAAAAAGCCCTGTGTAGTACAGTACAACTTTACATGGCTACTCGGCCCACATTCAACGACGCCTGAAAAGGCCCAAACAAGGCTTTTGTACAACTTTTTGAAGTCGCTGATCTCAATTAATAACTTAAGAAAAAGTCAGAGTACAGTGGAACCTAACTAAAAGCTGTCACGAGCGAAGAAATAATTCAATGCTCCCACTTGTAAAGTTTTCAAGCCTATAAACATCATCATCACAAGCTTCATACTTTTCAAGCAAAGATTCGATTTCATAAGCACCCTTAAAAGCAACAAATTCTTCTATTCTTTCAACATCATAGTAATCATATCTATCATTAGCATAGGAAGATAGAGTTCCATTATCATTAAATTTGCATGAAAAGGGAAGGTGTGGAGCCTTCATCCTAGAGCAACAAGTAAAATCATATATCTGGCATAAATTCCAAGCATAGCAATGCAACATATCAATTTGATCCCATAACAGTTTCCCTTTTTGTGTCAAGCGATAATCCCTAAAGTATTCACGTTGATCTAACGTGTCTCCCATTGTCATGTTGAATGGGGTTTTCTCAGGATTATCAAAGTAGTGCATACTATTTTTCACATAACGAGCATCGAGTGTTTTAGGAGGTTCCCCATCTCCATGAGTATCAAGTACAACTAATTTTTTTGGTGTTTCATGTTATCCATAACTAAAGATAGAGAACAAATTAGAACAGAAAATAAAAACTACTTAGTGATAAAGCAAACAAGCACACACGAGAATATTCACCCCCACGCTATTGCTCCCCGGCAACGGCGCCAGAAAAAAGGTCTTGATAACGCACAAGTATAGGGGATCATTTGTAGCCTTCTTTGATAAGTAAGAGTATTGAACCCAATGAGGAGCTAAAGGTAGAACAAATATTCCCACAAGTTCTATCGACCGTCGATACAACTCTACGCACACTTAACGTTTGCTTTCCTAAAACAAGTATGAAACTAATTTCCAAGAATAAAACTACAAGTACTTTGCGAGAATAAAACTACGAATAAATTGCAAGGTAATAAAAGTAGATAGCTTTTGTCAACAAGAAAGTCATTTGTCCCTAGGCAATCGATAACAAGTACCGGTAATCATTCTAGTAATTCCATACGAGGGAGAGGCATGAGCTAACATACTTTCTCTACTTGGATCATATGCACTTACGACTGGAACTCTAGCAAGCATATGCAACTACTAAAGATCATTAAGGTCGTGAAACCCAACCATAGCATTAAGTATCAAGTCCTATTTATCCCATACGCAATAACCCACCTACTCGGGATTAAGCTTCTGTCACTCTCGCAACCCACCATAAGCGAATCATGAACGTATTGCAACACCCTATAGCGAGGATCCGTCACATTTGCGCGAGACGGAGGGCAACGAA
The DNA here is from genome assembly GCA_021437245.1 of Aegilops speltoides. Classification (NCBI taxonomy): domain Eukaryota; kingdom Viridiplantae; phylum Streptophyta; class Magnoliopsida; order Poales; family Poaceae; genus Aegilops; species Aegilops speltoides. The sequence continues at coordinate 412,550,469 of CM038144.1, forward strand.
GGACAACACCATAAATAAAACATACAATCATACCAACCAAGATCACGATTAACCCATAGGACAAAACGGGTCTACTCAAACATCATAGGATAGCCAAATATCATTGGGAAATAACATATGGAGTTGAGCACCATGTTTAAGTAGAGATTACAGCAGGGAGAAGGGGTGTTATACCGCTGCATAGAGGAGGAGAAAGTTGGTGATGATAGTAGCAAGGTTGTTGATGTAGATCGCCGTCACAATCCTTGCCCCGGCGGCGGAGGGGCGGGAGCCCCCCCCCCCCACCCCTCGAGATTGGATCTCCCTCTCTGTTCTCTTCCGTTTCGTGTTCCCCAAATCTGGCCGAAAACTATTTCTTATATTCTGGGAGATCCGTAACTCCGATTGCGCTGAAATTTTAACACATTTTTTCCAGATATAAGCTTCCTTGTGCCCGAAGTAGAGATCCAACCGACATCCAAGGAGGGCACAACGCACCAGGGCATGCCTAGCCCCTTGGGCGTGTCCTGGTGTCTTGTGGGGGTTGTGGCCCCCCGTTTGCGTTGATTCCAAGTCCCAAAATTCACATATATTCCAAAATAATTCTCTTTAAATTTTTATCGCGTTTGGACTTCGTTTGATATGGATTTTCTGCGAAACAAAAAACATGCAAAAGACAAGAATTGACACTAGGCACTAGATCAGTAAGTTAGTCCAATAAATCACATAAATTTTTGCCAAATATATGTGAAAGTTGTATAATATTGGCATGTAACAATAAAAAATTATAAATATGACGGAGACGTATCAGCAACCACAAAGGAATTGGAGATTTTGCAGACTAAAATTTGTGCTATCTGAATTCGGCCAATCCTATTTTCTCAAGAGATTATAGTTCAAATGGTAAGTTCCGTTGATGTGTGTCCATGATATATGAGCTTTATTTGCCCAATGTATGTAATTTGTTGTTTTTATACGCTTTATTATCACTGGTGTCGAACACCGAACTATAATGCCCAGTGGGTATAATCTGCTATAATTTCTTTATTGTATAGTGTAGCATTATTCTTCGTTTCTATGACTTAGTCTCTTTATTTTATAGTGTATGTTTTTAGAGGGGATAGTATAGAGTAGGATAATTCTTTGTATATGGTATATCGTTGAAACGGGGGGCCATCACACCCAAACATTACCTGGATGCCACCCGAACGAACAAACATGTAAGTCAAAGCGGGCCTTAATTGGGCTGATCAACTTAATATTTAGCAGATCCCAAACGATGTGGCCCACCGTAACAACGGCTCTTAGCAGGCCGTTAACAGGCCAAAAACTTGATAGGGCCGTATATATAGAAATGGACCGCGGGCCCTAGTAGGCTGAAATAAATGTCAATTTTGTCTCGCTTCTTTTACTTGACGGGCCAGTAAGAGGCCGAAAGTGTTTTGGGCCAGAAGAGGCCCAATTTGCAAACTAGGCTTTTAACAGGCCGAAAGTCGTGTCAGACTGAAATTGTGCCCCGCGGAACATGGGCCGCTAATGGACCCAAAATCAGGTTGCACCGTTAAAGGCCCAAATGTTGTGCGGGCCATTAACAGGCCGAAAGACAAAATGAGCTAGGAAATAGCCCAGTTACCTAATGGGCTAAGGGAAGGTTGAAGGTCACAATGGGCTAGAAGTTGGCCCAACTGCAGAATGGGTCGAGAAAAGGCTGAAAGACATACCAGGCCGTTAACGGGCTGGAACTGACGATGGGCTACTAACAGGCCGAAAGAAGGTCGGGCCGTAATTGGGCCCGAAAACGTAGCGGGGCGTTAATGGGTTGGAACTGACGATGGGCTGGAAATTGTCAAATCTAGAATGGGCCTTTGATGGGCCGATTCTGTGTAACTTGTATGGGTCGTGCTTGTGAATTGGCCTGACTCAAGTAGGCCGCTAATGGGCTGGCCCGCTTATTTTGACAGGCCCAGCCTTTTAACCTAAACGGGCCACTATTGGGCCGAGCCACATGTCGACATACCATAGGCTCGTCCCATCCACTCGCTAGATGACAGACGTCCCAACGCGGAGCTGACAAAAGGCGAATCAAAATTTTACACGTGGAAAATCCCCATTGGTCTGGGCGGTTAACGGGTTATCAGATCCAAACTGGAACCTGGTAGCTTAACGGCAACCCGTTATGGTGGATGCCACGTGTTGGTTACCCTTGACGAAAGCACTTCCATGACACGCTATTTATTTTCATGGAAGTGGACACTTCCATGATGATAATTTTGGAATTGTCATGGAACACTTCTACGACAACACAGGTATGCCTATCTTGTTTCTGTCATAAAATCATCATGGATGTACATGCATGACAGAAAATTTGACCTACAGTGACAAACACGTTTCATCACGGAAGTGTATTTTTTTGTAGTGTTGGTGGTTCATCCAATGAACCCCAAAATGGAATCATACACACACCACTAAACGCGTCTAGAGGCATGGTAATAGAACAGTCATAAAGTTTAAATGAAACTCTAGACTCACGAGGATGAAATTTAATGCTTTAGTAAACGATTCTGTGAAATTGAGATTCTGGTTGCACTTATCTTCAATGTAGGGACCGAGCTCGGCATTGTGAACATATTGATCAAATTCTTCTTTAGTGCCTTCCATTATCATGAAATCGTTGCACGGCCATAAGCATGATTTGGTGGTGGCATCCCAAATTGAACTTGAACTTGGTCCAACATAAGATTGATGGGTTGAACCACTACTAGAAGATGCCTCCGAGGACCTGCGCCTCAAAGAACTCCTTCCAAAGAGGCTCATCATATTCGCGTATAATTTTTGGAAAAAAAAAATAGGTCACAAAATTTTTGTCAACAAAACTTCACAAGATTGGAAGCAACTACTCATAGGGATGCATAGAGGCCATATCAATCATTCAAACTACTTAGAACTCTCAGAATTCAACATGCAAGCTCATCTACAGCAGCACCAAGAGTAGCTAATTATTCAAAATACAAACCACTAAATCAAAAACTAATTGGAGTAATGGAGGAAGTCACATACCAAGTAACAATCCCCCAAAACAGTTCTGGAAATGGAGCTTCGAGCAAAGAGATCAAAATTCGCGGGTTTGAGAGCAAGAACACAAGAGACAGAGCAATGGTGGTTTTTTTCTTGAGGTAGGTGATGATATGGGCTAAATAGATAAGTGAGGGGGCCCACGTGGGGACCACAACCCACTAGGGCGCGCCTGGGGCTGCTGGCGCGCCCAGGTGGGTTGTGCCCACCTGGAGCACCCCCCCTCTGATGTTATTCGCACTTAAAATTCAGAAATATTCAGGAAAAATCCTGTTAAATTTTCAGGGCATTCTGAGAACTTTTATTTTTGACTCATTTTTTTATTGCATGGGAAAACATGGCATTTTATTTTAATTGCATTTTTTATTGCATTTCTTATTGCAATGGAGGAGGATTCGATCATGGAGGGCTTCTACATCAACACCATTACCCTTTCGATGAAGCGTGAGTAGTTTACCACAGACCTACGGGTCCATAGTTAGTAGCTAGATGGCTTCTTCTCTCTCTTTGATTCTCAATACCATGTTCTCCTCGATGTTCTTGGAGATCTATTTGATGTAATACTCTTTTGCACTGTGTTTGCCGAGATCTAGTGAATTGTGGATTTATGATCAGATTATCTATAAATATTATTCCAATCTTCTCTGAATTCTTATATGCATGATTTGCTATGTTTGCAAGTCTCTTCGAATTATCGGTTTAGTTTGGCCTACTAGATTGGCTTTTCTTGCAATGGGAGAAGTGCTTAGCTTTGGGTTCAATCTTGCGGTGTCCTTTCCCAGTGACATCAGGGGCAGCAAGGCACGTATTGTATTCCGTAAATAGTCATACGTGCTTATAGAAAGAACTTGCATGACATCTTTCATCCTACCCTCCCATGGCAGTGGGGTCCATAAGGAAACTAAGGGATATTAAGGCCTCCTTTTAATAGAGAACCAGAACAAAAGCATTAGCACATAGTGAATACATGAACTCCTCAAATTACGGTTATCACCGGAAGGTGTCCCGACTATTGTCACTCCGGGGTTTGCGGATAATAACACGTAATAGGTGACTATAACTTGCAAGATCGGATCTAGAACATAGATATAATGATGATAACATAAACGGTTCAGATTTGAAATCATGGCACCCGGGCCCAAAGTGACAAGCATTAAGCATGGCAAAGTCAAAGCAACACCAATCTCAGAACATACTGGATACTAGGGATCAAGCCCTAACAAAACTAACTCGATTACATGATGAATCTCATCCAACTCCCTCACTGACTAGCGAGCCTACGAAGGAGTTACTCACTCCCAGTGGGGAGCATCATGGAATTGGCGATGGAGAAGGGTTGGTGATGTCAAAGATCGAAGATTCCCCTCTCCGGAGCCCCAAACGGACTCCAGATCTGGCCTCCCGATGAAGAACAGGAGGTGGCAGCGGCTCCATCTCATGAAATGCGATAATTCTTTCTCCCTTATTTTTCGCTGAAAACAGGGTTCTATAGCATTGGAGATAGGGTCAGCAGGGCCACCAGGTGGGCACAACCCACCTGGGCGCGCCAGGAGGGGGGCGCGCCCTGGTGGGTTGTGCTCCCCCAGGGACCCCCCTGGTGGTTCTTAGCTCTAGTATTTTTCTTTTATTGTATAAAAATTCCCCAAAAAGTTTTGTTCCAATCCGATAACTTTTATTTCTGCACAAAAACAACACCATGGTAGTTCTGCTGAAAATAGCGTCAGTCCAGGTTAGTTTCATTCAAATCATGCAAATTAGAGTCCAAAACAAGAGGAAAAGCATTAGGAAAAGTAGATATGATGGAGACGTATCACTTATCCCTACTCCCATGGATATCCAGGCCTCCATGTGAGAAGATCCCCCAAGTGGATTCAAGACCCCTTCATGGGAAGATCCTTCCAGGATTCATGACCTCGCTCCTTCAAGGATTGGTATGAACTACTACCCTTTGTACCCTCTTGTGTTGTATTTGGATCTTTGTGCCTCTTATGTGTATGTGCATTTAGCATAGGTGTGATTTGGATCTAATTGATTGGGCGTTTTCTCTCTCGTGTTCTTTGCGTTCTTCGTGGGATCCCCCTCCAATCATGAAAGATCGACCCTTAGGGTTCCACCCTACATCATCTTGGTATCATGAGCCACGTTGATCACAAATTTGGAGTCTCCCCTACCAATTGTTTTTCCCCAATTTCAAAAATCCCCACAAAAATAGCCCTACCAAACTTTTTGTGATTTGTTGGTTGGATGATGTTTTGTTGAATTTGATCAGTGGACTTGATGTGTTTCGAGTGGATCTAGCGTCCCCACTTCCATCCACGAAACTCCCGCAATTTTGCTAGAATTTCTCTTCCCCAAAGTTTTCCACGATTTCGTCTACGGAGGATCTAAAGCACACTTATATTCATGAAAACATAGTAGGTTCAGATCTGAAATCATGGCACTCGGGCCCTATTGACAAGCATTAAGCATAGCAAAGTCATAGCATCATCAATCTCAGAACATAGTTGATATTGGGGATCAAGCCCTAACAAATTGACCCGATTACATGAAAATCTCATCCAAGTTCATCACCGTCTAGCAAACCTACGAAGGAATTACTCACTCCCGTTGGTGAGCATCATAAAATTGTTGATGGAAGATGGTTGATGATGATGATAGCGATGAATCCCCCTCTCCGAAGTCCCAAACGGACTCCAGAACAGCCCTCCCCATGAAGAACAAGAGGTGGCGTCGGCTCCGTATCGTAAAACACAGTGAAAGTTCTTTGATTTTTTTCTCCTCGGGGAAACACAATTTATAGCACTGGAATTAGGTCAGACGGTCACCTATGGGACCCACAAGGTAACAGGGCGTGCCCGAGGGGTAGGTGCACCCTTTTTCCTTGTGAGCAACAGGTGGCCCCCTCCGATGGATCTTCATTCCAGTATTTTTTATTTATTCCATAAAAAATCTCCAAAAGTTTCGTCCGATTCCGAGAACTTTTATTTCCGCACAATAGACGACACCATGGTAGTTTTGTTGAAAACAATGTCAGTCTGGATTAGTTTCATTCAAATCATGCAGATTAGGGTCCAAAACAAGAGCAAAAGTGTTTGGAAAAGTAGATACGATGGAGATGTATCATAGCTAGTCGAGGAACTCTTAGCACTTCTTCATTTCATGTTCCCTTTGTCACTCGTGTTCCTCGACTTAGCATGCAGCTCATATCTGGTGGTCAGATTGTTGACTCTAGTTGTAGGGTCATTCTCGATTTTGATTCGTGTTTTGTTCAGGATCGTCACACGGGAACTCTGCTTGGTGCTGGCCCTCGATGCTCTATTGGTCTCTAGGAGCTTGACTGGCTTCGTCTTCCCTCCGCTGCCACCACCGCCAGTCTTGCAGCCCCAGTTGTTGCGTCTATTAGCTCTTTTCAGCAGTGGTATCATCGTCTTGGTCATTTATGTGGTTCTCGTCTCTCGTCCTTGGCCCATTGCGGTGTTTTGGGGTCTATCTCTGGTAATGCTTCATTCGATTTTTTTGGGTTGTAGGCTTGGTAAGAAGATTCAGCTACCCTATCCTCACAGCGAGTCAGTGTCCAAGCGCCCTTTTGATGTCGTCCACTTTGATGTTTGGGGTCCGGCTCTTTTGCTTCGAAAGGGGGTCATCGCTACTATATTATCTTTATAGACGACTTTTCTCGGTATACTTGGATCTATTTTATGTCTTCTCATAGTGTGGTCTTATCTATATACAAAAAAGTTGCTGCCATGGTTCATACCCAGTATTCCACTCCTATTCGTGTTTTTCACACTGATTCAGCTGGTGAATATATCCCCCATGCGTTGTGAGGTTTCCTTGTTGAGTAGGGTACTCTTAAGTTCACTTTCCCTAGTGCTGATGCTCAAAATGGGGTGGCCGAGCGCAAGAACCATCACCTTCTTGAGATAATGCGTGCGCTGATGATCGCTGCCTCTGTTCCACCTCACTTCTGGGCTGAGGCTATTACCACCTCCACCTATCTCCTCAATATTCAACCATCTGCTTCTCTACAGGGTGGTATTCCTCTCGAGCGTCTTTATGGTCTTTCTCCTGATTATTCAGTGGTTCATTTGTTTGGTTGTGTTTGCTATGTTTTGCTTTCCCCTCACGATACACCAAACTAACCGCTCAGTCTGTTGGGTGTGTCTTTCTTAGATATAGTGATGAGCATAAGGGTTATCGATGTTGGGTGCGTATTTCTCGGGATGTGACCTTTGATGAGTTTCATCCCTTCTACCCGCGTCCAACCTTGTCGGTCCTTTTCACGGAGGACATATCTTTTCTTACCTTTCTGGATACACCTCCCTTTGTGCTGAGTATTCCTATGCCTCGTCCCACTATTATAGATCCAACGCCATCCTCTCCTACGGTTTCTTATCCTCCCTCATCGCATGACTCTCCACATTCATCATCGATACCTTCCCCTTCTCCACCTTCATCATCAATACCTTCCCCTTATCCACCTTCCTCACTGATACATTCCCCGTCACCACATCACCTCCTCCCTCCTTTTATTTCCATTGTACCCGAGGTCCACATGTTGTGGATGAGTCTACTGATGTGCCCTCTACTTCTGGTGTGTCTTCTTCCTCCTGTCAACCGACTTATGGTATTCGTTCTCGGCATTGTCAGCCCCCGCCGATATTCTCCTTCTCGCTATGGTCTTTCCACTGTGCTTGAGCGCACTTCTTATCGAGATGGTGTTGTTCAGCATGAATGGCAGTTTAGGAGATTGCTGACCTTGAGCGCACCGGCATGTGGGATCTAGTTTCTCTTCCTTCTTGTGTTCGTCCTATCACTTACAAGTGGGTCTATAAGATTAAGACTCGCTCTGATGGTTCTCTTGAGCGTTATAAAGCTCATCTTGTGGCTCGTGGTTTTCAGCAGGAGCATGGTCATGATTATGATGAGACTTTTGCTCCTGTGGCCCATATGACCACTATCCGCACACTTCTCATTATGGCCTCTATTCGCCACTAGTCTGTGTCTCAACTTGATGTCAAGAGTGCCTTTCTTAATGATGCGTTGCGTGAGGAGGTTTATATGCAACCACCACCTGGGTATTCAATTCCTGATGGCATGGATTGTCATCGCCGGCGCTCTCTCTATGGCCTTAAGCAAGCCCCCCACGCTTGGTTTAAGCATTTTGCCTCTGTGGTCACTTTAGCTGGTTTTTTGCCTAGTGCTCAGGATCCAACATTGTTTGTCCATCTTTCTGCTCGTGGTCGCACTCTTCTTCTTCTATATGTTGATGACATGATCATCACTAGCGATGATTCTGAGTGCATTGCCTTTGTTAAGGCCCGTCTCAGTGAGCAGTTTCTTATGTCTGATCTTGGTCCTCTTCGTTACTTTCTTGTGATTGAGGTTTCCTCAACCTCTAATGGCTTTTTTATTTTCCAAGATAAGTATATCCAGGATCTTCTTGCTCATGCGGCTCTTAGTGATGAGCGCACTGTTGAGACTCCTATGGATCTTAATGTTCACCTTCGCGCTTCTGATGGCGAGCCCTTATCTGATCCGACGCGTTATTGTCATCTTGTTGGTAGACTTGTCTATCTTGTTGTCACTCGTCCGGATATCCCCTATCTTGTCCACATTCTTAGCCAGTCTGCTTCTGCTCCCACTTCATTTTACTATAGTCACCTTCTTTGTGTTCTATGATATCTTCGTGGCACGATCACTCATCGTCTCTTTTTCCCTCGTTCCAGATCGTTACAACTCCAAGCCTATTCGGATGCTACGTGGGCTAGTGATCCTTCATATCGCCATTCACTTTCTGCTTACTGTGTTTTTCTTGGTGGTTCTCTCATTGCCTGGAAGACGAAGAAACATATTGCAGTTTCGCATTTGAGTGCAAAGGCCAAGTTGCGAGCTATAGCTCTTTTGATGGCAGAGGTGACTTGGTTACGATGGTTGCTGGAGGATTTTTGGTGTTTATGTTACTACACCTACCACCTCTTGTTAGACAGTACATGTGCTATCAGTATTGCGCGGGACCCCGTGAAGCATGAACTTACCAAGCATATTGGTGTTGATATTTTTTTTGCATGCTGCTGTGCAGGATCATGTTACTGCTCTTCAGTATGTGTCTTCCAAGTTACAGCTAGCAAACTTATTCATGAAGGCCCAGACTAGAGCGCAACATGGATGTCACCTCTCCAAATTATGTGTTGTGGATCCACCATGAGTTTGAGGGAGTTGTTAGAGTTATATTGATGATGGTCTTCGGCCTTTTCTATTCTAGATTTTTGACATCCTTTTGTACATGTGTATATATGCTGGCTATGGGCTCATAATAATATTGAGTTGGTTATTACTAAGAGCATCTCCACTCGCCACCCCCCAACATGCCCCCCAATCCCCTTTTTTATCGCTGGCTCGAAAAAATCATCCCCGTCGCACCCCCAGAAGCCCAGTTTTCGCCGGTTAGGGCCGAAATTGGCGCCGGCATACCCAGGCCAAACCAGGCGCGTTGGGGGCGTCGGGGGAAACATTTCTGGCGCGAAAGCCTGGTGGACCCGCCTAGTCAGCGACTGCGCGTCGCCGAGAATCTTTGTCGTCCTCATCGCCTCGTTTTCTCGTGGGAATCAATGCGAAGGTTGCCATCGGTCATCCTTGCATTGATTCACGGGCGGCGCAATGAAGGCGCTCCGCCGCGTGTCTCGCCCCCTCCCCGCCACGCATCCACATGCGGCAGCCCCGCTCGCCACACACTCGCCACTATAAAACCGCCCCCTCGCCGGTGGCACTTGCCTCGCCCACAGCCTCCCTCTCTCCCCCACCGACGAGCCCTCTCTCTCCTCGTCTCTCACCGCGACCATGTCCGAGCGCTACCCCGGCAACGGAGTGGCTGCCAACAGCTTCGACCACCGCCACCTGCACGAGGACAACGCTCGCCTCCTGTAAGAGGCGGACTACCCGGCGCCACTTGACATGCGGGTGCTGTGCTCGTGGAGGCTTGGCGCCGGTGGAGTCCCGGTGCCACCGCCACCCTCTGGTGCTGAACGGCGCACCAAGATCGCGCGGATCCGGTCGTCGCTGCCAGAGAGCACGCAGATCCAGCCGAGGTACGCTCCCGACAACCACGCGCTATGACTGTCGTACTTCGACCGCCGCCACGAACGACGTGGAACCCCGCGGATGCCTCAACTCCGAGGGGTGGCTCCAATGGTGGGGCATCCCCGGGCGCACGCTCGAAGCCGTCCTCGAGCACATTGAGGCCGGCAACTCGCCACGGTTGGAGTACTCGGTGCCCCCTCCTTCTCTCGCCGCCGCGACAGTTCCTGGACGCCGAGAAGAATGGAGATGGCATCCTCGTCCTTGCCGGGCTCCTGTTCCTCCGGGTCGCAGGCGCTCCTCCCCGTCAAGCCGGAGACGAGGGAGACGCCGCTCGAGCGGCACACCCGCGGCTGTGCTCTCGTCATCAACGAGGGCGGCGTCCCTTCTCCTCCTTCCCCCGCCTCGTCAAGCCGAAGACCGAGCTGGTGCTCCTCCCCATGAAGAAGGAGCACGAGGCCATGGCCGCCGACGAGGAGACCGGCCTCAAATGGGCGTGGAACGACTACGTTCGGCCAGAGATGGAGCGCCAGCACCGCGCCCTTGAGGAGATCACCGCCCGGTGCCACGGCCGCGAGAAGGGCGGCGTCGTCATCCTCGATGACAGCGACGAGGAGGCGCCCGGACCGTCTAACCCCGTCCGCCACGGCGACCAAGGGCAGGGGTGCAATAAGGATGGTGGCAGCATGCAGGACGAAGGCGGTGACGATGGCGGCGACGACGACGGCGACAACTATACCAACTTCCATAGGCTCATCGGCATGTAGAAGGCTCAAGGCGGCGGCGGCGTAGTAATATTAGTAGTAGTTTTAGTTTCTTTCTAAAATTGTGTTTTCAGTTTGTATAAATATCAATGAAAATGCCTGAATTTCCTCCAAATTTGTGTCGTTTGTATGAAGTTTGGCGGAATTTGATTTTCAAAAACGGCGTCTGGGGCTAGCTTGGGGCGGCAGTTGGGAAACCGACTGCCCCCACGCTGATTTTATCGTTGGTTGGCCCCCAAGCGATGCTATTTCAAGCCCCTGGAAGGTCGAACGGCTGGAGATGCTCTAAGGCCAACTCCAGCGCACGACCCCAAATGGGCGTCCCTTTTGGCATGCTTTCGCCCGTTTGGATAGGGCAATGGGGTCGTGTCCGGGCCTTTCTTGGGATGCGGTGGCCGTGCACCCAACGCGCGGATGCATCCTTTGGCCCCATCATGTCCAAGACGGCTAAAATGCCCATATATTCATATTTCAATGTTCAACACTAGTTTGCACGTCCAAATATTAATTGTCTCAAATATAAATAGTTTTACAACCAAAGCGAAATTGTCTCGAATAAAATAGTTTTACAACGAAATCGAAATTATCTTGCATAACATTGATGAACCAATACATCTATTGGTTGCCAATGTGATTCCACATGTGCTCAACCAAGTCATTTTGAAGATCCAAATGAGTGTGCCAATCACGTAGTTCCCGATGGAATTGGGTAAATTGTTCAAACGTGGCCAGTTCTTGGTGCATGGGCTCAATATTTTCACCTTGAAAATCAAATCCTTAGTCGAAGATTCTGTTATCATGCTCGCCCTCGACGATCATGGTGTGCATGTTCCCTTCATCCGATGTCAGTGCAGGGTGTCGAATGATACCCCATCGGGATTGAAGCACACCCAAAGCACGCTCCACATCCTTTCTAGCACTCTCTTGCATTTGGGCAAATCTCTGTCTCTTCTCACCTTGGGGTTTCGATATTATCTTCACAAAAGTTGACCATTGAGAATATATATCATCAGCTAGGGAGTATCCCTTGTTGTAGTGGTGGCCATTGACCTCAAAGTTGACCGGTGGGGAGTGGCCTTCTGCAAGCCTTGCGAAGACTGGAGAACGTTGCAGCACGTTGATATCATTGTGAGAACATGCCATGCCGAAGAAAGAATGCCATATCCAAAGATCTTGTGAAGCCACTGCTTCTAATATGACAGTGCATGCTTTAACATGCCCCTTGTACTGGCCCTGCCAAGCAAATGGACAGTTCTTCCACTCCCAGTGCATACAATCTATGATGCCAAGCATGCCTGGAAAGCCTCTATTGGCATTGATCGCCAACAGTTCTGTATCAGCGGCATTTGGCTGCCTCAAGTATTCAGAGCCAAACACTGCCACCACGGCCTTGCAGAAGTTGTATAGTGACAGCAGACATGTGGACTCACTCATGCGCACGCACTCATCCACCAAATCGTCTGGAATTCCATATGCAAGCATGCGGATGGCCGCGGTGCATTTCTGATAAGAGGAGAATCCAAGCTTTCAAAAGGCATCCTTTTGCACTCGAAGTATGGGTCATGAGCAACCACTCCCTCTCGGATATGATTGAACACTTGCCTTGCCATACGAAAACGGCGTCAGAATTTATCCGGTTTGAAGAGCGGGGTATTCGCAAAGTAATCTACATAGAGCAGGGCGTGTCCTCTCTCTCTGTTGCGGTTCAGGTTGGGAGCATGGCCAGGGACTGACCCACTGTACCGAGGAAGCTGTCGTTGAATGTGGTCGTGAATGAACAATGCAGCCACCACAAGATCTTTGTCATACGAGGACGAATTGTTCGATGAATAAATAAAGTGGTTGAAGAAAAATTTATCTCCACTATCCATACCTTTGTGGGCAAAGTGTCAAACACCTTGCGGTCGTGGTGGCTAAGAGGCCGCGATGATCACCTCGGCGCAGCAGGGGTGGTTAGCGGCCGACTACAGGCCACTCTCGAGCACTCGACGGAAGTTGACGTGGTCCATAGCCATAGCCGGCGGTCGTATCCCCTCTGGCACCGGCTACGACGGTGACGGTCAAAACTCCTACGAACGCGCAGGCGTGGTGGCAGCCATGTCGAGACGTGGTTTGGTATGGACGGCCGGGGGTTGGGCAGCGAGGAGGCGGCCGGATAATAGTGGTGGCGCCGACGGTGGGGTGGGGCGGGGAGAGCGGGTGGAGGGGTTGAAGGCGAATGGAGTGCTAGTGTCCCCGACAGGAGGGCCACGGGGAGGACAAGGGCGTGCGTCCAACCCGTCTGCGCGATGTCCGGTTCACCCTAAACACGGCGCAAGTTTGGGCCAGAAATGGGTCGAAAACGAACGAAAACCAGGCATTCGTTCGTTGGAAAACGATCATTTTCAACCAAATGATAACAACCAAAGCGTAAACCGCGTACGATAACTGCCACGTGTCCTTGCATGGACGCAGGCACAATTCTTCCTCTGCTGCCTTATCTCCACACACGACGTAGCTAAAGCATGGGCCTGGCTTTTTTTCGAGTGTACGCCAATGGTGTACCTTGGCTTTATAGAAGGGAGAAAAATATGTACAAGAGATTACATGTCGCTAGTTCGGAGTCACAAGCCGACCCTAACCAAGCCTCCACACCACTCCCTAGCTCTACGCGACTACTCTATGATTGGTTATCCTCCAAAAGCTCCTGCCTTGGCCCAGGTCCACAGCTCATCAAAGATTGAGTCTACCGTGTTCCATTCTTTCTTGATCGTGCCCGTGCCGAAGACCCTTGCATTCCTTTGCTTCCATATCGTCCAACATATTAACATCACGAAGGTGTCAAATCCTTTCCGAGACTGTTTATGAATTAGCTTTCTCGTATCCTTCCACCACTGCACCAATCTAGAGTCATTGGTTGGGCAAAGGTCGGTCGTCAACCCCATCCTAGTAATGCAGCGGAACCACACTTGCCGCGAGAACACGCACTGCAGCAAAATGTGGTCGACTATATCCTCATCCTGGTCCCACATGTAGCATTTGGATGCTTGGTCTTGCAATACATGCCTAGCTCTCCTGTCCGAAGTCCAAAGACGATACTGGACTGCGAGCCACATGAATACCTTGCATGCAAGCGGTGCCCAACACTTCCATATTGCTCCGAAGCAGTGAAATCTGACTCCTCCCTCGCATGACATCTTGTACGCAGATGATGCAGTATAGACTCCAGATGTGTTCCAAGCCCAGATTTGGCGGTCCTCAACCTGAGCGTCCAAATGAACTTCCAACAGAATATCCCAAAGTCTGATGAACTGGGCGAGGCCCTCAGTGCATATCTCTCCCACGACATCATCCATCCACGAATGCATGTGCATCGCATCCCGCACAAGTCTCCTGTTTGTCACTTGAGTCTGCACCTTTGCCACAACCAAGGGTGCAAAATCTTTAATAGCTACTCCATGTATCCATCGGTCTTTCCAGAACAAGGTCTTGCTTCCTGAGCCAACTTCCCATTTGACTAAACTCCCAAAGGCTTGGTCCACCTTTTTGTAGGATCGGAAGTATGTCTAGAGGGGGGGTGATTAGACTACTTGACAACTTAAAATCTTAGCCTTTTGATTGGAGTAGATTCTTAGCAAGTTCACAATGATAACCAAGTCAAGTATCACCCTACACATGCAATTCTAGAGTTGTGGCAGCGGAAAGTAAATTGCACGTATAGTAAATGAGAGGTGGAGAAGAGCAAACGCAATTTGGAGACACGGAGATTTTTCTCGTGGTTCCGATAGGTGGTGCTATCGTCAATCCACGTTGATGGAGACTTCAACCCACGGAGGGTAACGGCTGCGAGAGTCCACGGAGGCTCCACCCACGAAGGGTCCACGAAGAAGCAACCTTGTCTATGCCATCATGGCTTACGCCCACGGAGGACTAGCCTTACTCGGGGTAGATCTTCACGAAGTAGGCGATCTCCTTGCCCTTACAAACTCCTTGGTTCAACTCCACATCATGACGGAGGCTCCCAAGTGACACCTAACCAATCTAGGAGGCACCACCTCCAAAAGGTAATAGATGGTGTTGGTGATGATGAACTCCTTGCTCTTGTGCTTCAAATGATAATCTCCCCAACACTCAACTCTCCTCACTGATTTGGCTGTGGTGGAGGAAGGGATTGAGTGGAAAGCAACTTGGGAAGGCTAGAAATCAAGTTCCATATGGTGGGAGTGGAGCAACTTGATCTCAACACAAGGGTAGGTAGTTTTCTTCTCGAAATGTAAGGTAGGAGTGGTAGTTCTTTCGATGGCTCTCTCCACGAATGAAGAGGAGGTGGAGGGTATTTATAGCCTCCACACAAAATCCAACTGTTACACACATTTGACCAATCTCGGTCGGACGAAGTTGACAACTCGGTGGGACCGAAAGTTCAAATCTTGTGAGCGTTGGGATTTTCAGTGGGACCGAAAATACAATCTCGGTTAGTCCAATTCTTCCAAAGTCTAGGGTTTGCCAATCTCGGTGGGACCGACTTTCTCATCTCGGTGACACCGATTTGAGTCTGAAGGTTCTGAAGCTTGGCAACACCAATTTCGGTATGACCGAGTTTGGAATCGGAAAATCCGAGAATCTTAGGGTTTGGGTATATGGTGAGGTGGTTCATCTCGGTGTGACTGGTTTGGAATCGGTGGGACCGAGATTACTTATGAGTTTATGTTGGAGTGAAAGATTGCTGATAGTTTGAGAGATAAATCACTAAGCACTTGAGCGACCAGATCATCATCATAACCTCATCCCCTTTTAATAGTATTGGCTTTCCTATGGACTCAATGTGATCTTGGATCACTAAAACAAAAATGGAGTCTTGAGCTTTTGCCAATGTTTTCCTTAGCATTTTGAGGGTCCACATCATCGGTCATTGCCATACCCATATCACTGAACTTTCTGAAATATTCTCAAGAAATGATTAGTTCAATGATATATATGTTGTTATTAATTACCAAAACCACCCGGGGATTAGTTGCACTTTCAATCTCCCCCTTTTTGGTAATTGATGACAACATATAGATCAAAGCTTCGACAAATGATATAATCAATGAATAACATCGTCGCTTTGAGAAGTATGTGATAAGCAAGAGCTCCCCCTAAATTTGTGCATTATTTAAGATTTGCGTTTGAATGCAAATGCACAATCGATTAGGATCATGGGTTACTCTTCCATGTCACATACATCTTGGTGGAGCGCACAAAATGATAAGAATGAATAACATGCACCCAATCACCAAGACATGAGTAAGTGATCATACAAGATGTGAATGGAATATGATAAGCATCAAGCACACATTAAGCACAGTATGATCAAGCACTCATCAAGATCGAGCAAACGTAGTATCAAACACACGAAATGTCTCAAAGAACTCAAAAGTATCTCAAGGAAAACCGCAAACGAAAGAGCAAAACGAGCACTCTCTCTCGAAGTCCTATGATCTATACAATTTCTCCCCTTTGGCAACAAGTTACCAAAAGTTCGAAAGGTATAGAGCTAATCATCACTAGGGACTCTGCTGGCGGCTCTGTCTGCGCCCATGGAGTGGAGATAGCTGCATCTGCAAAAGCTTCTGCTGAAGTCTGTGGAGCTGGAGGAGTGGATCTTGGTGGTCTTTGAACCGACGGAGCTGTAGGAGGTGCTGATGTAGTAGCCCTGGGTGCGATAATGGAATAGCAGCTGATCTGGGCTTTGTGGGCACTGCAGCAGCTGCTCATAGTCATCTGGACTAGATCATCTTCCATCTCCCTCATGAGTTCTGCCTTCTCCTCTTCGCTTCCTCAATGTCGCCTCAAGCTTGTTGGCGGTGACTGCACTTCATCGACTTGACGCCCGAGCATGGAACTTATCTTCAACGATCCTCTCAAGGCTCTCCCGAGATCGCACTATGCTGGCCAGGCGTAGCTCAATTCTCGAGTGGCTTCAAGAAGTTGTTCTCAACGCTCTTGGGCTTTTTCTTTGCTTCCTTCTCAGCTTTAGCTTGTTTGGCAGCTTCAGACTTAGCATGTCCTTCGACAGATGTGGGAGCATCCTCAGTCATCACAACTTCATTATCTTCGTGTTCAGGCTGCAATGGCAAGTGGGGTCTATCCAACAGGTAGGTGTCCGTGCCAAACTTGGCATTAATGAGCATCTGAATATGCGGAGCAAACCCACACGACCTCTTCTGGTCTGCTGCTGTCCTCTTGATAGTCTCAACTATCAGGTCCATCACCTTAAAAGGTGTCTTCTGATCTAGAATGTGCAGCATGTTGATAGAATACCCTCTTATCATGCGGTGGTCTCCTGACTTGGGCATCAAAGTATGCCTCAGAATGGTATTGGTGGTTGGGAGACCTGCCTGAAGATAATAGACTGAACCAAGCTTCCATATCTCAACATCCTTCTCAGATACCTCATTGTACATGTTCTTCATTGACTCGTGATTTTTCTTCGGAATGCCATAGACATCAACATCATCTTCCCTTGAGACTGGTGCATTCAGCAACGCTCTCCATTCCTCAACTGTTGAATGGAATCTCTGCCCTTCTGTCATCCATACAATTCTGCCATCTGGATAGAAGTGTGCGGTGGCATAGAACTGCATGATCATCTCATCATTCCAAGCGGTCGATTTCGACCAACAAACTCTGCAATCCCACAAGCGGTGAAGCTTTCATGCACATGTGGGAAATAGTCTCTGTGCTCTTCATGTCAATGTAATCCCGGTCTACATATCCGTGTCAAGAATAATTGGTTTCTTATCCATGAGCACCTTTGTCTCATAAAAGTCTTGTTGCTCTCGGTGTGGAATCTTGGGTCAACTGCTGTCCTTCTCCGTGGCATATGGATCAACTTGCCTCCATAGCTCGAGACCTTTGTCCTTTCTTTCCTTCATATTTTCAGCTCGAGGATGAGCATCATTATGAACTGGCAGTTTACATCGAGCTTTAGCAAAACATGAGCCTCATCATCGATTCTGCAGGTGGCACATTGTCCTTCTTCTTCTCCAAGCGGTATGTTCCTCACAGTTTTCTTTGGCTTGGCAAGAGGTTTGGCTTGGGCTGCCTTTGCTTGAGCTGATGGCTTAGCTTTTGTGGGTGCTCCTGCTCGATGGCATCTCCCATCAACTTCGCTTCGAGGAGGCTGAGGTGCTTCCTCATCGAATCATCATCATCGCTTCTTCATGAACTAGCCTCTTCCTCTTGGAAGTTTTCTTGATCTTTTTGGAGGTTTCTTCTTCCATGCTTGAGCTTCGCAACAATGGATTTCTTCACCTTGCTGGTGCCTTTCTTTGACTGTTTACCTTGATAGCCCTTGGCAACCACTTGCCTTTTTGGCTTAGAAGTTATCTCCTCATCTGCAACAAAGTCAGAATCCTCCTCATCAGAATTCCTCTTCTTCACATGCCGTGGCAGCTGCAGTAGATCCACTTGGAGTGCTCCTCTCTCCATCATCTGAAAAACTGCTTTCTTACGGACTTGTAGCTGCCTCGGGAATCTCAACGGCAACTCAGGACCTGTTCGATTGTCACTTCCATCGACATGAGTGACAACTTTGTGAATAGAATAGGTATAGGCGAGAATAGAAGAGTTATCACAAACTGCAGAGGATTTTGCAAAAAGAATGAGTTCAAACTTTAGTTTTAGGTTTTCACAGAATACATTTCGGTCTGACCGAGTCTATAAATTCGGTGAATCCGAAGTGTCTAAACAGACCATATACACCACTTTCGGTTGGACCGAGATGGGTTTCGGTCTAGCCGAGAGCACTAGGGTTTCACTAAATCCTCACTTCGGTCTTACCGATTTGCACAACTCGGTTTCACCGAAAAGTGTAGTGCAATGACCAGAGGCCAAATCGGTCAGTCCGAAAATGTAGAATCGGTCACACCGAGATGTGTTCGGCGGAAACCTAACCCTAAAATTTTCACTCGAATTTTGTTCTATGATCTAATCTGCTGGATAGAAGGATTTCAATCTTGGCAAGAAACTAGGCAAAGCCTATCGTGCATTGAATCAGCGGTTTGAAGCACGAGAGGGTTGAAACTCACCCAATACGGTGGAGCTTCACTACGGCGGCAACGGCGCGATGAGAAAGACCGTTGACGGCGATGGAGACCCGCGGCGAGGGCGCACAGGTGATGGCGGAGACGATCCAAGACCAAGGCGACGGCAATAAGGGTTTGAGGGCGGGCGTTTGAAGAAGTAATCAACGCGCTGTCCTCGGGTATATATACCCTTGGGTGTCGGTGGGACCGAGTTTGAAAACTTCGGTGGGACCGAGATGGTTAATCGTGCGATTACACACTTCGTCACGCCGAAATTTGAAACTTCGGTTTCACCGAGGTGAAAACCTAGATCAATCCAAGTGATTTGGTCCGTCCGATTTGAGTATATTGGTTTGACCGAAAGTACTTAGAAGGTTTTGGAAGTTAGGCTTTTGACGGATCGGTGGCTCGAGTGCTCCTCACTCGGTGCGTCCAAAAAGTCTTGTTCAAAGTTTGTGATATAAGCATGAATAGAGTTTGAGACAAGAAAGCATAGATAGCTAGGGAGGAACTTAGGCATTCTTGTCCATCCATTTGGTCAAAAAGAAAATCCAAAAGACCAAAGCAACAAATGGATGTCCTCGAATGGATAAAATCATGCATCCAATATGCTCACACAATAAGATAGCAAATGAAATATGTGTCAAACATGCACAAACAAAACACTTAGCAACTAGCACACAATTTGGCGATGACTAGGTCATCTATATATGAGTATATTGACTTAGGAGTCAAATGAGAACATTTGATCATAGGTCATACTCATCGTTTAAGCACAAGTGGGTTACCACTTTTCCATAAAGCATTAATGTGTTCACATCATTAGAAGATGCTTTAGCTCATTTCTTTAGAGCAAAGCTCCCCCTTGATGTGAGAACCCCTTTTAAAGGGTCAAACTAACCTTGGGTTGTCGTTGAAGACTTCATGTAGATGTTGAAGATGTGGATGCTCAATGTTGATGAAGATCATCAAGAGTTGGGAGCAATCCTTTGGATTCGGGCACTTTCAATACCTACATGGGTTAGTCCCACAAGGAACAAACAAGGGTATCCATGGACATAGATTGAAGTACACAATAGATGATGTCCATGAAAGCAATGATTACCTTGTCCCTTGACTTACCAACATGAGGGTTTGTGACTCCATGAACTAGTGCAAGATGTGGAAGTTGATTGCACAAGTCCTTGCCAAAATGAATGTGAGTGAAGTATATTGGCGGAGTCACCCTCAAGAACTCTCTAGTTCTTCTTCTTGGGATCCACATCATCTTGATGGGAATCCTTGGGGTAGTAGTTGAGCTTGTCAAGTAGAACTTGAAGTTGCCTTGGGAACCCACTTGACCATGGCCTTGGGTGCTTCAATAAATGCATCAATCTCCTCTTGAAGCTTGTCCTTGCCTTTTAGCTTGTGGTCTTGTGGTGGAAGGTCATCTTGAGCTTGTTCTTCATTTGAAGAAGTAGGATCATACTTCTTCTCTTGAGAGACAAACTTTGGAGTGGGATATTGACCTTCTTCCCATTCAACACCCTCGGCGTTGAACTTTCGCTCAAAACCAATTCCTTGATTCTTCGGTGTCTTCCTTGCTTGCGAACAATTTCCTCAAAGCTCTTGCTTCCGCAAGACTCTTGTAGACACCTTTCTCTATAATCCCTTTCAATAGACTATTTTCTTGCTCAAGTGAAACTTGGCTTGAAACATTGTTAGTGGAATCAAGAGAATTACTAGAAGTAACAACATTTGATTTAGCATGATTATTGCTACTACTAGAGGAAGAATTTTTCTTATGCTTGTCATGCTTAGTTTTGATAGGTGGCAAGAAATTAGACAAGAGAAGTCGTTTGGCAAGATATGAAGAACTCTTCTTTCAAGATCGTCATTGATAGCTTTTAGAAACTCATGTTCTTGCTCTAGATTGAGCTTCTCGAGCGTAGCTTCTCATGAGATCTTAGGAGCTCTCTATGATCTTCTTGAGTTGTTTCATGAGCTAACTTAAGAGTGTTTAGTTCTTTAGTTAGTCGCTCAATCTCCTTCATAGCATTGTCATTCGACTCTTCTCGACTATAAAGACTACTAGCATGTTCATCATTACTAAGCTCACTAGATTTATCATGTAAAAGCTCATCTTCACCAAGCAAGTCATCCTCATCACTATCAAAGTCAATAAACTCAGGATGTGATACCTTGGGGCCTTTTGCCATGAAGCATCTTCCAATTCCCTCATTTGGTGAATCAAATATGTCATAGGAGTTGGAGTTGGAGGACACGAGAGCAAGACCGCAACACCTTCATCTTGATCAGATTCGGAGTTGGAGTGATAGCTTCTTTCGAGTGATTGTCGAGTCGGAGCCGAAACCCATTCACCAACATGAGCTTGATGTTTTCTTCTTGTGTAGCTCCTTGATGACTTGTCTTTCCTTTCCGAATCCTTGCTTCTCCGAGAGGATCTTCGCTCATAACGATCATCTCTACTCCTTCTCTCTTTCGAGGCGACTCTTCTCTTGAGCTTCTTCTTCTTGGAGATTCTTCTCTTCTCTTGTGGGAGTCGAACACTCATTTGAGTAGTGTCCGGTCTTCCACAATTGTAGCAGTTTCGATCACGACTAGAAGATCTCTTTTCATCATATGATCTAGACTTTGAGCTTCTCTCCTTGCTTCTACTCTTGTAGAATTTGTTGAAGTTCTTCACCATTAGGCTTATCTCTTCATTGGAAACTAGCTTGTCACTTGAGGTTGTGGGAGCTTCAACTGCAGCTTTGTAAGCACCACTTGACTTGTTGTGAAGCTCTTCCTTATCTTTAAGTGTCATCTCATGAGCAACAATCCTTCCAATGACTTGGTAGGCTTGAGATCTTTGTAGTTTGGCATCATTTGGATCAAAGTGCACACGGTGTCATACTTTCCATCCAAAGCTCTGAGAATCTTCTTGATGATGAATCGGTCGGTCATTTCTTCACTTCCTAAGCCTGCCATCTCATTGGTGATGAGAGCAAGCCTAGAGTACATTTCAGCGACTCCTTCACCTTCCTTCATCTTGAACTTGTCAAGTGACCTTGAAGAACATCTAGCTTTGATTCCTTCACGGACTCAGACCTTCGTGCATTTCACCAAAGTATCCCAAATCTCTTTTGCATTCTCAAGACGGCTGATCTTGTTGAACTCCTCGGGACACAAAGCATTGAAGAGAATGTCACAAGCTTGAGCATTGTTCAGAACATCCGCAACTCATCCGCAGAGCTTCGCGATCCGTACTTTTCCTTCCTCAAGAACTCACCTTGCAAGCCAACACAAATAATGCCCCATGCGCGTGGTTATGTCCAAGAATATGCATTTTCATTTTATGCTTCCAACTAGCAAAATTTGAACCATCAAAGTAAGGACCTCACGGAAATTACCCTCACTAGACGCCATACTCTCCTAGGTTGTGAAACCAAGCTTATGGAGTCCAATGCAATGGAAACCAATCCAATGGAGACCAAAGCTCGATACCACTTGTAGGATCGGAAGTATGTCTAGAGGGGGTGATTAGACTACTTGACAACTTAAAAACTTAGCCTTTTGATTGGAGTAGATTCTTAGCAAGTTCACAATGATAACCAAGTCAAGTATCACCCTACACATGCAATTCTAGAGTTGTGGCAGCGGAAAGTAAATTGCACGTATAGTAAATGAGAGGTGGAGAAGAGCAAACGCAATTTGGAGACACGGAGATTTTTCTCGTGGTTCCGATAGGTGGTGCTATCGCCAATCCACGTTGATGGAGACTTCAACCCACGGAGGGTAACGGCTGCGAGAGTCCACGGAGGGCTCCACCCACGAAGGGTCCACGAAGAAGCAACCTTGTCTATGCCATCATGGCTTACGCCCACGGAGGACTAGCCTTACTCGGGGTAGATCTTCACGAAGTAGGCGATCTCCTTGCCCTTACAAACTCCTTGGTTCAACTCCACATCATGACGGAGGCTCCCAAGTGACACCTAACCAATCTAGGAGGCACCACCTCCAAAAGGTAATAGATGGTGTTGGTGATGATGAACTCCTTGCTCTTGTGCTTCAAATGATAATCTCCCCAACACTCAACTCTCCTCACTGATTTGGCTGTGGTGGAGGAAGGGATTGAGTGGAAAGCAACTTGGGAAGGCTAGAAATCAAGTTCCATATGGTGGGAGTGGAGCAACTTGATCTCAACACAAGGGTAGGTAGTTTTCTTCTCGAAATGTAAGGTAGGAGTGGTAGTTCTTTCGATGGCTCTCTCCACGAATGAAGAGGAGGTGGAGGGTATTTATAGCCTCCACACAAAATCCAACTGTTACACACATTTGACCAATCTCGGTCGGACAAGTTGACAACTCGGTGGGACCGAAAGTTCAAATCTTGTGAACGTTGGGATTTTCGTGGGACCAAAATACAATCTCGGTTAGTCCAATTCTTCCAAAGTCTAGGGTTTGCCAATCTCGGTGGGACCGACTTTCTCATCTCGGTGACACCGATTTGAGTACGTATGTTCTGAAGCTTGGCAACACCAATTTCGGTATGACCGAGTTTGGAATCGGAAAATCCGAGAATCTTAGGGTTTGGGTATATGGTGAGGTGGTTCATCTCGGTGACTGGTTTGGAATCGGTGGGACCGAGATTACTTATGAGTTTATGTTGGAGTGAAAGATTGCTGATAGTTTGAGAGATAAATCACTAAGCACTTGAGCGACCAGATCATCATCATAACCTCATCCCCTTTAATAGTATTGGCTTTCCTATGGACTCAATGTGATCTTGGATCACTAAAACAAAATGGAGTCTTGAGCTTTTGCCAATGTTTTCCTTAGCATTTTGAGGGGTCCACATCATCGGTCATTGCCATACCCATATCCTTGAACTTTCTGAAATATTCTCAAGAAATGATTAGTTCAATGATATATATGTTGTTATTAATTACCAAAACCACCCGGGATTAGTTGCACTTTCGGTCTCCCCCTTTTGGTAATTGATGACAACATATAGATCAAAGCTTCGACAAATGATATAATCAATGAATAACATCGTCGCTTTGAGAAGTATGTGATAAGCAAGAGCTCCCCCTAAATTTGTGCATTATTTAAGATTTGCGTTTGAATGCAAATGCACAATCGATTAGGATCATGGGTTACTCTTCCATGTCACATACATCTTGGTGGAGCGCACAAAATGATAAGAATGAATAACATGCACCCAATCACCAAGACATGAGTAAGTGATCATACAAGATGTGAATGGAATATGATAAGCATCAAGCACACATTAAGCACAAGATGATCAAGCACTCATCAAGATCGAGCAAACGTAGTATCAAACACACGAAATGTCTCAAAGAACTCAAAAGTATCTCAAGGAAAACCGCAAACGAAAGAGCAAAACGAGCACTCTCTCTCGAAGTCCTATGATCTATACAATTTCTCCCCCTTTGGCAACAAGTTACCAAAAAGTTCGAAAGGTATAGAGCTAATCATCACTAGGGACTCTGCTGGCGGCTCCTGTCTGCGTCCATGGAGTGGAGATAGCTGCACCAATTTCGGTATGACCGAGTTTGGAATCGGAAAATCCGAGAATCTTAGGGTTTGGGTATATGGCTGAGGTGGTTCATCTCGGTGTGACTGGGTTTGGAATCGGTGGGACCGAGATTACTTATGAGTTTATGTTGGAGTGAAAGATTGCTGATAGTTTGAGAGATAAATCACTAAGCACTTGAGCAACCAGATCATCATCATAACCTCATCCCCTTTTAATAGTATTGGCTTTCCTATGGACTCAATGTGATCTTGGATCACTAAAACAAAAATGGAGTCTTGAGCTTTTTGCCAATGTTTTCCTTAGCATTTTGAGGGGTCCACATCATCAGTCATTGCCATACCCATATCACTGAACTTTCTGAAATATTCTCAAGAAATGATTAGTTCAATGATATATATGTTGTTATTAATTACCAAAACCACCCGGGGATTAGTTGCACTTTCACTTTTTGTCCGCGGTCAAGTTGAGGCCTTGCCACGGTCTGGAATCATCCGTGCGTCTAAGCCATTACCATCTTAGTCTTAAGGCGATGCCGTGTTTAGACAGGTCTATAACACCCAAACCTCCCAAGTGCTTGGGCCTACACATCCTAGCCCATGAGACGACACATTTGCCTCCATTCGCCGCCTCGGTTCCGGCCCAAAAGAATGCCCGACAACCCTTGTCCACTCTCTCCAGCGCCCATTTGGGTGCCTCCGCTATCATGAGGTGATGCGTAGTGCGCGCCCTCATTACTTGATTGACAAGAATGAGCCTCCCTGGCCTTGTCACAAGACCCCTTTGCCATCCTGGCATGATGTGGAGACCGTGTCAATAATCGGTTGCCACTTTGATCTTTTTAGTTGCCTGATGCTAAGCTGGAGCCCAAGGTATTTGCATGGAAATGTGTCAATTCTCCATGGCAGCGCAGACTTCACAAGCTCTTCATCCTCATTTTTTGCTCTGATCAAGATTGCCGCAGATTTGGAAAAGTTCACCTTGAGCCCCGATGCCACTCCGAATAAAGCATAGACTTCTTTAACGAACATAAGGTCTGGCCATGCTGGTTTTATGAAGAGCACCACATCATCAGCATACAGGGACAAGCGCTGCATTGGACTATAGTCGTTGATGGTACTAAGCACTTGTGCCTCATGTGCCTTGGATTGATTGGCGTGAGCACATCCATGGCAATAACAAAAAGCAAGGGGGATATCGAGTCCCCTTTCCTCAGCCCTTTAGCATGCATGAACTTGTGACCGGCACATCCATTTACTAGGACCCTCAAGCTGGCAGTGGTGAGAAAGACCGCAATACAAGAAATCTAGCGCTCCGAGAAACCCTTGGCTCTTAACACCTCAAACAGAAATAGCCATGCCAGCGAATCAAAAGCTTTTGTTATGTCAAGCTTGAGCATCACTCCCTTGGCTTTCCTCCTATGCAGCGTGTGTGCCATTTGCCGAACCAGAAGAAAGTTGTCATGCAAGCATCTGCCCTTAATGAATGCGGACTGGTTCGCCTGAACTATTTCTCCCATGCGTGGTCTTAGCCTAGCAGTCAACAGCTTGGACGCTATTTTAGGCATACTGTGCAAAAGGTAAATAGGCCGGAAGTCGAATACCGTGCAAGCTTCTGGTGACTTTGGTATCAGGGTAATCAAACCTTGGTTGAGCCTTCCAAATCCCCTTCCATTGCCAAGGAACAACTTGTGGATCGCAGCAACTAGATCCACCTTGATGATCTCCCATGCTTTTTGAAAGAAAATGCCAATGAACACGTTCGGCCCCGGTGCTTTGTCTGAAGGCAAATCCTTGATAACTGCCCAGATTTCATCTTCCGAGAACACACGGTCTTGGTCCGAAAGATCAATGGTCGTGACACCAAGCGCCTCCAAATCAAGCGTAAAATCACGTGCTCCATCCTTGCCTAGCAGATCCTTGTAAGCTTTATAGAAGGCTTCCTCCTTGCCTTTCTGATCCGTGATGATGCACCCATCCATGGTCAAGGAAGGGTTGTAGTTTTTCATATGCCTCCCATTCGCTACCAGGTGGAACAGCTACGTGTTAGCGTCCCCTTCTTGAAGCCATGTAATTCTTGACCTCTGTCTCGCAATAGTCTGTAACGC
Source organism: Aegilops speltoides (assembly GCA_021437245.1). NCBI lineage: Eukaryota > Viridiplantae > Streptophyta > Magnoliopsida > Poales > Poaceae > Aegilops > Aegilops speltoides. The sequence continues at coordinate 412,577,054 of CM038144.1, forward strand.
CCCGGATCCAATGCGCCAGGTGTCCGCCAGTCATTCGCCGTCGTTGCCATGTCATTTGCTTGCGTGTTGCACTTTGCCATGTCATCATCTGCATGTTATCATGTCATCATGTGCATTTCATTTTGCATACATGTTCATCTCATGCATCCGAGCATTTTCCCCGTTGTCCGTTTTGCAATCCGGCGCTCCTATGTCCCCCGGCGTCCCCTTCTTCTCTCTTGTTGTGAGCGGGTATTAAACTTTCTCGGAATGGCCCGAGGTTTGCCAAGCGGCCTTGGTATAGCACCGGTAGACCGCCTGTCAAGTTTCGTGCCATTTGGAGGTCGTTTGGTACCCCAACGGTTAACCGGGTAACCGCAAAGCCCTCTTTGAGTTGCAGCCCAACACCCCTTCCAAAGTGGCCCAAAACCCATCAAACTCCCCTCCATGCTCTTGGTCGTTCGATCACGATCGCGTGGCCGAAAACCGCTCCTCATTTGGACTCTCCTAGCTCCCTATGCCTATATAAACGTCCTCCTCCATTTTTCGGTGCAAACCCTAGATCAAACTCCACCGCCACGGACAAAATCCGGCAGCGGACGTGTCCGCCGCTCCGACGGACCAACCCGCCACGACACGTGTCCGGCCGGTCCCCACTTCGCGCCACCGCGTGGGCCGCTGGGCCCGAGCGAGGCCCGCCCGCCCATCATGTCGTCTTGCGCCGCCGTCGCCGCTTGCCGCCTCTCCGCCGCCGTCGCCCATGTCGCCATGGCCGCCGCCCGCCGCCGCCCGCGCCCTCCGGCGACCCGCCACCTGCTTCGCCGCCATCCGCGCCTTCCGGAGCAGCGCCCGAGCTCATGTCAGAGTCCCGCCAGCGTCCGACCAGCGCCGCCCGCATCGCGCCAGACCCGGAGCCGCCGGACCCGCCGACCGCGCCATCCCGCCTCGCCGGCGCCCTCTTCCGGCGGATCCGTGGCCGGGCCGGCCAGATCCGGCCGCCCCGCACCTCCCCGGCCCTTCTCCTGCTCCGGCGGCCGACTCCGGCGAGCTTCTCCGGCTGCCTCGAAATCCGTACCCGCGTAGGTTGACTTCCCCCCGAATGACCAAGTCCCCAGATCTGTGATTATTTTCATGCATTTTCATCGCATCACATCTCTGCATCCGTAGCTCCGTTTTGGGCGTATAATATGACAAATTGTTCACCTCGAAGAGTACATCATTTATTCCATTGCATCATTTGCATTTGAGCTCATCTTGATGCCCTAAATGCTGTCGGAAAAAGGCTTCAGATCGTTAGTTCCAGAATCTTATCAGCTCGAGCTCTTTTGTCATTTTTGCCATGATTTATGTGTGCATCCTATGAGTATGAGCTCTACATGAATGTTGGACTATGCCATGCCATCTTTCCATAGGTGTTGACCTTGTATTTTTGTGAGTTGTGTGCTGAGTGTATCAAGCTTGTAAAGTAGGGTAGTTGCTGTTACTGTTTTGCTAGGCAGATTCTGTTATAATTTGATGCCATGTTAACATGCTTCTAGTAATCAATCTATGCATAATCTGGAGATGCTCTATAAACATGTTTTGATATACATGTCTTGATCTATCCATTCATGCCCTTGTTTGCAATTATAGCCTGCTGGAACATGTTCATTTCTTGCTACAAAGTTGCTTGAAAATGTTTCCTGACAGATTGTTTGCATGAGATTCAATTTTCACGAGGTCGTTGTAGTTGATCCGTGTATGCTATGAACTTGCTCTTGCCATGCTTAGCTTCATAAACATGCCTTCTTGATGTTGGTTGCCTTGCCATGCCATGTATTGCTCTGTAGTGATTGGTTCGAGCTCACGAACATGCCTACTAATCGTTGTTCCTGCCATGTTTAAATCTGTAATAAAACTTGCCATGTTTACATGGGTGCCATCATATTTTCCGTGCCTTTTTGGCTCATGGTCAGTAAGGGTCTTTTGATATATGCTATTAGTAGTTTCATGCCATGCCTTTGTTTGCCATGATAGCTTCCTGTAACATGTTGTTTGATAGCTCTAAACATTGCAACCTGATGATATTTCTGCTAAAGTCTGAAACTGTTATTACTTGCAATATCTCCATGTCTTTTTGAGCATGTTCTAGTGATTTCTGGAGATAGCTCAGTGTTCATGTTTTGTTATGCTTTACGTGTACTTCATGCCCATGCCTTTTGTTATTATGTTGGGGTGCTGTAGTATGTTGTTTTGATGCTTGTAAGATGCCTAGTAGCTGTTTTGGACAGATTGCTGCTATGACTTGTATAGTGTGCATGTGTTGCCCCGTTGCTCCGTTTTGAGTGTGATCTATATGAAACTTGCGTGTTTTTGCATGTAGTTCCATATTATCATGTTGCATCCTTGTTTTGGTGTGTTTGCTTGATGTTTGGGTGCATTTTGCATCAATGCCATGCTTAACTTGTTTTGCTCATATCTTCTAGACCGTAGCTCCGACTCTAATGAACTTTATATGTAACTTGACTAGAATTTCGTGTAGATCATATTGGTGCATCTTAAATTGCTGTTTAACAACTTCAACATAAGGTTTATTCAGTTCTGGACCAATTTCGAAATATGCATATGAGGACTTACCGAAATTGTTATATGTTGTTTCCGGCCTCATTTAAACTTGCCTTGATGTGTTGTTCTTGTTTGCATCATCTCTTGCCATGAGTAGCTTCATATAGCTTGGTCATGCATCATGCTTGTTGTGCATCATGCCTTGTTCATGTGTGGTGTGTTTACCTATGTTGTGTGCTTCTTCTTGTTAGTTCTGTTTCGCTATGCTCGTGAGGATTCGCTCGCTCACGTTTGGTTCGGCTACATCCGCTCATCTTCTTCATGGACTCGTTCTTCTTCCTTGCGGGATTTCGGGCAAGATGACCGCTACCTGGATCTCACTACTATCATTGCTATGCTAGTTGCCTCGTTCTTTCGCTATCTCTGCGATACCTATTACTGCTTGTCCGGCCATCCCAAATTGCCATGAACCTCTAACCTTTGACACCATTCCTATGCAAACCGTTGTTTGGCTATGTTCCCGCTTATGCTCAGCCCCTCTTATAGCGTTGCTAGTTGCAGGTGAAGTTGAAGATTTCTCCATGGTGGACAGGGTTTATGTTGGGATATCACAATATCTCTTATAATATTAATGCATCTATATACTTGGTAAAGGGTGGAAGGCTCGGCCTTATGCCTGGTGTTTTGTTCCACTCTTGCCGCCCTAGTTTCCGTCATACCGGTGTTATGTTCCCGGATTTTGCGTCCCTTACACGGTCGGGTGATTTATGGGACCCCCGACAGTTCGCTTTGAATAAAACTTGTCCAAAGAAGGCCCAACATTGCCTTTTACCATTTGCCTCACCACCACCTACTTTTTCCCTTGGGAGTCGCTCTCTCGAGGGTCATCTTTATTTTAGCCCCCGGCCAATGCTTGTCTAAGTGTTGGTCCAAACTAGAGCCACTTGCGGCGCCACCTCGGGAAACTTGAGGGCTGGTTCTAGTTATACGCATCGCTCATCCGGTCGTGGCTCGAGACGAGATATGTGCGGCTACTATCGGGATGTCGGCACGCCGGAGGTCTTGCTGGTCTTGTTTTACCATTGTCGAAATGTCTTGATGTACCGGATACCGAGTCCGATCGGAGTGTCTCGGGTGAAGGTCTATTCTTCGATGATCGCGAGAGCTTGTCATGGGCTGTTGGGACACCCCGCAGGTATAAACTTTCGAGAGCCGTGCCCGCGGTTATGTGGCAGATGGGAATTTGTTAATGTCCGGTTGTAGACAACTTGACACTTGATCCGAACTAAAACGCATCAACCGAGTGTGTAGCCGTGATGGTCTCTTCTCGGCGGAGTCCGGGAAGTGAACACGGTTTCTGTGTTATGTTTGATGTAAGTCGGTGTTCAGGATCACCTATTGATCATTGCTAGCTTCACGACCGTTCCGCTTGTTTCTCTTCTCGCTCTCATTTGCGTATGTTTAGCCACCATATTATGCTTAGTCGCTGCTGCAACCTCACCACTTTACCCTTCCTTTCCCTTTAAGCTTTGCTAGTCTTGATACCCATGGTAATGGGATTGCTAAGTCCTCGTGGCTCACCAGATACTTCCAAAACCAGTTTGCAGGTGCCTATGTTACGAAAGCGGTGGCGCAACCAAGCTCAAGGAGGAGCTCGATGAAGATCTTGTCCTTTGTGTTGTTTCGTTCTAGTTGATCAGTAGTGGAGCCCAGTTGGGGTCGATCGGGGACCTTTTTGTCGCATTTGGGGTTCTTCTTTTATTTTGGTTCCATAGTCAGACCTTGATTGTATCTGGTTGATGTAATGCTTTATTCATGTAATTGTGTGAAGTGGCGATTGTAAGCCAACTATGTATCTCTTTCCCTTATGTATTACATGGGTTGTGTGAAGATTACCTCACTTGCGACATTGCTTTCAATGCGTTTATGCCTCTAAGTCGTGCTTCGACACGTGGGAGATATAGCCGCATCGAGGGCGTTACAAGTTGGTAATCAGAGCATTCCCCGACCTTAGGAGCCCCACTGCTTGATCGTTTTTAGCGGCCGAGTTGTGTCTAGAAAAATGTTTTGAGTCATTTAGGATTATATATATCGGAGAGTTAGAATTTTTTTACTCCTCGGTCCTTCTTCGCTCTGGTAAGGCATCCCGACGAGAGTTTTGACTCTTCTCTTCTCAAATTTCACTAAATTTTTTTTAGGATCACGCTGGTATCTTGGGATCGTTCGATATTCTTATGACGAGAACATTGTTCTTGGTGCCTCCGTCATTTAGGGGTTGTGGCGGTGTCCCGGGAGTTGAGCTCCGAGGTGTTGTCGTCATAATTTTATCGTTGCAGATTCGAATACCGAGTTTAGTATGCGCCGACATCGAAAATCTCTTTTATGCGCTTGTTGGTGAGATAACCCGCTAACCCAAAGATCGAGGTGAGTACGGGAGTATTGCCATGACTCGTATAACGGATGCTTTTGAAGGTTGAGGTACACGATTTCGAAGGTTTCTTGGTTATGTGTTGACGGATGGATACAATGGATGTAGGGATTGTTAGTTTGTGTGAGATATATTGTACCCTGTATCCCCAACACCAGATTGCATAACCGAAAGTTTCGGGAGTTTCATAGGTGGGAATTCAAGTAGCTCTTAGGATATCTTTCCGACGGATGTATGATATGAAATTGGGGTTCGACGTCTAGTGGTCCGCCTATTCACGGTTGGTTTTACTGATGGTCTCGTTGTGTCTTAAAGAGTCCTTGGCTATGCCGACTGGGACGCTTCGTATGTCATGTGCACTGCCTTGTACATGATGGTGCTGTACGATTGAGCCCGTGTAGGCCCCACCACGAAAACTTCGGACGAAATCTCTATCATATGTTTGTTCCGGCTTATTCTGCAAGCCAGTTCTTTGTTTTTGTTTTGAGTTGTGGTATTCGAGTTGCTTCAATGTCAAGTGTTGATTCCATACCTTTCCGAAATGGTGTTCTCATACTCGAATGTGAATACCAATCCTTCTCGACAATCGAGATTGTCATGTTAATTCTTTTCCTACCGGCGTGCTTCTCTTCAAATGGATCCGATCATTCTCCCCATCCGCAAGATCATTTCTAAGTTTTCTCAACGGTGTTTGTTTCAACCGTCCCAAGTGGCCTTTGTTTTTCCCGCCCACCCACCCTTTTTCTTCAAGGACACAGATTTCTTAATCAAGTATACATTTATTCATGTGAAGTCTCTTCATTCTTTTCAATCAATGTTCTTATCCGGGGATTTTCCATGAAGATGCTCAACAGTTTCAAGTTCATCATCCTTCATTGTTGTTTCTTCTCCGGTGGATCCAATTCAAGCTTTCAGTGTTGATCATATACCTTTTTCCTCATTTCAATGTCTTCTCATACCGGTGCACTTCATTATCATTCTTCTTCTCGCTATTTGTTATTCCGGAGTGCTCAAGATATCTCGAAGATTCGTGTTCCACTCTGCATTCGTTCAAGCTCTTTCGAGATTGGTATCTCATTCAAGTCATTTAATTCAACCGGTGCAACATCTCGTTTAAATCTTTTCAACGGTGTTTTCTTTTGAGTGGGCCCTAACCCACGTGTCTTTTCGAGTGATCTTACGACTCTTCTATTTTTCCCAGAGCTATCCTAAATTCTTCTCCAAGTTTGACGTAAGAATGAGTTAGCATCAGTCAAATGCTTTTCTCCAAGATCTTTCAATTTTTTTTCATAGTTGGCTCAATCTCTTCGCTTTTGATTCTTCCGGTGCATCGCTCAAATATCCTCTAATCAGCCCATGATCTCTTCGTCCACTTGTATCTAAATCCCCTCAAGTATCTTCATTCGTTTTCCAATTCTTCAAGGTGAATTGTGCCCTTGCTACTCTCTTTTTCAATTCTTACGATGGTTCTTTCAAGATCTCTCTTCCGTGTTCATCATATCAATTCATTTGTTGTTCCAATCCTACCGGTGGTTCGTTGAAGACCTTCTCAAGTTTGCGCTATATCTCTTTTAATCCTTTCAACGAGAATAAGTAGTATGCCAAATCCGTTGCTTGTCATCAATTTAAATTGGTGAAGGATAAGCATAACATAATTCTTATTCTTGTTCATCCAAGTGATTAATTCCTTCTTTCGGAGTTTATTCATGATGAATAAATTCTCCGTTTCATTTGTTTCATCTTCTCTTTTTCCCGGAGTTCCAAGCTCTAATTATCACGGAGATCCATCTAAATCATTGCAAGGGTTCACCTTGTGTTTTCAACTTCTTTTTCTTTTCATCATCCTTTTATTACCGGAGTTCTTCATGGAGGCTCTACATGGTGGTTCATCAAGGATTCTTTTCACTCTTCAACTGTTCTTCAAGATTTCTCTTGAAGTTATGACCCGCCAAGCTATACTCTAAAATAAACATGGTGCTCAGCACATGTTTTGTTTTGAGGAGCTCAAGTATTCTTCATCTTGCATTCCAAAGTGCAATTCCTTCTATCTTATCTTTTGAGGTGGTGTTATGTCACTCTTGACAATTTCCTTCATGTTTCATGATTCATATTGTTGTCAAGAATGAGGTATTTTAAATCCATCAGTCTCTTCATTGGAGTTATCTTGGGTTATATTTTCACCTAAAGCCTTTCCTTAAGGGTTATTGCTATTTGTGGTGCTTATCAATGATCCAAGTTATATCTCTATCATCTTGGTGAAGCAGTTTTCATCTCTTCATTGATCTCAAGCAAGCAATTGATTTTGATAGTGGCAGAATTTCACCTCAAGTTTTGAGATGTTTACATAAGCCCACAACAAGCTTGTGCTTCTCGTTGTTGATTTTACAACAACTCCGTTCAATTCTTCTTTGCAAGGATGCTTTCCAAGTTCATTTGTGGCAAAAGTTGTCATTTTCTTCCCCGTTCCTTTATCCCAACGATCTAACTTCTATTCTTTCTTACGGAGGCATTGTGATGTTGCTCTTTTCACTCATCATCTCGATTGTGAGGATCGTGTTCTTTTCGTGCTTATCCATTTAACCGGAGTGTCGTGTCCTCTTTCAAGTTCTTTCATCTTATCAAGTTTTGCCTCTCTTTTCAACCGGAGTGCTGCCCGAATTCTTCCCCTTCTCTATCCAGTTTTAACCGGAGTGGTTGCAATATCTATGTTATCACTAAACCTCTTGGTTCTCATCATGTTCCTTGATCCTCTTTTCTTACGGATTGTTGCAATCTCCTTCATCTCTAATGGCTCAACCTCTTAAGGTTCGTGGTTTCACTCATTTCTCAAAGAAGCAACTTAGTTTTACCTCTCCTCTTCCTCTTCCTTTTCCCTCCGGTGCCATCCTAGATCTCGGGACGAGATCCTCTCGTAGTGGTGGAGTGTTGTAACGCCCCGGATCCAATGCGCCAGGTGTCCACCAGTCATTCGCCGTCGTTGCCATGTCATTTGCTTGCGTGTTGCACTTTGCCATGTCATCATCTGCATGTTATCATGTCATCATGTGCATTTCATTTTGCATACATGTTCATCTCATGCATCCGAGCATTTTCCCCGTTGTCCATTTTGCAATCCGGCGCTCCTATGTCCCCCGGCGTCCCCTTCTTCTCTCTTGTTGTGAGCGGGTATTAAACTTTCTCGGAATGGTTCGAGGTTTGCCAAGCGGCCTTGGTATAGCACCGTAGACCGCTGTCAAGTTTCGTGCCATTTGGAGGTCGTTTGGTACCCCAACGGTTAACCGGGTAACCGCAAAGCCCTCTTTGAGTTGCAGCCCAACACCCCTTCCAAAGTGGCCCAAAACCCATCAAACTCCCCTCCATGCTCTTGGTCGTTCGATCACGATCGCGTGGCCGAAAATCGCTCCTCATTTGGACTCTCCTAGCTCCCTATGCCTATATAAACGTCCTCCTCCTCCATTTTTCGGTGCAAACCCTAGATCAAACTCCACCCGCCGCCGCCGGACAAAAATCCGGGCAGCGGACGTGTCCGCCCGCTCCGACGGACCAACCCGCCGCTGACACGTGTCCCGGGGCGGTCCCCACCGCCGCCACCACCAGCTGGGCCATTGGGCCCGAGCGAGGCCCGCCTGCCCATCGCGGTCGCTCCGCCGCCGCCGCCCGTCGCCTCCGCCGCCGATCGCGCCCGTTGCTGCGCATGCCGCCGGCTGCCGCCAGGCCCCGCGCCGCGCGCCTCGGCGACCCGCCACTGCTCGCCGCCATCCGCAGGCTTCCGAGTCGCGCCCGAGCTCTGACCGCAGCCGCCAGCGTCTGCCGGCCGGCCCGACTGGCGCCCGCATCGCGCCAGACCGAAAGCCTCCCGACTAGCCGCCGCCGTCCCGCCCCCGGCGCCCTCTTCCGGCGGATCCGTGGCGGGCGGCCAGATCCGGCCGCCCCGCACCTCCCCGGCCCTTCTCCTGCTCCGGCGGCCGACTCCGGCGAGCTTCTCCGGCTGCCTCGAAATCCGTGCCCGCGCAGGTTGACTTCCCCCCGAATGACAAAGTCCCCAGATCTGTGATTATTTTCATGCATTTTCATCGCATCACATCTCTGCATCCGTAGCTCCGTTTTGGGCGTATAATATGTCAAATTGTTCATCTCGAAGAGTACATCATTTCATTCCATTGCTTCATTTGCATTTGAGCTCATCTTGATGCCCTAAATGCTGTTGGAAAAAGGATTCAGATCGTTAGTTCCAGAATCTTATCAGCTCGAGCTCTTTTGTCATTTTTGCCATGATTTATGTGTGCATCCTATGAGTATGAGCTCTACATGAATGTTGGACTATGCCATGCCATATTTCCATAGGTGTTGACCTTGTATTTTTGTGAGTTGTGTGCTGAGTGTATCAAGCTTGTAAAGTAGGGTAGTTGTTGTTACTGTTTTGCTAGGCAGATTCTGTTATAATTTGATGCCATGTTAACATGCTTCTAGTAATCAATCTATGCATAATCTGGAGATGCTCTATAAACATGTTGTGATATACATGTCTTGATCTATCCATTCATGCCCTTGTTTGCAATTATAGCCTGCTGGAACATGTTCATTTCTTGCTCCAAAGTTGCTTGAAAATGTTTCCTGACAGATTGTTTGCATGAGATTCAATTTTCACGAGGTCGTTGTAGTTGATCCGTGTATGCTATGAACTTGCACTTGCCATGCTTAGCTTCACAAACATGCCTTATTGATGTTGGTTGCCTTGCCATGCCATGTGTTGCTCTGTAGTGATTGGTTCGAGCTCACGAACATGCCTACTAATCGTTGTTCCTGCCATGTTTAAATCTGTAATAAAACTTGCCATGTTTACATGGGTGCCATCATATTTTCCGTGCCTTTTTGGCTCATGGTCAGTAAGGGTCTTTTGATATATGCTATTAGTAGTTTCATGCCATGCCTTTGTTTGCCATGATAGCTTCCTGTAACATGTTGTTTGATAGCTCTAAACATTGCAACCTGATGATATTTCTGCTAAAGTCTGAAACTGTTATTACTTGCAATATCTCCATGTCTTTTGAGCATGTTCTAGTGATTTCGGAGATAGCTCAGTGTTCATGTTTTGTTATGCTTTACGTGTACTTCATGCCCATGCCTTTTGTTATTATGTTGGGGTGCTGTAGTATGTTGTTTTGATGCTTGTAAGATGCCTAGTAGCTGTTTTGGACAGATTGCTGCTATGACTTGTATAGTGTGCATGTGTTGCCCGCTGTTCGCTTTTGAGTGTGATCTATATGAAACTTGCGTGTTTTTGCATGTAGTTCCATATTATCATGTTGCATCCTTGTTTTGGTGTGTTTGCTTGATGTTTGGGTGCATTTTGCATCAATGCCATGCTTAACTTATTTTGCTCATATCTTCTAGACCGTAGCTCCGACTCTAATGAACTTTATATGTAACTTGACTAGAATTTCGTGTAGATCATCTTGGTGCATCTTAAATTGCTGTTTAACAACTTCAACATAAGGTTTATTCAGTTCTGGACCAATTTCGAAATATGCATATGAGGACTTACCGAAATTGTTATATGTTGTTTCCGGCCTCATTTAAACTTGCCTTGATGTGTTGTTCTTGTTTGCATCATCTCTTGCCATGAGTAGCTTCATATAGCTTGGTCATGCATCATGCTTGTTGTGCATCATGCCTTGTTCATGTGTGGTGTGTTTACCTATGTTGTGTGCTTCTTCTTGTTAGTTCCTGTTTCGTTGCGTTCGTGAGGATTCGTTCGTCTACGTTTGGTTCGGCTACATCCGTTCATCTTCTTCATGGACTCGTTCTTCTTCCTTGCGGGATTTCAGGCAAGATGACCGCTACCCTGGATCTCACTACTATCATTGCTATGCTAGTTGCCTCGTTCTTTCGCTATGCTGCGATACCTATTACCTGTTTGTCCAGCCATCCCAAATTACCATGAACCTCTAACCTTTGACACCATTCCTATGCAAACCGTTGTTTGGCTATGTTCCCGCTTATGCTCAGCCCCTCTTATAGCGTTGCTAGTTGCAGGTGAAGTTGAAGATTTCTCCATGGTGGACAGGGTTTATGTTGGGATATCACAATATCTCTTATAATATTAATGCATCTATATACTTGGTAAAGGGTGGAAGGCTCGGCCTTATGCCCAGTGTTTTGTTCCACTCTTGCCGCCCTAGTTTCCGCCATACCGTGTTATGTTCCCGGATTTTGCGTCCCTTACACGGTCGGGTGATTTATGGGACCCCCGACAGTTCGCTTTGAATAAAACTTGTCCAAGAAGGCCCAACATTGCCTTTTACCATTTGCCTCACCACCACCTACTTTTTCCCTTGGGAGTCGCTCTCTCGAGGGTCATCTTTATTTTAGCCCCCGGCCAATGCTTGTCTAAGTGTTGGTCCAAACTAGAGCCACTTGCGCGCCACCTCGGGAAACTTGAGGGCTGGTTCTAGTTGTACGCATCGCTCATCCGGTCGTGGCTCGAGACGAGATACGTGCGGCTACTATCGGGATGTCGGCACGCCGGAGGTCTTGCTGGTCTTGTTTTACCATTGTCGAAATGTCTTGATGTACCGGGATACCGAGTCCGATCGGAGTGTCTCGGTGAAGGTCTATTCCTTCGATGATCGCGAGAGCTTGTCATGGGCTTGTTGGGACACCCCGCAGGTATAAACTTTCGAGAGCCGTGCCCGCGGTTATGTGGCAGATGGGAATTTGTTAATGTCCGGTTGTAGACAACTTGACACTTGATCCGAACTAAAACGCATCAACCGAGTGTGTAGCCGTGATGGTCTCTTCTCGCGGAGTCCGGAAGTGAACACGGTTTCGTGTTATGTTTGACGAAGTCGGTGTTCAGGATCACCTATTGATCATTGCTAGCTTCACGACTGCTCCGCTTGTTTCTCTTCTCGCCTAATTTGCGTATGTTTAGCCACCATATTATGCTTAGTCGTCGCTGCAACCTCACCACTTTACCCTTCCTTTCCCTTTAAGCTTTGCTAGTCTTGATACCCATGGTAATGGGATTGTTGAGTCCTCGTGGCTCACCGGATACTTCCAAAACCAGTTTGCGGTGCCTATGTCGAAAGCGGTGACGCAACCAAGCTCAAGGAGGAGCTCGATGAAGATCTTGTCCTTTGTGTTGTTTCGTTCTAGTTGATCATTAGTGGAGCCTAGTTGGGGTCGATCGGGGACCTTTTTGTCGCATTTGGGGTTCTTCTTTTATTTTGGTTCCGTAGTCAGACCTTGATTGTATCTGGTTGATGTAATGCTTTATTCATGTAATTGTGTGAAGTGGCGATTGTAAGCCAACTATGTATCTCTTTCCCTTATGTATTACATGGGTTGTGTGAAGACTACCTCACTTGCGACATTGCTTTCAATGCGGTTATGCCTCTAAGTCGTGCTTCGACACGTGGGAGATATAGCCGCATCGAGGCGTTACAAGTTGGTAATCGAGCCTTCCCGACCTTAGGAGCCCCACCGCTTGATCGCTTTTAGCGGCCGAGTTGTGTCTAGAAAATGTTTTGAGTCATTTAGGATTATATATATCGGAGAGTTAGAATTCTTTTTACTCCTCGGTCCTTCGTCGCTCTGGTAAGGCATCCCGACGAGAGTTTTGACTCTTCTCTTCTCAAATTTCACTAAATTTTTTTTAGGATCACGCTGGTATCTTGGGATCGTTCGATATTCTTATGACAAGAACATTGTTCTTGGTGCCTCTGTCATTTAGGGGTTGTGGCGGTGTCCCGTGGAGTTGAGCTCCGAGGTGTTGTCGCCATAATTTTATCGTTGCAGATTCTGGAATACCGAGTTTAGTACCGACATCGAAAATCTCTTTTATGCAGTTGTTGGTGAGATAACCCCGCTAACCAAAGATCGAGGTGAGTACGGAAGTATTGCCATGACTCGTATAACGGATGCTTTTCAAGGTTGAGGTACACGATTTCCGAAGGTTTCTTGGTTATGTGTTGACGGATGGATACAACTGGATGTAGGGATTGTTAGTTTGTGTGAGATATATTGCTCCCTGTATCCCCAACACCAGATTGCATAACCGAAAGTTTCGGAGTTTCATAGGTGGGAATTCAAGTAGCTCTTAGGATATCTTTCCGACGGATGTATGATATGAAATTGGGGTTCGACGCCTAGTGGTCCGCCTATTCACGGTTGGTTTTACTGATGGTCTCGTTGTGTCTTAAAGAGTCCTTGGCTATGCCGACTGGGACGCTTCGTATGTCATGTGCTTTGCCTTGTACATGATGGTGCTGTACGATTGAGCCGTGTAGGCCCCACCACTTAAAACTTTGACGAAATCTCTATCATATGTTTGTTCCGCTTATTCTGCAAGCCAGTTCTTTGTTTTTGTTTTGAGTTGTGGTATTCGAGTTGCTTCAATGTCAAGTGTTGATTCCATACCTTTCCGAAATGGTGTTCTCATACTCGAATGTGAATACCAATCCTTCTCGACAATCGAGATTGTCATGTTAATTCTTTTCCTACCGGCGTGCTTCTCTTCAAATGGATCCGATCATTCTCCCCATCCGCAAGATCATTTCTAAGTTTTCTCAACGGTGTTTGTTTCAACCGTCCCAAGTGGCCTTTGTTTTTTCCCGCCCACCCACCCTTTTTCTTCAAGGACACAGATTTCTTAATCAAGTATACATTTATTCATGTGAAGTCTCTTCATTCTTTTCAATCAATGTTCTTATCCGGGGATTTTCCATGAAGATGCTCAACAGTTTCAAGTTCATCATCCTTCATTGTTGTTTCTTCTCCGGTGGATCCAATTCAAGCTTTCAGTGTTGATCATATACCTTTTCCTCATTTCAATGTCTTCTCATACCGTGCACTTCATTATCATTCTTCTTCTCGCTATTTGTTATTCCGAGTGCTCAAGATATCTCAAGATTCGTGTTCCTCTGCATTCGCTCAAGCTCTTTCGAGATTGGTATCTCATTCAAGTCATTTAATTCAACCGTGCAACATCTCGCTTAAATCTTTTCAACGGTGTTTTCTTTTGAGTGGCCCTAACCCACGTGTCTTTTCCTGTGATCTTACGACTCTTCTATTTTTCCCGAGCTATCCTAAATTCTTCTCCAAGTTTGACGTAAGAATGAGTTAGCATCACCAAATGCTTTTCTCCAAGATCTTTCAATTTTTTTCATAGTTGGCTCAATCTCTTCGCTTTTGATTCTTAGGTGCATCGCTCAAATATCCTCTAATCAGCCCATGATCTCTTCGTCCACTTGTATCTAAATCCTCAAGTATCTTCATTCGTTTTCCAATTCTTCAAGGTGAATTGTGCCCTTGCTACTCTCTTTTTCAATTCTTACGATGGTTCTTTCAAGATCTCTTCCGTGTTCATCATATCAATTCATTTGTTGTTCCAATCCTACCGGTGGTTCGTTGAAGACCTTCTCAAGTTTGCGCTATATCTCTTTTAATCCTTTCAACGAGAATAAGTAGTATGCCAAATCCGTTGCTTGTCATCAATTTAAATTGGTGAAGGATAAGCATAACATAATTCTTATTCTTGTTCATCCAAGTGATTAATTCCTTCTTTCGGAGTTTATTCATGATGAATAAATTCTCCGTTTCATTTGTTTCATCTTCTCTTTTTCCCGGAGTTCCAAGCTCTAATTATCACGGAGATCCATCTAAATCATTGCAAGGGTTCACCTTGTGTTTTCAACTTCTTTTTCTTTTCATCATCCTTTTATTACCGGAGTTCTTCATGGAGGCTCTACATGGTGGTTCATCAAGGATTCTTTTCACTCTTCAACTGTTCTTCAAGATTTCTCTTGAAGTTATGACCCGCCAAGCTATACTCTAAAATAAACATGGTGCTCAAAGACATGTTTTGTTTTGAGGAGCTCAAGTATTCTTCATCTTGCATTCCAAAGTGCAATTCCTTCTATCTTATCTTTTGAGGTGGTGTTATGTCACTCTTGACAATTTCCTTCATGTTTCATGATTCATATTGTTGTCAAGAATGAGGTATTTTAAATCCATCGTCTCTTCATTGGAGTTATCTTGGGTTATATTTTCACCTAAAGCCTTTCCTTAAGGGTTATTGCTATTTGTGGTGCTTATCAATGATCCAAGTTATATCTCTATCATCTTGGTGAAGCAGTTTTCATCTCTTCATTGATCTCAAGCAAGCAATTGATTTTGATAGTGGCAGAATTTCACCTCAAGTTTTGAGATGTTTACATAAGCCCACAACAAGCTTGTGCTTCTCGTTGTTGATTTTACAACAACTCCGCTCAATTCTTCTTTGCAAGGATGCTTTCCAAGTTCATTTGTGGCAAAAGTTGTCATTTTCTTCCCCGTTCCTTTATCCCAACGATCTAACTTCTATTCTTTCTTACGGAGGCATTGTGATGTTGCTCTTTTCACTCATCATCTCGATTGTGAGGATCGTGTTCTTTTCGTGCTTATCCATTTAACCGGAGTGTCGTGTCCTCTTTCAAGTTCTTTCATCTTATCAAGTTTTGCCTCTCTTTTCAACCGGAGTGCTGCCCGAATTCTTCCCCTTCTCTATCCAGTTTTAACCGGAGTGGTTGCAATATCTATGTTATCACTAAACCTCTTGGTTCTCATCATGTTCCTTGATCCTCTTTTCTTACGGATTGTTGCAATCTCCTTCATCTCTAATGGCTCAACCTCTTAAGGTTCGTGGTTTCACTCATTTCTCAAAGAAGCAACTTAGTTTTACCTCTCCTCTTCCTCTTCCTTTTCCCTCCGGTGCCATCCTAGATCTCGGGACGAGATCCTCTCGTAGTGGTGGAGTGTTGTAACGCCCCGGATCCAATGCGCCAGGTGTCCGCCAGTCATTCGCCGTCGTTGCCATGTCATTTGCTTGCGTGTTGCACTTTGCCATGTCATCATCTGCATGTTATCATGTCATCATGTGCATTTCATTTTGCATACATGTTCATCTCATGCATCCGAGCATTTTCCCCGTTGTCTGTTTTGCAATCCGGCGCTCCTATGTCCCCGGCGCCCCTTCTTCTCTCTTGTTGTGAGCGGGTATTAAACTTTCTCGGAATGGTTCGAGGTTTGCCAAGCGGCCTTGGTATAGCACCGGTAGACCGCCTGTCAAGTTTCGTGCCATTTGGAGGTCGTTTGGTACCCCAACGGTTAACCGGGTAACCGCAAAGCCCTCTTTGAGTTGCAGCCCAACACCCCTTCCAAAGTGGCCCAAAACCCATCAAACTCCCCTCCATGCTCTTGGTCGTTCGATCATGATCGCGTGGCCGAAAACCGCTCCTCATTTGGACTCTCCTAGCTCCCTATGCCTATATAAACGTCCTCCTCCATTTTTCGGTGCAAACCCTAGATCAAACTCCACCCGCCGCCGCCGGACAAAAATCCGGGCAGCGGACGTGTCCGCCCGCTCCGACGGACCAACCCGCCGCTGACACGTGTCCGGGCGGTCCCCACTTCGCCGCCACCGCGCGGGCCCGCCTGGGCCCGAGCGAGGCCCGCCCGCCCATCAGCGGTCGCCGCCGCCGCCGCCGCCCGTCGCCTCCGACCGCCGATCCGCGCCGTCGCCGCCTTGTTGCCACCGGCCAGCCGCCGCCCGCCGCCGCCAGCAAGCCCCGGCTGACCCGCCACCTTCGCCGCCATCCGCGCCTTCCCGGAGCAGCGCCCGAGCCAGCTGAGCTCAGCCCGCCAGCGTCCGGCCGGCGCCGCCGGCGTCGCGCCAGACCCGGACGCCGGAGCCGGACCGCCGACCGCCGCCGCCGTCCCGCCTGGCGGCGCCCTCTTCCGGCCGGATCCGTGGCGGGCCGGCCAGATCCGGCCGCCCGCCGCGACGCCCCTTCTCCTTCTCCTGCTCCGGCGGCCGACTCCGGCGAGCTTCTCCGGCTGCCTCGAAATCCGTGCCCGCGCAGGTTGACTTCCCCCCGAATGACTAAGTCCCCAGATCTGTGATTATTTTCATGCATTTTCATCGCATCACATCTCTGCATCCGTAGCTCCGTTTTGGGCGTATAATATGTCAAATTGTTCATCTCGAAGAGTACATCATTTCATTCCATTGCATCATTTGCATTTGAGCTCATCTTGATGCCCTAAATGCTGTTGGAAAAAGGATTCAGATCGTTAGTTCCAGAATCTTATCAGCTCGAGCTCTTTTGTCATTTTTGCCATGATTTATGTGTGCATCCTATGAGTATGAGCTCTACATGAATGTTGGACTATGCCATGCCATATTTCCATAGGTGTTGACCTTGTATTTTTGTGAGTTGTGTGCTGAGTGTATCAAGCTTGTAAAGTAGGGTAGTTGTCATTATCGCTTTTGCTAGGCAGATTCTGTTATAATTTGATGCCATGTTAACATGCTTCTAGTAATCAATCTATGCATAATCTGGAGATGCTCTATAAACATGTTTTGATATACATGTCTTGATATATCCATTCATGCCCTTGTTTGCAATTATAGCCTGCTGGAACATGTTCATTTCTTGCTCCAAAGTTTCTTGAAAATGTTTCCTGACAGATTGTTTGCATGAGATTCAATTTTCACGAGGTCGTTGTAGTTGATCCGTGTATGCTATGAACTTGCTCTTGCCATGCTTAGCTTCATAAACATGCCTTCTTGATGTTGGTTGCCTTGCCATGCCATTTATTGCTCTGTAGTGATTGGTTCGAGCTCACGAACATGCCTACTAATCGTTGTTCCTGCCATGTTTAAATCTGTAATAAAACTTGCCATGTTTACATGGGTGCCATCATATTTTCCGTGCCTTTTTGGCTCATGGTCATAAGGGTCTTTTGATATATGCTATTAGTAGTTTCATGCCATGCCTTTGTTTGCCATGATAGCTTCCTGTAACATGTTGTTTGATAGCTCTAAACATTGCAACCTGATGATATTTCTGCTAAAGTCTGAAACTGTTATTACTTGCAATATCTCCATGTCTTTTTGAGCATGTTCTAGTGATTTCTGGAGATAGCTCAATGTTCATGTTTTGTTATGCTTTACGTGTACTTCATGCCCATGCCTTTTGTTATTATGTTGGGGTGCTGTAGTATGTTGTTTTGATGCTTGTAAGATGCCTAGTAGCTGTTTTGGACAGATTGCCGCTATGACTTGTATAGTGTGCATGTGTTGCCCCGTTGCTCCGTTTTGAGTGTGATCTATATGAAACTTGCGTGTTTTTGCATGTAGTTCCATATTATCATGTTGCATCCTTGTTTTGGTGTGTTTGCTTGATGTTTGGGTGCATTTTGCATCAATGCCATGCTTAACTTATTTTGCTCATATCTTCTAGACCGTAGCTCCGACTCTAATGAACTTTATATGTAACTTGACTAGAATTTCGTGTAGATCATCTTGGTGCATCTTAAATTGCTGTTTAACAACTTCAACATAAGGTTTATTCAGTTCTGGACCAATTTCGAAATATGCATATGAGGACTTACCAAATTGTTATATGTTGTTTCCGGCCTCATTTAAACTTGCCTTGATGTGTTGTTCTTGTTTGCATCATCTCTTGCCATGAGTAGCTTCATATAGCTTGGTCATGCATCATGCTTGTTGTGCATCATGCCTTGTTCATGTGTGGTGTGTTTACCTATGTTGTGTGCTTCTTCTTGTTAGTTCCTGTTTCGCTATGCGTTCGTGAGGATTCGTTCGCTCACGCTTGGTTCGGCTACATCCGCTCATCTTCTTCATGGACTCGTTCTTCTTCCTTGCGGGATTTCAGGCAAGATGACCGCTACCCTGGATCTCACTACTATCATTGCTATGCTAGTTGCCTCGTTCTTTCGCTATGTGCGATACCTATTACTGCTTGTCCAGCCATCCCAAATTGCCATGAACCTCTAACCTTTGACACCATTCCTATGCAAACCGTTGTTTGGCTATGTTCCCGCTTTTGCTCAGCCCTCTTATAGCGTTGCTAGTTGCAGGTGAAGTTGAAGATTTCTCCATGGTGGGCAGGGTTTATGTTGGGATATCACAATATCTCTTATAATATTAATGCATCTATATACTTGGTAAAGGGTGGAAGGCTCGGCCTTATGCCCGGTGTTTTGTTCCACTTGCCGCCCTAGTTTCCGCCATACCGTGTTATGTTCCCGGATTTTGCGCCCCTTACGCGGTCGGGTGATTTATGGGACCCCCGACAGTTCGCTTTGAATAAAACTTGTCCAAAGAAGGCCCAACATTGCCTTTTACCATTTGCCTCACCACCACCTACTTTTTCCCTTGGGAGTCGCTCTCTCGAGGGTCATCTTTATTTTAGCCCCCCCGAGCCAATGCTTGTCTAAGTGTTGGTCCAAACTAGAGCCACTTGCAGCGCCACCTCGGGAAACTTGAGGGCTGGTTCTAGTTGTACGCATCGCTCATCCGGTCGTGGCTCGAGACGAGATCTGTGCTGCTACTATCGGGATGTCGGCACGCCGGAGGTCTTGCTGGTCTTGTTTTACCATTGTCGAAATGTCTTGATGTACCGGATACCGAGTCGATCGGAGTGTCTCGGGTGAAGGTCTATTCCTTCGATGATCGCGAGAGCTTGTCATGGGCTGTTGGGACACCCTGCAGGTATAAACTTTCGAGAGCCGTGCCCGCGGTTATGTGGCAGATGGGAATTTGTTAATGTCCGGTTGTAGACAACTTGACACTTGATCCGAACTAAAACGCATCAACCGAGTGTGTAGCCGTGATGGTCTCTTCTCGGAGTCCGGAAGTGAACACGGTTTCGTGTTATGTTTGACGAAGTCGGTGTTCGTGATCACCTATTGATCATTGCTAGCTTCACGACCGTTCCGCTTGTTTCTCTTCTCGCTCTCATTTGCGTATGTTTAGCCACCATATTATGCTTAGTCGCTGCTGCAACCTCACCACTTTACCCTTCCTTTCCCTTTAAGCTTTGCTAGTCTTGATACCCATGGTAATGGGATTGCTGAGTCCTCGTGGCTCACCAGATACTTCCAAAACCAATTTGCAAGTGCCTATGTTACGAAAGCGGTGACGAACCAAGCTCAAGGAGGAGCTCGATGAAGATCTTGTCCTTTGTGTTGTTTCGCTCTAGTTGATCAAGAGTGGAGCCCAGTTGGGGTCGATCGGGACCTTTTGTCGCATTTGGGGTTCTTCTTTTATTTTGGTTCCGTAGTCAGACCTTGATTGTATCTGGTTGATGTAATGCTTTATTCATGTAATTGTGTGAAGTGGCAATTGTAAGCCAACAATGTATCTCTTTCCCTTATGTATTACATGGGTTGTGTGAAGATTACCTCACTTGCGACATTGCTTTCAATGCGGTTATGCCTCTAAGTCGTGCTTCGACACGTGGGAGATATAGCCGCATCGAGGGCGTTACATGTAATTCTTGACCTCTGTCTCGCAATAGTCCTCTCTAGGGAAGCTGTTTTAGGGTTCGCCTGAGCCATCTCTCCTCCTCAGTCAGGGTACGGTTCTCTTGAGCGCAATCAAACTTCAAGATGACAATATTCGCAATAGCAATTTGCAGTTTTATGTTCCCGATCTCCTTTTGCCCCCATGTAGCTAGCGCTCGGGCTGTGTTACATAGTATGATGTCTAAGTGCATGAACGGGTCGGTGATATCCGGATCGCAGACCCAGGCCTCCTTGACAACATCCAAGAACCCATCCATTTTGACCCAGAACTTTTCAAAGCGGAACCTCCTTCTGGCATGCATGTGCTCCTCCAGTGCAAGATGGAGTGGGCAGTGATCGGAGTACTCGGTGGATAGAGCTTGCATCAAGCACTCCGGGTGATCTAGCTCCCAATCAACGGAAACAAAAGCACGATCAATCTTAGTGAGCGTGGGCATCTCCCTTTCGTTGCTCCATGTGAATTTGCATCCATGCAAGAATAGCCGCTTGAGCGCGTTATCATCCACAAAGCGTTTGAACTTCCCCATCATTGGCTTGAGAACAGTTGTGTTGGATCCAAACATCCCATCCGCTTCTACTCATCTCTCTTGTCTTTCTCTGCCTATCAGTTTCTCCGTCGCTGCTGCCGGCCCTGCTGTAGGCACCTATGTCGCCACCGCAAACCAATATCCTCTGTTGCTACCGTTATAAGCCGGACTCGCTGGTCACCACCACTACAAAAAAAGACACATCCGTGACATTTTGGGCCAAACGAAAAAAAATTATGTCATACATATGACACTTCTATGACGATAATTGTGACAAAACCCGTTATCATCATAGATGTGGTGGGCTCCTACTTCTATGACAAAAAATCATGACAGAAAATGGGCTTTTCGTCCTGGGCGGGCTGGAGACGCAGCTGCATTCCTTGGGCCGTCCATGACGGAAAAACCCATGGTAGAAGCGAGGGGGAGGAAAATTTCGGGTAGTTGCCGGTTACGGTGGGAGGTCGGGGGCCGAGCGATGCGCGTTTCTCTCGTATGTACGCGCGTGTGTGCGAGGCGTTGGCTCTAACGGAACCCGAGCGAGGCGTTGGGCCCTAACTGAACCCGAGCGATTGCACTGTAGGCTACGCGTTACTGAACCCGAGGGATCGATCGATGGTTGTTAACTGAACCCGATGGAGCGATTCCTTCTCTACTTTTGCTAACTAAAGCCGATCGATGCTGCCTCTGGGATGAACAGTGAGCATTGCACGGGGGTTGGATGAATAGTGAGCGGTAGCATTGCCTCTGGATGAATAGGAACCCGTGGTGTGGAGGGCTGGATGAACAGTAGACGGTGGAGGGGTGGCCATGGAGGGGTGGTTGAATAGGACCCCGTGGTGTGGAGGGCTGGATGAACAGTAGACGATGGAGGGGTGCCCGTGGAGGGGTGGTTGAACAGTAGCCGGTGGAGTAGCACGCGGTGGAGGCTGGATGAACAGGAGCCCGTAGAGGCTGGAGGAGGTCGACGGTAGCCCGTGGAGGCTGGAGGAGGTCGACGATCGAGATGAACAGTATCCCGTGGAGTCCCGTTTTGCGTACGCCACACCCCTCCCCCCCCCCCCCCGTTTCGACCGTAGCGCTCCAACACAAGTCCATTTCGTCCGTTTTGCGGTACGCCACATCCCTCCTGATCAACAAGACCCCCGTTTCGACCGTAGGAGGTCTGTTTCCTCCGTTTTGTGGTACACCACACCCTCCCAATCAACAGGACCCCTGTTTCGACAGTAGGAGGTCCATTTCCTCCATTTTGCGGTACGCCACACCCCTCCCGATCAACGGGATCCTGTTTCGAACGTGGCCGGTCGAACACAAGGCCATTTCCTCCGTTGTGAGCTACGCTAGGCCTCGTTTCCATCGCTTGTTCCGTCCAAGCCCTCCCGGTGAACACAACCACGCATTCCGTTCCGACCTAGCCGGTTGGCTCCCCATGAACATGACGACGACGTTGTTTCTCCGTTCCGACCCAGCCATGTAAACGAGCCCTCGCCATACGTATGCGCGAGTAGGCGTTAAAGACCCCGCCCGTATGTGCACATACGTGGCCGTATTTTCTTTCTTGCACCTGGCCGCTATACGTACGTGTACATGCTACGTGCGCGCCTCTACTACGATACGTGCGTGCCTCTACAACGACTAGTATGTACGTACACATTCGAGACCAGAATGACAACGCTACATATGCTTCGACCAGGTGGGTCCCGACTGTCAGGCACTTCCTTGCCTGCGAAGATGTAGCTGGTGGGTCCCAGCAGTCAGGGGAGCGAATCGTTTTTTTTTTGCCCAGACACACTTCCTTGCGTGCGAAGATGTAGATGGTGGGTCCCAGCAGTCAGGGGGGCGAATCGTTTTGTTTCTTTTTTGCCCGGACGCACTTCCTTGTGTGCGAAGGTGTAGCTGGTGGGTCCCAGCAGTCAGGGGGGAAATGTTTTTTTCGCGAAATATGGTGGCCCGTCCGGTGGGTCCCCGCTGTCAGGTGGAGGAATAATTATTTTGCACGTAATAAGGAGGCACTTCCTTGCTGCGGCCGTGGACCCAGCTGTCAGCCTCTCCACATACAGCCCACGTCCGTTGGAAGTCGGTCATTGACCACATTGACCAAGCCGCTCTGAGAGCACCAAGGCGGTGGACGACGGCGAGGCCTAGGAAGGGGACGACGTGGAGCCGGGGAAGACGCGGTAGTGGATGCCCACGCGGAGGGTAGTACGACTGTACGAGGGTTTACTGGTTCGTCTGCCGTCGCCGGAGAATAACAGCAGGTGTGGGAGAGTAGAGGAATGGCTAGGCCAGCGATGGGAGTATGGTGGGGCGATGAGGCTCATGGCAAAGACAACCGCCATGTGAGGAGGAGGAGCAGCAGATCCTGCCGGGCGCTTGTTTGAGCGGCTGGAGCAGGAAGAGCAGAGATTGAAGAAGCACGGCGGCCGTTGGATGGACATCCAACAGTCACTGCTTGTGCATCAACCTTTTTTTAGGAAAGCCTCAAACCTGTGAAAAACAGCATACATCCCATCTGCCATTATTTCTAATAATTTACAACCCATTTGCTAATTCTTAAGGGTTTTTTGGAGCCCATATTCTTTTTGTTAGCATTACAGCCCATTTGCTAATTCTTAAGGTTTTTTTTGGAGCCCATATTCTTTTTGTTAGCATTACAACCAATATTGTGGCCACGGTTAAAAAATTATACGAAATTTTGCATATTTCAAAAGGGTCCAATTGTTTTTAATCCCAAATTTTGACTCACATTCAAACTGATTTTAAAAATAAATGTATATCAATATAAAATCCAACAAATTCTCCACGCATAAAAATTAATGTAATTTAAAATCTCAAATGAAAAAATATTTGAAACTAATTGCGGTTTGATGTGTTTTAAAATGTACAGCCCATTTCTCATTACTGATGGGCCATTTTCTCGGACAGCCGAATGAAAGCTCTCCTCGTCTTGAAAGATTTGCAGCCCAACAGGCCTGACAAAGCGACTTACTTGGCAAATCGCAAAAAAACTGGGCTGTGGCCGTGGACCCAGCTGTCAGCCTCTCCACGTAGAGTACTCTTCCGATGGAATGTCGTTGTCCACATTGACCACGCCGCGCTGAGAGCACCAAGGCGGTGGACGACGACGAGGCCTAGGAAGGGGACGACACGGAGCCGGGGAAGATGCGGCAGTGGATGCCCACGCGTAGAGGAGTACGAGGGTTCACTGGTTTGGCTGCGATGTGAGGTTGCCGTCGCCGCAGGGCCTGGCTAGCGGTGGGAGTAGTAGGGGGTGATGAGGCCTCAACGGTAGCACAGCCGGCCACTGGAGGCACGAGCAGGCGGTCTCCCTACTGCTTCTTGAGCACTGCGTTGGATTTCCCCGAAGAGGAGAGGATGATGCAGCAAATAGCGTAAGTATTTCCCTCTGTTTTTGAGAACCAAGGTATCAATCCAGTAGGAGACCACGCACAAGTCCCTTGTACCTACACAAAACGATAGCTACTCGCAACCAACGCGATTAGGGGTTGTCAATCCCTTCACGGTCACTTACGAGAGTGAGATCTGATAGAGATGATAGATAATAGTTTTGGTATTTTTGATAGATAGATGCAAAGTGAAAAGTCAAAGGCAAAGTAAAAACAAAGCAAGTAATAAAGCGATAGAGATTGATGTGATGAGAATAGACCCGGGGGCCATAGGTTTCACTAGTGGCTTCTCTCAAGAGCATAGATATTCTACGGTGGGTGAACAAATTACTGTTGAGCAATTGACAGAATTGAGCATAGTTATGAGTATATCTAGCCAATGATCATGTATATTGGCATCACGTCCGAGACAAGTAGATCAAAACGATTCTGCATCTACTACTATTACTCCACTCATCGACCGCTATCCAAAGATGCATCTAGAGTATTAAGTTAAAAACAGAGTAACGCCTTAAGCAAGATGACATGATGTAGAGGATAAATTCATGCAATATGATAAAAACCATCTTGTTATCCTCGATGGCAACAATACAATACGTGCCTTGCAACCCTTTACATCACTTCGGGTAAGGACATCGCAAGATTGAACCCAAAGCTAAGCACTTCTCCCATTGCAAGAACTACCAATCTAGTTGGCCAAACCAAAAAGGATAATTCGAAGAGACTTGCAAAGATAACTCACTCATACATAAAAGAATTCAGAGAAGAATCAAATATTTTCCATAGATAATACTGGATCATAAACCCACAATTCATCGGTCTCAACAAACACATCGCAAAAAGAAGATTACATCGAATAGATCTCCACAATAGAGGGGGAGAACATTGTATTGAGATCCAAAAAGAGAGAAGAAGCCATCTAGCTACTATCTATGGACCCGAAGGTCTGAAGTAAACTACTCACACTTCATCAGGGGGGCTATGGTGTTGATGTAGAAGCCCTCCATGGTGGATGCCCCCTCCGGCGGAGCTCCGGAACAGGCCCCAAGATGGGATCTCGTGGGTATAGAAGGTTGCGGTGGTGGAATTAGGTTTTGGCCCTGCTCGATCGCTCGGGATACGAGGTATATATAGGAGGAAGGAGTATGTCGGTGGAGCAACAGGGGCCCACGAGGTGGGGCGCGCCAGGGCGCGCCCACCTCGTGACCGCCTCTGCACTTCTTGGAGTAGGGTCCAAGTCTCCTGGATCACGTTCGGTGAGAAAAATCACGTTCCCGAAGGTTTCATTCCGTTTGGACTCCGTTTGATATTCCGTTTCTTCAAAACACTGAAAAGGCAAAAAATAGCAATTCTCGGCTGGGCCTCCGGTTAATAGGTTAGTCCCAAAAATAATACAAAAGTGGAAAATAAAGCCCAATATAGTCCAAAACAGTAGATGAAGTAGCATGGAGCAATAAAAAATTATAGATACGTTGGAGACGTATCAGGCATCCCCAAGCTTAATTCCTGCTCGTCCTCGAGTAGGTAAATGATAAAAAAGAATTTTTGATGCAGAGTGATACTTTGGCATAATTTCAATATAAATCTTCTGACTTGTGATATGAATATTTAGATCCGAAAGATTCAAGACAAAAGTTCATATTGACACAAAAATAATAATACTTCAAGCATACTAATCAAAGCAATCATGTCTTCTCAAAATAACATGGCAAAAGAAAGTTCATCCCTACAGAATCATATAGTTAGGCTATGCTTCATTTTCGTCACACAAAGATGTTCCCAACTTCTATACCCCCGATGACAAGCCAAGCAATTGTTTCATACTCAAATAATCTCAAACTTTTTCAACCTTCACGCAATACATGAGCGCGAGCCATGGATATAGCACTATGGGTGGAATAGAATATGATGATGGGGATTGTGTGGAGAAGACAAAAAGGAGAAAGTCTCACATTGACGAGGCTAATCAACGGGCTATGGAGATGCCCATCAATTGATGTCAACATGAGCAATAGGGATTGCCATGCAACGGATGCACTAGAGCTATGAATGCTCAACAAAATAAAACTAAGTGGGTGTGCATCCAACTTGCTTGCTCGTGAAGACCTAGGGCATTTGAGGAAGCCCATCGTAGGAATATACAAGCCAAGTTCTATAATGAAAAATTCCCACTAGTATAAAAAGACAACTTATGAGACTCACTACATGAAGAACAAGGTGCTACTTTGAAGCACAATATATGAGACTCACTACATGAAGGACAAGGTGCTACTTTGAAGCATAAGTGCGGAAAAAGAGATAGTAGCACTGCCCTTTTTTCTTTTCTTTTTTTATCTCTCTCTCTCTCTCTTTTTTTCTTTTTTTGGCCTTTCTTTTTTTTTTCTTTTTTCTTTTTGGGCAATGCTCTAATAATGATGACCATCACACTTCTATTGATTACAACATAAGGATTACAACTCGAAACTTAGAACAAGATATGACTCTATATGAATGCCTCCGGCGGTGTACCGGGATGGTGCAATGAATCAAGAGTGACATGTATGAAAAATAATGCATGGTGGCCTTGCCACAAATACGATGTCAACTACATGATCATGCAATGGCAATATGACAAAAGTAATGTATGTCATCATGATGATGGTGGAAGTTGCATGGCAATATATCTCGGAATGGCTATGGAAGTGCCATAATAGGTAGGTATGGTGGCTGTTTTGAGGAAGATATAAGGAGGTTTATGTGTGATAGAGCATATCGTATCACGGGGTTTGGATGCACTGGCTAAGTTTGCACCAACTCTCAAGGTGAGAAAGGGCAATGCACTGCATCAAGAGGCTAGCAAAGGCGGAAAGGTGAGAGTGCGATAATCCATGGACTCAACTTTAGTCAAAAGAACTCATATACTTATTGCAAAAATTTAGAAGCCATCAAAATCAAGTACATGCGCATGCTCCTAGGGGATAGATTGGTAGGAAAAGACCATCGCTCGTCCCCGACCGCCACTCATAAGGATGCACAAGCCAGGTACACTTCATGTTTCAAATTTGTTACACAACTTTAACCATACGTGCATGCTACGGGACTTGCAAACTTCAACACAAGTATTTCTCAAATTCAAAATCACCCAACTAGCACGACTTTGATATTATCACCTCCATATCTCAAAACAATTATCAAGCATCAAACTTATCTTAGTATTCAATTCGCTCAAAAGAAAGTTTCACATATCTTGAACACTAAGTATATTAACATTAAGCAAACTACCATGCTATTAATGACTCTCAAAATAATCTAAGTGAAGCATGAGAGACCAATAGTTTCTTTAAAATAAATCTACCACCGTGCTCTAAAAGGTATAAGTGAAGCATAGAGCAAAAATTATCACGCTCAAAAGATATAAGTGAAGTACTATGAGCAAAACTATCAAGCTCAAAAGATATAAGTGAAGCACATAGTGTATTCTAACAAATTTCAAATCATGTATGGCTCTCTCAAAAGATGTGTACAGCAAGGATGATAGTGGTAAACTAACAAGCAAAGATGCAAATAATACAAGACGCGCCAAGCAAAACACATATCATGTGGTGAATAAAAATATAGCTCCAAGTAAATTACCGATGGAAGTGGACGAAAGAGGGGATGCCTTCTGGGGCATCCCCAAGCTTTGACTTTTTGGTGTCCTTGTATTATATTGGGGGTACCATGGGCATCCCCAAGCTTAGGCTCTTGCCACTCCTTGTTCCACAATCCATTAAAAGAATTCACCCAAAACTTGAAAACTTCACAACACAAAACTCAACAGAAATCTCGTGAGCTCCGTTAGAGAAATAAAACAAAGAACTACTTAAAGTACTGTAATGAACTCATTATTTATTTATATTGGTGTTAAACCTACTGTATTCCAACTTCTCTATGGTTTATAAACTATTTTACTAGCCATAGATTCATCAAAATAAGCAAACAACACACGTAAAACAGAATCTGTCAAAAACAGAACAATCCGTAGCAATCTGTAACTAACGAAAACTTCTGGAACTCTAAAAATTCTAACAAAATAGGAAGTCCTGGAAAATTTGTTTATTGAACATCAGCAAAATGAATCAACGCAAAAGCACGTTCCTGTGATTTAACAAAATTATATTCGTGCGTGCAAAGTTTCTGTTTTTCAGCAGAATCAAATCAACTATCATCATAGGTTATCCTATAGGTTCTACTTGGCACAAACACTAATTAGAACATAAAACCACACCCAACAGAAGGTAGATGGATTATTTATTCCTAAACAGAAGCAAAAACAAAAAACACAAAATAAAATTGGGTTGCCTCCCAACAAGCGCTATCGTTTAACGCCCTTAGCTAGGCATAAAAGCAAGGATAGATCTAAGTATTGCCATCTTTGGTAGGCAATCCATAAGTGGCTCTCATGATAGATTCATATGGAAATTTTATTTTCTTTCTAGGGAAGTGTTCCATGCCCTTCTTTAAGGGAAATTGGAATCTAATATTCCCTTCCTTCATATCAATAATTGCACCAATCGTTCTAAGGAAAGGTTTACCAAGAATAATAGGACATGAAGGATTGCAATCTATATCAAGAACAATAAATTCTACGGGCACATAATTCCTATTTGCAACAATAAGAACATCATTAATTCTTCCCGTAGGTTTTTTAATAGTGGAATCCGCAAGATGCAAGTTTAGAGATCAATCATCAAAGTCACGGAAATCTAGCAAATTACACAAAGCTTTGGGAATAGTAGAGACACTAGCACCCAAATCACACAAAGCATGAAACTCATAATATTTAATTTTAATTTTAATAGTAGGTTCCCACTCATCATAGAGTTTTATAGAGATAGAAACTTTCAACTCAAGTTTTTCTTCATAAGATTGCATCAAGGCATCAACAATGTGTTCGGTAAATGCCTTATTTTGACTATAAGCATGAGGAGAATCTAGCACAGATTGCAACAAGGAAATACAACCAATCAAAGAGCAATTTTCATAATTAAATTCCTTGAGATCCAAAATAGTGGGTTTAGCAACATCTCAGTTTTTATTTATTTCAATCCCACTTTCATCAATTTCATCATCAAGATCTAGAAACTCCGAATTCTTAGAACGCCTTCTAGGTAAAGGAAGATCATATTCAGTTTCATCAAAATTCATATTGCAAAACAAAGATTTAATGGGGGACATCAATAACTTTTAGATCTTCATCTTGATTTTCATAGGAATTGGAAGAACACGCTTTAATAAAGGCATCTTTGGAAGCATGCATCCTAGCGGTTCTTTCTTTGCACTCATCAATGAAAATTCTCATGGCTTTGAGAGACTCATTGATATCATGCTTAGGAGGAATAGATCTAAGCTTTAAAGAATCAATTTCAAGAGAAATTCTATTAATGTTCCTAGCCAAATCATCAACTTTAAGCAATTTCTCTTCAAGCAAAGCATTAAAATTCTTTTGTGAATTCATAAACTCTTTAACACTACTCTCAAATTCAGAGGGCATCTTATTAAAATTTCCATAAGAGTTGTTGTAGGAATTTCCATACTTATTAGAAGGATTACTAGGATAAGGCCTAGGATTAAAATTCCCTCTAAACGCGTTGTTTCCAAAACTATTCCTACCAACAAAATTCACTTCCATAGATTCATTATTATTCTCAAGCAAGGTAGACAAAGGCATATCATTGGGATCAAGAGGAGTATTTTTAGGATCAAACATCTTCATAAGTTCATCCATCTTTTCACTCAAAACATTGATTTCTTCTATAGCATGCACTTTTTTACTAGAAGATCTTTCGGTGTGCCATTAAGAATAATTAGCCATAATATTATCAAGCAATTTGGTAGCATCTCCTAATGTAATTTCCATAAACGTGCCTCCCGCTGCCGAATCTAAAAGATTTCTGGAAGCAAAATTCAATCCGGCATAAAATTTTTGTATGATCATCCATAAATTCAAACCATGAGTAGGGCAATTGTGAAGCATTAATTTCATTCTTTCCCAAGATTGGGCAACATGCTCATGATCAAGTTGTTTAAAATTCATAATATCGTTCCTAAGAGTGATGATCTTAGCGGGAGGAAAATACTTAGAGATAAAAGCATCTTTGCACTTGTTCCAAGAATCAATACTATTTTTAGGCAAAGATGAAAACCAAACTTTAGCACGATCTCTAAGTGAAAATGGAAATAACTTTAATTTGACAATATTGTTATCCGTATCTTTCTTCTTTACTCCACTCATCGACCAATGATCATGTATAAAGGCATCACGTCCGAGACAAGTAGATCGAAATGATTCTGCATCTACTACTATTACTCCACTCATCGACCGCTATCCAGCATGCATCTAGAGTATTAAGTTAAAAACAGAGTAACGCCTTAAGCAAGATGACATGATGTAGAGGGATAAATTCATGCAATATGATTAAAAAACATCTTGTTATCCTCGATGGCAACAATACAATACGTGCCTTGCAACCCTTTCTGTCACTGGGTAAGGACACCGCAAGATTGAACCCAAAGCTAAGCACTTCTCCCATTGCAAGAACTACCAATCTAGTTGGCCAAACCAAAAAGGATAATTCGAAGAGACTTGCAAAGATAACTCAATCATACATAAAAGAATTCAGAGAAGAATCAAATATTTTCCATAGATAATCTTTGGATCATAAACCCACAATTCATCGGTCTCAACAAACACACCGCAAAAAGAAGATTACATCAAATAGATCTCCACGAGAGAGGGGAGAACATTGTATTGAGATCCAAAAGAGAGAAGAAGCCATCTAGCTACTAGCTATGGACCCAAGGCCCGAACTAAACTACTCACACTTCATCGGAGGGGCTATGGTGTTGATGTAGAAGCCCTCCATGGTGGATGCCCCCCCGTGAACTCTAACAGGCCCCAAGATGGGATCTCGTGGATCTGAAGGTTGCGGCGGTGGAATTAGGTTTTGGCTCTGCTCGATCGCTCGAGGATACGTGAGGTATATATAGGAGGAAGGAGTACGTCATTTGGAGCAACAGGGGCCCACGAGGTGGGGGCGCACCAGGGGCGCGCCTCCACCTCGTGATGCCTCTGCACTTCTTGGAGTAGGGTCCAAGTCTCTGGATCGAGTTCGTGAGGAAATCACGTTCGAAGGTTTCATTCCGTTTGGTATTCATTTCTTCAAACACCAAATAGGCAAAAAAAAACAGCAATTCTGGGTTGGGCCTCCGGTTAATAGGTTAGGCCCAAAAATAATACAAAAGTGGAAAATAAAGCCCAATATAGTCCAAAACAGTAGATAAAGTAGCATGGAGCAATCAAAAATTATAGATACGTTGGAGACGTATCACTCCCCGGCGCTGGTTTGGGTAATTTGGTGCAAGAAGAGCAGCGATTGAAGAAGAAGCAGGACCGTTCAATTTAAATCCAACGGTTACTGCTGCTAGAATCGTTTGTTGACTAAGTTGACAAGCCCTGCGTACGCGTCAACATAGTAGGCTCACAGGTCAGCCTCCCAACTGGTGCGCCCAGCGGAGGGAGTAGGGTGGGCCGGGGAAGCCTGCGCGGCATCACAGCGGGCCACAAGAGGAGGGAGCAGGCAGTCCCATCGGCGCTAGTTTAGGCCGCTGGAGCAGGAAGATCAGAGATTGAAGAAGCACGTCGGTCGTTGGATGGACATCCAACAGTCACTGCTGCTAGAATCGTGTGTTCACTCACAAAGTCTTGCGTAAACACGTCAGCGTCAAAATCTGTGGCGTGTACAGCCCATTTTCTATTATTTTTATAATATTTACTCATTTTCTAGTTCATATGGAATTTATTGCAGCCCATTTTCCATTTTTAGTATTGCCGGCCATTTTCTGGTCAGTACCAGGGTCAAAAGATTAACTAAATATGTGGTAAATTTTGAAAATTCGCAAATTTTTGCTGGGGAACGAAATATTCTTAATCCAAAAATTAATAGCCATATTAAAACAAATTTAAAAATAAATTAGTACTATGTCATGTTAAATCCAATGAAATACGATAAGATATCGTTGAAGAACAAAATTCAAAAAAACTAATATCCCATTTGCTATAAATTTTTGGAATTTTCAACCCCTTTGATATTACTTTTAATGACATTGACCATACTCTTCGCCAGACGGAATGCATCCTCCTCGTCTTGAAGATTTGCAGCCCAAGAATTCGGAGAAAACTAATAGGCCTAGCTTGGGTATTCTTCAAAAAAGAAATATTGGGCTACCTATTTTCCCAAAGAACTGGTGCATGAGCATTTAGCTTTATTTATTTATTTACTTATTTATGTTTATGGGACCATGAGCATGTACCTAGGCCAGATTCATGTGAGAGCCTCCTTCCGATTAATTATGGGCTTTCTATTGGGCCTTCATCGATGGGCTGCATGTTATCAACAAGTGGAAAATGTGTTTCGTACGAAAAATAGTATGAGCTACGTACGGTACGGGGCACTAAAGGATCGAACCGTGCAACAACTTCCAAAACAACACATTTATTCAACCAGCAGATTTAAATATACTACTGATTGTACATTGAAAACAGCAATTGCAAAGCAACCAGGGCTGGGGTGCAATGTAAAAGAATCAAAGCCGTAAGAGTGAAGACGCAGCTCTCTCTTCCAAACCAAACATCAGCCATCATTACAAAAGGGCTACCAAAAAAGAACAAGTGTATGCATCAAACTAAATAAAGATCCTACTACACCAAGTGTACGCATCTAACAAACTGGCTCAGTTAGACGTTACTATTTATTAAGCTGTGGAGATTGGCTGACGGCTTGAACCAGATGGGTGCCTGACGGGGGAAACTCCAGCCAGCAGGTCGAAGTCTTATACTTGCGACCCTCTCTCCTACTTTGGGCTGCAGAGCGTGGCGGCACATATCAGGGTATGATGCATGCAGAGACGCATGGTACACTGTGTACACACAGTTTGGCCTGATGAACGAAACCGCGCTGCCATCATGATCCTTGCCGTCGGTTATCTCCTGGTTAATCGGATAATTTAGTCTGACAAGCAAAGAGCATGTACCAAGGCTACTCACCAGCCTCCAGTCAAAAATTCCTGAAGGCCCAGAGAAGCTGGGATCCTGCTCAAAGACCTTGCAGTGACTGTGATTGTATTCCGCGAAACAACACATCTGGTACGTGCGAACGATCATCAATCTTTCGCCGTCGTCTGATCGGGCTAGGAACCACCTGCAACTGCCATGCCGCTTTTCTTTGAAAGGTTCTAGAATTAGGAAGGGTAGGGACACCAGGCGGCCTACAACATCATATCAAGTTGGAGTCAAATAAAAAAGGGCTCTTGATTTAGTCAATCTTAAGAACAGCATGTTATGAGCATGAATATTTTTTCAGTAAATGTTGATAGTAATATAAGCAAGCCATCATGATATCGTAGGAAAGTAACATACTGCTGTAACAGCCGTTTGTAGCGATGACTGGAGTAGGCCAGCAATACGTCCAGCCAAAGAAGGAGTCGACAACGTAAATGAAGCCATTGTGTTCAATGGCATCAGAGAACCATGGAGGATGTATGATCTTGCGATGGACGTGCAGATTTATCCACTTACCGCAGTGACCTGTCAGATAGGCGAGACTGCGGTTGAAGAACGCAATTAGCCTGAAATCTTTATAATTCGCAGATCTTGTGGGCACTTGGCAGATTACAACCTTGAGCAAATCAAACTTGGTATCATGTTGGCTACCGTAAGATTCCAAGTATTCTGGGCCGCGGTGCCAAAGCAGTGAAGTGTTAATCAAAGGAAGGGGGATCAAGCGCCGGGTGTAGACCTCCACAAGCATCCAGCTGTCGCGACCGTTGACGAGCACCATCCAAGACGTGTTCATGCCGACCCAGTACATACCGTTAATGTAGCTGAGGCTGACGGGGATCGGATCGCAGTGAAGGGGGTTGATGCTCGCCACCCTACGATCGTTATTGAAAGTGCTAGTATCGACTAGAGGGGGGTGAATAGGCGATTTTTATGAAAGTCTTCAAAACTTGGAGGTTTCGAAGACAAACAACAGAAACAACCTAATTGATATGCAGCGGAAGATAAACTTCCATGAACAAGCCATAGTCAAGTATATAATGATGTGAAAGTACAGGACTAATAGCAGTAAGGTAGTAAGGATCAAGATGGAAGATAGTCTGAAGCCAATCAACAATAGTAGTCAAGCAATGAAGTCAAACAGATAAATAGATAGGCAATGACTTCATGAAGACAAACTTAAGTAAGGTTGGAAGGGATAGAACCAGTTGCTTGTTGAAGACACAGATTTGTTGGACCAGTTCCATTCTTTGTGACAACTGTGACGCGTCGGGTTAGGGAGGCTGAGATTTAACTCAAGACTATGTCTTCACCTTATTCCCTTGAGCTAAGGACACCCAGTCCTCGCCCAATCACTCGTAAGTCTTCAAGGAGACTTCCAAACCTTCAGACTTTGTTCACCGGCAATTCACAATGACTCTTGGATGCTCGAATGCGACGCCTAACCGGCCGGAGGATTCACAGTCCTCAAGTGTAATAAGTCTTCGTGTCACATGCATGTAAAGACTTGATGATGCCTAACACTCTTTGGCTCTGGGTGTTTGGGCTTTGTCCTCGCAAGGATTTATCTCTCTCAAATGCTTCGAGGTGGGTTGCTCTCAAACGACAAAAGCCGTGCACAAACTCGAGCAGCCACCAATTTATGGTGTAGGGGTGGGCTATTTATAGCCACTAGGCAACCTCGACCTGATTTGTCCAAAATGACCCTGGTCACTAAGGAACCGACACGTGTTCCAACGGTCGATTTCAAACACACGCTGCAACTTTACTTGGGCTACAAGCAAAGCTGACTCATCCACTCTGGATAAGATTTGCTCTCATTGTCTTCGTCAAGACATAGGATTTTGGTTGAGCATCACTTGACCACTCGACTTAGTTCACTTGGACCCCACTTAACAAAGACGGTGGTTCCTATGACTCAACAAAGAAGAAAAGGAAACAACGAAACCACCACGTCTTCAAGGCCCAAAGTCTTCACGCAATGTCTTCTCATGTCATAGTCTTCAATATGAATATCTTCTCATACCACCATTGTCTTCAATGTCTTCATACATTTTAGGGGTCATCTCCGGTAGGTAAACCGAATCAATGAGGGACACTACCTGCGTTATCCTGCAATTCTCACAAACGCATTAGTCCCTCAACCAACTTTGTCGTCAATACTCCAAAACCAACTAGGGGTGGCACTAGATGCACTTACAATCTCCCCCTTTTTGGTGATTGATGAAAAACTGGTTGAAGTTTTCAACGGGGATAAAGTATGTGAAATTGTAAGGATAGGAATTTGTCTTCATAAGTTGCAAGGGCTCCCCCTGAATATGTGCATATAAGTAATTTGCTTTTGGATTGCAAATGCACATGGCAGGTTGTACTTGTGGAGATCCACTTCAACTTATGAAGCTAATTCATCATGCATGAAATGATATAGCAAGTAATATGACATGCATAATGAAAAATGGACGTCTGCAGAATGATCTAAGTGCGGAAGTTATCATCGCACATGCGGAATTTATCATCGCATCATAGTAAAGCAAATAAGTAGCAGAAGTAGCAGGCGACCATCAAGTTTAGGTGTTACAACTCAAAGAACCAAAAGTTTCAAAGCGCAAGAGTTGTAAGCACGCAGCAAAATATAGTGCAACCGCCCATATGAACCCGCTTGAAGACTATCAACTCATACGCTTCTCCCCCTTTTGTCAGTAATGACCAAAAAGGTTTGAAGACTTAGAGCATCTACTCGTCAGGAGTAGGTGAAGCAGCAGGGTTGTCGTCGTTGGTTGGCGGTGCAGATGAACTTGGTGCAGTGTCGATGCGCACAGTTGTAGTTGGAGGTGGTGAAGTAGCGTCATCTTCATCATCGATCACTCTGGCGTTTACCGTTGCCGCAGAAGAGGAATATTCAGAGTCTTCAAGAGATGGAGTTCGACGCAGGGTAGCAGTCCTTGGAGGAGTGGAGTCGAACTGGAATCTTTCATTGAAGCCATCATCTTGAAGATCGCTTCAAAGATCGAAAGCGAGTCAAACCTTCCATGATCTTCGGCAAGTTTCATGAGCAACAAAGGCATTCTTGGTGGCAAGGTTGCGAATGCGATTGACATCCACCAAGAGGCTTTGCATTTGGCGCTTGAGCCAGAAATGATGCTTATCCTGCTTTTGATGAAGAGCCACAAGAAGCTCTCGGTCATTGAGAACACGAGAACGCTTCCGAGGTGGTACTTTCAGTGGCTTCAGTTGGCGCTCTGTGAGGCAGACGGGTGTTACCAGCTAGTGGATAGAATCTGGTTGCTGCTTGAACACCTTCAATAGGCCGAGTGAAGCTTTGGTGCTCGATGTTCTGAAGACAAAGTGGCGTCTTGGCAGGGTCAGAGTATACAGCATCAACTGACATATCAACCTCGGGCAGAAATATTATGTGATTGCGAGCAGAGGGCTAACAATTGATGATGAGTGTCGCTGATGAGGCGATGACCCATGGAGCATAAAACTTCGACCAAATAGGTCGAGCGGAAGCGACAAGTTGCCTTATGAAGAATTCACGAGTGTTGAAGCTGATGCCATTAAGAATATAGAAGACCAAAGTCTTCATGGCTCCTTCAAGCTTGGCCGATGATGAGTGTCCCTTGACTGGCCATAGAGTTCGCCTGATGATATGATATATGGTACGAGGCAGATACTCAAGGTCTTCAACAAAGAAATGTGTGGGATACTCAACGTCAGATGGCAAAGGCTTCATCATGCTCAGCATCTGGCTCATATTGGGTTCTGGCTTGTGAAAGATGCTCTCCACAGCATTGCGGTGTTGTAACGCCCTCGATGCGGCTATATCTCCCACGTGTCAAAGCACGACTTAGAGGCATAACCGCATTGAAAGCAATGTTGCAAGTGAGGTAATCTTCGCACAATCCATGTAATACATAAGGGAAAAGGATACATAGTTGGCTTACAATCGCCACTTCACACAATTACATGAATAAAGCATTACATCATCCAGATACAATCAAGGTCCGGCTACGGAACCAAAATAAAAGAAAAACCCCAAATGCGACAAAAGGTCCTCGATCGACCCCAACCGGGCTCCACTATCGATCAACTAGAACGAAACAACACAAAGGGCAAGATCTTCATCGAGCTCCTCCTTGAGCTTGGTTGAGTCACCGCTTTCGTAACATAGGCACCGCAAACTGGTTTTGAAGTATCCGTGAGTCACGAGGACTCAAGCAATCTCACACCCGCGAGATCAAGACTATTTAAGCTTATGGGTAAGGTAAAGGCATGAGGTGGAGCTGCAGCAAGCGACTAGCATAAACGGAGGCTAACATACGCAAATGAGAGCGAGAAGAGAAGGCAAAGCACGGTCGACAAAAGTATGATCAAGAAGTGATCCTATAGCAACTCGCGTCAAGCATAACTCCAACATCAGTGTTCACTTCCCGGACTCACGGAAAGAGACCATCACGGTAACACACACGGTTGGTGTATTTTAATTAAGGTCAACTTCAGGTTTTCTACAACCGACATTAACAAATTCCCAT
Organism: Aegilops speltoides; assembly: GCA_021437245.1. Taxonomy (NCBI): domain Eukaryota; kingdom Viridiplantae; phylum Streptophyta; class Magnoliopsida; order Poales; family Poaceae; genus Aegilops; species Aegilops speltoides. Next base: position 412,614,922 of record CM038144.1, read on the forward strand.
CTGCCACATAACCGTGGGCACGGCTCTCGAAAGTTTATACCTCGCAGGGTGTCCCAACTTAGCCCATGACAAGCTCTCGCGATCATCGAAGGAATAGACCTTCACCCAGAAGACCCGATCAGTCTCGGAATCCGGTACATCAAGACATTTCGACAATGGTAAAACAAGACCAGCAAGACCTCCCGGCGTGTCGACATCCCGATAGTAGCCGCACAGATCTCGCCTCGAGCCACGACCGGATGAGCAGACGCATAACTAGAACCAGCCTCAAGTTTCCCGAGGTGGCGCGCAAGTGGCTCTAGTTTGGACCAACGCTAGACAAGCACGCCCGGGGCTATAAAAGATGACCCGAGAGAGCGACTCCCAAGGGAAAAAGTAGGTGGTGGTGAGGCAAATGGTAAAAGGCAATGTTGGGCCTTGCTTTGGACAAGTTTTATTCAAAGCGAACCGTCGGGGGTCCCATAAATCACCCGACCGCGTAAGGGACGCAAAATCCGGGAACATAACACGGTATGACGGAAACTAGGGCGGCAAGAGTGGAACAAAACACCAGGCATAAGGCCGAGCCTTCCACCCTTTACCAAGTATATAGATGCATTAATAAAATAAGAGATATTGTGATATCCCAACATAAACCCTGTCCACCATGGAGAAATCTTCAACTTCACCTGCAACTAGCAACGCTATAAGAGGGGCTGAGCAAAGCGGTAACATAGCCAAACAACGGTGTGCATAGGAAAAGGTGTCAAAGGTTAGGGGTTTGACATGGCAATTTGGGTGGCATGATATAGCAAGTGGTAGGTATCGCAGCATAGGCATAGCAAAAGAGCGAGCATCTAGCAAGCAAAGATAGAAGTGATTTCGAAGGTATGGTCATCTTGCCTGTAAGGTTCTCAGAGTTGTCGAATGTCAAAGGCTTGATCTTCGTAGGCGTTCTCAACAGGCTCCTCGTTCACGTACTCGTCTCCCGGCTCTACCCAAAGCAAGAACACAAGCAACGGAACCACAATCAAACAAGGAACAATGCACAAACAATATGATGCAAAAATGGCATGCGATGCGAGATGTTATATGCAATGCATATGTATGCTCCGGAAGGAAAATGATGAACCGGGCATCAACTTGGCAAACCAAGTATGCCACTGGAAAGATGAGATGATTTCGGTTGAAATCGATATAGAGACCACCGGAATCGGATGCACGGTTTGCAAATGACAAGCAAAACAAGAATGACGAAAACTGCGCTTAACAGCCCGATGCTACTTAGCACGCAACACAAAACTATGCTACAGCACCCCAACATAAAAACAAAGCATATGACAACGAACTACAGGAGATGCTTAACAAAAGAGGAACACTGAGCCACGGCTAAATCACATCATAACATGTTCAAACAAGCATGGAGAAAGTGCTCAAAATATCAGGTTCACAGACTTAGTGAAAATACTAACATACCAGGAATTAACATCAGAAGGCATGTTTAGAGCAAGCAAACAACATGCTACAGGAACTTATAATAGCAAAGCAAGGCATGACATGATTCTACTCAAAGCATATATCAATAGTCCCTTACTGACCATAAGCCAAAAAGGACTCTAAGAAATGATGGCACCCATGTAAACATAGCAAGTTTTATTACAGATTTCAGACTTAGTGAAATATCAGGACATGGCAAAAACAGATTCAACATGGCATGTTCGTGAGCTCGATGCACTCACTACAGAGCATCTCATGATAAACTAAGCATACTCCCATCAAGAAGACATGGCATAGGAGCTATACATGGCAAGAACAACCTCATAGCATACACGGATCAACTACAACAACCTCGTGAAAATTGAATCTCATGCAAACAGTCTGCCAGGAAACATTTTCAAGCAAAAGTAGAGCACGAAAATGACATGCTAGATTACTCCATAAATGCCAACAAAGACATGGATGGATAGAGCACATCCATATGTCAAAAACACGCTTACTGATCATGCTCAAAAATGGCATAGATCTCTCTGTAACAACATGAACATATGGCTTAAAAATAACAGCAGGACAAGACTTAGTGAAAATACTAAGTTCCTGAAATCAGCAACATCATCATCCCTACTTTGCATGCTTGTTCTAGTCAACACATAGCTCACAAAAATACATGGCAAACACCTCTGGAAAGATGGCATGGCACTGTTCAACTCACATGTAAGACTCAAATTCATAGGGTGCACACATAATTCATGGCAAAAATGACAAAAGAGCTCGAACTGATAAGATTCTGAAACTAACGATCTGAAGCCATCTTCCAACAGCATTTCGGGCATCAAGATGAGCTCAAATGCAAATGATGCAATGGAATGAAATGATGTACTCTTCGGGGCGAACAATTTGACATATTATACGCCCAAAACGGAGCTACGGATGCGGAGATGTGATGCGATGAAAAAGCATGAAACTGATAGAATTCTGGGGACTTAGGCATTTCGGGACAACCTCGGGTTCGCACGGATTTTGATGCAGGTCGGGGAGCTCGCCGGAGTTCGTCGTCGGAGATGGCCGGGGTGGTCGGAGACGGGCGCCGGCGGGTCGGGGTCGCCGGATCCGGGCGGCGGCGGCCCGGATCTGGCCGAGACGGCGGGCGGCGGAGGGCAACCGGGCGCGGGCGGCGCGGTCCGGCGGCGGCGTGGCGCCGGTAGCTGAATGGCGGCGGCGGTGGTGGCGGCGGCGGCGGGCCGAGCGACGCGGGCGGCGGGAAGACTGGCGCCGGCGGCGGCGGGTCCGCGCCGGTGTAGAGCGGCGGGCGTGCAATGGCAATGGGCGCGGCGCGACGGGGCTGAGAGGCGGCGGCGTGCAGTTCGCCGGGCGGCGGCGGCGGCGGCGGAGCGGACGCGGCCGCTGAGCGGGCGGGCTCGGCGGGCGGCTGGCGGCGCAAGGATGGCCAGGAGGCCAGTGGCAGTGTGGAGCGGGCGGGCGCGGCGGTCGACGACGGGCGCAACGTGATTGGCCGGGCGACGCGTCCGCGGACATGTCCGGCTTAGGCGGACGTGTCCGGGCGCGAGGATGAAATGGCTAGGGTTGCACCGCGAATTTGGAGGGAGGTGTTTATATAGGTAGAGGGAGCTAGGAGTGTCCAAATGAGGTGTGGAGCCGCCACGCGATCGTGATCGAACGATCGAGAGCATGGAGGGAGTTAGATGGGTTTTGGGCCACTTTGGAAGGGTGTTGGGCTGCAACAAAGAGGGCTTTCACGGTTACCTTGTTAACTGTTGAGTACCAAACGACCTCCAAATGGCACGAAACTTGACAGCGGTTCACGGTGCTATACCAAGGTCATGGCAAACCTCGGGCCATTCCGAGAAAGTTTAATACCCGCACAAGAGAAGAGATAAGAAAGGGACGCCGGAGGACATAGGAGTGTCGGATTGCAAAATGGACAACGGGGAAAAATGCTCGGATGCATGAAACGAACACGTATGCAAAATGAAATGCACATGATGACATGATATGAAATGCATATGATGACATGGCAAATGCAACACGCAAGCAATTGACATGGCAACGAAGGCGAATAACTGACGGACACCTGGCGCATCGGATCCGGGGCGTTACAACACTCCACCACTACGAGAGGATCTCGTCCCGAGATCTAGAATGGCACCGGAGGGAAAACGGAAGAGGAAGAGAAGAGGTAAAACTAAGTTGCTTCTTCGACAAACGAGTGAAACCACGGACCTTGAGATGTTGAGCAATTTAAAAGAAAGGGTACAACAGAGATGAACGAGATTTCAAACAATCCGGTAGAAAAAAAGGAACAAGGAGCATGATGAGAACCAAGAGGTTTAGTGATAAGATAGATATTGAAACCACTCCGGATAAAACAAGATAGAGAAAGAATAAGAATGAAATAATTTGGGCAGCACTCCGTCTGAAAGAAGAAGGAAAAGTTGATAAGAGGAAAAACACTTGAAGGGATGACACAACACTCCGGTTAAATGGATAAGCAAGAAAAGGAACACGATCCTCACAAAATGAGGTGAAGGGTGAAGAGCACAACATCACAATGCCTCCGTAATGAAAGAATAGAAGCTAGACCACTGGGATAAAGGGACGGAGAAGAAAATGTCAACTTCTACCACAATTGAATTTGGAAGGCATCCTTGCAAGAAGGTTAGAATAGAGTTGTCGGAAGACCGACAACGAAAAGAATAAGTTTGTAGTGGGCTTATGGAAACATCTCAACATTATGAGGTGACAACCGGCCACTAACGGAATCCATTGATTTGATTGCGAGCACCAAAGAGGTGAAAACTGCTTTCGCCGAGAGGATAGGAGAAAACTTGGATCATAGATAAACACCACAAATAGCAACAATCCTTAGGAAAGGCTTTAGGTGAAATCTATACCAAGATAACTCCAATGAAGAGGCTGATGGATTTAATGTCTCATTCTTGACAACATGAATAACGAAGGGAAATTGTCAAGAGTGACATAACACCATCTCAAAAGATAAGGTAGAAAAAATTGCACTTCGAATGCATGATGAAGAATGCTTGAACTCCTCAAAACAAAACATGTGTTGAGCACCATGTTTATTTTTGAGTATAGCTTGACGGATCTTAACTTCGAGAGAAATCTTGATGAACAAATCAAGAATGAAAGGAATCATTGACGAACCACCATGAAGAAACTCCGATATTAAAAGGATGGTGGAAAGAAGGAGAAGTTGAAAACACAAGGTGAAGCCTTGCAATGATTTAGATGGATCTTCGTGATGAGATAACCGAGAAAGCTTGGAACTCCGGAAAGAAAAGATGAAGCATCTCGAACCGAGAATGTGATATGATGACCAACTCCGGAAAGAAAGATGAATCACTTGTAAACAAGAATTTATTCATCATGAATAATCTCCGGAAGAAAAGAATTAATCACTTGGATGAACAAGAACAAGAATTATGTTATGCGTATCCTTCACCAATTTAAATTGATGACAAGCAACGGATTTGACATACTACTTATTGTCATTGAAAAAGGATTAAGAGAGATATGGCGCAAAACTTGAGGAAGTCTTCATGAACCACCGGTAGGATTGGAAAGAAACGAAAGAATCTGTATGATAACGAAGGAAGAGAACTCTTGAAAGAACCACCGTAAGAATTGAAAATGAACGTAGCAAATGCGCAAATCACCGGGAAGAATTGCAAAATGAATGAAGATACTTGAGGGTATTTAGATACAAATGAACGAATAGATCATGAGCTGATTAGAGAATACTTGAATGATGCACCGGTAAGATTTGGAGAATGATGGCTACACGCTAAGAATAAAGAATTATGACATGATGGACTTCGGAGGGAAGAAAATTGGAAACAACTCATGAAATACTCCGGATGGTAAGAAAAAAAAAATTCTCACAATCGAAAACAATTATGAGAGGATGGCAACAAGCTAGCACCATGAATCTTGAAGAGAATAGAGCAAGATTAAAGAGAAACTCTTCCTCGGTCTTCAAATGATGAGAATGACAACGAGAAACACCACCAAGAATTATTGAGGCACACCGGAAGAATCAAAAGCGAAGAGGTTGAGCCAACTATGAAAAGAATTCGAAAGATCTTGGAGAAAAGCATTTGATCGATGATAACTCATTCTTACGCCAAACTTGGAGAAGAATTTAGGATAGCTCGGGAAAATAGAAGAGTCGTAAGATCCTGGGAAAAGACCTGTGGGTTAGGGCCCACTCAAAAGAACACCGTTGAAAAGATTTAAAAGAGATGCTGCACCGGTTGAATTAAATGGCTTGAATGAGATAACAACTTTGAAATATCTTGAAGGGATTGAGAATGGAAACACAAGTCTTGTGAGATATCTTCAGCACTCCAGAACAAATGAATAGGAAGAAGTGAATGATAATGAGGTGCACCGGTATGAGAAGACACTGAAATGAGGAAAAAGGTATATGATCAACACTGAAAGCTTGAATAGGATCCACTGGAGAAGAAACAACAATGAAGGATGATGAACTAGTAGAATATCTTCTTGAGAACCACCGGGTAAGAACATTGACGGAAAAGAATGGAGAAACTTCACATGAATAAATGGATACTTGGTTAAGAAATCTGTGTCCTTGAAGAAAAAGGGTGGGAGGGCGGGAAAACAAAGGCAACTTGGGATGAACGAAACAAACACCGTTGAGAAAAAATGATAATCGGTCTTGCTGATGTTGAAGTGATCGGATCCACTTGAAGAGAAACACGCCGGTTGAAAAGGATTGACATGACAATCTCGATTGTCGAGAAGGATTGGTATTCACATCGGAGTATGAGAACACCATTTCGGAAAGGTATGGAATCAACACTTGACATTGAAGCAACTCGAATACCACAACCCAAAACAAAAACAAAGGACTGGCTTGCGAATAAGCGGAACAAACATATGATAGAGATTTCATCGAAGTTTTCGTGGTGGGGCCTACACGGGCTCAATCAGACAAAGCACCATCATGTACAAGGCAAGGCACATGACATACTGAAGCGCCCCCAGTCGGCATAGCCAAGGACTCTTTAAGACACAACGAGACCATCAGAAACCAACCGTGAATAGGCGGACCACTAGACGTCGAACCCCAATTTCATATCATACATCCGTCGGAAAGATATCCTAAGAGCTACTAGAATTCCCACCTATGAAACTCCCGAAACTTTCGGTTATGCAAACTGTGTTGGGGATACAGGGAGCAATATATCTCACACAAACTAACAATCCCTACATCCAATTGTATCCATCCGTCAACACATAACCAAGAAACCTTCGAAATCGTGTACCTCAACCTTCAAAAGCATCCGTTATACGAGTCATGGCAATACTCCCGTACTCACCTCAAGATTGGGTTAGCGGGTTATCTCACCAACAATCGCATAAAAGAGATTTTCGATGTCGACGTACTAAACTCGTGTATTCTAGAACTGCAACGATAAAATTATGACGACAACACCTCGGAGCTCAACTCCCGGGACACCGCCACAACCCCTAAATGTCGAGGCAACCAAGACAATGTTGTCATCATAAAACCATCGAACGATTCTAAGATACCAGCGTGATCCTAAAAAAATTTTAGTGAAATTTGAGAAGAGAAGAGTCAAAACTCTACGTCGGGATACCTCACCGGAAGGTCGAAGGACCGGGAGTAAAAAGAATCCTACTCTCCGATATATATAATCCTAAATGACTCAAAACATTTTTCTAGACACAACTCGCCACTAAAAACGATCAAGCGGTGGGGGCTCCTAAGGTCGGGAAGGCTCGATTACCAACTTGTAACGCCTCGATGCGGCTATATCTCCCACGTGTCGAAGCACGACTTAGAGGCATAACCGCATTGAAAGCAATGTCGCAAGTGAGGTAATCTTCGCACAATCCATGTAATACATAAGGAAAAGGATACATAGTTGGCTTACAATCGCCACTTCACACAATTACATGAATAAAGCATTACATCATCCAGATACAATCAAGGTCCGCCACGGAACCAAAATAAAAGAAAAACCCCAAATCGACAAAAGGTCCTCGATCGACCCCAACTGGGCTCCACTCTCGATCAACTAGAACGAAACAACACAAAGGGCAAGATCTTCATCGAGCTCCTCCTTGAGCTTGGTTGAGTCACACCTTTCGTAACATAGGCACCGCAAACTGGTTTTGAAGTATCCGTGAGTCACGAGGACTCAGCAATCTCACACCGCGAGATCAAGACTATTTAAGCTTATGGGTAAGGTAAAGGCATGAGGTGGAGCTGCAGCAGCGACTAGCATAAACGGAGGCTAACATACGCAAATGAGAGCGAGAAGAGAAGGCAAAGCACGGTCGACAAAAGTATGATCAAGAAGTGATCCTATAGCAACTGCGTCAAGCATAACTCCAACACGTGTTCACTTCCGGACTCCACGGAAAGAGACCATCACGGTAACACACACGGTTGATGTATTTTAATTAAGGTCAACTTCAGGTTTTCTACAACCGACATTAACAAATTCCCATCGCCACATAACCATGGCACGGCTCTCGAAAGTTTATACCTGCAGGGTGTCCCAACTTAGCCCATGACAAGCTCTCGCGATCATCGAAGAATAGACCTTCACCCAGAAGACCCGATCAGTCTCGGAATCCGGTACATCAAGACATTTCGATAATGGTAAAACAAGACCAGCAAGACCTCCGCGTGCCGACATCCCGATAGTAGCCGCAGCGTATCTCGCCTCGTGCCACGACCGGATGAGCAAGACGCATAACTAGAACCAGCCCTCAAGTTTCCCGAGGTGGCGCGCAAGTGGCTCTAGTTTGGACCAACGCTAGACAAGCAACGCCCGGGGCTATAAAAGATGACCTCGAGAGAGCGACTCCCAAGGGAAAAAGTAGGTGGTGGTGAGGCAAATGGTAAAAGGCAATGTTGGGCCTTCTTTGGACAAGTTTTATTCAAAGCGAACTGTCGGGGGTCCCATAAATCACCCGACCGCGTAAGGGACGCAAAATCCGGGAACATAACACGGTATGACGGAAACTAGGCGGCAAGAGTGGAACAAAACACGAGGCATAAGGCCGAGCCTTCCACCCTTTACCAAGTATATAGATGCATTAATAAAATAAGAGATATTGTGATATCCCAACATAAACCCCATCCACCATGGAGAAATCTTCAACTTCACCGCAACTAGCAACGCTATAAGAGGGCCGAGCAAAGCGGTAACATAGCCAAACAACGGTTTGCATAGGAAAAGGTGTCAAAGGTTAGGGTTTGACATGGCAATTTGGGTGGCATGATATAGCAAGTGGTAGGTATCGCAGCATAGGCATAGCAAAAGAGCGAGCATCTAGCAAGCAAAGATAGAAGTGATTTCAAGGTATGGTCATCTTGCTCGTAAGGTTCTCGAGTTGTCGAAGGCTTGATCTTCGAGGCGTTCTCAACAGGCTCCTCGCTCACGCACTCGTCTCCGGCTCTACCCAAAGCAAGAACACAAGCAACGGAACCACAATCAAACAAGGAACAATGCACAAACAATATGATGCAAAATGGCATGCGATGCGAGATGTTATATGCAATGCATATGTATGCTCGGAAGGAAAATGATGAACTGGCATCAACTTGGCAAACCAAGTATGCCACTGGAAAGATGAGATGATTTCGTTGAAATCGATATAGAGACCACCGAATCGGATGCACGGTTTGCAAATGCCAAGCAAAACAAGAATGACGAAAAGCTGCGTTTAACACCCGATGCTACTTAGCACGCAACACAAAACTACGCTACAAGCACCCCAACATAAAAACAAAGCATATGACAACGAACTACAGGAGATGCTTAACAAAAGAGGAACACTGAGCCACGGCTAAATCACATCATAACATGTTCAAACAAGCATGGAGAAAGTGCTCAAAATATCAGGTTCACAGACTTGGTGAAAATACTAACATACCAGAATTAACATCGAGAAGGCATGTTTAGAGCAAGCAAACAACATGCTACAGGAACTTATAATAGCAAAGCAAGGCATGACATGATTCTACTCAAAGCATATATCAATAGTCCCTTACTGACCATAAGCCAAAAAGGACTCTAAGAAATGATGGCACCCATGTAAACATAGCAAGTTTTATTACAGATTTCAGACAGTGAAATATCAGGACATGGCAAAAACAGATTCAACATGGCATGTTCGTGAGCTCGATGCACTCACTACAGAGCATCTCATGATAAACTAAGCATACTCCCATCAAGAAGACATGGCATAGGAGCTATACATGGCAAGAACAACCTCATAGCATACACGGATCAACTACAACAACCTCGTGAAAATTGAATCTCATGCAAACAGTCTGCCAGGAAACATTTTCAAGCAAAAGTAGAGCACGAAAATGACATGCTAGATTACTCCATAAATGCCAACAAAGACATGGATGGACAGAGCACATCCATATGTCCAAAACACCCTTACTGATCATGCTCAAAAAGGGCATAGATCTCTCTGTAACAACATGAACATATGGCTTAAAAATAACAGCAGGACAAGACTTAGTGAAAATACTAAGTTCCTCAAATCAGCAACATCATGATCCCTACTTTGCATGCTTGTTCTAGTCAACACATAGCTCACAAAAATACATGGCAAACACCCCTGGAAAGATGGCATGGCACTGTTCAACTCACATGTAAGACTCAAATTCATAGGGTGCACACATAATTCATGGCAAAAATGACAAAAGAGCTCGAACTGATAAGATTCTGAAACTAACGATCTGAAGCCATCTTCCAACAGCATTTCGGGCATCAAGATGAGCTCAAATGCAAATGATGCAATGGAATGAAATGATGTACTCTTCGGGGCGAACAATTTGACATATTATACGCCCAAAACGGAGCTACGGATGCGGAGATGTGATGCGATGAAAAAGCATGAAACTGATAGAATTCTGGGGACTTAGGCATTTCGGGACAACCTCGGGCCATTCCGAGAAAGTTTAATACCCGCACAAGAGAAGAGATAAGAAGGGGACGCCGGAGGACATAGGAGTGTCGGATTGCAAAACGGACAACGGGGAGTGGCTAGCCCAGTAAGCTCGATGATATCCATAGCTTTGGCTTCATGATGAACATTTCCAATCATCCACTCGAGAACCCAAGTCTTGATGTCTCTGTAGTAGCCGCAAATGTGCAGAGTGGCATAGAATTGAAGCAATAGCTCTTCATTCCAATGTTCCTTGTCTGTCACAAAGTGGAGCGCATCAAAGATCACGAAGCGATCAAGTGCTTCTTCTAAGCACGGCAATCCAGCAATAGCTTCAGTGTCAAGGCGCATATGGGGGGAAATGCGACCTTGATCATATAGCACGCGTGAGTAATAGCTTCTTTGCTGATAGCTCCAGAACCGATCTGATGAAATTCTTGGCTTGGAGTAGGGGTTCTTGGCGCTGTCAAAGAAGGTATTGTGGCTCTTGAAGCCATTTGCATTGAAGGACCCGAGGGAGTTGGCAGTACCTGGAAACCTTGGCAGTCTCGGCTTTGGCTTCTGGACCTGAGGCCTATGCTCAACATGATAGTCAAATTGGGGGCCTGAGGCAGAAGGCGGAGGCACCAGAACGGGCCATCAAACAGTGACAAGCTGACCGTGATCGTATGCTTGCTCAATAGTGTGAGGCCTTGGTGGCGGAACTGGAGCAGGGGCAACGTCGGAGGAGTTAGGCTGCACAACAGGTGCTTCAGGAGCAGTTGTCAGATTTGCTTCAGGTGCAGCCTCCTCATTGGCGTCAGGTGCAGTAATCTCATGAGCTGCAGGTGCAGCATCCGCATTGACTTCAGGGGCAACATCCTCATGGGTTTCAGATTCAGTGGCCACATTTGCTTCAGGCACAGTGGCCGCATTGGTTTCAGGCACACTAGTTGGTGCAGGCTCCACATTGGCATCAGCCATGACTATGTCACTAGCTTCATTGGCATTGGTGGTGGCAGCCTCAACATTGTCAACCTCCTCTTGACGAACAGGAGGGTCGGGCACAGGCACGTTCAAATCATGAACTGCTTCTTCTTCAATCGCTGGGGGAGTTGGTACACGAACTTCTTCTTCTTCAATAGCAAGGGGAGTTGGTACACGTACTTCTTCTTCATTTTCTTTGGTGATGTAATGGAATGTCTTCAGCAGACATGTGCTTCGGACATGGAGACGCTCTTTGTTGGAGCTGGCTCGCATAATACTTGTCGTGCTGCAAGGTGAACGTTGCACTTCACCTTCAGGAACGCTCGACAGAGGGACTTCGGGCCTTTGTCCTCTGCGAAGCCTGCGAAGAGCTGGCTTCAAGTTGGGAGATGGAGTTGGGTGAGCCTGAAAGTCTTCATCCTCTGCTTGCACTGGGGGTGTAGCTTGTTGCTGTTGTTGGGGAGTACAGGGGGAGTCTTGGTGTTGTTGTGGGTGATCAGCCCACGAGGCATCCTGAGCAATTGGCGTCAAAGGACGACCAATGCTGATGAGTTCGTTGTCCGTACGAACAGGCGATGCTACCACTTGATGTTCAATCTGAGGAAGAACTTCATCATCATTCACATTGTCATCTTGACCAATGTCTTCAGCAGCGGTGTGTTCAGCTGCTGGAATATCTTCAGCCACATGAGGCTCTGTGGTAGCAGGCTCATGGACAACCATCCTTCTTTCTTGATGAACAGACACAGGGCGAACCACGGAAATGGGTTCAACGACTAAGGGCTCTGTGGAAGCAGCCCTAGTCTTCTTGGTCTTGCGCTTCTTCTAGGAGGGAGCGGCATCAGAAGCTTCAGCATTCTTTCTCTTTCTTGCATCAGCCTCGGCAGCCCTTGTCTTCTTCTGTTCTGAAGCTGTTGTGGTGACCTTTGGCTTCGAGCCAGTCATGCTGCTAGGGAAGATAATGCGAGGTGCTTCTTGGCTTGAGGGTTCAGGCTGATCAGCAGGGTGCTTGTTTTTCCTCTTTGCAGCCATCCTGGGATCAATGCCAGGACGGCCAAGTGACTTGCGCTTCTCAGCCTCATTGTAGGCAAGCACACACTTATCAGCCAAAATCTTCATGCGCTCACGTGAGCCCTGAGCCTCTTGGCGTTTCTTCAGAAAAGTTTCTTTAAGCTCATGGAGCATGACCTTGAAGTTGCGAACGTCTTGAACACTCAGATTGGCCACATGCTTCTTGAATTGAGCCTTCTCAAAATCAATCTTGTTTTTGAGCTCAACGATACGCTGAGGAGAGCTAGCTCAGAAGCAATGGCGCCATTGAAGGCGACACTAAGGCCAATTGGGAGCTGTAAATCTTCAAAGCTGACATTGGGGGTGTCGAACCATTCATCAATGAAATTGTGAATGATGGCCACATCAAACAGAGGCAGGTTGCTGAAGATTTCTGCTTCTTCCTTGCTCTTTATCAGCTGCTCAAGAGCATCATCAGCAAGACCTTTATCACTTGATAGATCAATGGGTTCTTCACGCAGAATTGCGGCAGGAGTCAAGGCTCGTTGATCAGATGGTCTAACAAGTTGCTTCTTCTTGTCCGTTCTCTTGGAGACACGGGACAGATCTTCAGATTGCACTGCGGCTTCGTGGAGGTGCGATGGCGCTGGCTTCGCATGCAAAGTCTTCGGAGGTGCAGCTGAGGTTGAAGCCTTAGACTTCTTTTGCTTCTGCGTCTTTGGAGGAGGAGGAGCATGGGCTTCATCAGAGTCAGCACCATTGTCGGAATGATCAACTCTGGCGCCTTGGACCATGATGTAAGTGATGAGGCCGTCAAGGTTGGCGTAGGGGCCAATGACATTGGGATTGGCTTCACGAGAGCCGTCAGCACGGGGAGCAGAGGGACCTGGATTGAAGTCCAAACCCAAGGCCTTCTTGTTCTTCTTGACCGAAGCCACAGCAAACTGATAGTTGCGCTTGAAGAGCGAATCGTCATGACACCAGAGTAGTGAAGTGGGATCTGCGTTCGCAGGCTGTGGCCCACGGACCATGCATGGATAGAAGCCTTGTTCAATGGCTTCAGCTCGGCTCTTGGGTTGAAGGCCTCGATAGAGGATATCGCCCCAAGGTCTCTTGATGGCATGCTTCTCTGCATATTCCTTTGTGACAAACTTGTACTTGAACCACTCCTCAGCCCAATAGCGTCGAATCCATTGGATTCGCGTCTTTCTCTGATGATAGTTCTCCTTCGGATCTGTCTTGTACAGTTCTACTAGATCATCAGGCAGATCCTTAGATGTACCTTCTCTGCGCTGTCTGCCACCCTTCCTTGCTGATTTTTCTGTTGCCATGAACTTTAAGCTGAAAGGCTTCAATATGTTCAAAGGCTTCAGAGATTTGCGCTTGCTAGTCAAGCAGGAACTGGCTTCAGGAGAATTTATATGATGCTGCAAATATTCTGCAAATGAATGCAGACTATGAGAACCAAGGGATTCTCCCACGGACATGTACCGTGACAAAGATTAGAGATGCGAGGAAGGGAAGAGGTCATGTGCATTCTCAGAAGATTTTGAAGATAAATCAGTTGAAGACATTGACCTCATGTTGCGAAGACATTCACTTATATAGGTGAGTTGGTTCCAGATTTGTACCAATCCGTGAATAAGTACAAGTGAGGAATCAAACTATAAGAGATCTAAGTGAATCGACTAAGCAGTATGAGATGCAGACGGAATAGATCTAGCTTTGAATAGACAGAAACTACTTTCGGTAAATAGGATGAATCTTGAAGATCAAAAAGGCGGTAAAAATAGAGTTATAATTACCGCACGAAGAACTGCTAGATGGAGAGAATAGGAGACCGAGCAGTTCAGCCCACCGTGCCCTAACTTGGTGACGGAGGACACCTACGGCGACGGCGGAGAGGACGATGTCTGCAGCAGGCATGAGGACAGTGTCGAAGAAGTCGCGGCAGCTAAGCGCTTCGTCGCCGGCGTCGTCGCGAGCTAGCGGTGGCGCTAGGGTTTTGACGGAGGTGGAGAGGTGGAAGAAGTATTTCTTTACCGCAGGGGGACAGGTATTTATAAGTAGGTGAGAGACACAGCGCAATTACGCTGGTGCCCCTGGCGGTTCACATCTGAGGGGCACGTGGTAAGCATGCAACACCCTCAGGGTTGTCCCACGTTCCCACGCCTGCTAGGCATGTCGGAGAGTTGTTTCGGCTTCTCCAGATTTCAACAGTAAAGATAAGCCATTAAGAACAGATCTAATGTTTGTCTCTTTGCCTTCTGCTGACTAGGACACAGAGAAGACATTCGACAGTTTCAACAGAATGCATATGATTTGGACAGATAGATTTTGAGATAGTAAGCATAGAGAGGTTAGGGTCCGATCACATTCACTTGGTTCAAAAGATCCAATCTTGAAGACATAGCTATAAGTGAATGCTGTGGAGGACAGAACACTAGTATATATACATATATCAGAAAGCAATCAAATCATCATAGTGCAGAAAGTCATGAAGACAAATTGAAACTGAAGACAAACCAAATGCAAAGTCATTGCAATATAACGCCTTCAGTGAAACACTTCAAACAAGAAAAGTTGGTGGTGGCGTTACCCACCGTATAGGAAGTATTAGACCCAGACACGGCGCACAATTATCGTGGCGCTCCGAAGTCAAATTCCATGTCAATATGTTCACACTCAGAGTGTAAATCTTCATTGATTGAAGATATACCTTACTTTGTGTGTTGCACATCTAAGTCATCAACATGCACAAGTGTTAGGATGTGTGCCTGATCACAAGACATTACAGGATTCTAAGATATTTAGCTCACACCGTAACTTTCAAAACCTTTTCTCATCCAAGGGCTTTGTGAAGATATCTGCCAGTTGCTCTTCAGTATTGACGTGAATGATATCGATATCTTTCTTCATAACATGATCTCTGAGAAAGTGATGACGAATTTCAATGTGCTTTGTCTTCGAGTGTTGGATAGGATTGTTGGCTATTTTGATGGCACTCTCATTGTCGCAGAAGAGAGGTACTTGTTTCAGGTTGATGCCATAATCCTTGAGAGTTTGCTTCATCCATAGAAGTCGAGCACAACAGATCCAAAGAAGAATGTATTCAGATTCAGCAGTTGAGAGTGATACGTTCGCTTCTTCAAGACCAACAGACAAGTGATCGACCAAGAAAATGACATGTGCCAGATGTAGACCTGCAATCCACCTTGTCACCAGCATAATCAGCATCCGAGAATCCAACCAAATCGAATCTTGAGCCCTTGGGATACCATAATCCGAGTGTTGGGGTGTAAGCCAAATATCTAAGAATTCGCTTCACAGCTAAGTGATGCGATTCCTTTGGTTCCGCTTGGTACCGAGCACACATGCAAACACTAAGCATAATATCTGGCCTAGATGCACATAAATAAAGCAAAGAACCAATCATGGAGCGGTATACCTTTTGATCGAACTCTTTACCATTGTCGCGGGACCAAGATGGTGTTTGGTCGGCATTGGCGTCGTGTAGCCTTTGCAGTCTTCCATTCCAAACTTCTTCAGGCAATCTTTGAGGTATTTCTCTTGAGATATGAAGATGCCATTCCTCTGCTGACAAATTTGAAGACCAAGGAAGAACTTCACTCACCCATCATGGACATTTGATATTGCTCTTGCATCATGTACCCAAACTCATCACTGTATTTCGGTTGGTGCATCCAAAGATTATGTCATCCACATATATTTGGCACACAAACAGTTCACCATCATATGTCTTCGTGAAGAGTGGGATCGAGGATCCGGGTTTGAAGCCTTTGCTCTTCAGAAGTCCTTGATTGTATCATACCGAGCACGAGGGGCTTGTTTGAGGCCATCTGATTGCCTTGTTTAGCTTGTACACCATATCGGGATGTTTTGGATCTTGAAGCCGGTGGTTGTGCGACATACACTTCTTCTTCAATCTTGCCATTGAGAAATGCACTCTTTACATCCATTTGATATAGCAAGATATTGTGATGATTAGCGAGGCTAGCAAGATGCGAATAGCTTCAAGCCTAGCAACAGGAGCAAATGTTTCATCAAAGTCAATTCCTTCAACTTGAGTGTATCCTTGAGCCACAAGGCGTGCTTTATTTACGGCGACTTGACCATGCTCATCTTGCTTGTTTTGATATATCCATTTTGTTCCAATAATGTTATGCTTGCGAGGATCGGTCGCTTGACAAGTTCCAGACATTATTCAGTTTGAGCTGTTGAAGTTCTTCTTGCATTGCTTGAATCCATTCAGTTCCATAAAAGCTTCAAAGAACTTTCTTGGGTTACGATATTGACACAAATGCAAAGTGCCCATGAAGTTTGCTAGCTGTGTTGCTCTTGATCGAGTGAGCGGACCAGGTGCATTGATGCTGTCAATTATCTTCTCTATTTGAACTTCATTTGCAACACGTGGATGAACAGGACGAAGATTTTGCCCTGGCTGACCATTGTCATCATTGGGAGGATTGTCTTCAGACTGAGCATTGTCTTCAGGTTGATTTGGTGCAGAGATGATGAGTTCCTCTTCAGGTTGTGCTCCAGAGGGCATGATTTCACCAGTTCCCATCAGCTTGATTGCCTCATTTGAAGGAGCTTCATCCAGTGTACTTGGCAGGATCTCTCTCTGTGAACCATTGGTTTCACCAAATCTCACATCCACAGTTTCAACGATTTTGTAGAGATAAAGGTTGAAGACTCTGTAGGAGTGTGAATCCTTTCCATAGCCAAGCATGAAACCTTCGTGAGCCTTAGGTGCAAATTTTGACTTGTGATGGGGATCCTTGATCCAGCATCTTGCTCCAAATACTCTGAAGTAACTGACGTTTGGCTTCTTGCCAGTAAGCAGCTCATATGATGTTTTGTTCAGAAGCTTATGAATGTATACACGGTTGATGATGTGACATGCTGTATCAATAACTTCAGGCTCGAACTTTCTTGGTGTCTTGTACTCATCTAACATTGTTCGAGCCATCTCAATGAGGGTTCTATTTTTGCGCTCAACAATGCCGTTTTGCTGAGGTGTGTACGGAGCAGAGAACTCATGAGTGATTCCCATTGTATCCAGATCTGATCAAGTCCAGTGTTCTTGAATTGATGCCATTGTCACTTCGATGTGCTTGATCTTCACACCATAATTGTTCATTGCTCGATTTGTAAAGCGTCTGAAGACATCTTGCACTTCATCTTGTCTGTAATTATATGAACCCATGTGTATCTTGAGTAGTCATCAACAATGACGAAGCCATAGAGACAGGCAGTCGTTGTGAGGGTGGAGTAGTGAGTAGGTCCAAATAAGTCCATGTGTAACAGCTCGAAGGGTTGAGATGTTGTCATGATTGTCTTCGAGGGGTGCTTTGTCCTTGTCATCTTTCCAGCTTCACAGGCACCACACAGATGATCCTTCTTGAACTTGACATCTTCGATGCCAATGACATGCTTCTTCTTGACGAGTGAGTGTAAGTTCCTCA
The DNA here is from genome assembly GCA_021437245.1 of Aegilops speltoides. Lineage (NCBI taxonomy): Eukaryota > Viridiplantae > Streptophyta > Magnoliopsida > Poales > Poaceae > Aegilops > Aegilops speltoides. The sequence continues at coordinate 412,632,870 of CM038144.1, forward strand.
TGCCAGCATGTCCCAGCCTTCGATGCCAGAGCCAGCATTCTAAAGCTCTTGTGAGAAGACATACAGCAAGTTGTGGACCTGCTGAGAAATCTACCATGTGCAGATCATCTTTTCGATACCCTTCAAAGACTAGAGATTTGTCAGATTCCATTAGTACAAGGCAACGATATTTGCCAAATATCACAATCATGTTCAAGTCACAAAGCATTGAGACAGACATTAAGTTGAAACCAAGGGATTCAACAAGCATCACTTTATCCATGTGTTGATCCTTTGAGATTGCAACTCTACCTAGACCCAATACTTTGCTTTTACTAGTGTCAGCAAATGTGATGTGACTCTTGTCGGATGGACGTAAGGTTGAGTCCATGAGAAGACTTGATCACCAAATCATATGATTTGTGCATCCACCGTCCATAATCCATTCGAAGCTTTTGGTGATGTACCCTACAAATGCGATTAGGAGGATAGGCTTCACACAAGTGTTGTGAAGCATATGCATTCGATACATATAGGGACAATCACAGCTTATATCAAAGTTAGGACATTGACTGATGAGAAATTCAGATGTGAAGCATATAGAATGATATTTTAACGTACGTCCTCAGTGAGTTTTAGGTCCCCAGCAATACTATCGGACGCCATTGATTGTTGGTGGAGACCATTTTACGCAAAGAGAGTTAGTTCTTCTTTGCCACCCACAGTTCGATGGGGGCTTAGAAGCAATGAGTCTAAGTGCAGACATCTCGAGAATTTTGGCTTTGGAGCCCTAGCAAATAGCCTTGCAGGAGATGAATGATACTCATATGAATAAGCGTAAAAGTTCTTAGTCCTATGAACATAGCGGTTCAAGATACACGCCATATTCATAAGTCCGAGTATGATTTCCCGCAAAACATTGGCGTTAGGGTGACTCATGTGAGTCTCAGATATCTGTATGAAGCCTTTGGGCCATATGAAGCTATATGTGCAGGGTTTGTCTTCTTCCTAGGTGGTGTCATGACGACATTCATGGAAGATTCTCAATGTACCGCTTAGGTACCCAGATCTTCTTCATAGGTGGTCCATTCCTACGCTTAGTACCAATGTACCCGCAAACACTTCACCATTCGATTTTTGAACAGCTTATAGTTTGCATCAAAGGATTCATCAATGATAATAGGATTAGCACGGTAAAGCGGATAAAGTGGATGGATCTCTTGAAGGTTCCTTTGCAGCAACCCATGTGGTTTTGGGGTACTACTCGGGCTTCCAAAGACGAGCCATCAACATTCATTTTCCTCTCAACCCAACACCCTCTTTCCTAGGGTTTGGTTCGAGAATCCGCTTTTGAGGACATCGCGAGAGAGTCGATGTCCCTTCAAACTTTTGTACATCCTGTATCAAGCAATGTCTTCAACATAGCATTTTCATCAAGAACAAGAAGTGGTATCCTCCGCAGAGGGGTTAGTGACCACATCGGTAGGTGAAGACAATGAAACAAGAGCAGCGATGGAACATTCAAGAATGATGTAGCATTATCACGCTCAATGCATTTTAGACATGGTGGTTCAAATCCTTCTGAAGGAACTGATGCATTGGGCGAAGTGACTCATTCACCTTTTGAAGATCTTCATGAGCCGCTCTCAATTTCTCAAGCTCTTGTTTCCTTTGAAGATAATCATAGGAGAGCCTTTCATAAGTAGTTGAGAGTGATTCATGGCGACCTTCAAGTTCTTGGTACTTAGCATGAAGACTTTTTATGTCATCAACTAAGGACTGTGAACGTGTCATTCGGCGCCCAACGGTCATCGCTTTTGTCTAACAGTTTTTGAGTATGTTCCATAGCCTTTTGTTGTTCAGTTGCAATTTTAGCAAGTGTTTTGTAGCTGGGTTTGGATTCACAATCAGAGTCATCTTCACTTGAAGTTTGAAAGTAAGTATCACGTGATTTTACCTTGGCACCACGTGCCATGAAGCAGTAGGTGGGAGTAGGATCGTCTTCGTCATTAGCTTCAGCGTTGGTGTGGAAGTCATTATATTCAGTGTTGAAGATGGACTTGGCAACATAGGCTGTGGCTAGAGCTAGACTTGCAACGCGAGGTTCAGACTCCTCTCCAGACTCCACCTCCGCCTCCTCCGAAGCAGACTCCTCCTCTGAATCCATTTCCTTGCCAACAAAAGCACGAGCCTTGCTAGATGAGCTCTTCTTGTATGATGAAGACTTGGAAGAAGACTTAGAAGACTTTGAAGATTTCTTCTTCTTCTTGTCATCAGAATCATATTCCTTGCTTTTCTTCTTCTTCTCATTGTCCCACTGTGGACACTCAGATATGTAGTGACCAGGTTTCTTGCACTTGTGGCAGGTTCTCTTCTTGTGATCATGTGTGGAAGCTTCATCATTCCTTGAGCTAGATCGTGAAGACTTTTTGAAGCCTTTCTTCTTAGTGAATTTCTGGAACTTCTTCACAACTAAAGGATCGAACCGTGCAACAACTTCCAAAACAACACATTTATTCAACCAATGTATTTAAATATACTCTTGATTGTACATTGAAAAAGCAAAGCAGAAGAAGAACCAGGGCTGGGGTGCAATGTAGCGAAGAAGCAGGCCAGAAGAGTGAAGACGCAGCTCTCTCTTTCAAACCAAACATCAGCCATCATACAAAAGGGCTACCAAAAAAGAACAAGTGTATGCATCAAACTAAATAAAGATCCTACTACACCAAGTGTACGCATCTAACTAACTGGCTCAGTTAGACGTTACTATTTATTAAGCCATGGAGATTGGCTGACGGCATGAACCAGATGGGTGCCTGACGGGGGAAACTCCAGCCAGCAGGTCGAAGTCTTATACTTGCGACCCTCTCTCCTACTTTGGGCTGCAGAGCGTGGCGGCACATATCAGGGTATGATGCATGCAGAGACGCATGGTACGCTGTGTACACACAGTTTTGCCTGATGAACGAAACCGCGCTGCCATCATGATCCTTGCCGTCGGTTATCTCCTGGTTAATCAGATAATTTAGTCCGACAAACAAAGAGCATGTACCAAGGCTACTCACCAGCCTCTAGTCAAAAATTCCTGAAGGCCCAGAGAAGCTGGGATCCTGCTCAAAGACCTTGCAGTGACTATGATTGTATTCCGCGAAACAACACGTCTGGTACGTGCGAACGATCATCAATCTTTCGCTGTCATCTGATCGAGCCAGGAACCACCTGCAACTGCCATGCCGCTTTTCTTTGAAAGGTTCTAGAATTAGGAAGGGTAGGGACACCAGGCGGCCTACAACATCATATCAAGTTGGAGTCAAATAAAAAAGGGCTCTTGATTTAGTCAATCTTAAGAACAGCATGTTATGAGCATGAATATTTTTTCAGTAAATGTTGATAGTAATATAAGCAAGCCATCATGATATCGTAGGAAAGTAACATACCTCAGAATAAATGACCGTTTGTGCGATGACTGGAGTAGGCCAGCAATACGTCCAGCCATAGAAGGAGTCGACAACGTAAATGAAGCCTTTGTGTTCAATGGCATCAGAGAACCATGGAGAATGTATGATCTTGCAATGGACGTGCATATTTATCCACTTACCGCAGTGACCTGTCAGATAGGCGAGACCGCGGTTGAAGAACGCAATTAGCCTGAAATCTTTATAATTCGCAGATCTTGTGGGCACTTGGCAGATTACAACCTTGAGCAAATCAAACTTGGTATCATGTTGGCTACTGTAAGATTCCGAGTATTCTCGGCCGCGGTGCCAAAGCAGTGAAGTGTTAATCAAAGGAAGGGGGATCAAGCGCCGGGTGTAGACCTCCACAAGCATCCAGCTGTCGCGACCGTCGACGAGCACCATCCAAGACATGTTCATGCCGACCCAGTACATACCGTTAATGTAGCTGAGGCTGACGGGGATCGGATCGCAGTGAAGGGGGTTGATGCTCGCCACCGTACGATCGTTATTGAAAGTGCTAGTATCGACTAAAGGGGGGGTGAATAGGCGATTTTTATGAAAGTCTTCAAAACTTGGTGGTTTCGGAGACAAACAACAGAAACAACCTAATTGATATGCAGCGGAAGATAAACTACCCTAAACAAGCCATAGTCAAGTATATAATGATGTGAAAGTACAGGACTAATAGCAGTAAGGTAGTAAGGATCGAGATGGAAGATAGTCTGATGCCAATCAACAATAGTAGTCAAGCAATGAAGTCAAACAAATAAACAGATAGGCAATGACTTCATGAAGACAAACTTAAGTAAGGTTGGAAGGGATAGAACCAGTTGCTTGTTGAAGACACGGGATTTGTTGGACCAGTTCGATTCTTTGTGACAACAAGACGTCCAGTTAGGGAGGCTGAGATTTAACTCGAGAAGACCGTGTCTTCACCTTATTCCCTTGAGCTAAGGACACCCGGTCCTCGCCCAATCACTCTGGTAAGTCTTCAAGGAGACTTCCAAACCTTCACAGACTTCGTTCACGGCAATTCACAATGACTCTTGGATGCTCGAACGCGACGCCTAACAATTTGGAGGATTCACAGTCCTCAAGTGTAATAAGTCTTCAGTCACACAGACGTAAAGACTTGATGATGACTAACACTCTTTGGCTCGGGTGTTTGGGCTTTGTCCTCGCAAGGATTTCTCTCTCTCAAATGCTTCGAGGTGGGTTGCTCTCAAACGACAAAAGCCGTGCACAAACTCTAAGCAGCCACCAATTTATGGTGTAGGGGGTGGGCTATTTATAACCACTAGGCAACCCGACATGATTTGTCCAAAATGACCCTAGGTCACTAAGGAACCGACACGTGTTCCAACGGTCGATTTCAAACACACGCGCAACTTTACTTGGGCTACAAGCAAAGGCGACTCATCCACTCTGGATAAGATTTGCTCTCATTGTCTTCGCTCGAAGACATAGGATTTTAGTTGAGCATCACTTGATCACTCGACTTAGTTCACTTGGACCCCACTTAACGAAGACGGTGGTTCCTATGACTCAACAAAGAAGAAAAGGAAACAACGAAACCCACAGTCTTCAAGGCTCCAAAGTCTTCATGCAATGTCTTCTCATGTCATAGTCTTCAATATGAATATCTTCTCATACCACCATTGTCTTCAATGTCTTCATACATTTTAGGGTCATCTCCGTAGGTAAACCGAATCAATGAGGGACACTACCTGTGTTATCCTGCAATTCTCACAAACGCATTAGTCCCTCAACCAACTTTGTCGTCAATACTCCATTACCAACTAGGGGTGGCACTAGATGCACTTACAGTTATGTTGTGTGGCATGCCGTTTCTGAAGATCAGGCGGCATCAGCAAGCAAGGAGCTGGGTTAAAAAGCTCCGGCCTGAGGGCTTTGAGTAAACGGTACAGCCTCGACGAGCACGCGGCGAGCGGCATGGTACTAAGATTGTCCACACGCGAAACAATGAGCTTGATTACCTATGTGGGGAGCGAATTCCAGCCACTCTTTCGGCGGACGCTGCTCGGTTCTGCCATTGTTAGTGTTTGGGTTTCGGACGAGGGGGGAGGCGCCTTAGCGGGGATGGAAGCTTGGACGAGATTATGTGCGGACAAAGATGGAGAAGCGAATATGTGCTGCAGGAAGTGGACAGGTGATGATGACTACAGCACGCCGCTTGACTTATGAGACACATACTAGCAGCGTAGGGTCATATCGATGCCAGACAACTTGCTTGAGTGATCACAGTACTGGTACTCCCTACAGTACCTACTACAGTACTATGCCCTAGCTTGCTAGAGTAGAGTAGTAGAGTAGGACTCTGCTCTACTACTAGCACCGGAGGAGTAGTATATTCTAATCTAAAATAGTTACAAACTTCAATGCCCGAGCGTGGAACGACTACGAACCATGCTCAAAGACCATGTCTACATGGTGTTTGGACTTGTATGCAAAAAAAATAGCAAGATGACCGTGCATTGCATGGCACACCATCGTCACCAACTCGGTTTTTTCTCTACTCCTACTCCTACAAAAGACTCAGTTGGTGATGATGGAGGCGAGGAGGCATGTTCAGCCGGGCGTGCAGCGGACGGCACAGCACTATTCGATTTGTTATAAAAAAAAGTAGTAGAGATAGAGACGTAGGGAGGAGCACGAGGTTGTGGGAGATAAGGATGAACGAGGCAAGGCCTTATCTGTAAATGTGGAGAGAGGTGCGGGTATCTTTTGTAAAATTGTCATAGTTGGCTTTCTATCTGTCAGATATATAGGTCGGACGGTCTATATTACAAGATGGCAGGCATACCATCATCACCAACTCGGTTTTCTATAAGAGTAGATATATATAGATATAGATAGATAGAGACTAGGGAGTACTAGTAAGGACACCATCTACTGCTTTGTGTGCTACTCCTGCGCTCCATTCGGCGGCCGCAACGTCCCCTACAGCCACTCCCTCCTGCGCTCCATTCAGCGAGCATTGTTGAAATATGGGGAGTGCACTCTCGCGACTGCTGGCAGCCACGACTTCACCGACGATGACTTCTTCCCCGACCTCGGCAACCTCTTCCTCAATGACATGGGTGACAACCTCAATGCCAACGGTGCTGCTCCCGTTGCATCGTATGTGTTTCTGTCCTTCCTGTTCGAAATCATGGTAGAATTCATGTTTCTAATATGTATCCTACTACTATGCTAGTCCACATGATTAGTTTCATCTCTGTTATAGCCGTCGTGATTTATTTTGTGCTTATTAGGATTAAATCTCGTAGTAACTTGCTCACATATTCAAGTAGCGCAATGTCCCCTACAGCCATTCCCGTTTCATGGACGGCCTGGTCCACTGCTATGAGTGCCCGATGCCATTTTGTGGCTCGCCGGCGGACATGGTGCATCACCTCACGGATGCGTGCAGCGGTCACTGCTGGCCCTTGGCGGAGAACATCAAGTACAACACATGCTACCGGTTCACCATGCCGGAGTCGCTGGAGGATCACCGCCGCCTGCTAGTCTCGGAGGAGGATGGCAGCGTCTTCCTCTTGATCGTGGGCACCGGCGAGGCCCGCACAGGCCACCGCCCCGTCTTTGTAGGGTGCCTCAGGGGCGTCGCCGCTGACACTGACACTGACACGAGGCAGATGTACGGGTGCAAGGTTAATGTTACTACCCCTCCGGGTCACGTGGGCAGCGAAACCGGCCTCATCGGACAGACTTGGAATCTGAGGAGCTGGGACTATCCTGCCAATGTGGACACTGAAAACCCATGGCATCCGTTCTATCCTTTACCCGCCGACTCGGTGCACGGGGACTCCAAGGAGGTTCACCTAGACATACGCATTATCAAGTGCACTTAGAAAACATGTAGTGTGTGTGGGAGCTTATGGCCCGTGTCTTTGCCGCTTTTGATTCTGTAAGCTTGTCGTTAAACTTGAGTGGCTTTCGCCGCAGTCCTTCCTTTGAACTGCTCCTCTCAGTGAGCTGATGTAAGATACTTTGGGTTTCATTTGATAATGGAACCGGGGAGGAGCCTCCCTGTTCTTCTAAAAAAATACGCATTATCAAGTTAAATGTTGATCATTAGTCTTCGCTCAATGTAATCCGCTGTCTAAGCATGTGGAGACTACCATGCAGGATCTTGCTCTATTGGAGTATCGCGCATGAATAAAAGTGTATCCGTTTATAGTTTAGTCTAGAATCTTCCTTGTATGAATTTTTACTACAGTACTGGTGAAAGACTTACGATGAACCATTTCTTACATCTCCTCTACCCCCTTGCAAGTCATCCTGATTTAATCCCTCCGTCTAGGTGTATAAGGGCATGGTTAATATTACTTAACAGTATAGCCAACTGTTGACTATAAGAAAGTGTCATGTCATCCGTAGCCAACATGTATAACAATCGATACTCAAAAACTAATTCTTAAAGATCATTTCTTGCGAAGCACAATAAGTGTTATTTCTTCACAAGTTTTGGATGTAGGTTGAACAGTTGAACGCTTTTGTTTGCAAAAGATACCTTTTTATCTATTTCACCCGGATGTTTGTGAGCTCTAGAGATGAGATAATATCTGAAGAAACCTATTGATACCCGTTACACATGAGATGACCCCCCACATCCTTTGTCAAAATAAACAACTCCCCAATCAATGCATTTCACTCTTCGATGCAACGCACGGGCACCTTACTACTATAGATTAGTACGACCAAAAATTGAACTAACATTATATATAGTACGATAAATACTGATGCATGTCACCTAAAATTATATCATTCAAAACTATGTTCAAATATGAATCCAATGATATAGTTTTCGTTGACATGCACTAACATTTAGTCAGTTAAATCTTCAGTCACATTCAACGGGGGACTAATAAACCACGACCGATGTAGTACAAGTGTAGAGGGCGGCGCTGCATGGGAGTCTCACCTCTCACTCGTGGCACGGCAGTAAAGCCGTCATATCACAAAACCCAACCACTCCCAGTAATAAGTGGCCTGGTAAAATGCACGGACAAGCAACCATTACATCCCTCCGTCTTTTTTGCATTTCATCTCTCTGCATTTACTTTCTCCGGTTCATCTCCCACACTCGATCCCTAGCTACTACTCCTAGGGCCAGTTCTTTTGGCGGCTTCCCCAGCTTTTCCCACAAGACTAGTCACAGTGGAGAGTAACAATAAGGCGCCTCACTCATTTATTTGGGCTTCTAAACTACTACTCCGTCCTGGTTTATTCCTCACCATTGTAATTTGTGCTAAATTTTGACCAAAGATTTAACTGATAAAATGTTACTCAAAACACTTAGGTGCGGTGCATCTAGGTGTGTAAGTCATCTTACGAAAACCAAATAATCCCAAAACACTTAGGAGCGGTGCATTAACTTCTACCTCGTTTCTTGTTTCTTGAAATATCAACCAATAAGAGATAAAGAGTATGCATGCTTTTAGTGACTTGAGATATCAAACACGACATGCAGTGGTTAGTTCATTGCATGCAATACTATTAATTAGCAAATAAACATTAACGTTTCTCGTTTTCTCCTCCTCCTTACTCACCTAGACGGACGGAGTAGTGCATGTGACATGCACTAACATTTCATTAGTTAAATTTATGATCAAAATTTGACACAGATTACAATGGGGACCAATAAACCAGGACGGAGGTAGTAGTTATGGGATTACTAATCTAGAAGCCTAAAAGAACTGGCCCCTGGTACTCCTACTAGTAGTAGTACTCACGTTGGAATCATTTCACAAGCTTGACTAGTGATATTTTTCTACTTTTACAAAAACCGCATCGTAATGTTAAAACGTGCATTTGCACGTACATAAGTAATAGTAGTACTCCCTCCGTCTAGGTGTACAAATCTTCCCTCCTTCTTGGCCACCGTGCACAACCAAAGATGACTTATTGACCTGGACGGATGGAGTAGAAAAGTCTGCAAGCATATATGGAGAGAGACGTGTAGTCCGATAGTATATAGTAAAGTTTGTGCTATATGCACGTACTTGCAAAATGCGTAATAATACACAACGTTTCCAAACTTTCCTTTTACATACTTAATTAAGGACGCTAAAATTCCTGAATGTTCGGATTTATCATTTGCGTCCCAAAACTAATGAGATCGCCTTACGAAAAAAAATTATACTCCTCCTAAAAAGCAACGGCGCGCATGAGCGCTATGCGCCGCCACGAGTGCCCAGTGCGCGGCCATTTCCCAGCCAGCGACGACACGCGCCTCTTCCTCGGCCTCGCAACTCGCGAGGTGCTGATTAATGACTTCTTCGGCGGGCGAGCGCGATCTCACCGGTGTGGTGATCCAGCGCCAACAGGTACTCCTCCTGGATGGAAGCATGCACCCGGTCCACGTACCGCCAAGCGCAGATGAGGCGCTTGGGCCCGACTGCACTCAGGGCGTCGGCACGGGCGTCCTCCACCACTCTCACGGCCCTCGCACGAGCCTTCTGCCAAAGAACCAATTGCTTGACTCTCTCGGACGCGACATAGATCTCCCAGAAAGCTTGTTGCGAGGTGCGCTTCTCTTCCTCGGCCTTCTTCTCCGCCTCTATTTTGGCGCGCTCTGCTAGAGGCAAAGCCTCCCACAAGGTGACATCCATTTCTTGCCAAAGCTGCTCAAGGCTTGGGGGCTCGACGGGCGGCGCGGCGTTCTCATCGTAGCGGGGAGCCGACGCGTCCTCCGACGCACGTGCTGGAGAGATTGGGAACGCCGACGCATCCACCTCGACGCGTCACGGCGAGGAGCGGAACATCGACGCGTCCTCCTCGACTAGTGGCGGCGAGGAACGGAACGGCGACGCGTCGCGTCGCGGCGAGGAGCGGAACGCTGATGCGTCCTCCTCGACTAGTGGCGGCGAGGAACGGAACGGCGACGCGTCGCATAGCGGCGAGGAGAGGAACACCGACGCGTCCTCCTTGACTAGTGGCGGCGAGGAACAGAACGGCGACGCGTGACCGTACGTGCGGTGCAGCGAGGGGCTCCTAGGGCTTGGGAGGGGCGATGCCATGGTGGTCGACGTGAGAGGGAGGGGGAGGAGATAGCGATGAACGTGAACGTGAGCGGGAGGAGATAGCGATGTCGTGGGAGGCGCGGTATTTATAGCGAGCAATGGCACACCTACGTAAGATATGGACTGAGCTACATCGGCTTAATCTGCAGGTCGATTCGTCAGCGACATGTGGGCGAAGACACTGCTTGGGCCCGTATGTCAGTGACCCAATGCACCTGAAGTTAAGTAAAAGATACGTGGGCATATTTGTTGGAGTAAATTACGGGAGTGAAGGGGTGGAAATATTGCTGGTCACAACGGATTGGACGAGCGTGAGGGGAGGAGGGTCATGCATGCAGATTTTTTTCACACGGGGTGGAGTGGTGGGACCGCCGGAGGGAGAAGGAGAGTTTGGCGAGCATATTGTTTCCACACATGGAGAGGAAAAGATTTGGAGACAAACGGGCTTCCTGCAGGTATGGGGAATGGTGCATAATAAGTCATCTTGCATGCCGGGCTAGGTATAGTCTCAAGTCATTAAAAAAATACACACCCCACACATGTTCATATTTCAAGGTGCACTAAATTATTGCATGTGATGATTAAGGCTGGCCATAATGGTGGTATCTTAGCTGGTATCATGCACACGGGAATAGCAAACATGTTGATGTGGTAAAGAATTAAAGAAGAGAGGGGGGTTAGAGTAACTAGTGTTCATGCATGCATTGGTAAACACATTTTTTTGTGAAGAACGACAGCATTAGTTGAGTACTTTTGCAGACTTCAAAAACTATTCCACCGCCTCTACTATCTTGCTAAGAGTAGGTGAAATTTTTGAGTCGAGCCCTTTAAACTAGAAGGGAGGTAGTGGTACTCTAACAGCTAGGTGTGTAGGTCATCTTACGAAAACCAAATAATCCCAAAACATGTAGGCGCGGTGCATTAACTTCTACCTTGTTTCTTGTTTCTTCACATATCAACCAATGAGAGATGAGGGTGTGCATGCTTTTAATGACCTGAGACTATCAAACATGACATGCAGTGGTTAGTTCATTGCATGCAATACTATTTAATTAGCAAATAAACATTAATGTCTCTCGTTTTCCCCTCCTCCTTGGTCAGGGTGCACAGCCTAAGATGACTTACTCACATAGACGGAGGGAGTATCAACATTCACAATGTCAAATCAATATTTTTACACTCACTATAAAACGTAGTTCTTATACTCATTATAATCAGTATTGTAGATATTGGTATTTTTAGTATAAATTTGGTCGTGGGATTTCATTGATGCCTGTCAAAGCATGGAGGAAGCGGAGCTTAGGGCTTGTATTGTCGGTCTCTACATAGGTATTTCTCTTCATAATCCTGTAATTTTAGAGACTGATTGCGCTTTTGTGGTAGCGTCTCTTGCATCGGGGGACTATGACAGTGTCGCTATGCGTGACTCAAGATGAAAGCGTTGAGCATCTCGAAGTTGATCAACAATCTTCAATTGTCAAAGATTAGCCGCTCGCCAATAAGGTGGCACACTTAATCGCTAAGTATAGCTTTGACAATAGATTAGATGGTATTCTTGTAAATAACGCATCGCATACGTGTGGTGAATATTGTATCGAATGAGTGTACTGGTGTGGCTGATTAATTAATATAAGGTGGTGTTCAAAAAAAAGTATATATTTGGTCAAACACTTTGCAAACGGTTGACGGGAGTAAAAAGGACCAGAGGGAGTATCATGCATGCGGAGTAGGCCAAACAAATTGCTCATTTATAGCCGGTCGAAGTCTCAAAGGGCGCGACCGCACGAGGAAGGCGAAGGTCGTGGGAGGCGCGACGGTTGACGGAATTAAGTGAAGTTACATCCACGCACCGGCATGGCGTGCGAACACGCAGAAGCTATACCGTCAGGCCTACGATATGGGTCTAGTAGACATGACATCTAGTGGGTCCCGCATAGTTCTCGAGAACTCTTTGGGGGCTTGCAGCCGTTTATCCACCGGGCAAGCCATCAACCCCACGCCTTTCGCACGCCCTACTCATCCCCATCTTCTACCTCACAACAGTTCTCTCCTAGTCGTCCCGTCCTTTCACATTAGTTCGCTCCCAGTTTTTGCGGGGTACAACAGTTCAACTTCTCCTAACCCTCCTCCAAAATCCATGGCCTCCCAAATCTCCATGGTCGCCGCTGAGTACTAGGTTAGAGCCATCACCGGCGATCAGTTCATCATCATCTACACACGTGGATCATGACGGTGAAAGCATGCCTTGCTCGCTTCCTACGCATGTTCAACAGTTCAACGGATGAGTGGGTCGCTGGGCTAGATGTTGAGTACACCACAGTCCTGGGACGAGAGAAGGATCTAAAGGACGAAGAGAGGAAGAAGCCCACCGAGATCCAGGTTTGCGTACATAACGTTTGCTTGGTCTACCACATATGCCATGCCGACGTTGAGTGCCAGGATTTTAAGAACTTCCTCAAGGTCAAAAGAGTGAAATTCGTTACTGTAGACTTTAAGAACGACAAAGAAGTCCTACGTCGGATATGTCTCGTTGTAGGCCAGCTCTTCGATCTCCAGAAGGCAAGCCTGGTGTCCTCCTTTCAACCTTCAATGCTGACCCTGGCAGCAGCCATGATTGATCCTTCATACGCTAAACTAAAGAAACCTCATCACGAGTTTCATCATGCATGGGAGTCGAGACATTAGATGAAGATCACATCCTGTACGCAGCAATGGATGCTTACCTTTGTTTAAATATCTACATGGGTTGGATGAAGAAGCAGAGCTCAGTGTCCGGTTCAAGCAAAGAAGCGTCAGCGAAGAGGAAGAGGAAGAGGGACGAGGACGAAGTCGAGGACGTGGACTCAGACTCCGAGTAGGTGGCAGTGCCGTCGCTCATGCTGGTTCTACTGCAGTGTCAAGCGGACTAGTTGCTTAGTTTATTTTCAAGGGTGTGTTGTGCTGAGGCCCCAGCAAAACTATGTTTATGTTCTTTCTCGTTATTTGAACTCTTTAGTACGTAGAGTAGTACTAGTACTATGTCTTACTACTGTTCTTTTTGCAGTTGGTACTACTGCTCATATCTTTGTGTTCCTACTGTACTTAATACGTTCGTACTAGTAGTATAATTTGGGTCAGTCAATTTGTGAAAGAAGTTCGACGGAGCGAAGGAAGAAGACAACAGAAGAGGTCGAATAAGCCCTTCTAGCCATCCATGTTGCATCAAACGGCTCACATGAGTCGACTGACCCAAATTGCTCCTTCAGATTGCAGGATCCACGTGGCATTCAAGGTCTCAAAGGTAGATTCCGCGTCCGCACCCGGTTTGCGGGCTCGACGCGCGCGCGACCGGCTTTCGCCATGACGGCCACCATGTGCGCCTCCTCCGCGCGGGCGGAGACGACAATGACACGCTAGTTCCTCCTTGCCGGCATGCTGGGGCACGCGCTCGTCCTCCTCTTCGTACGCTGCGTGCATAGACGCGGCTCCACCAGCTGCTCGCGTGCTTGGCCGCGCGGTGGCATGGCGAGGAGGGACTGCAGACGACGTGAGCGGGCGAGCCTTCGGCTTCATGGCACAGGGATGGCGGCGACACGGCGGTGATGGGCTAGAAATTGTTGGCGGAAAGCGGGCGCCGCAGATGCATGAACGGCGGCGGCGGCATATTGATGAGTCCGCGTATAGGAGCTTACTTTAGTTTTATATAAGGTTGGTCAAACTTAAAAGAAAACTATACTAGTCTCTACTCTTATAAAAACAGAGTTGGTGATGATGGTGTTCCTGCCATCCTGCAATATAGGCCATCCGATTTATATCTGACGGACAGGAAGGAAACTATGGCAATTTTGCAAAAAGATACCCACACCCCTCTCCGCATTTGCAAATAAGGCATTCCCTCGTTCATCCTTTTCTCCCACCAGATAAACTTCTCATACAAATGCATCTTGATATTCCGTGCAACGCATGGGCATCTTGCTAGTACACGTAAACATTAGACTTAGGCAGCGCTTTTATTAAAAAAATTGAAGTTAGTACCACAGCCACGATACAGAATCCTGTGCAAGCGCGTGAACTGTGGCTGCGTCGGTCGATCGAACGGTGCGTCACCGTGTCGCGCTCGAAGGACATCCACCGAACCTTTTTGTGTGTGTGAAAACAATCCTCGAATATTAGTCAAGTTTTTTTCCTGGGAAAGTTCTTGACGCTGCAATATTTCCATATATTTGAATTTAGCTCCAGTTTGTGTTCTATTTGGATTTGGACGTTTTAGGTGTGCCCTAGTTTTTTTAATACTTCTGTTGTGTGTGTGACTGAGAGAGAATGTGTGTATGTGCCCATATGTGTGTTATGGTGGAAGGGCAATGTGGAGACGGTGTGCATGTGATACAGACATAGAGAGGTTTGAATGTGCAAATGATCATGCATGAGTGAGACATAGACAGATGCTGATACGTTGTGTATACATGAGAGAACGGTCTTCTAGTTTACTTGTGTGTGTGTGTGTGTGTCTAAGAGAGAGAGAGAGGAGCATCCGTAACACAACAACCATCTCTCTCGATTCGTCCGTCCCTCGCACGATCGCATGCAACACATGCATCAACGCGCACATTTTGACACCCTCACTCGGCCCCTGCCCACCTCAAGGCCCGCACAATATCTTCGTGAATACCCATTTCTCTCCTTAGGTTTGTTTTCGCTCAATATCTGACACACACACACACACACGCACGCGCGCGCGCACACACACACACACACGCAGCACAACACACACACACTCCCCCGAGCACACAATTCATCCCCATCCAAGGTTATACGGTGACCACTCTCGCTTGTGCTTCTTTGCACCCCAACATGCACAACACCTCAATCTTCAAAGAGAGCATCGAGCAGATCGTAGACGGCGACCACACCACGCTAGAGAATGCGGGGTCATTTGGAAGCAGGGTGATGTGGCGATGGCTGACTGACTCCTCCCCCCACCCTCTCTCTCTTGCACAAAATTACCAATCCATCTCTCCCCCGCACAAAATTGTCAATCCCTCAACCCATGAGATCCTTCCCCTCTCGTCCATGTTTTTCCAGCTCTCTCATCAAACATGTTGTCTCTTCTCCTTCCACGTACATAGAATCCGGATGCACACACAGCTCACGTATACTACATGTCTCCATCTTTCTCACAGACCTAACTTCTTCCTCTCTCTTTCTCTTTCTCTCTCTCTCTCTGTCTCGTTAGGTTTGTCTCCTACTCTCTCGTGCACATACATACAATCTTTCCCGCCCTATCTGCTCCATCTTCAAAAGCTCTCTCTGCACGTTTCATTCACACAATGGGATATGTCAAAATGTTGCTTCTATAATGGCTGATGTAGAGTTTTGGTTGTTTTTGTTGCATCCTACAAAGTAATAACTATGAAATGCATTTAGATTCTCATTTGACTGGGATTATATGAGTTTGAGCATGTTGTGAAGTACTATAGACCTTGTATACATCTTGGGATTCGACAATGATTGTAACTATTGAATTGTATAGACCATTACATTCAAAGTCAATAGCCTAATATATTTATTTCACAATTTCAACAAATCACTACAAACTAAGAAAAATGTGTACTCCCTCCGTTTTTATTTAAGTCTGCGTATTAGCATTAGTCAAAGTCAAGTTTTGTAAACTCTCAGAAAGCTTATAACAAAAAATATTAACATATACAATAACAAATAAATACCATTAGATTCATTATTGAATGTACTTCCACATCATACATATTTGTTATGGTAAATGTTTATATTTTTATATAAACTTGGTCAAACTTTAGGAAGTTTGACTTCGGCCAAACCTAATATGCAGAGTTTACTACTACTACTTGCTACTAGTTGCTTAGCCGAATCACTCAACACGCCACACGGGGAGTCCAGTGTCACAAAATTTTGAGGTCAGCGGGAAAATCTCCCGCGACCCTGATTCGAGCAGTGGGAAGTTACAATCATAGCCTTCGGAACAGGCCTACGGACGATGCTTGGTAGGGGGCTGTTTTCGTAACTTCAGGTTCACCCTACCAAGCCAACCCCACCCCGGCACCCACAGTAGTACACCTGAATACTCCCCATTTTCTATCCCCACCGCAAAATAGACTTCTCCACGGCACCGCAGCCTTCGTGCTCCTCCCCTTTACATCAGCGCACTCGTCCACCGCAGCGCATCTGCCTCATCGACAACCTCGTACACCGCACTGGAGCCGGTCCACCGTTGTCGTCGTACACGGAGCCTTTTCCCCGGCATCGTCTTCCACGGTCTTGGATCTGCTTCCCGGAAGCCGACGCCAAGCGCAGAAGTACCACCGTCCTGGACAATGAACTGACTCCTGTTGCCGACCATGACTCACAGAGGCCGCCGCGACCATTGTTCTCCTCCTCGATTGGTAATGTGTGTATTAATCACTTAGCAGTACATGTGCAATTCCAATTTTGTTCATACCTACCCTTCAATTTTCCTGGGTGCTATTGTTCCCGTAAAAGTAATTGGTTATAGCCTCCATTGTCCAACAAAGATATCAGCTTGTAATTGTGCGTCGCTCTGATCGCTATTTGTGCTTGGGTAGGTTTTTCATCCGAACTTTGTAGTGTGGAAAATGATGGAAAGGTTTTTAGAACTAGCAAGATGCCCATGCGTTGCACGCATCAAGATGCATTTGTATGAGTAGTTTATCTTGTGGGAGAAAAGGATGAACAAGGGAAGGCCTTATTTGCAAATCTGGAGACGGGTATGGGTATCTTTTTGCAAAATTTCCATTTGTTTCCTTCCTATCTGTCAGATATAAATCGGACGGCCTATATTGCAAGAAAAAAAGTATAGAGAAAAAAAGTAGACAGTAAAGGAAGTAGAGATAAATATTAAATATTAAATATATAATAAATATAACCGTAGAGAAGAGAGTAGAGATAGCAGAGACGTCGGGAAAGGATCGCGCGCGCACGGGAAAAAGCGGCCGGGCGTGCGCTAGTTTTGGCGTGCGGCGTCGGGCGCGCTTATAAAATCCAACGCCCTCCCACCGCTTTGTGCCTTGCCACCGCTCTGTGCCTCACCACCGCTCTCTCCCCACTCTTTTTCGCCTCGCCGCTGCCGCGCCACCATGCCGTCGGGTCATCGGGAAACTTGGGGATACCGCGGCGTCCGCGCGCGCCCCTCTGGTGGCTTCTCCACCGAGATCCGATTCCGCGGGATGCGCCTCGGCCTCGGCAATTTCGACACCGCCACCGAGGCCGCCCGCGCGTATGACGCGGCGGCGTGGCGCCTCCGGTGGCCTCATAGAACATTGAACTTCCCCAATGTGCCAACGCGGGAGCGGGCGCAGGAGCTCGCGCCTCTGCCGCGGCTTAGCACCGACGAGGATCGTCGCGACAACCGGAGGCGGGAGCACCATCTCGGCATCGCCAAGATGGACGAGGTAGCCATTGCGCTATGGCGCCAACACTTCCCGCGGGACATCATCAACGAGCGCGAGTTCTACGTGCAAAGGAGGGCAGAGAGGGATAACAGGAGGGCGGAGTGAGCCGCCTATCGCGAGGACAAGCGTAGGCGAAAAGCGGACGCTCAATTCAACATGAGGCTAGGAGCAGCGTCGCCCTGGGAATCCGACGATGATCTGTATCTTCACGCCTACAGTCAGACATCGGAGGAGGACATCACCGAGGAGGAGTCGGACGACGAGGAGTAGTTGAATTATCTTTTTTTATCTATCTATGCTGAGAACTATCCTCTACTCTCTAGTATCTACTTTCGATCTCAAAGATCAGAACGCTTTTTAAAGCAGCGTGTTGCGATTCTGTTGGAGATGCTCGACATGGCGTATTTAGTGCTTTAATGTTGCCCACAAGATGCGCGAGTATTACTAGTAGTATTTTTCTTGCCATGTTGAGATTTTAAAACCACGAGTGTGAACATGCAGAGGAGTAATGAAGACCAAACACGGGATATTCGGGACATCTTCAAGGAGCGTGGCAAGTTAAAGAGGAGCTGCACCGAACCTGTAAAACAAGCTTTGGTAAGTAACACCCTTTCAATTACTTTCGTTTAGCCTCGTGTTCTTCGATGTGTATATGTTGTAGTTTCTGTTTCTCTTAAGCGTGGTGTTCTTCGATGTGTAATAAGAAGAGTCTTAATCGTCCTAATGCTTTCATTTTTAACTTGATGTAGGAAGTTGGTGTTCTCACCTTGTAGTCTATTTTTATATTTCTTTTCCTTTTGAATTCACTTCTCCGAGTTACATTTATCCGCTTATACTAAATGGATCTAGGTTTCTCCGAGTATTGATCTAAAAAGAAGTAACTTCATGTCGATGCAGTTCTGCGAGGAGGGAAGTATGGTCAACCTCGAGATCATGTTTCCAAAATGAGGCTGGATTACACACAAGGTGCCGTTCCTAATGATCTTTGGATTAGACACAAGGTGCAAATTCGAGATGATGCTTTGGATTACACACAAGCCGTGGAGTCGTCGGTTGTTCGTGTCCTCGTGGCATTAGTAAAGGCTGAAAGAAAGCGTCAGCAGCCCTTGAGAATGTGGCTGAGTTCTGAAGAAGCTTAAAAGAGCAATCGGATGCTCTCTTCACCCAAGCCAAAGAAGAGATGGAAGAATCGAGAAATAAGCAAGCAGAGGCAGAGAAAGGCTAGGCGTCTCCTGCTATCTAAATCTGTTGTCAATACAAAATTTCCTTCATAATAGCTAGGTTCAAATGTTTATCCAACAAGATGCTGTTGTGATGTATGTGCATCTACCGATGTGGCACAAAATGTTTTTTGGGTCATGTAATAACAACAAATACTTTCCAAACAATAATGAATGAAGCATTGGACATGGTATAGTTCACGCATAAGCCCGACATTCCAAGTTCAACTTCCACATCAAACTCATGTTCACAGATATATCGCACATTCATACATAATGTCCACAACCATGATTCACTTCAAAGCCAAAAATGTGAGGAGAGTTATAAATAAAGAAAAACCTCTACTAGTTCTCGCTACTGTCAGCGCGAGCACAACAAGTCAAGACCATGTGTAAATTAATTATATTTTAGTCATGTTTTCTGTTCTAAAATGCCTGCCGGCTCGCGGAAGGACGTGTTGCCGGCACACGCGTGGATTCAATGAAGGCAGGTGGGGCAGTCTTAAGCTCGTTGCACGCGGCGAGGAGGCGTGCTCAGCCGGGCCTGCAGCGAGTGCGGCCCTCTTGGCTGGCGCGCCGGTTCAATGCCTGCACTATGAGAGGTCGCGTCTGTGTCAGAGCAATCACTCCCTCCAATCCTTTTTTGTTTGGGTATAACAAAATCTCGTTTTCCATTCACATTTTACAAGTAAAATTCGTGGACAAACTTTGACCCAAAGTACGATGGGGACTAGTAAACCAGAATGGAGGTAGTAGTTTTTTTAATCAAAGAAGGGTTTCCCCTTCCGACATCGAAAACCAGCATCTAAATCTAAACCATAGTATTTGCCCTAGAACTACCAGGTTCAACATCTCGCAACATAAACCCATACAACCATACGCCAAGGAGGTACATAGTACTATGAATTTCATTTTCGCTCCATACCAATCGTTCTAAAAACTACTTACTACTTATAACGTGCCATTGAAAATCGAAACTCTTAACCCCGCTAAGAAACGATATTTTAAACGTGGCTTCTCAATCTGTGGCGACTGGCGAGCCATCGCGCTCCAAGTCGTTCACCTGTGGTCCCGACCATAAACTCCAACAAAGGTGCTCCACCACGTACCCGGTACCCGCGAATGCAGCAATCGTGCGCCTAGGGTTTTAGGGTTTATTTGTTAACGTCGCCTTTACGTAACACTCATGTGTGCGAGACAGCGAGAGTCCGATGCGTCGTCGCCTCTTCTCTTCGTATATGTACTCCACCGTTTGTCTGGTGTCCAAAAAATTATAATAACTACTAGCAATGTGCCAATGCGTTGCCACGCGATCAAACTAGATTAATACATATTCACCGATTTGATAGAAAAAAAGTCTAGTTTTGAAATACGTATATCACTAAAAATATGTTATGTTTCACTCAAAATATATTCCTTTGGCGGTTTTGATGAGATAAGGGAGGAATGTTGTTGGTTTCAAGATTCGAGAAGTGGTATATGTCTAATTTCTACTCTTACTAGCAAGATGCCCGTGTGTTGCATGGAACATCAAGATCTTGTGGGAGAAAAGGATGAACGAGGGAAGGCCTTATCTGCAAATGTGGTGAAGAGTGCGGGTAAATTGCCATATTTTCCTTCCTATCATGCCGATATATATCGGACGACCTACATTGCAGGATGGCAGGCCCACCATCATCACCAACTCTATTTTTATCCCTACTCTTATAAAAAGCATTGTCGGTGATGATCGTGTGCCTGCCATCCTGCAATATAGGCCGTCCAATCTATATCTGACGGATAGGAAGGAAACTATGGCAATTTTGCAAAAAGATACCCACACCCCTCTCCACATTTGCAACTAAGGCCTTCCCTCTCACCCTTTTCCCCCACAAGATAAACTACTCATACAAATGCATCTTGATGTTCCGTGCAACGCATGGGCATCTTGCTAGTTGTTGCAAAAAGCCCATGTGTGTGTGAGGGAGAGGGAGAGTGGAGGAGGACGGAGTGCATGTGTGGAAAAGACACAAGTTGTGCGTGTGCGATAGGTATCAGCTTAAAATGAGGCGATAGTGTGTGTGTGCACGATCGAGAGGGCGTGTCTCAAGAAGGGAAGAAAAAGCTACATAGATACAAGGAGCGGGAGAGAGACATGTATGCGATGGTGGAAGCATGAGTGTGCGGATGTATAAACCTATCTAGAGGCTAGCTAGTCGATAAATGTTTGTGAGAGAAATACGAGTCGGGGTGCGAAAGCGAGAGTTTTGTGTGTGTGTGTGAGAGAGAGACGGTAGTCGGGAAGGGGAGTGGAAGCAGGAGTGTGTGTGTGTGTGTGTGTGTGTGTGTGTGTGTGTGTGAGAGAGAGAGAGAGAGAGGAGACGGTAGTCGGGGTTGTCTGATCGGTAAACAAATGAATAATGTCAGTCTGGGATGGAGACAAAAAGGAGACCGCAACAAATGTTGTGTCTACAGGAGAGAGAGAGTAATTTTAGTGGTATGAGTCATATGTAGAGACATATAGGGTGTGTGAGAGAATCCCATAGAGAGAAAGACAAAGTGAAAGACGAGTGAAGACTGTGTGTGTGGCGGTGAAAAAGAAAGCTTAGGTACCGAGTGATACCAGAGAACAGTTGAGACGTGAGAGATAATGAAAACCGTGTAATGTATAATGATAGGGAGAGTGTAACACTTCTCAAGGGAGACGTCGAGAGACCATGTTTGCGAGGATAGGAGAAACATGAAGTGAGCGTGCGGGTGAGCTGGAGAAAAGAGAGTGATAGCTACCTGAAGGAGCATGCATGCGAGAGAGATGGGCGTGAAAGGAGTGAACAAAAAAGGGATTCAAATATTTGAATTCGAGATGATGATACATGTAATCCATACTCGAACCAAAATTGATCTATCAAACATGCATACTCATATGAATTCACGCACATCTATGTTATTTAATATGTAGATATTACTGATCCATACATTCCTAGTAGAACATAATTTGGTTAAATTTTTTCGAATTCAACCTTAAGATTTCGAGATCGTTGTATTTGCAAATCATATTATACATATAAAGGAGCAGAATTCTTTGTTGTGCTTTTGAAAGTATATTAAAAAATGATGTATATAGAATGTAATTCCAATTGAAAATGGATCCCGCCTGAAAAAAAATAGTAGAATACAAACGGGATTCGAATTGAGTTGGCACGGTAAACGTGCACTGTGCAAAATTTGAACGAAGCAGGGAAAGTCGTAGTAACCCCGCCCGAAACCAAAATCTGCGAGATGGAAATCACTACTGCCTATCCCTGCCACGCAAAGCCTATCTGCTGGATTTCTATAGGTTTCGATAGGGGTAGGTTTGTAATTTCACCCAAACGTGACGTAACCGCCTCTCACCCGGATTCATACACGGTGGGCGCCAAAACACAGTGTGCCCTCGGCGAAATCGACTCCTCCATGATTCATATTCATACAGTGGGCGCCAAAAACAAACTCTCGTCGGCAAATATTCGGTGTATGCGAGATTCCCGTCCTATCCCCAACCGACTAATGTTGCTGTGATGTAGTAGAAATTTGAAACGGAGGATAAGTTTGTAAATTTCCTCGCATTTGAGACAAGCGCGCCCTGAATACATGGTTCCCCCCCTTCATCTCTACCTCCCTTTTCCCCATTCGTACTCCGTGGGCGCCAAAACACCCTCCCCACCCCACCCTCCTCCGTCCGCCACCGTCCGCCACCCCATCCACCGCCGTCCTCCTCCACCATGCCGGAGCTGATACCCCGACGCTGCCATCCATTACAAGAGATCGACCTCTCTCATCCACGCCTTCGGACCGGGATCCTTGCATCCCGTCCTCTCGCTTCATCCCCGCCATCGTCCACCTTGCCGGCGCCGCTCCTACGACCATCTCGTCCACTGCGCCCCGCCGCCACCGTCTACCCTCCTAGATCTGCTTCCATGCTGCCGACAGCCATCGCTACCGCAGCAAATCAAATTCTCAATATCTGTTGCCGCACTGAGGCGGTACTCTTTCGTATCTGCTCAACTTATTTATCGCAGCAAGAAAATAGATCGCCACTGCTTTACTCCGATTTCTTGTCTTGGTTGCGAAGTTGCCTTTGTCCGGTTTGCACCTTCAGATCCGCCATGTCACGCTCAACACTATACTCCCAATGCTTATGGTTTTCCCCCTTTTATATTCCACACTAGTTAAATCACAGTAGACTAAATTTCAAAATTGGGTCAGTCAATTTTTGAGCTCACGGAGTTATTTGGTGCGATCCAAGGGGCTCGGGTGGTTGTGGGGCCTCGCCGAACGAAGAAAACTCGACGCGGGTGGGGGGTGGGGGTAGCAGAGGAACACATGCGGTGGGGGCCGGTGGTCCGTCCGGCGGCCCGTGCGGTGTTCTGTATGGGAAGAATTAAGAGACGAGGAAGAAGAAGGGTTAGGAGACGTAGGATCTTCATCCAACCGCCTGAAATGGTCGAGGGACAGCTGGGAGTTGCATTCTTAATTCGATCTGGTTCATCTTGTGTGGGCACTGCGCAACCAACATTTTATTATCCAAAATCTGCTTGCTCTTCTTTACCATGTTCCTCTTCCGTTCTTCTTTAATATGTACTCTCTCTGTTCCTAAATACAAGTCTTTGTATAGATTCCACCATGGACTACATATGGAGCAAAATGAGTGAATCTACACTCTAAAATGTATCTGGATACATCTGTATGTGATCCATAGTGGAAATCTCTACCAAGACTTATATTTTGGAATGGAGGAGTATGCTAGTAGTACAAGATGTTCCTTGTAATCAAGATGAGCAGGACATTTGCGATGTAGAGGTCTATACGGTCGGTTGTGATGGACACTTTGAGCATCTTTGATTCGTAGGATCTTGTAAACATAGGAATAGGATTTGTAGTGGCCTGCCCACTTGAATCCTATAAGAATAGCAAGGAAATGCGCGGAGCTGTGTCACCTTTGAGAGTTACACTGATATTAACAGTACCGCACCTTCACTTGAAGCAAGCTGGTATCCGAAGCCTTTCTAGCCGTACCGGCAATACTAGCACATATATTCCAGCAAGTTCCACTTTGCTGATTTTACTCTGATGCTTAAGGTTTTCCCGTGATATCTACACTATGATCTGTGTAGCTGCTTTGTGTTGCACTAGTAGCAGTCCACTCTTGAAGCTAAACACTGCAATGACTTACAAAATTGGCACCAAGGCATTGAGTGCCATTCTGGATGCAATGAAACTCATACGCTCCCCACCTGTTGACTCTTGTTCAGAATATGATCCTAATGACTATTCTAACCTCAAGGAGTCAAAGGCAGATGGCCTGTCCTGTTCACCCATCAAGGTGCCTGTTCTAATTTGGCAATGTTTTATTGATTGTGAGTATCTTGCATATGTTGTCTTGCATTTATTCTACTTTGTTGCACCGCCATCTGCTTAGTTTACTCATCATATATGTCGAGATGCCATGTCAATCCATTATCAATACATATTCCATCTGTCATCATACCATGTTTTTCCACTCAAATGTTGTTCGTGTGCATCAGACATCAAAAAGGAAGAGGGTGATTGCGAACTCAAGGAGCACCGCAAAGTCCTTGAAAACGTGGTGGTGCAGAGAAATCGACAAAGACCCCACTTATATTGGCTGTACAACCGGTGACACAAAACGTAGGACCGACTCCAGCAGACTGCACCCATACTTCACTTGGCCACACCACTAGCCCCACCACACAGGACTGCACTCCGGCAAAAGGTATACCGATTTCATTTGCCATAGCACCGGATGTACCACGAAAAATCCCACTCCAAACAAAAAGTACAAGAAGTCCACCGTCAAGACCTATCCCAACTACAGAGACGGCCAATTCCTTCAGATTGGAACCCCATTCCATTTCTTCCCAGTTTAAAAGACAATGCTTTCAATGTTGTTAGGGACTACGTGCATATATTCCCATCATGGGAAGATTATTGTGAAGACAAACACCATTTCCACATCTTCCTGTCCAACTTACGTGTAAGTGCTATTATTCATGGTTATTATTTTCCTGTTTTCTGCTGATTGAACACATCAATGATTTACCTTACATTGTTGTAACTAGGCGAGGATCAATCTGGATAGTCATGACAAGCAAAGCTTGCTTGTGCTTTTCAAGGAAGCATTGCAGCAGTATCGGTGTTACCTAAGGAAATCACACTTTGGTGGCAAGTCTATAAACGAATTTCCGGTGAAGTCTCCTGTGCTAAATTTAGAAGACATTGAATGGAAAAACATTGTTATGCACTGGTATCCTTCCCAGGATGAGGTATTGTCTATGAAATCACATGACAATTTGAACTTCTACTTTTCTGCATGTGCCTTACGGATCTTTTTTGCAGGAAATCTGCTCGAAGAAGAATTCCGGTTTGAAAAGAACGACGAGGATATCGCAAATATGTTGCCCATTGCTTTGCTCTTGTTAGTACATGTTGTCTGTATCTTTGTACTTGCATACATACCGTTCATTATGTGACAGCGAGATGCATGATAGCTTGCTTATCAATTGTTCGCCCAAATTATCGATCTGTATGAATGGTTACATTAGTGTAGAATATATCCAATGCCAATGTTTTTTAGCTCTGCATTGTTCTTGTAAGTACATGTTGTCCTTTATCGATGTACTTATAATGACAGTAGTTGTTCATGTACCATCACTGCAGCTTATTTTCCTTTTGCCTCCATTTTCTACACATCGATCTATATTTACTCTTACCATAAGGTTGGTCTTGAAGAAGTTTAGCTGTGCATTGCTCTTGGTGTACCTTTTGCCTATATCATCAAGACTTACATTTATAGCTACTTGGTTATGTAGCATCACTCTTCATCTTAACTTAAATATTCTTGATTTTTTCGTATATTATCACATCTATATTTACTCTTAACAAAATGTAGAATAAAGGCAATGCTTATGAAGAAGATTCTGTGGTAAACTTCTTGAATTGCCCCCCCATCAGCATGGACAAGGCTTTTATAGAGCCTGTCTTCACCAATAATGTAAATTTGTCCATCTCAAGCCTTCAAACTTTGTTGTATATATTTGGTTAGGCATGACTGCAACAGCTGTTTATTTTTGGTGTTTGCATCAAATTGCATGTTTAAAGTTTATTATGTAGTTCATAAACAAAAGTTTGTCCTTTCTCAATTTAAGTTTTGGTTATACAACCAAGTTCCTTATTCATACCATGTAAATTAAACTATCTGAACAAGTGATTTTCTTTTGCCTTTGCATGTATGCTTCATTCTTCATCCGTAATCCAATGGTGTGGTGAACCTACCCACTACAACAAAATGTCATATTCTGCAATGTCTTAACTATGAACAATGTCATATCATTCTACTACTCCCTCCGTCCGAAAATACTTGTCATTGAAATGGATGTATCTAGATGTATTTTAGTTCTAGACACATCCATTTTGATGACAAGTAATTCCGGACGGAGGAAGTATTATTTAAACCGTTTCTTTATTTGCCAATCTGAAATGGGATAAATTGACAACACACTAACCATTGATACTTATGAGTTCTTGATCGTAATCCGGTGGTGTCGTGAAGCGCCAACTCCTTCACAATGTCATTTCCTGCCATGTCTTGACTGAACAATACCATATTGTGTTAATGCAATTTTAAACTATGTCACTTTATTAAATCAAGAAGAAATGTGATGAATTGTCAAGACGATACTTTCATGTGCAAAACACATCATCTGTCTGCTTGTTTATCTTTCGAGTGAGAAAGATTTAAGTGTTGAACAAGCGCTAATCTCATCATCTTGTTTCGACTTCTTCTTGCTGCGGCTCCCAAATAGGCTAACCTTTCTTGAACTCTATTGAAGTGTGTTGGTTTTGTATATTATTTTGTCGGCGTGTTTATTTGCAATGGTGGCGATCTTTGATGCCAGTGTATGTAATCATTTTCGCTTGTGCTTTATTATCATAGTGGCGAACTTTGATGCCCAGTGGATGTAATATGCTGTAATTTCTTTATTGTATAGTCTAGGTTTTTTTCTTATTCACGATGCTGCAGTTATTTTACTGTATATATATCCTGTCTTCGCAGTAAACTGGCCAAACCGTAAAATTACGGTACATAATCGGGCCGTCATGCAATCATGATGTAGGTTGGGCCTGAAACGTGCCGAACAACTAACGGGCCAGCAACAGCCTGAAATGAACCCCCACCCATGTTTGTGCGAATCAAATCACGTGCTTTTAACAGGCCAAAATTGTCTCGGTCCTTGTTTGGCCCAATCAGATATCGGCTGCTAGCAGGTCGGATGCAAACCGGGTCGTAGTTAGGCCCAACTATATGACGGGCATTTAACAGGCCGAAATTAATATAGGGCCGAAATGTTAAACGGGCCCTTAAGAGGCCAAAACTAATATCCGGTTGAATTACTTAGTGGGCCTTTAGCAAGTGGGCCTAAAAGCATAGTGCCAAGTTGACGGGCCGAATCTTATATGGGCCATAATTGAGCCCATAGCCTCTTAAAGGGTCGGACCTGATCTGGGCCGTAATTTGGCCCAGAACGTGGTAGGCTTTTAACGAGCCGGATCTCATATGGGCCACTATTAGGCCCTGAACGTGGCAGGTCATTAATGGACCGGATCAAATATGGGCCGGCATTTGGCCCAAAACATGGCAGCCAGTTAATGGGCCGGCCTACTGGGGTCCTCAAATCTTGTGGGCCTACAGCTGGACCGGCCCATTAATGTCGGCGAAATCTCATGGGCCTTTAGCGGGCCGGCCCATTATGATCCGCAAGAATCTTGTGGGCCTTTACCTGGGCCGGCCCATTATGGCACACGAAAATCTCTGGGCCGGCCCATTATGGTCCGCAAAATCTTGTGGGCCTTTAGCTGGGCCAGCCCATTATGGTCCGCAAAATCTCATGGGCCTTAAGTCGGGCGGCCCATTATGGTCCGCAAAATCTGTGGGCCTTTAGTTGGGCCGGCCCACTTAAACTTGATGGGCCGGTCCACGTGTCAACATATCATAGGCACGTGTCGCCCATTGGATGAGTGACACTGTGCGGTAGCGGACCGATCGTGTCTCCTCCACCAATGATGATTTTACACGTGGAAAATCCCCATTGGTCGGGTTGTTAATGGGTTATCGGATCCAAAACCCGACCCGATAGCTTAACGGCGTTCGTTACGGTGGATGCCACGTGTCGCTCACCCTTGACAAAAGCACTACGGACGACGATTTATCGTCATGGAAGTGGACACTTCGTAATGATAATTTTGGTAATGTCATGGAACACTTCTACGACAAAGACGGTATGACTATCTTGATTACATCATAAATTTGTCATGGATGTACATGCATGACAAAAAACGCGACCTACTGTGACAAACATGTATCATCATGGAAGTGTATTTTTTTGTAGTGCACCGCTGCAAGGCCACGCTGCCGCTCATCTCTCTCGTCTCTCTTTCCCACTCAGTTCCCGCCGCCGCTACCGCGTTCCTACTGCAAGCATCGATCTCACCACCGCAAACCAGGATCCCCTGCCGCTACCCGTGTTCAAACGACCCATCGTTGCCAGCCGAAGTCCCCGGTCATCGTTGCTGCAAGGCCATCGGGATGAGGACCAACGTTTCAAGGCGGATGACGCCGAAAGTACTGCATGGCCTCGCCGGAGCACAAACCACTGCTGTGATGCAGAGCTTTGAGACTCGTCGACGCAACAAGAGGGCGCCACCAGGGTGCTGCAAAGGCAGCCAACGGATGTCCCTCGCTGCTACAAGGGCGTGAGAGCCGACAACACTCTCGTGAGTCATCGGTGCTGCCATGGAGCTTCGCCAGGCCCCGTTGCTGCGGTGGAGCATTGCTGGGCCACTGAAGCATGCCGACCCTGCAATGGAGCATCGATGAGCCACCGAAGCATGGCGACATTGCAATGGAGCATGAACTAGTGCTGCGATGGAGCATCGACGAGCCACCGGAGCACCATCGGGCTGCCCAAGCATGGCGACGTCGCGATGGAGCATCAACGAGACACCGAAGCATCGTCGGGCCGCCGGAGCATGGCGACACCGCGATGGAGCATGAACTAGTGCTGCGATGGAGCATCGACGAGCCACCGGAGCACCATCGGGCTGCCCGAGCATGGCGACGTCGCGATGGAGCATCAACGAGCCACCGAAGCATCGTCGGGCCGCCGGAGCATGGCGACGCCATGATGCAGCATCGTCGGGCCGCCGGAGCATGGCGACACCGCGATGGAGCATCGACGAGCCACCAGAGCATCCTCAAGCCCGGGGGGCATGGCGATGCCGCGATGGAGCATCAAAGCTGCAATGGCGCATCGATGAGCCACCGGAGCATGGTGACGCCGCGTTGGAGCATCGACGCTGCAATGGAGCATCAATGAACCACCGGAGCATCATCGGGCCGCCGGAGCATGGTGACGCCGTGATGGAGCATCGACGAGCCACCGGAGCATCGTCGGGCCGCCAGAGCATGGCAACGCCATGATGGAGCATCGTCGGGCCACCAAAGCATGGTCAGGCCACCGGAGCATGGGGGCGCCGAGATGGAGCATCAACGCTGCAATGGGGATCGATGAGTCACTAGAGCATCGTCGAGTAGCCGGAGCATGGCGACGCCGCGATGGAGCATCAACGCTGAAATGGAGCATCGATGAGCCACCGGAGCATCGTTGTGCCACCGGAGCATGGTGACGCTGCAATGGAGCATCGCTGGGCCGCCGGAGCATGGCGACGCGTCGATGGAGCATCCACGCTGCTATGGAAGCATCGCCGGGCCGCCGGAGCTCTTGGCGACGCTGCTATGGAGCATCAACGAGCCAACGAAGCATCGTCGGGCCGCCGGAGCTTGGCGACGCTGCAATGGAGCATGAGTAGAGCATCGACGAGCCCCGGGAGCATTGCCAGTGAAGCGATGGAGCATCGCGCGCAGACATCGGCGCTACGGTGGAGCAGGGTTGCTCTCCGTCGTTTCTACGAGCTGACCCGGCTCGGCTACTCCATGGAGTCACCTGGATCTTTGCGTTGCAGCATGCTTGCTCTACGAGCTGGTCGCGCTTGGCTGCTCGTCGGAGTCACATGGTGTGTGTGCAGCATGCTCGGTTGGAGTTGGAGCACTTTAGCGACGAGGCCCAGACGTTGAACGCAGCGCCGGCAGTGCTTCCCAGCAGGGTGCTTGCTGTACTGTGATCTACACCACGCTAGCGCTCGTGACTTCTCCACTAGTGCGTTGACTAAATTACGTGGCCACGCTGCGTCCAGATCACAGCGATCGGACGGCCCCGCACCCGACCGGTTGATGCGTAGCAGGAGGCCTTGTTCGTTTGGCCCGCGTGTTTGAACCGCGCTATTCATTCATTCTACCTCAAACGAATTAGGACGGACGGAATGAGGTCGCATGAACAGGCGTGCGCTAATGCAACGCGAGTACGTGGTGCATGTTGCAGCCACACTCGTGACGGCGTCGGCATGGAACCCAAAACGGGCAGCCAGCATTTTTGACACAGCACGCGCGTGACCATGTCGATCCAGACACACTATCACCGGTACTACCAGCCAACGTAGCATGTGCACGTGATGGACCAGAAGGCCCATGGCCGCCCCGCCCGGACGGGGGTCACATGCGAGAGCGAGACGAGACGAGACGAAACGAAGCAGCGCCGCGCCAGTTTGGCATTCCATTCCGTTTGACCACCATCCCCACCCCACGGGAAGGGAAAAAGCGACGAGGACACGCATAACATACATAGCTGCTTTTGAGGCAGCCAAAAGCTGGTGGTGTCTGCTCGCTCGGCTCAGCGTGCAAAAAGAGATTCTGTGCGTGCTCCCGCGACGTTTTTTTGGACACACTTGCACCACCACCCAAGCCTGCAAGTTTGTTTACTCAAATCGTCTAAGCTGCGAGGAGGAATAGGCTCGTAGCAGGTCATGTGATCGCGGCTATTTTCCTCCTCCTGCTCCTTTGATCGGCGCACCCTATTTTTGTCTGCCATGCTTTGTTTGTCTGTCCACTCTCACGGACATTAGAGCAACTTTAACGGGGCGATTCGTCCGCCCATGTCCCTTTAGCTCAGCGCGGATAAAAACATCGGCCCAACTTGCCGACCCATTTTCGGCCGCGCCTGAAATGCGTCGGTGCGGACGCCAAGTGAACACGCCGCACGTCTCGTCGGTTTCCGCCACGGTCCCACTTGACGTCACCCAACTATCGCCCATTGTCTAATTTATGACGACCACCGACACCGGGCCCACTAGTCAGCCAGTGGAAGCATCGTTTTTCAACCCAGCGTGCGGCGGGGAGGCGGCCTCATCCACTCCCGTCCACATCTGGCCCCCCACCACACCCCTTCGTGCTTCCTCACCAGCGACACCCTAAACCCTAGCAATGGGGCCTCTTCGGCAGCAGCTCCGGCAGCGGCAAGAGCAGGGGCACCCCTGGCGCCTCATCCTCCCGTGCTCCTCCTTTCCCTCCTTCTTCGCCGCCGGCACGTGCCCGCCCAGGTCGGCGGCGTGTGCACATCTCGGTGCACCAAGCGCGGTGGCACTAAGAGTACAGGCAGCCGCTGCCTTACCCCGACGTGACGCTGCCGCACGATCCGCAGCAGATCCCGGTGCCGACGGTTCCGCGGACACAGCGGGCGCACGACGAGGAGGTGCGCAGGCGCCTGGCGTAGCTCACGCCGGCGTAACGGCGGATGCCCGAGTACGCCGCCAACTCCCCCAACTGGGAGGCCTGGTTTGCCCTCGAACAAGAGGAGCAACGACGGCTAGGCGTCGACGCCAACTCGCAGTTTCCACCGCCGCCCCCGCGGGTAGAGCCGGAGGAAATGGAGGCGGAGGCGGAGTACCAAGTCGCCCTCGAGGAGGCCCTGCAGCACGCGCTGGAGGGTAGCCGACTCGAGGAGGACGCACATTAGGACGGGTTGGAGCAAGCCCTTGCCTTGTCGGCGGCAGGGGACTCCGTCCACGCCCCGCTCTTCGACCCGCCTCCGCCATCGCTGCCGCTGCCCATCGTCGAGCCCAAGTTGGATCCGGAGCCGATGCGAAAGCGCTCGCCGCCTCCATCCACTTGGCTGGAGGAGACCTACACGTTGGAGTTTCTCTTACTATGTACTCCCTCTGTTTCTTTTTAGTTTGCATATAAGATTTGTCAAAGTCAATTTTTGTAAAATTTGACTAGCTTTGTTGGAAAAGATATCAACATCTACACTATGAAATCAATAATATTAGATGTATGATGAAATTAATTTTCATAACATATAACTTTAGTATGAAGATGTTAATATTTTTTTTATAAAGTTAGTCAAACTTTACAAAGTTTGATTTTGATCAAATCTTATATGGGGCCTAAAAAATTGGAGGGAGTACAATTTGATTATGGATCACGATGCGAAAGCAACCGCGCAAGGTTCCTCTCCGACGAGAGCTTTCTGGCCATCTTCTCTCTGCTCCAATCGTGGCCGTGGCCGTGGCGTGGCGGAAAACACCGTCCACGGTGCAGAAAAAGGTCAAGAGGGCGAGTAATAAAAGCATGGGCGCAGTGAAGCGAGCACAGGAACCGAAGGCGCAAAGCCAGGCAAACACTGACACCCTCCCCCACAATTAATTACAAGCTGCTCCGGACGGACGACTGCGCAGTCCGTCGTCATTCTCCTCGAGACGAGACGAGACGGCGCACGCATTGGATGCCATTCTAATCTCTCCTCCCCTCCCCGCCTCTCCATTATCGGAGGTCGGCCAAACCCCCATTCCATCCCCTTCCCTCCCTTCCCCGGCCAAAAACAAGCAAACAAGTAACAAAAACCAAACCTTTTTCGTCGCTCCCCCGCTGCTCTGGTCCTGCGCGCTGGACGGAAGCGCTCGCCTGCCTTCCGGAAGGGGGAAAGCGAGGCTGAGAGAGAGCACACCAGAACCAGATGGCCCCGCTCGCCGCCCGTCGGTAGCCCTCGGCAGACATTGCCGCCTCCCTCTTCCTCCTCCCCGGCACGGAGAGGAAGAAACCGGTGGGAGGCAATGAGGAAGCACGGGTGGCAGCTGCCGTACCACCCGCTGCAGGTGGTGGCGATAGCCGTCTTCGCCGCGCTGGGCTTCGCCTTCTACGTCTTCTTCCTGCCCTTCGTCGGGAGCCAGACCTCCCAGTACGTCGCCATGGGCCTCTACACCCCGCTGGTGAGCCCACCCACCTTCCCCAACCCCCGCCCCCTCCCCACCAGCAACAGATCCGGTGACTCACCGGCCGGTGCAACAAATTCCCTGCAGATTACGTGCGTCGTCACGCTCTACATTTGGTGCGCCGCCACGAACCCCGGCGACCCCGGCATCTGCAAGCCGACCAAGCTGCACTCGAGGCTGGACAAGGACGGGCGGCAGTCCCACTCCCACATGGACTCGGACCACGGCCTTCATGCTGCTGACAACAGCGAGAAGCTGAGCAGCATGCTCGAGAGGAAGGACTCGCCTTCTTGGCCCAGATGCTCTCAACTGCTCTGCTTAGTCTGCTTGCCCTTTTCATGCTTGTTCAAGAGATGCCTCCATCCTGATGACCAGCATTCTGAAGAGAACATGAGTGAGGAGGGCATGTTCTTCTGCAGCTTATGTGAAGCAGAGGTATGGCTAATCCGTGTCTCCGGCATATCCAACACCATTGAGCAATTTCGCAAAGTGTTGTCTTTACATGTTTCCACCAAGATGTGCTTAGTGTGCCAAGTGCCGATGAATTTGGACTAAATGTCAGGATATTCGATGTAATTTTAGAACTACTGTAACTTACTACTAGTAGGTTGTAGTCAGACATACAAGATGGTGTGTAGTGGTTTGAATCAAATGTTATTGCTACATTAGGTAGCTCTAACTTAAGTGGAATGGCATGACTTCTTCACCTTTTTTGCGACATGCTATTACAAACCTTGTGTGTATTTATGTAGGTTTTGAAGAACAGTAAGCATTGCAGAGTGTGCGACAAGTGTGTTGATGGCTTTGATCACCATTGCAGAGTAAGATACATTTTCAATGTTCTCTGCCCTGTTATTCATATCCCTGCTTCCTTTCAAGAATGCGACGTTCCTATTTTCCCTGATGTTCTTGCTCTCTCACAGTGGCTCAACAATTGCGTTGGGAAAAGGAACTACAAAGGGTTCTTCATTCTAATGACTTCTGCTGTTCTCCTGGTAAGTGTGTGCCTCTCTATGAGTTGACCACAATGGGATCTGAAAATGAAAAGTCAAAAGAGTGTAATAAGTTGAGAACAATGATAGCTACCCTGTAACTGCATTCACCTTCAGTTGCTGAGATGGTGAAATCATAACTTCATAGTCATCATAACTTATGCAACCAACTAGCAATTGCTTGTAGTTAGATTTTCTCTTTCCGTGTCCCTTTTATTCTGGTTGATCATTGACAGCTCTCCATGGTTTGTACACCTTGGGCAGCTTGTAGTGCAGTGGTTGTCAGGAACCCTTGTGATAATTCTCTGCATTGTGAAGCGAGGGGAGTTCTCAAGACAGATTGACTCAAAGTTAGGAAGCAGCTTCTCAACTGTAGCATTTGTAATTGTTGTGGTGAGTTTATATAATTTTCCTATCAAATACATGCTTGCTGCATTGAGGCACGAAGCAAACATTTATTTATAACGCTTCATATGTTTATGTCACATATTACTATTCTGATGGTGATACATTTTACTTTTGCAGGCTACTTGCACCATACTAGCAATGATTGCAACTGTACCACTTGCTCAACTTTTGTGCTTCCATATTCTTCTTATCAAGAAGGTAAATCACTTAGAGACTGTTACTGAAGCTGTGGATTTTTTTTCATTGTTTCATTTTGAGACAGGGAGAGGGGGAGGGAGGAGGGGTCCCCGTCCTAAAATTTTAAAACCAAAAGACAGCTTCCGTGCAGAACATGTTTGGCCATAATTTTGCTGTTGCTTGGTCCTTACTTCTATCTAATCCCAAACAGAGCCAACTCTTATTCCATTTTTCTTTTATTGCCAATTCTTTCGGCATATTTGTGGCTAATAAGACAGCAAATGGTGACCATCTCCTTTAACTGAATTCAACCAAGTCAGAAAGTTATCTGTATGTTGCCAGAAAGTAACATAGCATGCACACAATTTCCACAACCTGTTATGCCATTGAAGAAAAGTTTGCATTTGTTCATTTTAACATGTCTTTTTCCCGTATAACTTGAGGTTAACTACTATCCTTCTCATATTGGTTTAGGGAATTAGTACGTATGATTACATCATAGCTTTGAGAGAGCAAGAAGAAGATCAGCAAGAAGAGGTTGCTGGTCACCAAAGTCCGCAGATGTCTATCATTAGTTCTGTTACTGGATTTAGCACAGCAAGTTCTTTTGGTCCTCTTCATCGTGGTTCATGGTGCACTCCACCACGATTATTCCTTGAAGATCAGGTATGGACCACAATAATCCATTTCTACCGAGAGCTATAGATAATCAAGATTGAACACAGATCCTGGATGTGAAAGTACAGCAAAATATGATGCACTCTCCATCCATCTGTCAGGGTCTGGTTCGCATCAATTTTCCTATGAATAATTGGCTGTTGTTTCGTCATAAATGAATTATGTCATTTCCTCTCAGTATGAAGCAAACTACTGCCAGATATATATAATGTGATTGCCTTTTTAGTTTGAAATAACTACTTGAATGTGCACCTGCTCTCATGTTGTCAGATTAGTACAACAACAAAGCCTTTCAGTCCCCAGCATGTTGTCAGATTAGTAACTATACAAAATTTGGTTTGAAATAATGTAACAATAGAATGGTTTATTGGTCTAAACCAAAATTAAATTTTTGAATACCCACAGTTAGTATTGCACCAAAGCTCAGGAAGCTCAACTGGTGTTGAACAACAAGTACTAAAAAATATGAAGACATTTTCAAACATGTGCTGATGCTTACTGTTCACTTTTTTCCTGCACAGTTTGATGTCATCCCTCCGGAGATTAGCATGTCACAGAACCCTGGAAGCAAGAAGATGAAGATACCGGAAGGAGCAAGAAGAAGAAATGGAACGGTAAAAATCAGCCCCTGGACACTGGCACGCCTCAACGCCGAGGAAGTGTCAAAGGCAGCCGCCCAGGCAAAGAAGAAATCCAAGATTCTGAAGCCTATTGCAAGACAAGACCCTCCGATCATCCATGACAACAGGAGGGGGCGATTCCCTGCTGAACTCTCTCTCGATCCCCTCGCAAGGCTTTCGGCAAGCGGCACCGAGAGCAACTTCAGCGACGCGGCAATGGAAGCTTCTGCCAGTCTAGCCCCATTGCAGCTCGAAGCGAGGAGCGCTTTCCAACCAAGCACCGCGGCATCCTCCAGAATCGCCGTCTCGTCGTCTGAGAGCAGCTTCGATTCTCCTGATCTCCACCCATTTCGAGTTTCTTCATGCACCGCCGACGAAATGCTGGGAGTTATTACGCCGCATGCGGCTCAGAGCCACATCGAGTTCACAAGATCGACGAGCGACGGGTATGAGGCGTCGGGAGGCGAAGACAGTGACCGCATCCCGTCGAGAATCGTGCACAGATCGTCCAACTGGGCTAACTCGCTTCTGCATTCCGGTCAGGCAGGACCGGCGCCTGACCAGCACATGCCATCGTCTGAAGGGTTTCTTAACAACAGCAGGTCAAGCTAGTTATATGTGCTCATCTGACCAACGGAAATGGTAGGAAGAAGCTGCGTGGTGTTGGTACCTGGAGAATCGCTGCATATGGCAGAGCAAAGCTGGGAAAACATTGGTTAATTTGTAATCTAGGGTTAGGTTCTGTTAGTGGTGATGTTAGAGCAATGCTCATTTGATGTTAGCTCATGCAAACTGCTAGTGTGTTGCTAACAGTAGCATTCTGGTGTGTTTCGACAGATTGCAGTTGTTAAGCTCAATTCAGTAGAAATTGTCTGATGATCTGTCTCTATTACCGCTCGTCTTCTTGTATTCGTTCCGTACCAGACTATCAGGGGCACGGAAGGTTGGCAGATACCGTACCTGCCAATCGGTTGCTTGTTATCATATGATGTGATCTACCAATGGCAAAACATTGCATAGCAAACAATGGGAGAATATCATACGGAAACCAATATTCAACGAAAACTTTGTGGAAACCATATTTTAAAGTTTTGAAAAAATCTGAAAAAATATAGGATGTTAAGAGGGTGATGTTTTATTGCCGCACAAAATTTGAAGTTGAAACACATTACAAGAAGTGAGCTATGAAAAAGACAAATTCAGCCCTAAATAGTGACATTACTGTTCGCAACTATTCAACGTCGATTTTGTCTTCTTTATAGCTCACATCTTGTAATGTGTTTCAACTTGAAAATTTGCGTGACAATAAAACATCATCCTCTTAACATCCCATTATTTTTTCAGATTTTTTCGAAACTTGAAAACATCTTTCTCTCGCTTTCACCGGTTTCCACCGAATGTTGGTTTTGGTTGATATTCTCCCGCAATCAATGGCGCTACTGAATACTGAATCATACGAGCACAGTGCCCCATTCCAGCAAGCAAAGACTACTCATCAGAGCACAAATTCCTAAACTCATGTAAGAAGCGCCAAACACAAAAAGAGGTAAAAAAGAAGAAAAAAACCACAAAGTTCCAAAGTTTGTATGAATCATGATGAATTAATTTCAGTTCCAGCACATATTTGCCTTTCTTCAAGCTATGAAGTGTGCACAAAAATAAAGCAAACACAAGCTCAAGACTCAAGAGAACGGAATATCTATATCTGAACATAAGTACAAAAGAGACAGAGAGGATGTAGCTTCTACTTCAGCAGCATCCCTCTACAGCTACATATTTGAATTCGTACGGGTCGCTTATGAAGTTTCTTCAGCCCATACCATGGGACAATTTGCATCTTGGTCTTTGATAAAACCATCCGGGGGTGTAATTTACAAAGGACAGTCACCAGTAAGTAAACAGGTAAAGGGAGAGACCAGGATGGCATAGCTACTTGCTGTTGTCCCCAGGGAAGGAAAAAACTTCAGCTGCTACATCAAAAGAAACATAGCGCGAAATGATACTACACCGGCACTCGTTTCCCTCTGTAACGGTCAAGGAACTGCAAAACAAGGGAAATCGGACTGGTAAGAATACAGATCAGGCCTCGTAACTCTCAGCAACAAAAAGGAAATGTCTGTGCTGTGAAATCCATACCGAAGTGACAAATGGTTGTTGAAAAATCCAGCCAAGGATAGGAATCCTTTGCAGGAAAACCGCAAGAGTTGGCCAGAATCCACTGCAATGGAATGCAAATCAGTGTCCATTAAACATACAACAAAACTTGTTATCAGATTAATGGATTTTCTAGTGAACGCATTGGTTTTGCAGATAACTATCAGCGTAGCATTGTATAACCTTTTCAGGTTTTGTACAAACATGAAATGGCAGGTTTTAATCAAGCGAGAAACAATGAAAAAAATCAAACCTGAAGAGTACGATAAAGCCATATGCCTCTAAGAGCATGCCAAAGAAAGGCCATCCAATGAGAACCAGGAAAAAGCCTGCGCCAAATGAGATGGTACCCTGTTCATTACATCTGTTAATTATATGATGTAAATGTTGATGGAGAACAACCAAAACAATTTAGTTGTTGCCGAACCTTGTAATTCTTAGGCTTTGTGAAGAACTGCATAGTTGATTTCAGACCAATTGTCAAACCCAAACCTGACAGGAAGAGTATCTGAAAGAATACATGAGAAAAGGTTAACAATACGCATACTAGTCAATTCATCTTTTGAAAAGGTCGAGGAGAAGATTGAGAAAAGGAAATTTACATTGCCCATAGCAATAAGCCCCTTGTCAAAGAAGAAAACGATTCCCAGGAAGGAGAAGAATACTCCAAAGCCTGTCAGGCCTAGCCCTATCTCTGATGAAGATAAAATGCATGTCTTGTTAATCATCAAGTGAGAAGAACACATTGTAGTCTAAGCTGCAAAGTACATAACACACTGTACCTAACATTACTTGCATATAATGTCACTAAAGCAACAAGCATAAAGCATCGGTGGACCAAAGTACCAGAAACATCCAAATTTAAAGGGCTGTGCTGCCCACAGCTAAAAGGTCTAACAGCTGATCATTCGCCTGTACTGAACAAGCACGAGGACATCACCAGTAGCCAATTGGAGACTGGAACAGACCATGGAGCTGGCACCATGTATAGTGCTGGGTGTAAAAAACTGTTTCTAAATAATCCAAGTACCATTACCCCAGGGCAAAATCTACAATAATCCACATCTTATAATTTCACTCTTCCTACAAGGCAGACCCAACTGGTATGATTTTGTCCTAGAGTTTCATATACTGGTCCAGCTCAATAGCAACTAGCTATATGGTGCTAAACTGCCAGGGTAGGGTCAGGGTAATGCACAATCTAATATCGTATCTACACAGTTGTAGAAACAAACATAATAAACCTCTGATGTATCATAGCCGATTGGGATACTAATAAATATTTGTTGGGAGATATGACATACAGGGTACGTTTCAACACTTCCAGTCTGATAATAAAACAAATTAAATCATCGAAAAAGCAACATAACTGTGTACCACAAGCATGACAAATAAGCTAGCCTTTAGAACAATAGAATGCTCAGGACTAAGTAATTTGTCAGTGTTTGTATCATTTGGTGGAATAGCTGGAATATGGTAACACATGGAGCAGAAACAGATAAGAAAACCTAGACCAGTTCAACTTCTAGTGCCTAGCGCAAGTTATTATTGTTCCAGATAAATGAAACATACAAGACAAGTGGACAGGAATTGCGCCAGGTGCATACTCTTAAGGTCATTCATCTCAAAGGACACCATCTTAGACGGCACCGGTGAAGAAGAGCACACGAAGTCCTGCAACTGCAAACATGTAGATATTAGACAAAACTTTGTGCAAATTAAACAGGACCGTCAGCAAGACTTAACAGAGCTGCCGTAGAGCACCGAACCCTAAGTCAACAGGATCAGCGATCGCCATAAGTTTCAAATCTAGAGACGACATGGCATCTCGGAGCCTCAGTGCAGATCAGCAACCCGATGAGCATGAATTGCCTAACTCGATACAGGGAACAGCACGGAATTTTGCGCCGGAAGATGGCATCAGAGAACACTTCTAAGGGAGTAGTATGATAAACTAAGATGAACTAGTTTCAGGCGAAACGCCGGCCCAATTCAAATCGAGCCGACGAACTCCCAAAATTTCGCCACGCAAATCCAGATGACCCCGCCGCGTGCCGAATCGTAGATCGCCACCGCCCCGCAGCCACGGATGGCACCTAATCGAGGGGACGCATCACAGACGCCGAGACGACCGGGTAGGGGGGAAACAGAGGACGAACCGTGCTACGACGGCGGCGCAGGCGGCGAGGGACCGGCGAGTCGGCGGCGGTTGTTCGGGGGAGTGGGGCGGGGATCTCGGCCCTGCGGGGATGGGCTTTCCCTACGCGTCCGCCTGTGTGTGTGCTCCTTTCTTTTTCTGTTCGGGAATGGAGATACCGAGATAGAGAACGGGACGAATGTGATTTTATTACCGAATTGTGATGGGGATGACTTGTGTGACTCGGGCCCTTGTGTACACGTGCACTGCGGTGTTTTGAACCATCCGATGGAGAATCGACGGTGCATCGGGTGGATGGGAACATGTGCGGATATTTTTGAGATGACGCCTCGCAACTGTTAAAATTTGCCATCCAGTCCAAATGAACCAACACTGGGAGAGTGATTTTTTTAGGTACTCCCTCCGTCCGGAAATACTCGTCGGAGGAATGGATGTATCTAGGTGTATTTTAATTCTAGATACATTCATTTTTTTGCATTTCTTCGACAAGTATTTCGGACGGAGGGAGTATATAATAATGTGTTTTATTGTGTTTTTTTTTCTGAATGATGTGACGACTAATATGGAACGGAGGGGGTACATAAGAAAACAATTATATGTGAAATACATAAGAAAATACTGACTTATCTACCATTGTAAGCCCTTAAAATCCATTAAGCACTCCTTGGAGCAATTTCAAAATAGAACACGCACGAGCGTTTGGCTACGTTGTTCGAACTAATACATGCGATACAATTGCGGCCAGTGCGGGTAAACTGAAGCATGTGAAAAGTGCGCTACACGCTGAAGCTTTAGCATGCATTGCAGCCATTGAGGGGTCTTCAGATATTGGTATTCATAGGGTGATGCTAGAGTCTGATTCCCAGCAGCTTGTCTACGCGCTGAAGCGAGGAGATGCGGATTTATCGGATATTGGGGTCCTATTCCGAGAATCTAGGAGTTTATGTGTTTTGGCTTTCGAAAGTTATGATTTTATGCATTGTAAGCGTAGTTGTAATGTCGTAGCTCATGCTTTGGCGCAGTATGATTTTGGTTTGGCTGAATCCTCACTAGTTTGGGGGGAACTTATGCCAAGTTTTGTTATAGATTTGGTAGCGAGCGATGTTGCTGAGCCCAGTGATTAATGAAATTGTTTTCCACCGTAAAAAAAAAAGAACACGCACCAACAACATTACATTTTTGTTTCTTTTCTAATAATAAAAATATCTTCAATCAACAACATTAAATAATTTTCTCTTGCACCAATCATGAATCCGCATACGGCAAACTCATGAAATGGGCATGAAATTCTATTAAAAACAAAGCAACATTCCTAAACTTTGATGACATACATGGACTTCTACGATCAATTACAGTTCTTGTTCATCGTTAACTTTTCATTTCTACTCAGAGTTGGATGGATCTAGGGGCTGCCATGGTACCATGGCACCCCCCACTAAAAGTGCAGTCTACTTTATATTATACACTAGACACTATTTTTCTGACAGCATAATGCTATTTAAGGAGTATTTGCTAGGTTATGGTGGTATTTAGATTAAATTACACTATTTGGCACCATCCTCCCAAACCACGCCGGTGCTAATATCCTAGGTCCGCCACTGGATGAACGGTGGAAGGGGGGCGTACACGGTGGAGGCAAGGCTTGGGATACAAGAACAATATAGAGAGAAGAAACCGGGGAGGGGAG
Source organism: Aegilops speltoides (assembly GCA_021437245.1). Taxonomy (NCBI): domain Eukaryota; kingdom Viridiplantae; phylum Streptophyta; class Magnoliopsida; order Poales; family Poaceae; genus Aegilops; species Aegilops speltoides. The sequence goes on from CM038144.1 coordinate 412,675,067, forward strand.
GGGGGTGAGGTGGTCCGAGAGCAATTTGGGTGGGAGGGGTATAAACACAAAATACACAATGTCATTTTCGGGTTTTGACTTTGCATACCGCAAGTTGCCTGTTCGAATACTTAACACTAAACTATTTTGTATTATAATCTTGACGAACATGTGCACGTTATTCATTTTTTAGAACCGCCTGGTATTGATTCGACATTAAACTATTGATTGACGAACATTAGCGTATTGTTGATTGTGTGCCAGAACGGTTAATGTTGCACCTAATCTTATATTTGACTCAAGGCTGGCCAATCCATACTAAAGCTATGGCACGTAATATGGATCGAAGGGAGTATATTTTTTCAAGCAAAATCACCCTCAGACTTAGCACGTCAACCCTAGAGCGAAGAACCTCGCACTTACCACTACGTCATATGCACACCCGTGATCGGCAAATTTGACATTTTTGACCTGTGGATGAATCATTTCATAAAATAAACTGCTTCTATTTTCTTACTCAACTCACTTTTTCTAGTGACGCCCGACACGAAAGTGTCACACTACATCTGCAACGCCGATCGACAGCGCCGACGCCTAGCCGCCGTCGCACTCGGTGATTCAAAATTACTAAGTCGATGTGCGGTACCGAGAGCAAGGCGCCACACTATACAATGTAGCGCTTAGCATCTAGGCATTGCACTAGTGGTTGCTTCATTTTGTAGTGGTAAATAATGCAACCATTAGTGCAACGCCTACAGGCTAGGCGATGCACATTGACTTAGTAATTTTTAGGCAGCCTCGGGTGCGACGCTGGCCAGGCATGTAGCGCCTATTAGTTAGGCGTTGCACAGTGTAGTGTGGCGCCTTCGTGTCGAGCGCCACTCAAAAAGATCAGTTGAGTGAATTTTTTTTAGGGACAGTTTATTTTATAAAATGATTTCATTCACAGGTTAAAATTGTTAATTTTGCCTCCGTGATCGATCGGAAGTGCTTGATATGTCCGAGGAATCTCCTCACAGTCGCGGACGCACGTAGCTGTTACCTTTCCGTAATCCCACGGGAGCTTGTCACTGCGTAGATTCAAATGTTCTGCACCTTTTCTGTTAAAAGTTACACCCTGTATATTGGATGTAATATGTTTTATATTATGTGACGGAGGGGTAGCAGGATGATTGGTTGCTTCACAACTCTAGTTATTAGAGCATCTCCACTCGTTGGCACCCCCACGAGGCATTTCTTTCGCCCCTTGGAGGGCTGCCGGCGATTTTTTTTGCCTGGGGGCGTAAATCTTTCCACTCGTTGCCCCCCTCCTCCAGGAGCAGTGTTGAGGCTCAAGTAGGCAGCGACATTTCGTCGAAAGCAGTCCTGAGCGATGCCGTGGGCACGCCCGTGCATCTGAGCCCCTGCCATGCGCTTGATCCCTCCATTTGAAGAGGTCAGGGGAGGAAGCGAGTCCGGCGAGGTCGTGCTCCATGTACTTGAAGACGGGGTATATGCTGGCGGAGGAGCGGGAGGTGATGATGGCGCCAGCACCGCGGCTGCGGGGATGCAGATAGGGCGGTAGCAGCAAGAGCAATACGCGGAGCGTGGCGGAGCTCGCGGGCGTGCGGAGCGTGGGCGGAGCTCGCGGGCGGGCTCGCGGCGAGGCAGGTCGTGGACCTCGCCAAGGAGGGCGCCGACGTCGGCCTCGCCACGCTGGAGTGTTGGAAATATGAGCAAATTACTACGAGATGTAATCCGAATTAACAGAAGATAAATCATGACTACAGTAGTAGATATTGAACTAATCATGCGAACTAGCATAGTAGATGAACAGATCACATCTAGGGCACATACTAGAAACATGAATTCTACCACGATCTCGAACAGAAAGATAGAATCACATACGGTGCAGCGGAGCAAGACTGGCATGGCGCTGACGTTGTCGCCCATGTCATCGAGGATGAGGTTGCCGAGGTCGGGAAGAAGTCGTCGTTCATGAAGTCGTTGCCGCTGCCAGCGATCAGCATGAAAGTCGCTCCCCAAAACTTGATCGCCTCTCCGTCAGATCACGAGGCGGGGTTCCGGAGGCCTGTTGTCCCTTCTCCCGGTGCACGCCGAAAGGAGGGATGGAGAAGACTTTCTTGGCGGAGCAATGGTCTGAAACGGTGGTGAGAAACCATAGAAGCGGCAGCGGCTAGGGTAGACGTCTGCCTGACTATATAGTGCGGGCCGGGTAGGTCGTGGGAGTAAACCCCACGTCCGAGTCGTCACGATTCAGACGCGTCGTGACGAGGCGAGGCGTGGCGTGGTGAGGCGAGCGAGGAGGAGGAGCGTGCGTGTAGGTCTCCTCTTCTCATGCTCATACAAGTGGTAGGAGAGCTCACCTTATAAAGAGGTGCAACTCTCTCTCAACTTATGAGGTGGGACTAAACTTTACCCTCACTCACTCCACTCATATGTGTGCATGAATGGGCCAAGAGAATTTCAGAATTTTAGTTGGGCTTTGGGCCAAAAGCCCACTAGCAAATTCCAACAATCCCCCACAAAGTCTCATTGGCACAATTCACCATTTGGTTCCAAAATATTGTTTATATACTAGTGCTTAGTGGAGACTGTGAAGTTGAACTTCCACTTAGAGATTTATGCTACACTAGATCACAACTTGAATAATGGATTATGCCTTGAACTACAAGTTTTCTGCGAGACTAGTTTCACACAAATTCTTGACCAATACTGGGCTGCCGCAAGGCTTCCCCGCGGGTGGAGCATATACGTCGTACTCCAGGGCCTTTCATGAATTTATTAGAGAGCACCCACTTCTCACAGACTGCGACCTTAACAGTCAAATTCATATAGGTGTGTTCCTCACGAGATGCTCTACAAGACAACATCTCTACTTACTCAAATAAGCCACTTGGAACACATTAAGATAGATATCAACCTGCCATGCAGATCAGGAGAGTATTGCATCTTCACGGAGTGGGATAATTAAAATAAGGATACTCTCCTCTCAGCTGACTAATAGCTTGCCTCCCACTTCTACTTCACGGGATCTCCAATCACATAGAGTGGGTTACCACTATGGACAACTCATGCGGTGGGTCTCAAACCCATCTCCATCGATGCATTATCTATCATATTATGTGATAGACCCTTTGTGAAGGGATGTGCCAAGTTTTTCGACGTTTGGATATAATCCAACGTAATAACTCCGGAGTTCCTCAGTTTCCTGACAGATTTTAATCTCCTCTTCACATGCCTTGAGGACTTCATATTGTCCTTAGAACTATTTATCTCGACGATCACAGTTTGATTATCACAGTTCATCAGGATAGGGGGTATTGGTTTTTCAACCATAGGTAAGTCCATCAATAGCTCACAAAGCCACTCTGCTTCAACAGTGGCAGTGTCTAGTGCTGTGAGTTCTGCTTCCATAGTTGACCTCGTTAAGATGGTCTACTTGCAAGACTTCCAGGAAACAGCGCCACCACCAAGTGTAAAAACATAACCACTTGTGGCCTTAATCTCATTAGCATCAGATATCCAGTTTGAGTCACTATAACCGTCCAGTACCCTTGGATACCCGGTGTAGTGAATCCCATAGCTCGCAGTGCCCTTCAAGTAGCGCATAACTCTCTCAAGCGCACGCCAATGATCATCTCCCGGTTTTGACACAAACCAACTCAGCTTGCTCACAGCAAAAGAGATGTCAGGCCTCGTGGCACTCGCCAAATACATAAGTGAGCCAATAATCTGAGAATACCTTAGTTGATCTCTAGCAATCCGTCGATTCTTTCAAAGCAACACACTAGCATCATATGGAGTTGGAGAAGGCGTCCAGTCGCTATACCCAAAACGACTCAAGACCTTTTCCACATAGTGAGACTGAAGCAGTGTGATCCCACCATTCTCATCTCTCAACAGCTTGATGTTTAAGATAACATCAGCTACTCCTAGATCCTTCATCTCAAAACAACGAGATAAGAAACCCTTAACCTCCTTGATTAAATCAAGTTTTGTTCCAAAGATCAATATGTCGTCGACATACAGACAAAGAGTAACTCCTTCACCCCCACCATGGCGATAGCACACACACTTGTCACCATCATTTACTACAAAGCCGGCGGAAGTTAATGTTCTTTCGAACTTCTCATGCCACTCCTTAGGAGCTTGTTTAAGGCCATATAAAGACCTTGATAACTTGCACACCTTTCCTTCCTGACCAGGTACTACAAAACCATCTGGCCGATCCATGTAAATTTCCTCCTTCAACTCTCCATTGAGGAAAGCCGTCTTAACGTCCATTTGATGAACGAGAAGACCATGTGAGGCAGCCAGTGATAGTAGCACCCAAATTGTGGTCAGTCTAGCCACGAGTGAGTAAGTATCAAAGAAGTCTTCACCTTCTTTTGGGTATAACCCTCACCACAAGCCGTGCCTTGTACTTTTCAATCGCACCATCGGTCTAAGCTTCTTCTTGAACACCCACTTACATCCTCTGTGTTTGCACCCATAAGGACGGTCGGTGATCTCCTAGGTCCCGTTAGCTAAGATGGAATCCATCTCGCTTCTTAACAGCTTCCTCCCGAAGAGTCGATGATCGGAGATGCATAGGCTTCAAATAGTTTCGGTGTGTCATCCACAAGGTACACAATGAAATCATCACCAAAGGACTTTGCAGTCCTCTATCTCTTACTCCTTACAGAGTTTCATTGTCACCCTCAACAGATTCTCAACGTGTTCCATCGCAATGGTGGGTTCAGAAATTACAGTGAGTTCCTCACTAGATGAAGTAGGTATCTCCTGATTTGATGAACTTGACATATCCTTCATAGGAAATATGTCCTCAAAGAAAGTTGCATCATTAGACTCCATAATCGTACCAACATGCATGTCGGATACCTCAGATTTTATTATCAAAAATCTATAGCCAATGCTATGAAAAGCATAGCCCAGAAGAACACAATCCACGGTTTTTGGTCCAAGCTTGCACTTCTTGGGAATTGGTATATTGACTTTCGCCAAACAACTCCAAGAACGTAGGTAAGAGAGTTTCAACCTTTTCCTTTCCCATTCCTCAAATGGAGTCATGGTCTTATGCTTTCTGGGAACTCGGTTTAGGACATGACACGCGGTCATTAGCGCCTCCCCCCACCATTCCTTGGAAAGACCCGATATGTCTACCATGGCGTTAACCAAATCAGTTAGAGTTCGGTTCTTTCTTTTGGCCACCCCATTAGACTGCGGTGAGTAGGGAGGCGTCCTCTCATGGATTATACCATGTTCCGCACAAAACAGATCAAATTCATTGGAAAAATATTCTCCACCATGATCGGACCTAAGCCGTTTAATTTTTCGATCAAGTTGGTTCTCTGCCTCAGCTTTATAGTTTTTGAAGAAAGTTAAAGCCTCATCTTTTGATTTCAGAAGATACACATAACAATATCTAGTGGAGTCGTCAATCAACATCATGAAGTATCTCTTTCCACCTTTTGTCAACACGCCATTCATCTCACAGAGATCAGAATGTATAAGCTCTAGTGGCGCCAAGTCTCTTGCCTCTGCAGTCTTATGGGACTTGCGAGGTTGTTTAGCTTGCACACATACTTGGGCACTTAGAGCCTTTGATAGTAGAGATTTTCGGAATTAAATTCATATTGGCTAGCCGCGTCATGCAACCAAAGTTAATATGACAAAGTCGTGAATGCCAAATATCCGACTCATTATTGTGGCAAACATTATTAATAACTTTAGTGCAAATATCTGACAAAGATAGGCAAAACAAGCCTCCGCACTCATAGCCTTTTCCAACAAATTGTCCACACTTGGAAATTACAACTTTATTGGACTCAAAAACCAACTTAAAACCATCTCGACATAAACGGGAACCGCTAACGAGATTTTTATTGATGGACGGCACATGATGAATGTTCTTCAGACGCACGGTCTTGCCCGAAGTAAACTTCAGATCGACCGTACCAACACCTCGAACGATGGCATGTGACCCGTTCCCCATCAGCACGGGAGAAGTCCTTGTGACCTGGTAAGAAGAAAACATTGAGGCGTCAGCACAAACATGTACATTGACACCGGTGTCAATTAACCAATCGGGAGATTGAAATACTGAAAGGTTGGTAGGAAGAATACCGTACCCAGATTCCTTCATATCAGTATCACCGATGACAACATTAGTGGACTTGCCGCTCTTCTCATGTTCGCGCTCCTCAAAGCGGTTAGGACACTTCAGAGCCCAGTGATTAGGATCACCGCAAACATGGCAAAGTCCCTTCCCCTTCTTGTGAGAATTCTTCTTGAAGTTGGTAGAATGTGATGGCTTGTTCTTTGTATCAAACTTGCCTTTGCCCTGAGTTTTGTTCTTGTTGTTTTTGAACTTGTTGAGCTGGAAGTTCTTCTTCTGTACCATGTGGGACACTAGAAACTCCCTCAGCAACTCGAGAACGTGTGTCCTTTGCTCTCGCCTTCTCTTCAACATCAAGAGTATCAATGAGATCCGCAACGGAAAACTCTTGTCTCTTGTGTTTTAGAGAAGTAGCAAAATTGTTCCACGAAGGTGGAAGCTTGACAATGATGCCTCCGGCAACATGTTTATCTGGCAACACACACTTGAAGTACTCAAGTTCTTTTGCGAGCGACTGTATCTCATGAGCCTGTTGTACAACAGAGCGCTCATCAGTCATCTTGTAGTCATTGAATTGCTCCATGACGTACAACTCGTCGCCGGCGTCCGAGGCACCAAACTTGGCCTCGAGCGCAGCCCACATGTCCTTGCCGTTCTCAAACGACATATATGAGTCCACAATGGAGTCATCACGAACACCCAGAAGAGCACCTTTAAAGAGAGTATCGATCTTCTCAAAAGTTTCCAGCTGTGCCGGATTAAGATCGCCCTCAGGCTTGCCTTTGGTGGCGTCATAGCAGCCCATGGTCTGAAACCAGTAGACTGCTCTCGGCGCCACGTCTTATATTGCGCCCCCTTAAAGGCAGTCGGCTTCAGATGCGCAGCAAAACCACTCGAAGCAAATTGCCTACAATCAGGTTTTTGGATTGTTGGAAATATGAGCAAATTACTATGAGATGTAATCCGAATAAATAGAAGATAAATCATGACTACAGTAGCAGAGATTGAACTAATCATGCGAACTAGCATAGTAGTTGAACAGATCACATCTAGGGCACATACTAGAAGCATGAATTCTACCACGATCTCGAACAGGAAAGATAGAATCACATACGGTGCAGCAGGAGCAGCACCGCCGGCGTTGACATTGTCGCCCATGTCGTCGACGATGAGGTTGCCGAGGTCGGGGAAGAAGTCGTCGTTCGCGAAGTCGTCGCTGCCAGCGATCGCGAGAAAAGGCCCCCAAAACCTGATCGCCTCTCCTGACAGATCATGAGAGGCGGTGTTCCGGAGGCCTGCTGTCCCTTTTCCCGGTGCACGCTGAAAGGAGGGATGGAGAAGACTTGCTTGGCGGCACAATGGTCTGGAACGGTGGTGAGAAACCATACAAAGCGGCAGCGGCTAGGGTAGACGTCTGCCTGACTATATAGTGCGGGCCGGGTAGGTCGTGGGAGTAAACCCCACGCTCGAGTCGCCACGATCCAAAAGAATCGAAAACGGTTCAGTAATTAATGCGTCCGTTAATTATTAATTAATGACTCATTAATTTCCCGAGCAGCAAAAATATAGACAACGTGCATAGCTCTGTCCTCGGCTCGGCTCAATCCCGCAACCCACGGCGCGTCGTGACGAGGCGAGGCGTGGTGTGGCGAGGCGAGCGAGGAGGAGGAGCGCGCGTGTAGGTCTCCTCTTCTCATGCTCATACAAGTGGTAGGAGAGCTCACCTTATAAAGAGGTGCAACTCTCTCTCAACTTATGAGGTGGGACTAAACTTTAGCCTCACTCACTCCACTCACATGTGTGCATGAATGGGCCAAGAGAATTTCAGAATTTTAGTTGGGCTTTGGGCCAAAAGCCCACTAGCAAATTCCAACATGGACTACATCCACGTGCATAAGACAGCGTGGCTCCTACCGCTGCCGCCTCTCGACGCGGCGGTGATCTTGGCCCTATCGGCGCAGCGCGGCGGGTACACGTCCGGGGCGCCGACGACGCCGAGGAATATGATGCCCCACCCGGCGGGCGGCGGCGCCGACCCCATGCTCCAGCGCGGCCGCGAGCGCAGCTGCAGCGACGGGCTCGGGTGCGCATATAACAGGCTGCTCGACAGAGACCTCCGCGACGGCGCGGTGGCGTGGTCGGAGAAGGCGCTCTTGGATTAGTGGCTCCGGCTGACGCAACCGCTGCTGCTGCCACTGGAACTCGCGCTCCGGCAGTCGGAGCGCGAGCCGAAGCCCGCGGTGGACGCGACGGACTTGGACCACGGAAGTGTTGGGGAACGTTGCAGAAAATTAAAATTTTTCCTACGGTCTCACCAAGATCCATCTATGAGTTCATCTAAGCAACGAGTCATGGGAGAGAGTTTGCATCTACATACCACTTGTAGATCGCGTGCGGAAGCTTGCAAGAGGATGGTGATGATGGAGTCGTACTCGACGTGATTCGAATCACCGATGTCCAAGTGTTGAACGGACAGCACCTCCGCGTTCAACACACGTACGGGACGGGAGACGTCTCCTCCTTCTTGATCCAGCAAGGGGGAAGGAGAGGTTGAGGAAGCTCGCTCAACGGCAAGACGACGGTGTGGTGGTGTTGGTGCAAGAAGATACTCGGCAGGCTTCGCCAAGCGCTTGCGGAGGAGGAGGGTGTTGGGAGGGAGGGCTGCGCCTTGGAGATGGTACAGCAGCCTCCCCCACCCCTCTATTTATAGGGGAAGGGCAGGGGCCGACCCCTCTAGATGGGATCTAGAGGGGGCGGCCAGGAGAGGAGGCTTGCCCCCAAGCAAGGGGTGCCCCCTCGGGGTTTCCCCAACCCTAGGCGCATGGGCCCAAGGTGGGCGCGCCCAGCCCTCCAGGGCTGGATCCTCCCCTTATGCCCATGTGGCCCTCCGGGAGGTGGCCCCTTCCGGTGGACCCGAACCCCTCCGGTGGTCCAGACATTACCGATAGACCCAAACTTCCCGGTGTCCGTATGACAACTTCCCATATATAAAACTTCACCTCCGGACCATTCCGAACTCCTCGTGACGTCCGGGATCTCATCCAGGACTCGAACAACATTCGGTAGTCACATACTAGTCTTCCTAATAACCCTAGCGTCAACGAACCTTAGTGTGTAGACCCTACGGGTTCGGGAGACATGAGACATGACCGAGACGACTCTCGGGCAATAACCAACAGCGGGATCTGGATACCCATGTTGGCTCCTACATGCTCCTCGATGATTTCATCGGTTGAACCACGATGTCGAGGATTCGATCAAACCTCGTATGCAATTCCTTTGTCAATCGATGCGTTACTTGCCCGAGACTCGATCGTCGGTATCCCAATACCTTGTTCGGTCTCGTTACCGCAAGTCACTTTACTCATCCGTAATGCATGATCCCATGGCCAACACCTTGGTCACCTTGAGCTCATTATGATGATGCATTACCAAGTGGGCCCAGAGATACCTCTCCGTCATACACGGAGTGACAAATCGATCTCGATCCGTGTCAACCCAACAGATACTTTCGGAGATACCGTAATGCACCTTTATAGTCACCCGATTACGTTGTGACGTTTGATACACCCAAGGCACTCCTACGGTATCCGGAGTTACACGATCTCATGGTCGAAGGAAGAGATACTTGACATTGGCAAAGCTCTAGCAAACGAACTACACGATCTTTGTGCTATGCTTAGGATTGGGTCTTGTCCATCACATCATTCTCCTAATGATGTGATCCGTTATCAACGACATCCAATGTCCATAGTCAGAAACCATGACTATCTGTTGATCACAACGAGCTAGTCAACTAGAGGCTCACTAGGGACATATTGTGGTCTATGTGTTCACACGTGTATTACGATTTCCGGATAATACAGCTTATAGCATGAACAAAAGACAATTATCATGAACAATGAAATATAATAATACTTTTATTATTGCCTCTAGGGCATATTTCCAACAGTCTCCCACTTGCACTAGAGTCACCAATCTAGTTACATTGTGATGAATCGAACACCCATAGAGTTACGGTGTTGATCATGTTTTGCCCATGAGAGAGGTTTATTCAACGGATCTGCGACATTCAGATCCGTGTGCACTTTGCAAATCTCTATGTCTCCATCTTGAACATTTTCATGGATGGAGTTGAAACGACGCTTGATGTGCTCGGTCTTCTTGTGAAACCTGGGCTCCTTGGCAAGGGCAATAGCTCGGTGTTGTCACAAAAGAGTTTGATCGCCCCGACGCATTGGGTATGACTCCTAGGTCGGTGATGAACTGCTTCACCCAAATCGCTTCATGCGCTGCCTCCGAGGCTGCCACGTACTCCGCTTCACACGTAGATCCCGCCACGATGCTCGCTTGTATTGCACTACCATTGCTCCACCATTCAACATATACATGTATCCGGTTTGTGACTTAGAGTCATCCGGATCTGAGTCGAAGCTAAGCGTCGGCGTAACCCTTCTGACGAGCTCTTCATCTCCTCCATAAACGAAACATGTCCTTCGTCCTTTTCGGTACTTCAGGATATTCTTGACCGCTGTCCGGTGTTCCTTGCGGGATTACTTTGGTATCTTGCTACCAAACTTACGGCAAGGTTTACATCGGTGCAGTACACAGACATGGCATACATAATAGATCCTATGGCTGAAGCATAGGGATGACACTCATCTCTTCTTTATCTTTTGCCGTGGTCGGTGGTCGAGTGAGCTCAATCTCACACCTTGTAACATAGGCAAGAACCCTTTCTTGGGTGATCCATTTTAAACCTCTTCAAAATCTTATCAAGGTATGTGCTTTGTGAAAGACCTATGAGGCGCCTCGATCTATCTCTATAGATCTTGATGCCTAATATATAAGCAGCTTCTCCAAGGTCCTTCATTGAAAAACACTTATTCAAGTAGGCCTTAATGTTGTCGAAGTTTTTATCATTTCTCATCAAGAGTATGTCATCTACATATAATAGGAGAAATGCTACTGAGCTCCCACTCACTTTCTTGTAAATGCAGGCTTCTCCATAAGTCTGCATAAACCCAAACGCTTTGATCATCTCATCAAAGCGAATGTTCCAACTCCGAGATGCTTGCACCAGTCCATAAATGGATCGCTGGAGCTTGCATACTTTGTTAGCGTTTTTAGGATCGACAAAACCTTCCGGCTGCATCATATACAGCTCTTCCTTAAGATGTCCGTTAAGGAATGCCGTTTTGACGTCCATCTGCCACATCTCATAGTCATAGTATGCGGAAATTGCTAACATGATTCGGACGGACTTCAGCTTTGCTACGGGAGAGAATGTCTCGTCGTAGTCAATCCCTTGAACTTGTCGATAACCCTTAGCGACAAGTCGAGCCTTATAAATGGTAACATTACCATCCGCGTCCGTCTTCTTCTTAAAAATCCATTTGTTTTCTATCGCTCGCCGATCATCGGGCAAGTCTGTCAAAGTCCATACTTTGTTTTCATACATGGATTCTATCTCGGATTTCATGGCTTCAAGCCATTTGTTGGAATCTGGGCCCGCCATCGCTTCTTCATAGTTCGAAGGTTCACCGTTGTCTAACAACATGATTTCCGGTGACAGGGTTGCCGTACCACTCAGTGCGGAACGTGTCCTTGTGGACCTCTGAGTTCAAGAGCAACTTGATCCGAACTACCTTGATCATCATCATTGGTTTCCTCTTGGTTGGTGTGGGCATAATAGGAACATTTTCCTGAGCTGCACCACTTTCCCGTTCAGAGGTAGTACTTCATCGAAGTTCTACTTTCCTCCCACTTACTTCTTTCGAGAGAAACTCTTTTTCCGAAAGCATCCGTTCTTGGCAACAAAGATCTTGCCTTCGGATCTTAAGTAGAAGGTATACCCGACAGTTTCCTTAGGGTATCCTATGAATACGCATTTTCCGACTTGGGTTCGAGCTTTTCAGTTGAAGTTTCTTGACATAAGCATCGCATCCCCAAACTTTTAGAAACGAAAGCTTAGGTTTCTTCCCAAACCATAATTCATACGGTGTCGTCTCAACGGATTTAGACGGTGCCCTATTTAAAGTGAATGTAGCTATCTCTAGAGCGTATCCCCAAAATGATAGCAGTAAATCGGTAAGAGACATCATAGACCGCACCATATCCAATAAAGTGCGATTACGACGTTCGGACACACCGTTTCGCTAAGGTGTTCCAGGCGGCGTGAGTTGTGAAACGATTCCACATTTCCTTAAGTGTGTACCAAATTCGTGACTTAAGTATTCTCCTCCACGATCTGATCGTAGGAACTTTATCTTTCGGTCACGTTGATTCTCCACCTCATTCTGAAATTCCTTGAACTTTTCAAAGGTCTCAGACTTGTGTTTCATTAAGTAGACATACCCATATCTACTTAAGTCATCAGTGAGAGTGAGAACATAACGATATCCTCCGCAAGCCTCAACGCTCATTGGACCGCACACATCGGTATGTATGATTTCCAACAAGTTGGTTGCTCGCTCCATTGTTCCGGAGAACGGAGTCTTGATCATTTTGCCCAAGAGGCATGGTTCGCATGTGTCAAACGATTCATAATCAAGAGACTCTAAAAGTCCATCAGCATGGAGCTTCTTCATGCGCTTGACACCAATGTGACCAAGGCGGCGAAGCCACAAGTATGTGGGACTATCGTTATCAACTTTACATCTTTTGGCATCCACACTATGAATGTGTAATATTACGCCGAGATTCATTAAGAATAAACCATTGACCATCGGAGCATGACCATAAAACATATCTCTCATATAAATCGAACAACCATTATTCTCGAGACTTAAATGAGTAGCCATCTCGTATTAAACGAGATCCGGATACAATGTTCATGCTCAAACTTGGCACTAAATAACAATTATTAAGGTTCAAAACTAATCCCGTGGGTAAATGTAGAGGCAGCGTCGACGGCGATCACATCGACTCTGGAACCATTCCCGACGCGCATCGTCACCTCGTCCTTTGTTAGTCTCCGTTTATTCCGCAGCTCTGCTGTGAGTTACAAATATGAGCAACGGCACCGTATCAAATACCCGGGAGTTACTACGAGTAATTGGTAAGGTACACATCAATTACATGTATATCAAATATACCTTTGGTGTTGCGGCCTTCTTATCCGCTAAGTATTTGGGGCAGTTCCGCTTTCAAAGTGACCCTTCCCTTGCAATAAAAGCACTCGGTCTCGTGCTTGGGTCCATTCTTTGACTTCTTCCCGCAACAAAGCTTACCGGGCGCGACAACATCTTTGCCGTCCATCTTGAAGTTCTTCTTACCCTTGCCCTTCTTGAACTTAGTGGTCTTATTGACCATCAACACTTGATGTTCTTTCTTGATTTCAGCCTCTGCTGACTTGAGATCGAGAACACTTCAGAATGGTCTTCACCATCCTCGCATGTTGTAGTTCATCACAAAGCTCTTGTAGCTTGGTGGGAGCGATCGAGGATTCTGTCAATGACCGCCTCATCTGGGAGGTTAATGTTCATTTGGGTCATACGGTTGTGCAACCTGCACATCTTGAGGATGTGCTCCTTGTGTAACTGTTTTCCTCCATCTTACAAGCTGTAGAACTTGTCGGAGACATCATATCTCTCGACCGGGCATGAGCTTGGAAAACTAGTTTCAGCTCTTGAACATCTCATATGCTCCGTGATGCTCAAAACGCTTTTGGAGCCCGGTTCTAAGCTGTAAAGCATGCCGCATGAACGAGGGAGTAATCATCAAGACGGTCCGCCAAACGTTCAAATCGTCTTGGTCTTTGGGAGAGAAGTGGGTCACCTAACGGTGCTTCTAGGACATATTGTTTCTTGGCAGCTATGAGGATGATCCTCAAGTTCCGGACCCAGTCCGTATAGTTGCTGCCATCATCTTTCAGCTTGGTTTTCTCTAGGAATGCGTTGAAGTTCATGTTGACATGAGCGTTGGCCATTTGATCTACAAGACATATTTGCAAAGGTTTTAGACTAAGTTCATGATAATAAAGTTCTAATCAAATTATGAACTCCCACTTAGATTAGACATCCCTCTAGTCATCTAAGTGTTACACGATCCGAGTCGACTAGCCCGTGTCCGATCATCACGTGAGACGGACTAGTCATCGTCGGTGAACATCTTCATGTTGATCGTATCTTCCATACGACTCGTGTTCGACCTTTCGGTCTCCGTGTTCCGAGGCCATGTCTGTACATGTTAGGCTCGTCAAGTTAACCCTAAGTGTTTTTTTGTGTAAAACTGTCTTACACCCGTTGTATGTGAACGTAAGAATCCATCACACCCGATCATCACGTGGTGCTTAGAAGTTTACTTAACCAGTAGCGGTGGTGCATTAGGGAGAACACTTCTTGAAATTTTGTAAGGGTCATCTTATTTACTACCGTCGTCCTAAGTAAACAAGATGCATAAACATAATAAACATCACATGCAATTATATATAGTTGTGACATGATATGGCCAATATCATACAGCTCCATTGATCTCCATCTTCGGGGCTCCATGATCATCTTGTCACCGGCTTGACACCATGATCTCCATCATCATGATCTCCATCATCGTGTCTTCATGAAGTTGTCACGCCAACGACTACTTCTACTTCTATGTCTAACGCGTTTAGCAATAAAGTAAAGTAGTTTACATGGCGTTCTTCAATGACACAGGTCATACAAAAATAAAGACAACTCCTATGGCTCGCCGGTTGTCATACTCATCGACATGCAAGTCGTGAATCCTATTACAAGAACATGATCTCATACATCACAATTCATCATTCATCACAATTTTCGCCATATCACATCACATGATCAATCGCTGCAAAAACAAGTTAGGCGTCTTCTAATTGTTGTTGCATCTTTTACGTGGCTGCAATTGGGTTCTAGCAAAACGTTTTCTTACCTACGAATAACCACAACATGATTTTGTCAACTTCTATTTACCCTTCATAAGGGCCCTGTTCATCGAATCCGCTCCAACTAAAGTGGAGAGACAGACACCCGCCACCACCTTATGCAACTAGTGCATGTCAATCGGTGGAACCGGTCTCACGTAAGCGCACGTGCAAGGTTGGTCCGGCCGCTTCATCCCACAATACCGTTGAAGCAAGAAAAGACTAGTAGAGGCAAGTAAGTTGACAAGATCCACGCCCACAACAAAATTGTGTTCTACTCGTGCATTAGAGAACTACGCATAGACCTAGCTCATGATGCCACTGTTGGGGAACGTTGCAGAAAATTAAAATTTTTCCTACGGTTTCACCAAGATCCATCTATGACTTCATCTAAGCAACGAGTCATGGGAGAGAGTTTGCATCTACATACCACTTGTGGATCGCGTGCGGAAGCTTGCAAGAGGATGGTGATGATGGAGTCGTACTCGACGTGATTCGAATCACCGATGTCCAAGTGCTGAACGGACAGCACCTCCGCGTTCAACACACGCGACGGGACGGAGACGTCTCCTCCTTCTTGATCCAGCAAGGGGAAGGAGAGGTTGAGGAAGCTCGCCCAACGGCAAAGACGACGGTGTGGTGGTGTTGGTGCAAGAAGACTCGGCAGGCTTCGCCAAGCGCTATGAGGAGGAGAGGTGTTGGGAGGGAGGGCTGCGCCTTGGAGATGGGTACAGAGCCCTCCCACCACCCCTCTATTTATAGGAAAGGGGAAGGGGCCGACCCTCTAGATGGGATCTAGAGGGGGCGGTGACAGGAGGAGGCTTGCCCCCAAGCAAGGCGCCCCTCGTGGTTTCCCCCAACCCTAGGCGCATGGGCCCAAGGTGGGGGGCGCGCCCAGCCCTCCAGGGGCTGGCTCCCTCCCCTTTGCGGCCCATGTGGCCCTCCGGGAGGGGTGGCCCCTCCCGGTGGACCCCCGGAACCCCTCCGGTGGTCCCGGTACATTACCGATAGATCCCCAAAACTTCCCGGTGTCCGTATGACAACTTCCCATATATAAAACTTCACCTTCAGACCATTCCGGAACTCCTCGTGACGTCCGGGATCTCATCCGGGACTCCGAACAACATTCAGTAGTCACATACTAGTCTTCCTAATAACCCTAGCGTCACCGAACCTTAAGTGTGTAGACCCTACGGGTTCGGGAGACATGCAGACATGACCGAGATGACTCTCGGGCAATAACCAACAGCGGATCTGGATACCCATGTTGGCTCCTACATGCTCCTCGATGATTTCATCGGTTGAACCACGATGTCGAGGATTCGATCAAACCTCGTATGCAATTCCCTTTGTCAATCGGTGCGTTATTTGCCCGAGACTCGATCGTCGGTATCCCAATACCTTGTTCGGCCTCGTTATCGCAAGTCACTTTACTCGCATCGTAATGCATGATCCCGTACAACACCTTGGTCACCTTGAGCTCATTATGATGATGCATTACCGAGTGGGCCCAGAGATACCTCTCCGTCATACGGAGTGACAAATCCGATCTCGATCCGTGTCAACCCAACAGATACTTCCGAGATACCGTAATGCACCTTTATAGTCACCCGATTACGTTGTGACGTTTGATACACCCAAGGCACTCCTACGGTATCCGGGAGTTACACGATCTCATGGTCGAAGGAAGAGATACTTGACATTGGCAAAGCTCTAGCAAACGAACTACACGATCTTTGTGCTATGCTTAGGATTGGGTCTTGTCCATCACATCATTCTCCTAATGATGTGATCCCGTTATCAACGACATCCAATGTCCATAGTCAGGAAACCATGACTATCTGTTGATCACAACGAGCTAGTCAACTAGTGGCTCACTAGGGACATATTGTGGTCTATGTGTTCACATGTGTATTACGATTTCCGAATAATACAGTTATAGCATGAACAAAAGACAATTATCATGAACAATGAAATATAATAATACTTTTATTATTGCCTCTAGGGCATATTTCCAACAGGAAGCAGTACAACGGTGGGGGCGTCGGCGGAGGCGGTCGACGAGGGGCGGAGCGGGAGGAGCTTGCCGTGGGGGAAGAGCTCGTCAGCCACACACATGTCATCGGCTGCAGGGAGCACGACGGCTAGGCTGAGGCGGCTGGGCTGCAGGGAGCACGGCGGCGAGGCTGAGGCGGCCGGGAGGCTGGGCGTGGGCGGCCCTCCGGCGACGGACACGAGAGTGGAGCGGCGTGCTAGGCAGCGGGGACGGGAGCAAAGGGCCGTGTCTGCGTGTGTGCGTGGAGGGAGAGAGAGAGAGGAGGAAGCACGTGGGTGGGCCAGTGCGGGGACAGAAGGGAGACGCTGGCAGGTGGGCCAGCGCCTAAAGCGGCGAAATTAGGCCCCCCAGGAGCCCCCGGCGCGCTGGGTGTTGCATGGGCCTGTCGGCGCTATTTTTTCCTTTTGCCGGCGAAAAACAAGCAGTTGGGGGCATGACTGGGGCGTTTTTTGCCCGCCGGCGCCTAAAAAGTGGCTTGGGGAGGCTTCTTGGGGCCCTAGTGGAGATGCTCTTAGAGGAAAGAAAACAACCCAGTCCCCCGGCAACGCAATGCTTAAGCTCCTGTCCAAACACACTTGCGTGAAATGGGATTCAGAAGCAAAGCCCAAGTGGTACAAGCCTGAACAAGTTGAGAGCATCTCCAACCGTTCGGCCCTTTAGGGGTTTGAGATAGCGCCGGCTGGGGACGAACCGGCGATAATTTCGGCATGGGGCCGATTGGTGTTGGGGAACGTAGTAAATTCAAAAATTTTCCTACGCACACGCAAGATCATGGTGATGCATAGCAACGAGAGGGGAGAGTGTTGTCTACATACCCTTGTAGACTCAAGCGAAGCGATCACAACGTAGAGGAAGTAGTCGACGTTCTCCTCGCGATCCGACCGATCCGGCGCCGTTACTCGACGCCTCGAAGTTCTTGACACACGACAGCTCGATGACGCCCTCGTACTCGATCCAGCCGAGTGTCAAGGAGAGTTTCGTCAAGACGACGGCGTGGGACGATCTTGATGTTTCACCGGCTGGCTGGCCGCTTAAGCTTCATGACAGTATAACCGAGGTGGAATATGGTGGAGGGGGCACCGACACGGCTAAGGAACGATCTCAAGGATCAACTTGTGTGTTCTAGGGTGCCCCCCTGCCCCCGTATATAAAGGAGGGAGGGGGGAGGCCGGCCGGCCTAGAGGAGGCGCGCCGGGAGGAGTCCTACTCCTACCGGGAGTAGGACTCCCCCCTTTTCCTAGTTGGAATAGGTTTGGGGGAGGGGAAGAGGAAAGGGCCGCCGCCTCCTTGTCCTATTCGGACTGGGGGGGGCGCGCCACCCCTGGCCGGCCCTTCCTCTTCTCCCTCGAGGCCCACCGAGGCCCATTTACCCCAGGGGTTCCGTAACCTCTAGTACTCGCAGTAAATTTCTGTTTTTCATGGAACCATTCCAAACTCCAAACATAGGCTTCCAATATATCAATCTTTATGTCTCGACCATTTCGAGACTCCTCGTCATGTCCGTGATCACATCAGGGACTCGAACTTCTTCGGTACATCAAAATACATAAACTCATAATAAGCATCATCGAAACCTTAAGCGTGCGGACCCTACGGTTCGAGAACAATGTAGACATGACCGAGACACGTCTCCGTCAATAACCAATAGCGGACCTGGATGCCCATATTGGCTCCTACATATTCTACGAAGATCTTTATCGGTCGGACCGCATAACAACATCGTTGTTCCCTTTGTCATCGGTATGTTACTTGCCCGAGATTCGATCGTCGGTATCCAATACCTAGTTCAATCTCGTTCGGCAAGTCTCTTTACTCGTTCCGTAATACATCATCTCACAGCTAACTCATTAGTTGTAATGCTTGCAAGGCTTAAGTGATGTGTATTACCGAGAGGGCCCAGAGATACCTCTCAGACAATCGGAGTGACAAATCCTAATCTCGAATACGCCAACCCAACATACGCCTTTGGAGACACCTGTAGTACTCCTTTATAATCACCCGATTACGTTGTGACGTTTGGTAGTACCCAAAGTGTTCCTCCGTAAACGGAGTTGCATAATCTCATAGTCATAGGAACATGTATAAGTCATGAAGGAAGCAATAGCAACATACTAAGCGATCGTGTGCTAAGCTAACGGAATGGGTCATGTCAATCGATCATTCAACTAATGATGTGACCTTGTTAATCAAATAACAACTCCTTGCTCATGGTTAGGAAACATAACCATCTTTGATTAACAAGCTAGTCAAATAGAGGCATACTAGTGACACTCTGTTTGTCTATATATTCACACATGTATTATGTTTCAGGTTAATACAATTCTAGCATGAATAATAAACATTTATCATGATATGAGGAAATATATAATAACTTTATTATTGCCTCTAGGGCATATTTCCTTCATCTCCCACTTGCACTAGAGTCAATAATCTAGATCACATCACCATGTGATTAACATCGATAGTTCACATCATCATGTGATTAACACCCATAGTTCACATCGCCATGTGACCAACACCCAAAGGGTTTACTAGATTCATAATCTAGTTCACATCGCTATGTGATTAACACCCAAAGAGTACTAAGGTGTGATCATGTTTTGCTTGTGAGAGAGTCTTAGTCAACGGGTCTTTCACATTCAGATCCGTTATGTATTTTGCAATTTCTCTATGTCTACAATGCTCGCATTTAAGCTACTCTAGCTAATTGCTCCCACTTTCAATATGTATCTAGATCGAGACTTAGAGTCATCCGGATCGGTGTCAAAACTTGCATCGACGTAACCCTTTACTTACCTAACCTTTTGTCACTTCCATAATCGAGAAACATATCCTTATTGCACTAAGGATAATTTTGACCGTGTCGATGATATACTCCTAGATCACTATTGTACTCCTTGCCAAACTCAAGGCAGGGTATACAATAGATCGGTACACTGACATGGCATACTTTGTAGAACCTATGGCTAAAGCATAGGAATATTCTCGCCATGGTCGGGTTTTGAGTCTTACTCAACTTCACACCTTGTAACACGTGCAAGAACTCTTTCTTTAACTGCTCCATTTTGAACTACTTCAAAATCTTGTCAAGGTATGTTCTCATTGAAAAACTTATCAAGCGCCTTGATCTATCTCTATAGATATTGATGCTCAATATGTAAGCAGCTTCACCGAGGTCTTCCTTTGAAAAAATCCTTTCAAACACTCCTTTGTGCTTTACGAATAATTCTACATTATTTCTGATCCACAATATGTCATACATATACTTATCAGAAATGCTGTAGTGCTCCCACTCACTTTCTTGTAAATACAGGCTTCTCCGCAAGTCTATATAAAACTATATGCTTTGATCAACTTATCAAAGCGTGTATTCCAACTCCGAGATGCTTGCACCAGTCCATAGATGGATCGCTGGAGTCTGCATATTTTGTTAGCACCTTTAGGATTGACAAAACCTTTTGGTTGCATCATATACAACTCTTCTTTAATAAATCCATTAAGGATTGCAGTTTTGTTATCCATTTGCCAGATTTCATAAAGTGTGGCAATTGCTAACATGATTCGGACAGACTTAAGCATAGATACGAGTGAGAAACTCTCATCGTAGTCAACACCTTGAACTTGTCGAAAACCCTTTTGCACAATTCTAGCTTTGTAGATAGTAACACTACTATCGTCGTCCGTCTTCCTCTTGAAAATCCATTTAATCACAATGGCTTGCCGATCATTGGGCAAGTCAACCAAAGTCCATACTTTGTTCTCATATATGGATCCCATCTCGATTTCATGGCCTCAAACCATTTCGCGGAATCTGGGCTCACCATCGCTTCTTCATAGTTCGCAAGTTCATCATGGTCTAGTAACATGACTTCCGAACAGGATTACCGTACTACTCAGTGCGGATCTCACTCTGGTTTACCTACGAGGTTCGGTAGTAACTTGATCCGAAGTTACATGATCATCATCATTAGCTTCCTCACTAATTGGTGTAGTAGTCACAAGAACAGATTTACGTGATGAACTACTTTTCAATAAGGAGAAGGTACAATTACCTTATCAAGTTTTCTACTTTCCTCCCACTCACTTCTTTCGAGAGAAACTCCTTCTCTCGAAAGGATCCATTCTCAAGAACGAATATCTTGCCTTCGGATCGGTGATAGAAGGTGTACCCAACAATCTCCTTTGGGTATCCTATGAAGACATATTTCTCCGATTTGGGTTTGAGCTTATTAGGATGAAACCTTTTTCATATAAGCATCACAATCCCAAACTTTAAGAAACGACAACTTTGGTTTCTTACCAAACCTCATTTCATATTGTGTCGTCTCAACGGACTTTAGATGATGCCCCTTTTTAACGTGAATGTAGCTGTCTCTAATGCATATCCCCAAAACTATAGTGGTAAATCGGTAAGAAACATCATAGATTGTACTATATCCAATAAAGTACGGTTATGACGTTCGGACACACCATTATGATGTGGTGTTCCAGGTGGCATGAATTTGTGGAACTATTCCACATTGTTTTAATTGAAGACCAAACTCAGAACTCAAATATTTGTCTCCATGATCGATCGTAGAAACCTTATTTTCTTGTCACGATGATTTTTCCACTTCACTCTGAAATTCTTTGAACCTTTCAACTATTTCGACTTATGTTTCATCAAGTAGATATACCCATATCTGCTTCAAATCAACTGTGAAGGTCGAAAATAATGATACTTGTCGCGAGCCTTAATATTCATCGGATGACATACATCAAGATGTATGATTTCCAACAAATCTGTTGCTCGCTCCATTGTTCCGAGAACGGAGTTTTAGTCATCTTGCCCAAAAGGCACGGTTCGCAAGCATCAAGTGATTCATAATCAAGTGATTCCAAAATCCCATCAAGATGGAGTTTCTTCATGCGCTTTACACCAATATGACCTAAACGGCAAAGTGCCACTAATAAGTTGCACTATCATTATTAACTTTGCATCTTTTGGTTTTAATATTATGAATATGTGTATCACTACGATCGAGATCCAATGAACCATTTTCATTGGGTGTGTAACCATATAAGGTTTTATTCATGTAAATGTAACAACAATTTATTCTCTTACTTAAATGAATAACCGTATTGCAATAAACACGATCAAATCATATTCATGCTCAACGCAAACACCAAACAACATTTATTTAGGTTCAACACTAATCCCGAAAGTATAGGGAGTGTGCGATGATGATCATATCAATCTTGAAACTACTTTCAACACACATCGTCACTTCACCCTTAACTAGTTTCGCTTATCTCGCAACTCCTGCTTTGAGTTACTACTCTTAGCAACCGAACCAGTACCAAATACCGAGGGGTTGCTATAAACACTAGTAAAGCACACATCAAACACCAGATATCAAATATACCCTTTTTCACTTTGCCATCCTTCTTATCCACCAAATATTTAGGGCAGTTTAAGCCCAAAGTGACCATTTCCTTTGCGGTGTAAGTACTTTCGGTTTGTGCTTTGGTTCAGCTTTGGGCTTCTTCGTGGGAGTGACAACTTGCTTGTCAATCTACTTGAAGTTCCCTTTCTTTCCTTTGCCCTTTTCTTGAAACTAGTGATCTTGTCAACCATCAACACTTGATGCTCTTTCTTGATTTCTACCTTCGTCGATTTCAACATCACGAAGAGCTCGGGAATCATTTTCGTCATCCCTTGCATACTATAGTTCATCACGAAGTTCTACTAACTTGGTGATGGTGACTAGAGAATTTCGTCAATCACTATCTTATCGAAGATTAACTCCCACTTGATTCAAGCGATTGTAGTACCTGCATAATCTGAGCACATGCTCACTAGTTGAGCGATTCTCCTCCATCTTTTAGCTATAGAACTTGTTGGAGACTTCATATCTCTCAACTCGGTATTTGCTTGAAATATTAACTTCAACTCTGGAACATCTCATATGGTCCATGATGTTCAAAACATCTTTGAAGTCCCGATTCTAAGCCATAAAGCATGGTGCACAAAACTATCAAGTAGTCATCATATTGAGCTAGCCAAACGCTCATAACGCTTGCATATGCTCCTGCAATAGGTCCGTCACCTAGCGGTGCATTAAGGACATAATTCTTACGTGCAGCAATGAGGATAAACCTCCGATCACGGATCGAATCCGCATCATTGCTACTAACATTTTTCAACACAATTTTCTAGGAACATATCAAAAACAAACATATGAAAGCAACAACGCGAGCTATTGATCTACAACATAATTTGCAAAATACTACCAGACTAAGTTCATGATAAATTTAAGTTCAATTAATCATATTACTTAAGAACTCCCACTTAGACAGACATCTCTAGTCATCTAAGTGATCACGTGATCCAAATCAACTAAACCATAACCGATCATCACGTGAAATGGAGTAGTTTTCAATGGTGAACATCTTATGTTGATCATATCTACTATATGATTCACGCCGACCTTTCGGTCTCCGTGTTCCGAGGCCATATCCGCATATGCTAGGCTCGTCAAGTATAACTCGAGTATTCTGCGTGTGCAAAACTGGCTTGCACCCGTTGTAGATGGACGAGAGCTTATCACACCCGATCATCACGTGGTGTCCGGGCACGATTTAACTTTGGCAACGGTGCATACTCGTGGAGAACACTTCTTGATAATTTAGTGAGAGATCATCTTATAATGCTACCGCCAATCAAAGCAAGATAAGATGCATAAAAGATAAACATCACATGCAAATCAATATAAGTGATATGATATGGTCATCATCATCTTGTGCTTCGTGATCTCCATCTCTGCAGCACCACCATGATCACCATCGCCACCGGCGCGACACCTTGATCTCCATCGTAGCATCGTTGTCGCCTCGCCAATCTTATGCTTCTACGACTATCGCTACCGCTTAGTGATAAAGTAAAGCATTACGTAAGCATTGCATTTCATACAATAAAGCGACAACCATATGGCTCCTCGCCGATTGCCGATAACTTCGGTTACAAAACATGATCATCTCATACAATAAAATATAGCATCACGCCTTGACCATATCACATCACAACATGCCTGCAAAAACAAGTTAGACGTCCTCTACTTTGTTGTTGCAAATTTTACGTGGCTGCTACGGGCTTAAGCAAGAACCAATCTCACCTACGCATCAAAACCACAACGATACTTCGTCAAATAGACTCCGCTTTAACCTTCTCAAGGACCGGGCGTAGCTACACTCGGTTCAACTAAAGTGAGAGAGACAGCACCCACCGGTCACCTTTAAGCAACGAGTGCTCGCAGCGGTGAAACCAGTCTCGCGAAGCGCACGCTGGCGTAATGTCGGTCAGGCCGCTTCATCTCACAATACCGCTGAACCAAAGTATGACATCTTTGGTAGGTAGTATGACTTGTATCGCCCACAACTCACTTGTGTTCTACTCGTGCAAAACATCAAACCATAAAAACCTAGGCTCGGATGCCCTTTGTTGGGGAACGAGTAAATTCAAAATTTTCCTACGCACACGCAAGATCATGGTGATGCATAGCAACGAGAGGGGAGAGTGTTGTCTACATACCCTTGTAGACCAAGCGGAAGCGATCACAACGTAGAGGAAGTAGTCGACGTTCTCCTCGCGATCCGACCGATCCGGCGCCGTTACTCCGACGCCCCGAGTTCTTGACACACGACAGCTCGATGACGCCCTCGTACTCCGATCCAGCCGAGTGTCGAGGGAGAGTTTCGCCAAGACGACGGCGTGGTGACGATCTTGATGTTTCACGCACGCACAGGCTTCGCTTAAGCTTCGCGACGGTATAACCGAGGTGGAATATGGTGGAGGGGCACCGACACGGCTAAGGAACGATCTCAAGGATCAACTTGTGTGTTCTAGGGTGCCCCCTGCCCGTGATATAAAGGAGGGAGGGGGAGGCCGGCCGGCCTAGAGGAGGGCGGGAGGAGTCCTACTCCTACCGAGTAGGACTCCCCTTTCCTAGTTGGAATAGGTTTGGGGGGGGGAAGAGGAAGGGGGGCCGCCTCCTGTCCTATTCAGACTGGGGGAGGGCGCGGCCACCCCCCGGCCGCCCTTCCTCTTCTCCTCGAGGCCCACCGAGGCCCATTTACCCCGGGGTTTCGTAACCTCCTAAGTACTCGGTAAATTCTGTTTGCCTGGAACCATTCCAACTCCAAACATAGGCTTCCAATATATCAATCTTTATGTCTCGACCATTTCGAGACTCCTCGTCATGTCCGTGATCACATCCGGACTCGAACTTCTTCGGTACATCAAAATACATAAACTCATAATAACCGCCATCGAAACCTTAAGCGTGCGGACCCTACGGTTCGAGAACAATGTAGACATGACCGAGACACGTCTCCGTCAATAACCAATAGCGGACCTGGATGCCCATATTGGCTCCTACATATTCTACGAAGATCTTTATCGGTCGACCGCATAACAACATACGTTGTTCCTTTGTCATCGGTATGTTACTTGCCGAGATTCGATCGTCGGTATCCAATACCTAGTTCAATCTCGTTACGCAAGTCTCTTTACTCGTTCCGTAATACATCATCTCACAGCTAACTCATTAGTTGTAATGCTTGCAAGGCTTAAGTGATGTGTATTACCGAGAGGGCCAGAGATACCTCTCCGACAATCGGAGTGACAAATCCTAATCTCAAATACGCCAACCCAACATCCGCCTTTGGAGACACTGTAGTACTCCTTTATAATCACCCGACGCCAGACGTTTGGTAGTACCAAAGTGTTCCTCCGTAAACGGAGTTGCATAATCTCATAGTCATAGGAACATGTATAAGTCATGAAGGAAGCAATAGCAACATACTAAACGATCGTGTGCTAAGCTAACGGAATGGGTCATGTCAATCAGATCATTCAACTAATGATGTGACCTTGTTAATCAAATAACAACTCCTTGCTCATGGTTAGGAAACATAACCATCTTTGATTAACAAGCTAGTCAAATAGAGGCATACTAGTGACACTCTGTTTGTCTATATATTCACACATGTATTATGTTTCCGGTTAATACAATTCTAGCATGAATAATAAACATTTATCATGATATGAGGAAATATATAATAACTTTATTATTGCCTCTAGGGCATATTTCCTTCAATTGGGTTCGCAGCCACCGCCCTTTTTTGAAACATAAAATCGTCCAAACACGACACAATTTCGTCCAAACTAGGCGATTTCATTGATATTTGTAAAATATATAAAACACAAATTAAAAGAGACAACTATGCCCGGTCACCGCCACCTCCCGCCTTCTGAATGCCGAGGAGCATGTAGAACCGGGAGTAGTCGTCGTCGCCGTCCTCGTCACCGTCGTGCTGGGTGCCGCCGCCATCCCTGCTGCACCCCTGACCAACGTCGCTGATGCGCGGGGGGTTGGACGGCCCGGGCGCTTCCTCGTCGTCGCTGTCGAGGATGATGACGCGCCCTCCTCGCGTCCGCGGCGCCGAGCGGCGATCTCCTCGAAGGCCCGCGCTAGCGCTCCATCTGCTCGCAGACGTAGTCCGCCTTCACCCACGTGAGGACGGTCTCATCGTCAGCGGCCATGGCCTCATGCTCCTTCTTCACGGGGAGCAAACCCAGCTTGGTCTTCGGCTTGACAAGGCGGTAGGGAGAAGGAAAGGGGAGCCGCCCTCATTGATGACGAGGGCGCCGCCACGGGTGTGGCACCCAAGTGGCGTCTCCGGCTTGACGGGGCGGAGCGCCGACGAACCGGAGGAAAGAGAGTAAGAGCCCGACGACGACGTGGTAGCCTTTTCCATTCGCCGCGGCGGCAATAGAAGGAGGGGGGCGCTGGGTACTCCAGGCACGGCGTGTTGCCGGCCTCGATGTACTCGAGGACGGCCTCGAGGCGCGGCTCGACGCCTATAATTGGCGCCGCCGGTCGAGGCGGCCGCGGGCTCAATCTTTTTTGGCGGCGGCGATCTGCTCCTTGTGGCGCCGCTCGAAGTACGCCGTCCATAGCACATTGTTGTCGGGGGCGTACCTCGGCTGCTTCCGCTGCGGCTCCGGCAGCGAAGACCGAATGCGCGTGATTTTGGCACGCCGAGCAGCTCCAATGGGCGCGGGCGACACCGAGACGCCGCCGACGTTGAGCCTACAGGTGCCAGGTGCCCGCATGTCCGGGGGCGCCGGTAGTCGGCCTCGTAGAGGAGGCGCGCCCCGTCCTCGTGCAGATGGCGGCGGCCGAAGCCGTTCGTCGTCGCCTAGGAAGTGCTCGGCCATTGCCGTCGGCAGGGGGAGAGTGGGAGAGAGAGGCGTCGGCGGTGAGAGGTGGAGAGAAGGGCGTCAGTGGCGAGAGCTTGTGCGTTCACCGACGAGGGATGACGTCTTTTATAGCCGCGGATGGGCGATGGGAGAGTTGCCGCCGTGTGCCGCGTGGCGGGAGCGGGCGGGACTCGCGTCGCCGCGCCTTCACTATGCTGCCCGCGAGGCATCAATGGAAGGCTGACCGGCGCGGCAGCCTTGGCATTGATTCCCACGGAAACCGAGGCGATAAGGACGATGAAGGCGGCGAGTCGCTGACTCACTGGACCCAATCCTTTTTGCTCCAAAAACGTTTCCACCTACGCTGGGTTTGGCCTGGGTCCGTCGGCGCCAAATTCAGCCCTAACCGGCGAAAATTAGGCTTCTGGTGACGCGACTAGGCCGAATTTTCTGTGCCGTCGATTTAAAAGGGCCTTGGGGGCGCGGCTGGAATGCTCTAACATCTGATATGCTGCGTCTGCTTGCACAAACTCTCCTCTTACGCTTACCAGGACTGCATTTCTGCGAGTAGATGGAACTAGGAAGTCGACAAAAAGGCTCGCCGTGGCATTATCACATCAGCGCCACACAGGGCCGTGGAACCTGTTTGCTTGCTAATGACAATGTTAAAAACACCGACGGGACGGGACCCCAGAAGGTCCCAGAAGCATGCCCAAGCCAACCATGTTTTTTGTCTGGAACTGAAAGCAAGCGATGCGATGATATGGACATAGCCAAGCTAAGGAAACGTACCTACCAAGCTCGGCAGCTGGATAACACGACTGCACAAACTGCACGCGGTGGAGTGCACTGCTGCTAGTGCTCGTGCTGCATTTCGGTTGAGAAGGCGTGCAATCTAACTGCAAACTACAGCCACCAGAAAGCCTGATATGGTACAACAAACACCACTTCTGTGAATGAATGATCAAACTCAAAGTAACCAAGCAACCAGCTTACCAGCAAGCACCAATTTCTGTAAAACGTTTATGAACTGGATGGATCCAGAGAATACACAGTTATTGAAAAAAGAAAAGAAAAATTGTATCAGTTCATGCAGGTTAAGCGTCAATCAAATAATATAAGCACCGACAGTTCGAGAGGTTTCCACTTTGGTTCACAGGGCGACCTCTTGCGATACGGAGCATGCCGTGGAGTGGGTAATCACCACCCAATCATGGAAGAAGACATTATGTCTCCATCTTGAAACTAGTTAAACCATATTTAATTATGTAGAAACTGGCTAAACAACAACGTTTCATCTCAGCCAGACTGGTCGAGAACAAGAATGACAAGATCTCCATTATTTTGGTCCAACTGATCACAAGGACAGGTATCAGAAAGCTATAGCATCACCAAACTCGCGAATAAGACGTTCTCAGTCAAGTGATGGGCAAAAGAAAAGAGAAGCATGCTTTAATCTGTTTAATTTTGCTCTAAAATATTGCTATTCTATTTCACATCGTTTAAAAGACGAACTCAAGACTGAAAGCAGAAAGGAGAATAATACTTGGCCTTCACTAGCAACAGCAAAATATGAATGAAGACTCCTTGCTACAAGATAATCGTCAGAGTAGCAAATACTGATTCAAAATGTACAAAAATACCACCTAGTAGAACTCCTTCGGTGCAGTGACTGAGAGAATTATACAATGTTCCTTTTCATAAATTTATGAAAAGACTGGGAGGCACAATGTTTGGATTGCGCACTGCATATTCAGCAATTAGATAGATGTCTTCATATGCATTACATTACCCGACTGGACTAAAAACACTGACCAGAGTTCACACGGGTCTTTGAAACAGAAGGGCCTGACTCTTGAGTCTCAGAATTCGACGAGTAGGTTACTTGAGTTCATAGATGCTTGAGATTTCGACGGTCAGTCAGATATGAATCATTATCCCTTGCTTAAGAGATAGAAAAGGCAATCAAAGACAGAGCATACTAAAAGTGAGACACAATGCTATGATTGCTCAAACCATAATCATAATTAATCAAATGTGTCCCTACGGCACAGAAAATTCAAATATAAGCATGATCAGGGTTCAGAACATACTACTGCCATTAGAACGAAGGGTGGATTGCCCATAATTTGGGCCTTGTTCCACACCTTCAGTCTGAAATTATGCTAGAGAATTACAAAATATGCATTGATCTGAAAGGCTTGGTGACAGATATTCCGGTGAAATATTGACCATTGCCACGACAAGGTGAAGATAATTCTTGTTCACAGATACAAACGGAACAAAGTGATTAACGAACACACTAAAAAAAAGGGTAACCAGCAGCTACTGAAAGAACAATAACAGCACAGGCACGCCAACAACCTACAGGCAACTCATCCCAAGCAGAGGCCACCGCCGCACACGAACTCTAGATGTAAACGAATTTTATCTCGAAGCATAAACGAAACGAATGTCCTCGTCCGGGGCTCAGGCCTCGGAGGTCTCCTCCTTGACGGCGGGCGGCTCCTCCGAGGGAGGCTCGGCCTTGGCCGCGGCGGAGCGGGACTTGACGAAGTCGAGGAGGCGGCGGCTGACCTCCTTGGAGTAGAGCTGCAGCGCCTCGATGCCCTCCTCGACGGAGGCGGCGGCCCCGCCGGTGACGGCGGCGGCGTCGAAGGCCTCGGCCTCGATGGCGCGCGCGGCGGGCTCGGCGTCGGCGGCCGGCACGGCGCCGTAGCGCTTGCAGAGGAGGGTGTCGCCGGCCAGGGTGTCCACCAGGCGCCGCACCACGGCGTCCCGCGTCCGCTGCGTCGGCGGCCAGATGCTGAAGGAGAACGGGGCGGTCTCCTCGGCGGCGGCGGCCTTGGGGAGCTCGTCGGGGCCCATGGTGCGCGGCGGAGGGGGGCGGACTCAAAACCCTAGGCTGGCTGGCTGGCAGGTAGGGGGTGGGTAGGCCGGCCGTTCGATCCGTTCGCGGTGGGGATTTAAAAGCGGTGGCGATGGAGATGGGGTGCGGTGCGGTGGTGCGTCGTTGTAATTGGGGGTTTGTTCGGGGGGTTGCCGTGGCTTCAAGAAAGGGAAGAGGCCTCTCGCGGCCGCGTGCCACGGAAAGGGAGCGAGGAGATTGTTCTCTTCTGCTTCTGGCGTCGGT
This sequence comes from Aegilops speltoides, assembly GCA_021437245.1. Taxonomy (NCBI): domain Eukaryota; kingdom Viridiplantae; phylum Streptophyta; class Magnoliopsida; order Poales; family Poaceae; genus Aegilops; species Aegilops speltoides. Next base: position 412,705,480 of record CM038144.1, read on the forward strand.
TGGTGGCCCTTTTAATGGTGGGTTTGTTGTTGGCCCGTGTGCTGCTTCCTCTCTGTTTTCGTTGGAAGTTTGAATTTCGCAACGTTCGAATCGGGCCGGGAATGGTAGGAAATCTGGGTGGATCGGGATAAGATCGTGGGATGATGAGATATGATCGGGGGGCATTTATAGCCTTGAAGATACGTATTTTTGAATCGGTTCAATTCCTTCCAATGATAGTATTAGTGTGATCCTAAAAAAAAATGATAGTAGCAGTACCATTCTCGGCCTCTTGCCAATTGCCACGCACCTAGTCTCAGTAGCTGGGCCTGGCCGTAACTGGTTGGGCTACTCGTAGTGTCACACATTTTCGACGTGCACACGGAACCCGATAAGTTGTGTTGAAACTTACTAGGTCTGGAGAGTTCACAGTCAAGTCGATGTATATCGATGTCATTAACTCGAGTGTTATCCCTAGTTCCAAAGAGGTTTGGAAAGTCAAAGTTCCTTTGAAAATTAAAGTGTTTATGTGGTTTGTACATAAACAAGTCATTCTAACAAAGGAAAATTTGGTTAAGCGCAACTGGACAGGATCTACTAGGTGTAGTTTTTGTGATCGGGACGAAACCATCAAGCACCTCTTCTTTGACTGCCCTTTGGCAAAGGTTTTGTGGCACACAGTGCATATTGCCTTTAACATTACTCCTCCGAATCCGGTCAGTACGTTATTTGGAACATGGCTTGTTGGGATAGAGTTCGAAACAGCCAGACACCTTCGTGTAGGAGTATGTGCTTTGTTGTGGGCAATTTGGAATTGCAGAAATGATTTGACCTTTAACAGAAAAACGAATATTCATTTTTTGCAGGTTTTATTCCGAGCTACTGCGCTGATCCGTATGTGGTCCTTACTCACTCCGATGGAGGCCAGAGAGCGTTTGGTTACTGGATCTGTCCGGTGGGAGATGGTAGCGAGGGATATCTTCAACCGGTTTGGATGGCGGTCATGTAATAGGATAGGCAATTAGTTTACCTGTCTTTGTTTTGCCAGCCGGTTGTGGCTTTTGGGCCTTGTGTTTTTGGGGTTGTGGCTCTTTGTGAGCTCGCCGTTATTTTGTTTTCAGACATTACGACCTTGTTGAACAACTTTATTTATCTTTTTATGTGGCTGTATGCATCGTTCTAATGCAGAGGCCGGGGAGACCCCCCTTTTCAAAAAAAAAACGCGGCCCAGTTGCCTCTGTGCCGGTGTGCCCCTGTCGTCTCTCCTCTGGAGCCTGGACGTACTCGTGCGTGTGGTTTGTAGTAATGTTGCTCAACTGCTTGCGCCGATCGAGCCCTGTGCGCATGGTACCTATGGAACATTTTGGTTGCTTTCAAGCGCCCCGGTCGTCGTGTTAGCTGAGAAGCAAGCCTAGTGCTGGTGTTCATGGTTGCTAGAGCACGGCCGCGTGGGTGTGTGGCTTGATGCTGACCGGGATTAACCTGCTTGACCGTTCGATCGGGCTTTTTATTATTTTCTGCTGATGATGAGGCATCTGCATCCGCTGGGAGAGGGCATGCCACGGCCACCGTTTTGTAGCACCTCCGGGACTACAAGATTTCTACGACGATGACACCTTAATATACGCCACAGGCATGACGCCAATAATCGTAGAACTCAAATGACATTTAGGAGTTGAAGTTAATATTTCAAGCAAATGCCCGGATTGAGAGATATAAAGTCTCCAATAAGTTCTATAGCTGCTAGATGGAAGAGATTAGTTATGTCACTATACATATACTCAAAACGTTTGGGTATAATAATCACTTGATTCAACTGGGAGTTAATCTTCCTGATGATAATGTCATTGACAGAATTCTTCAATCACTGCCACCAAGCTACAAGAGCTTCGTGATGAACTATAATATGCAAGGGATGGACAAGACTATTCCCGAGCTCTTCGCAATGCTAAAGGTCATGGAGGTAGAAATCAAGAAGGAGCATCAAGTGTTGATGGTCAATAAGACCACCCATTTCAAGAAAAGGGTAAAGGGAAGAAGAAGGGAACTTCAAGAAAAAAGGCAAACAAGTTGTTGCTCAAGAGAAGAAACCCAAATCTAGACCTAAGCACGAGATCGAGTGCTTCTACCGCAAAAGATCGTCATCGAAGCGGAACTGCCCCAAATATTTGGCGGATAAGAAGGATGGCAAGGTGAACAAAGGTATATGTGATATACATGTTATTGAGGTGTACCTTACTAATGCTCGCAGTAGCACCTGAGTATTTGATATTGGTTCTGTTGCTAATATTTGCAACCCGAAACAGGAACTACAGATTAAACGAAGATTGGCTAAGGACGAGATGACGATGCGCGTGGGAAATGGTTCCAAAGTCGATGTGATCGCGGTCGGCACGCTACCTCTACATCTACCTTCGGGATTAGTTTTAAACCTGAATAATTGTTCTTTGGTGCCAGCGTTGAGCATGAACATTATATCTGGATCTTGTTTGATGCGAGACGGTTATTCATTTAAATCAGAGAATAATGGTTGTTCTATTTATATGAGTAATATCTTTTATGGTCATGCACCCTTGAAGAGTGGTCTATTTTTATTAAATCTCGATAGTAGTGATACACATATTCATAATGTTGAAGCCAAAAGATGCAGAGTTGATAATGATAGTGCAACTTATTTGTGGCACTGCCGTTTAGGTCATATTGGTGTAAAGCGCATGAAGAAACTCCATACCGATGGACTTCGGAATCACTTGATTATGAATCGGTTGGTACTTATGTAACGAGTGCCTCATGGGCAAGATGACTAAAACGCCGTTCTCCGGAACTATGGAGCGAGCAACTGATTTGTTGGAAATCATACATACTGATGTGTGTGGTCCAATGAATATTGAGGCTCGCGGTGGGTATCGTTATTTTCTCACTTTCACAGATGATTTGAGCAGATATGAGTATATCTACTTAATGAAACACAAGTCTGAAACATTTGAAAAGTTCAAAAAATTTCAGAGTGAAGTGGAAAATCATCGTAACAAGAAAATAAAGTTTCTACGATCTGATCGTGGAGGAGGATATTTGAGTTACGAGTTTGGTTTACATTTGAAACAATGCGGAATAGTTTCGCAACTCATGCCACCCGGAACACCACAACGTAATGGTGTGTCCGAACGTCGTAATCGTACTTTACTAGATATGGTGCGATCTATGATGTCTCTTACTGATTTACCGCTATCGTTTTGGGGTTATGCTTTAGAGACGGCCGCATTCACGTTAAATAGGGCACGATCAAAATCCGCTGAGATGACGATGAACTGTGGTTTGGCAAGAAACCAAAGTTGTCATTTCTTAAAGTTTGGGGATGCGATGCTTATGTGAAGAAACTTCAACCAGATAAGCTCGAACCCAAATCGGAGAAATGTTTCTTCATAAGATACCCAAAAGAGACTATTGGGTACACCTTCTATCACAGATCTGAAGGCAAGACTTTTGTTGCTAAATTCGGATCCTTTCTAGAGAAGGAGTTTCTCTCGAAAGAAGTGAGTGGGAGGAAAGTAGAACTTGATGAGGTAACTGTACCTGCTCCCTTATTGCCAAATAGTTCATCACAGAAACCGGTTCCTGTGACGACTACACCAATCAATGAGGAAGCTAATGATATTGATCATGAAACTTTAGATCAAGTTACTACAGAACCTCATAGGTCAACCAGAGTAAAATCCTCTCCAGAGTGGTATGGTAATCCTATTCTGGAAGTCATGTTACTTGACCATGGTGAACCTACGAACTATCAGGAAGCGATGATGAGCCCATATTCCGCAAAATGGCTTGAGGCCACGAAATCTGAGATGGGATCCATGTATGAGAACAAAGTATGGACTTGAAGGAAATATGCCCTAGAGGCAATAATAAAGTTATTATTTATTTCCTTATATCATGATAAATGTTTATCATTCATGCTAGAATTGTATTAACCGGAAACATGATACATGTGTGAATGCATAGACAAAACAACATGTCACTAGTATGCCTCTACTAGACTAGCTTGTTAATCAAAGATGGTTATGTTTCCTGACCATGAAAAAGGAGTTGTTATTTGATTAACAAGGTCACATCATTAGTAGAATGATCTGATTGACATGACCCATTCCCTTAGCTTAGCACACGATCGTTTAGTATGTTGCTACTGCTTTTATCCATGACATATACATGTTCCCGTAACTATGAGATTATGCAACTCCGTTTACGGAGGAACACTTTGGTGCTACCAAACGTCACAACGAATCGGGTGATTATAAAGGAGTACTACAGGTGTCTCCAAAGGCGGATGTTGGGTTGGCGATTTCGAGATTAGGTTTTGTCACTCCGATTGTGGAGAGGTATCTCTGGGCCCTCTCGGTAATGCACATCATTGAAGCCTTGCAAGCACTACAACTAATGAGTTAGTTGTGAGATGATGTATTACGGAACGAGTAAAGAGACTTGCGGTAACGAGATTGAACTAGGTATTGATACCGACGATCGAATCTCGGCGCAAGTAACATACCGATGACAAAGGAACAACGTATGTTGTTATGCGGTCCGACCGATAAAGATCTTCAGTAGAATATGTAGGAACCAATATGGGCATCAGGTCCCGCTGTTGGTTATTGACCGTGAATAGTTCTAGGTCATGTCTACATTGTTCTCGAACCGTAGGGTCCGCACGCTTAAGGTTTCGATGGCGGTTATTATGAGTTTATGTATTTTGATGTACCGAAGAAGTTCGAGTCCGGATGTGATCACGGACATGACGAGGAGTCTCGGAATGGTCGAGACATAAAGATTGATATATTGGAAGCCTATGTTTGGAGTTGGAATGGTTCCGGCTAAAACGGAAATTACCGAGTACCGGAGGTTACTGGAACCCCCGGAGGTAAATGGGCCTCGATGGGCCTTAGTGGAAAGGAGAAGGGCCAGCCCTAGGTGGGCGCGCCCCCCTTCCCTAGTCCTACTAGGACTAGGAGAAGGGCCGCCCCCTCTCTCTTTCCTCCGGGAATCCTAGTCCAACTAGGATTGGGGGAATCCTACTCGGAGGAGTAGGACTCCTGGCGCGCCTCCCCTTGGCCGCCGCCCCCCCCCTTGCTCCTTTATATCGAGGCGGGGGCACCTTGGAACACACAAGTTTGATCTACGGATCGTTCCTTAGCCGTGTCGGTGTCCCTTCCACCATATTCCACCTCGGTTATACGATCAGCATGAAGCTTAGGCGAAGCCTGCGCACGTGAAACATCAAGATCGTCACCACGCCGTCAGGTGACAAAATTCTCCTCGACACTCGGCTGGATCGAGTCGAGGGGCGTCATCGAGCTGTACGTGTGTCAAGAACTCGGGGCGTCGGAGCTTGGCGCCGGGATCGGTCGGATCGCGAGGAGAACGTCGACTACTTCCTCTACGTTGTGATCGCTTCCGCCGGGTCTACAAGGGTATGTGGACAACACTCTCCCTCTTGTTGCTATACATCACCATGATCTTGCGTGTGCGTAGGAAATTTTTGAAATTACTCGTTCCCCAACAAAGTGGCATCCGAGCCTAGGTTTTTATGGTTTGATGTTTTGCACGAGTAGAACACAAGTGAGTTGTGGGCGATACAAGTCATACTACCTACCAAACATGTCATACTTTGGTTCAGCGGTATTGTGAGATGAAGCGGCCCTGACCGACATTACGCCAGACGCTTACGCGAGACTGGTTTCACCGCCACGAGCACTCGCCGCTTAAAGGTGACTGGTGGGTGCTGCTCTCTCACTTTAGTTGAACCGAGTGTGGCTACGCCCGGTCCTTGAGAAGGTTAAAACGAGTCTATTTGACGAAGTATCGTTGTGGTTTTGATGCGAGGTGAGACTGGTTCTTGCTTAAGCCCGTAGCAGCCACGTAAAATTTGCAACAACAAAGTAGAGGACGTCTAACTTGTTTTTGCAGGCATGTTGTGATGTGATATGGTCAAGACGTGATGCTATATTTTATTGTATGAGATGATCATGTTTTGTAACCGGTTATCGGCAATCGGCAGGAGCCATATGGTTGTCGCTTATTGTATGCAATGCAATCACCTCGTAATGCTTTACTTTATCACTAAGCGGTAGAGATAGTCGTAGAAGCATAAGATTGGCGAAACGACAACGATGCTACGATGGAGATCAAGGTGTCGCGCGGTGGCGATGGTGATCATGGTGGTCTTTGCAAGATGGAGATCATGAAGCACAAGATGATGATGACCATATCATATCACTTATATTGATTTGCATGTGATGTTTATCCTTTTATGCATCTTATCTTGCTTTGATTGACGGTAGCATTATAAGATGATCTCTCACTAAATTATCAAGAAGTGTTCTCCCGAGTATGCACCGTTGCCAAAGTTAAATCGTGCCTGGACACCACGTGATGATCGGGTGTGATAAGCTCTACGTCCATCTACAACGGGTGCAAGCCAGTTTTGCACACGCAGAATACTCGGGTTATACTTGACGAGCCTAGCATATGCAGATATGGCCTCGGAACACGGAGACCGAAAGGTCGGCGTGAATCATATAGTAGATATGATCAACATAAGATGTTCACCATTGAAAACTACTCCATTTCACGTGATGATCGGTTATGGTTTAGTTGATTTGGATCACGTGATCACTTAGATGACTAGAGAGATGTCTTTCTAAGTGGGAGTTCTTAAGTAATATGATTAATTGAACTTAAATTTATCATGAACTTAGTCCTGGTAGTATTTTGCAAATTATGTTGTAAGATCAATAGCTGCGTTGTTGCTTTCATATGTTTATTTTGATATGTTCCTAGAGAAAATTGTGTTGAAAAATGTTAGTAGCAATGATGCGGATTTGATCCGTGACTCGAGGTTTATCCTCATTCTTTGCCGTAAGAATTATGTCCTTAATGCACCGCTAGGTGAGCGGACCTATTGCAGAGAGCGTATCTGGCGTTATGAGCGTTTGGCTAGCTCAATATGATGACTACTTGATAGTTTTGTGCACCATGCTTTATGGCTTAGAATCGGGACTTCAAAGATGTTTTGAACATCATGGACCATATGAGATGTTCCAGAATTGAAGTTAATATTTCAAGCAAATACCGAGTTGAGAGATATGAAGTCTCCAACAAGTTCTATAGCTAAAAGATGGAGGAGAATCGCTCAACTAGTGAGCATGTGCTCAGATTGTGCGGGTACTTCAATCGCTTGAATCAAGTGGGAGTTAATCTTCCGATAAGATAGTGATTGATGAATTCTCTAGTCACCATCACCAAGTTAGTAGAACTTCGTGATGAACTATAGTATGCAAAGGATGACGAAAATGATTCCCGAGCTCTTCGTGATGTTGAAATCGACAAAGGTAGAAATCAAGAAAGAGCATCAAGTGTTGATGGTTGACAAGATCACTAGTTTCAAGAAAGGGCAAAGGAAAGAAAGGGAACTTCAAGTAGATTGACAAGCAAGTTGTCACTCCCACGAAGAAGCCAAAGCTGAACCAAAGCACTAAACCGAGTGCTTACATTGCAAAGGAAATGGTCTTTGGAAGCGGAACTGCCCTAAATATTTGGTGGATAAGAAGGATGGCAAAGTGAAAAAGGGTATATTTGATATACTGGTGTTTGATGTGTGCTTTACTAGTGTTTATAGCAACCCCTCGGTATTTGGTACTGGTTCGGTTGCTAAGAGTAGTAACTCAAACGGAGTTGCGAGAATAAACATAAACTAGTTAAGGGTGAAGTGACGATGTGTGTTGAAAGTAGTTTCAAGATTGATATGATCATCATCGCACACTCCCTATACTTTCGGATTAGTGTTGAACCTAAATAAATGTTATTTGGTGTTTGCGTTGAGCATGAATATGATTTGATCGTGTTTATTGCAAAACGGTTATTCATTTAAGTAAGAGAATAAACTGTTGTTACATTTACATGAATAAAACCTTATATGGTTACACACCCAATGAAAATGGTTCATTGGATCTCGATCGTAGTGATACACATATTCATAATATTGAAACCAAAAGATGCAAAGTTAATAATGATAGTGCAACTTATTTGTGGCAATCGCCGTTTAGGTCATATTGGTGTAAAGCGCATGAAGAAACTCCATCTTGATGGGATTTTGGAATCACTTGATTATGAATCACTTGATGCTTGCGAACCATGCCTCATGGGCAAGATGACTAAGACTCCGTTCTCCGAACAATGGAGCGAGCAACCGACTTATTGGAAATAATACATCGATGTATGCGATCCAATGAGTGTTAAGGCTCACGGTTGATATCGTTATTTTCGACCTTCACAGATGATTTGAGCAGATATGGGTATATCTACTTGATGAAACATAAGTCTGAAATAGTTGAAAGGTTCAAAGAATTTCAGAGTGAAGTGGAAAATCATCGTGACAAGAAAATAAGGTTTCTACGATCCGATCGCGGAGACAAATATTTGAGTTCTGAGTTTGGTCTTCAATTAAAACAATGTGGAATAGTTTCACAAATTCATGCCACCTGGAACACCACATCATAATGGTGTGTCCGAACGTCATAACCGTACTTTATTGGATATAGTACAATCTATGATGTTTCTTACTGATTTACCAATATCGTTTTGGGATCATGCATTAGAGACAGCTGCATTCACGTTAAATAGGGCACCATCTAAATCCGTTGAGACGACACTATATGAACTGTGGTTTAGCAAGAAACCCAAGTTGTCGTTTCTTAAAGTTTGGAGTTGCGATGCTTATGTGAAAAAGTTTCATCCGATAAGCTGGAACCCAAATCGAGAATCGTCTTCATAGAATACCCAAAGGAAATTGTTGGGTACACCTTCTATCACAGATCCGAAGGCAAGATATTCGTTGCTTAAGATGGATCCTTTCTAGAGAAGGAGTTTCTCTCGAAAGAAGTGAGTGGGAGGAAAGTGGAACTTGATGAGGTAATAGTACCTTCTCCCTTACTTGAAAGTAGTTCATCGCAGAAACGGTTTCGAGACACCTACACCAAGTAGTGAGGAAGTTGATGATGTTGATCATGAAACTTCAGATCAAGTTACTACTGAACCTCGTAGATCAACAGAGTAAGATCCGCACTGAGTGGTACGGCAATCCTGCTCGGAAATCATGCTACTAGATCATGATGAACCTACGAACTATGAAGAAGCGATGGTGAGCCCAGATTCGCAAAATGGCTTGAGGCCATGAAATCGAGATGAGATCCATGTATGAGAACAAAGTGTGGACTTTGGTGGAGTTGCCCGATGATCGGCAAGCCATAGAAAATAAATGGATCTTCAAGAGGAAGACGGACGACGATAGTAGTGTTACTATCTACAAAGCTAGACTTGTCGAAAAAGGTTTTGACAAAGTTCAAGTTGTTGACTACAATGAGATTTTCTCAACAGTAGCGATGCTTAAGTCTGTCCGAATCATGTTAGCAATTGCCACAATTTATGAAATTTGGCAAATGGATGTAAAACTGCATTCTGAATGGGTATCGGGAGGAAGAGTTGTATATGATGCAACGAGAAGGTTTTATCGATCCAAAGGAGCTAACAAAGTGTGCAAGCTCCAATGATCCATCTATGGACTGGTGCAAGCATCTCGGAGTTGGAATATACACTTTGATGAGTTGATCAAAGCATATAGTTTTATCATGACTTATGGTGAAGCCTGTATTTACTAGAAAGTGAGTGGGAGCACTACAGCATTTCTGATAAGTATATGTGAATGACATATTGTAGATCGGAAATAATGTAGAATTATTCTGCAAAGCATAAAGAAGTGTTTGAAAGGAGTTTTTCAAAGAAAGACCTCGGTAAAAGCTACTTATATATTGAGCATCAAGATCTATAGAGATAGATCAAGATGCTTGATAAGTTTTTCAATGAGTACATACCTTGACAAGATTTTGAAGTAGTTCAAAATGAAACAGTCAAAGAAAGAGTTCTTGCACGTGTTACAAGGTGTGAAATTGAGTAAGACTCAAAACCCGACCACGCGAGAAGATAGAAAGAGAATGAAAGTCATTCACTATGCCTTGGCCATAGTTTCTATAAAGTATGCCATGTTGTGTACAGATCTATTGTATACCCCTTTGAGTTTCGCAAGGAATACAATAGTGATCTAGGAGTAGATCATTTGGACAGCGGTCAAAATTATCCTTAGTGGAATAAGGATATGTTTCTCGATTATGGAAGTGACAAAAGGTTAAATCGTAAAGGGTTACGTCGAGGCAAGTTTTGACAACGATCTGGATGACTCTAAGTCTCGATCTAGATACATATTGAAAGTGGGAGCAATTAGCTAGAGTAGCTTCGTGCGAGCATTGTAGACATAGAAAAATTGCAAAATACATAACGGATCTGAATGTGAAAGACCCGTTGACTAAGACTCTCTCACAAGCAAAACATGATCACACCTTAGTACTCTTTGGGTGTTAATCACATAGCGATGTGAACTAGATTACTGAATCTAGTAAACCCTTTGGGTGTTGGTCACATGGCGATGTGAACTATGGGTGTTAATCACATGATGATGTGAACTATCGATGTTAATCACATGGTGATGTGATCTAGATTATTGACTCTAGTGCAAGTGGGAGATGAAGGAAATATGCCCTAGAGGCAATAATAAAGTTATTATTTATTTCCTTATATCATGATAAATGTTTATCATTCATGCTAGAATTGTATTAACCGGAAACATGATACATGTGTGAATGCATAGACAAAACAACATGTCACTAGTATGCCTCTACTAGACTAGCTTGTTAATCAAAGATGGTTATGTTTCCGACCATGAACAAGGAGTTGTTATTTGATTAACAAGGTCACATCATTAGTAGAATGATCTGATTGACATGACCCATTCCCTTAGCTTAGCACACGATCGTTTAGTATGTTGCTACTGCTTTTATCCATGACATATACATGTTCCTGTAACTATGAGATTATGCAACTCCGTTTACGGAGGAACACTTTGGTGCTACCAAGCGTCACAACGTAATCGGGTGATTATAAAGGAGTACTACAGGTGTCTCCAAAGGCGATGTTGGGTTGGCGTATTTCGAGATTAGGTTTTGTCACTCCGATTGTCGGAGAGGTATCTCTGGGCCCTCTCGGTAATGCACATCACTGAAGCCTTGCAAGCACTACAACTAATGAGTTAGTTGTGAGATGATGTATTACGGAACGAGTAAAGAGACTTGCCGGTAACGAGATTGAACTAGGTATTGGATACCGACGATCGAATCTCGGGCAAGTAACATACCGATGACAAAGGAACAACGTATGTTGTTATGCGGATCGACCGATAAAGATCTTCGTAGAATATGTAGGAACCAATATGGGCATCCAGGTCCCGCTGTTGGTTATTGACCGTGAATAGTTCTAGGTCATGTCTACATTGTTCTCGAACCGTAGGGTCCGCACGCTTAAGGTTTCGATGGCATGGTTATTATGAGTTTATGTATTTTGATGTACCGAAGAAGTTGAGTCCGGATGTGATCACGGACATGACGAGGAGTCTCGAATGGTCGAGACATAAAGATTGATATATTGGAAGCCTATGTTTGGAGTTGGAATGGTTCCAAGTAAAACGGGAATTACGAGAGTAGGGAGGTTCTGGAACCCCGGGAGGTAAATGGGCCTCGATGGGCCTTAGTGGAAAGGAGAAGGGCCAGCCCTGGGTGGGCGCTGCGCCCCCTTCCCTAGTCCTACTAGGACTAGGAGAAGGGCCGCCCCCCCTCTCTCTCTTTCCCCTCCAGGAATCCTAGTCCAACTAGGATTGGGGGAATCCTACTCCCGAGGGAGTAGGACTCCTGGCGCCTCCCTGGGCCGCCCCCTCCCCTTGCTCCTTTATATACGGGCAGGGGGCACCTTGGAACACACAAGTTTGATCTACGGATCGTTCCTTAGCCGTGTCGGTGCCCCTTCCACCATATTCCACCTCGGTTATACCGTCGCATGAAGCTTAGGCGAAGCCTCGCGCCGTGAAACATCAAGATCGTCACCACGCCGTCGTCTTGACGAAACTCTCCCTCGACACTCGGCTGGATCGGATCGAGGGGCGTCATCGAGCTGTACGTGTGTCAAGAACTCGGGGCGTCGGAGTAATGGCGCCGGATCGGTCGGATCGCGAGGAGAACGTACGACTACTTCCTCTACATTGTGATCGCTTCCGCTTCGGGTCTACAAGGGTATGTGGACAACACTCTCCCCTCTCGTTGCTATACATCACCATGATCTTGCGTGTGCGTAGGAAATTTTTTGAAATTACTACGTTCCCCAACAGGACTTTGGTTGACTTGCCCGATGATCGGCAAGCCATCTAGAATAAATGGATTTTCAAGAAGAAGACTGACGCTGATGATAATGTAACTGTCCACAAAGCTCGGCTTGTTGCAAAAGGTTTTCGACAAGTTCAAGGAGTTTACTACGATGAGACTTTCTCACCCGTAGCGATGCTTAAGTCTGTCCGAATCATGTTAGCAATTGCCGCATTTTATGATTATGAAATATGGCAAATGGATGTCAAAAGCGCATTCTGAATGGATTTACGGAAGAAGAGTTGTATATGATGCAACCAGAAGGTTTTGTCGATCCAAAAGGTGCTAACAAAGTGTGCAAGCTCCAGCGATCCATTTATGGACTGGTGCAAGCCTCTTGGAGTTGGAATAAACACTTTGATAGTGTGATCAAAGCATATGGTTTTATACAGACTTTTGGAGAAGCCTGTATTTACAAGAGAGTGAGTGGGAGCTCTGTAGCATTTCTGATATTATATGTAGACAACATATTGTTAATTGGAAATGATATAGAGTTTCTGGATAGCATAAAAGGATACTTGAATAAAAGTTTTTCAATCAAAGACCTCGGTGAAGCTGCTTACATATTAGGCATCAAGATCTATAGAGATAGATCAAGACGCTTAATTGGACTTTCACAAAGCACATACCTTGATAAAGTTTTGAAAAAGTTCAAAATGGATCAAACAAAGAAAGGGTTCTTGCCTGTATTACAAGGTGTGAAGTTGAGTCAGACTCAATGCCCGACCACAACAAAAGATAGAGAGAAAATGAAAGATGTTCCCTATGCTTCAGCCATAGGCTCTATCATGTATGCAATGCTGTGTACTGACGATGTATGCTTAGCAATAAGTTTAGCAGGAGGTACCAAAGTAATCCGAGTGGATCATTGGATACGGTCAAGAATATCCTGAAATACACGAAAAGGACTAAGGATATGTTTCTCGTTTATGGAGGTGACAAAGAGCTAGTCGTAAATGGTTACGTCGATGCAAGCTTTGACACTGATCCGGACGATTCTAAATCTCAAACCGGATACGTGTTTATATTGAACGGTGGAGCTGTCAGTTGGTGCAGTTCTAAACAAAGCATCATGGCGGGATCTACATGCGAAGCGGAGTACATAGCTGCTTCAGAAGCAGCAAATGAAGGAGTCTGTATGAAGGAGTTCATTTCCGATCTAGGTGTCATACCTAGTGCATCGGGACCAATGAAGATCTTCTGTGACAATACTCGTGCAATTGCCTTGGCAAAGGAATCCAGATTTCACAAGAGGACCAAGCACATCAAGAGACGCTTCAATTACATCCGGGACCAAGTCCAGGTGGTAGACATAGAGATTTGCAAGATACATACGGATCTGAGTGTTGCAGACCCATTGACTAAGCCTCTTCCACGAGCAAAACATGATCAACACCAAGGCTCCATGGGTGTTAGAATCATTACCGTGTAATCTAGATTATTGACTCTAGTGCAAGTGGGAGACTGAAGGAAATATGCCCTAGAGGCAATAATAAAGTTATTATTTATTTCCTTATTTCATGATAAATGTTTATTATTCATGCTAGAATTGTATTAATCGGAAACATGATACATGTGTGAATACATAGACAAACATAATGTCACTAGTATGCCTCTACTTGACTAGCTCATTAATCAAAGATGGTTATGTTTCCTAACCATAGACATGAGTTGTCATTTGATTAACGGGATCACATCATTAGGAGAATGATGTGATTGACTTGACCCATTCCATTAGCTTAGCACTTGATCGTTTAGTATGTTGCTATTGCTTTCTTCATGACTTATACATGTTCCTACAACTATGAGTTATGCAACTCCCATTTACCGGAGGAACACTTTGTGTGCTACTAAACGTCACAACGTAACTGGGTGATTATAAAGGAGCTCTACAGGTGTCTCCAAAGGTACATGTTGAGTTGGCGTATTTCGACATTAGGTTTTGTCACTCCGATTGTCGGAGAGGTATCTCTGGGCCCTCTCGGTAATGCACATCACTATAAGCCTTGCAAGCAATGTAGCTAATGAGTTAGTTACGGAATGATGCATTACATAATGAGTAAAGAGACTTGCCGGTAATGAGATTGAAGATACCGACGATCGAATCTCGGGCAAGTAACATACCGATGACAAAGGGAACAACGTATGTTGTTATGCGATTTGACCGATAAAGATCTTCGGTAGAATATGTAGGAGCCAATATGAGCATCCAGGTTCCGCTATTGGTTATTTACCAAAACGTGTCTCGGTCATGTCTACATAGTTCTCGAACCCGTAGGGTTTGCACGCTTAAAGTTTCAATGACAGTTATATTATGAGATTATGAGTTTTGATGTATCGAAGGTTGTTCGGAGTCCCGGATGTGATCACGGACATGACGAGGAGTCTCGAAATGGTTGAGACATGAAAATTGATATATTGGAAGCCTATATTTGGATATCGGAAGTGTTCCGGGTGAAATCGGAATTTTACCAGAGTACCGGCGGGTTACCGGAACCCCCCGCGGGCTTAATGGGCCATAGTGGGCCTCAGTGGAGAAGAGGAGAGGAGGCCAGGGCAGGGCCATGCACCCCTCCCCCTATTCCGAATAGGACAAGGAGAGGGGGGCGGCGCCCCCCTTTCCTTCCTCTCCCTCCCTCCTCTTTCCCCCTTCTCCTAATCCAACAAGGAAGGAGGGAGTCCTACTCCCGGTGGGAGTAGGACTCCCCTTGGCGCGCCTCCTCCTTGGCCGCCTACCCCCTTGCTCCTTTATATACGGAGGCAGGGGGGCACCTCTAGACACAACATTAGATCATTGATCTCTTAGCCGTGTGCGGTGCCCCCTCCACCGTAGTCCTCCTCGATAATATTGTAGCTGTGCTTAGGCGAAGCCCTGCGACAGTAGACATCGTCATCATCACCACGCCGTCGTGCTTATGAAACTCTCCCTTGACACTCAGCTGGATCGAAGTTCGAGGCACGTCATCAAGCTGAACATCTGCTAGAACTCGGAGGTGCCGTGCTTTCGGTGCTTGATCGGTCGGGCCATGAAGACGTACGACCACATCAACCGCGTTGTTCTAACGCTTCCGCTTTCGATCTACGAGGGTACGTGGACGACACTCTTCCCTCTCATTGCTATGCATCACCATGATCTTGCGTGTGCGTAGGATTTTTTTGAAATTACTACATTCCCCAACACCTAGCCCGTAAATTTTTTGGAGGAGGTCCGTAAACCGCCCCCGTTTCCGCTATATATTCAGGCGCTGGCGCTTTTTAGGGTTCCTATCCCAAAAATCCCCAGCTCTCCTCCATCGTGAATCTCCTCCCTCCGGCAAGAAATCATCTCCCCTCCGACAGCCATTTTCGACGCCTCCGGCCATCAGATCTCTCCGGCGATGGCGAAGGTGTGGCGGCGGTGACGGTTTCAGTCGGCGCGCATGGTGGCTTCGTCGCCCGCAAGCGCTGCATGTGGCTCCGGCTTCTGCCCAGCCATGTCAGACAGGCAGAGAGAGGCAGTGCGCAAGCGCGGCGCCAAGTCCCGCAGCGCCAACGCTCCAGCTTGGGCCAGCTTTCGTCGCCTCGGCGACATCTTCGATCTGGCGTAGCAGCGCCGCAGGGAGGCGAAGGTCACGTGGTTCAACGTAAAGGAGGACGCACCAGCCGGAGACCTAGCCGCGGCCGAGGGCGTGCTGACGCTCCTGAAGGAGTTCCAGATGCACACGACCCTCTGCTCCACCTTGATCTACAAGACGCTTCACGGTAACGGGCCCCCACCCACCCACGACAGCGTGTAAATTTTGCTTTTGTCTTTTCATGATGCTATTCGTGCTATGTCATCTAGAATTGTTTTTTAAAGTTGGTAGGTGGTATCACCTCCCTCCTGTCGCCTCTCACTTCCTCAGCAGCTGAGGACTACGTTTCGCTCTCGAAGGAGGAGGATTGGTGTTGGAAATATGCCCTAGAGGCAATAACAAAATGGTTACTATTATATTTCCTTAATCATGATAAAGGTTTATTATTCATGCTATAACTGTACCAATCGGATACTTAAATACATGTGTGGATACAAAAACAAATACCAAGTCCCTAGTAAGCTTCTACTAGACTAGCGCATTGATCAAAACATGGTTAAGGTTTCCTGATCATAGACATGAGTTGTTGTTTGATAACATGATCACATTATTAGGAGAATGATGTGATGGACAAGACCCATCCATTAACATATCATATGATCGTTCAGTTTATTGCTATTGTTTTCTTAATGTTAAATACATGTTCCTTCGACCATGAGATCATGCAACTCCCGGATACCGGAGGAATACCTTGTGTTCTATCAAACGTCACTTCATAACTGGGTGATCATAAAGGTGCTTTACAGGTATCTCCGAAGGTTTCTGTTGAGTAGGCATGGATCAAGATTGGGATTCGTCACTCCGTATGACAGAGAGGTATCTCTGGGCCCTCTCGGTAATACAACATCACAAGAAGCTTTCAAGCAAAGTGACTAAGGAGTTAGTTACAAGATGATGTATTACGAAATGAGTAAAGAGACTTGCCGGTAGCAAGATTGAACTAGGTATGTAGATACCAACGATGAATCTCAAGCAAGTAACATACCGACAGACAAAGGGAACTAGTATGTTGTCATAAAGGTTAGACCGATAAAAATCTTCATAGAATATCTAGGAACCAATATGGGCATCCAGGTCCCGCTATTAGTTATTAACCAGAGAAGCGTCTCGGTCATGTCTACATCATTCTCGAACCCGTAGGGTCCACACGTTTAACGTTCATTGACGATATAGTATTATATGAGTTATGTATGTTGGTGATCGATTGTTGTTCGGAGTCCTGGATGAGATCATGGACATGACAAGGAGCTCCTGAATGGTCCGGAGGTAAAGATTGATATATATGATGATATCTAGAAGGGTTTTGGAATTTGCCGGAAGGGTTTCAGATGTTTCCAGAAATGTTCTGCTGCGAGGACACTTTGGTTGGGCCAAGGGGTAAGGCCCGCGGGGCTTTAGGTCGGTGCAAAAGCAAGTTTTGCGGAGGTCGGGGACCAGACGCCAGGGACCCTGGCATCTGGCCCTGGGCCAGACGCTGAGGACCATGTCATCTGGGCTAGACGCCGAGGACCGTGGCGTCTGGTGCTGGAATCCGAGAAGGACTCTTCCTTGCGTTCCAAACCGACTTTAGGGAGGCCATCTCTCCAAGTAACGACCCCAGGGCTCAACATATAAATAGAGATCGAGGGCTAGCCCCTAGAACACACCATG
The DNA here is from genome assembly GCA_021437245.1 of Aegilops speltoides. NCBI lineage: Eukaryota > Viridiplantae > Streptophyta > Magnoliopsida > Poales > Poaceae > Aegilops > Aegilops speltoides. The sequence goes on from CM038144.1 coordinate 412,723,070, forward strand.
ATTCACCAAGCCGTGTGCCGACGCCCCCTCTCCCTCTAGTTCATCCTTTGCTCTAAATCTGTTGTGCTTGGCAAAGCTTTGTGGAAATAGTTTCACCACCACCATCACCACACCGTCGTGCTGCCGGAACTCATCTACTACTTCTCCCCTCTTGCGGATCAAGAAGCCGAGGACATCATCGAGCTGAACATGTGTTGAATGCGGAGGTGTCGTACGTTCGGTGCTTGATCGGAACGGATCGTGAAGGTGTATGACTACATCAACCACGTTGATAAACGCTTCCGCTTAGGGATCTACAAGGGTATGTAGATGCTCTCCCCCTCTCGTAGCTATGCATCTCCATGGATAGATCTTGCGTGTGCATAGATTTTCTTTTGTTTCCCATGCAACGTTTCCCAACCGTGGCATCATGAGCCAGGACTATGATTAGATGATATGCACGAGTAGAACACAAAGGAGTTGTGGGCGGTGATGTTCATATTGCTTACCAACAATGTCTTATTTTGATTCGGCGGTATTGTGGGATGAAGCGGCTTGGAACAGCCTTACATGTTCAAGTACATGAGACCGGTTCCACTGCTAACATGCAACTTGTTTTGCATAAAGGTGGTTGGCCGGTGTCTGTTTTCCCACTTTAGTTGAATCTAATTTGACTACGGCGATCCTTGTAGAAGGTTAAATGGCAAATTGATAATCATCGTTGTGGTTTTGCGTAGGTAAGAATGATTCTTACTAGTTGCCCATAGCAACCACGTAAAACTTGCAACAAGAAACTAGAGGACGTCTAACTTGTTTTTGCAGGGTATGTTGTGATGTGATATGGTCAACATGTGATATGATATATGTTGATGTATGAGATGATCATGTTTTGTAATAATTTCACGACTTGCATGTCAATGAGGCAACCGAGAGGAGCCTTTGGGTTGTCTTTAATTATTATATGACCTACGTGTCAATCACTAAGCGCCATGTAATTGCTTTACTTTATCGCTATGTGTTAGCAATAATTGGCGAGACGACCCCGACGCAATGATGGAGATCAAGGTGTCATGGCAGTGATGATGGAGATCATGTCGTTGCTTTGGAGATGGAGATCAAAAGCACAAGATGATGATGGCCATATCATGTCACATATTTTTAATTGCATGTGATGTTTATCCTTTTTGCATCTTATTTTGCTTAGAAGGATGGTAGCATTATAAGATGATCCCTTCACTTAATTTCAAGATAAAAATGTTCTCCCCGAGTATGCACCGTTGCTAAAGTTCGTCGTTTCAAAGCACCTCGTGGTTATCGGGTGTGATAGACTCTACCTTCACATACAACGGGTGTAAGCCAATTTTTACACATGCAGAATACTTGGGTTAAACTTGACGAGCCTAGCATGTACATACATGGTCTCAGAACACTGGAGACCGAGAGGTCAAACATGAGTCATATAGTAGATATGATCAACATGGAGATGTTTGATACGTCTCCAACGTATCTATAATTTTTTTTGTTCCATGTTGTTGTATTATATATCATTCTTGGATGTTTTACAATCATTTTATAGCAACTATATATCATTTTTTGGGACTAACCTATTGACATAGTGCCAGTGTCTTGTATTTTGCTTGTTTTTTACTTCGCAGAATATCAGTACCAAAGGGAGTCCAAACGCAGCAAAACTTTTCGGAGATTTTTTCTAGACCAGAAGACACCCAGTGGGCCAAAGAAGTACCAGAGGGGAGGCCTAAGGGGAGCACAACCTACCAGGGCGCGCCCACGATCTCAGGCGTGCCCAGGGGGGTTATGCCTACCTTGGAGCCCCCTGCATCGCCTCTTTGCCCTATAAATTCCCAAATATTCCAGAAACCCTAGGGGAGTCGACGAAACACAATTCCAGCCGCCGCAAGTTCTAGAACCACGAGATCCAATCTAGACACCGTCACGGAGGGGTTCATCATCCTCATTGGTGCTTCTCCGATGATGCGTGAGTAGTTCATCATAGACCTACAGGTCCGTAGGCAGTAGCTAGATGGCTTCTTCTCCCTTTTTGATTCTCAATACAATGGTCTCTTGGAGATCTATTTGATGTAACTCTTTTTGCGGTGTGTTTGTTGGGATCCGGGGAACTTTGAGTTTATGATCAATCTATACCCATGAATATTATTTGAGTCTTCTTTTAATCTCTTATATGCATGATTATTTATAGCCTTATATTTCTTCTTCGAATCTTTGGTTTAGTTAGAACAACTAGATCATTTTTTCTTGCTATGGGAAGAGGTGCTTTGTGATAGGTTCGATCTAGCGGTGTTCTTTCCCAGTGACAAAAGGGGCAGCAAGACATGCATGTATCGTTGCTATTAAGGATAACAAGATGTGGGGTATTCCTACATGAATAGATCTCATCTACATCATGTCATCGTTCTTATTGCATTACTCCGTTTCTCCATGAACTTAATACACTAGATGCATGATGGATAGCAGTCGATGTGTGAAGTAATAGTAGTAGATGCAGGCAAGAGTCGGTCTACTAATCTTGGACGTGATGCCTGTATATTGATCATTTCCTTGGCTATCGTCATAATTATTCGATCTTCTATCAATTGCCCAATAGTAATTTGTTTACCCACCGTGTGCTATTTTCTTGAGAGAAGCCACTAGTGAAATCTATGGCCCCCGTGTCTATTCTTTATCATATCTGCTTTGAGATCTATTTTTATCCGCTTTTATTTCCTGATTTATTATTCCAAAACCCAAAAAATACCTTGCTGCACTTTTTCATTACTTATTTTATTTCGCGTTTTATCGAGAGCTATTTATCCAATCTACCACAAATCTATCTATCTTTTTACCGTGGAGGGTTTGGCAACCCCTCTTACGCGTCGGGTTGCAAGTATTTGTTCTTTGTGTGAAGGTACTGTTTACATAGTGTTGCTTGGTTTTCCTACTGGATTGATACTTTGGTTTCATAACTGAGGGAAATACCTACAGTAGCTGTACTGCATCATCCCTTCCTCTTTGGGGAAATACAGACGTAGTTCAAGAGTCATCAAAAGGAATTTCTGGCACTGTTGCAGCGGAGACATCATCAACATCTATCAAGTTCCAAATCACAAATCTCATCTCCTTGCAATTTGCGTTATTTGCCATTTGCCGCTCGTTTCGTCTCGCCCGCTTCAAAAATATTTTTCTTTTTTTATTTGCCTTCTTTCCTTTTGCCTTTTTGTTTGTCTTCTATCTTTGCTTGTGTGTCATGTGTCTTCTATTTGCTTGCATCTTTGTTTGATAAAAATTTATTGATATCGATCCTCATCCACTTGCTAATCTTTTAAAAAGATCTAATTATGTTGAACCAATTGCTAGTGAGTTGAGTGCACTTGATTTTCTCTATGAAGTTTTGCTTGAAATTCATGAATCTAAAGATTGTGATGAAGTGTCGAAAGAAGAAATTGATAAAGTGATTCATGATATTTCTTTCAATGAAAAGCATGGTTGCAATGATGTTATTGTAAATTCTATTAATGTCAATTGTGTTAATGATATGCAAAACCCCAAGCTTGGGGATGGTAATTTTGTTATGTCTACTACTTGTTGCAATGATCATGATTGGGTGATAATGTTTCTTATGATCTTGAAAAAATATTTAAGCCTCGTGATGAATTTGATATTGATAATAATGTTTGCAATAATATTGAAAGTGGGTTTGGAAGAGTGTTAACTTTAGGTAAAAATAATCCCACATATTTGGAGAGTTTTCAATTTCTACTTCTTGAGCTTGCGTTGGTTTTTCCCTTGAAGAGGAAATGGTGATGCAGCAAAGTAGAGATAAGCATTTGAAAGGGCTAGTTATCGACTAGAGGGGGAATAGGCGATTTTTATGAAAGTCTTCAAAACATGGGAGTTTCAAAGACAAACAATATAAACAACACTATTCGAATGCAGCAAAAGGTAGACTACGCTAGACGAGCCATAGTCAAGTATTCAATGTAGTGAAAGCACAAAGACTAATAGCAGCTAGGTAGTAAAGATCAGGATGGAAGATAGTATGAAGCCAATCAGAACAGATAGTCACATAGTGAAGTCAAACAGATAATGAAAGCAGGGAATGACTTCACGAAGACAAACTGTAAGTAAAGAGAGGTAAGAGATAGAACCAGTGGCTTCAGAATGACAGGGATTTGTTCGACCAATTCCAATTGCTATGACAACTGTACGTCTGGTTAGGGAGGCTGAGATTCAACTCAGAAGACCGCGTCTTCACCTTATTCCCCTTGAGCTAAGGACACCTAGTCCCCGCCCAATCACTCTGGTAAGTCTTCAAGGTAGACTTCCGAACCTTCACAGACTTCGTTCACTGGTGAGGGAGTCCTGGACTAGGGGGTGTCCGGACAGCCGGACTATCATCGTCCGCCGGACTCCAAGACTACGAAGATACAAGATTGAAGACTCCGTCCCGTGTCCGGATGGGACTTTCCTTGGCGTGGAAGGCAAGCTTGGCGATACGGATATGTAGATCTCCTACCATTGTAACCGACTCTGTGTAACCCTAGCCCTCTCCAGTGTCTATATAAACCGGAGGGTTTTAGTCCGTAGGACACAACATACATTACAACAATCATACCACAGGCTAGCTTCTAGGGTTTAGCCTCCTTGATGTCGTGGTAGATCCACTCTTGTAATACACATCATCAATATTAATCAAGCAGGACATAGGGTTTTACCTCCATCAAGAGGGCCCGAACCTGGGTAAAACATCGTGTCCCTTGTCTCCTGTTACCATCTGCCTAGACGCATAGTTCGGGACCCCCTACCCGAGATCCGCCGGTTTTGACACCGACATTGGTGCTTTCATTGAGAGTTCCTCTGCGTCGTCACCAACAGGCTCGATGGCTTCTTCAATCAACAACAACGTCGTCCAGGGCGAGACTTTTCTCCCCGAACAGATCTTCGTATTCGGCGGCTTCGCACTGCGGGCCAATTCACTTGGCCATCTGGAGCAGATCGAAAGTTACGCCCCTGGCCGTCAGGTCAGATTTGGAAGCCTAAACTTCACGGCCGACATCTGTGGGGACTTGATCTTCGACGAACTCGAGCCACAGCCGGGCGTGCCGCACTGTCACGATGGGCATGATTTAGCTCTGCCGCCGGATAGTGCATTGGTGGCCGCACACAAATCCGCTCCGGCCTTCAGTCCGGAGCCGATCGCCCAGATCGAGGACCGGTGGCTGGACACCGCCTCGGGGGCTGCAACTTCCGCGGCGATGGAGCCGAACACTGAGCTTGTCCCCTATAAAGCTCGTGACTCCGAGGTGCCGGATTCCCTGTCGGACTCCGAACCTCCTACGCCCCTGCCAATCGAATCCGATCGGGCGCCGATCATGGAGTTCACCGCTGCGGACATCTTTCAGCATTCACCCTTTGGCGACATCCTAAATTCGCTAAAACATCTCTCACTATCCGGAGAGCCCTGGTCGGACTATGGCCAGGATGGTTGGGATGCGGACGACGAAGAAATTCAAAGCCCACCCACCACCCACTTTTTAGCCACTGTCGACGATCTAACCGACATGCTAGACTACGACTCCGAAGACATCGACGGTATGGACGACGATGCCGGAGACGATCAAGAACCAGCGCTCATAGAGCACTGGAAGGTCACCCCAACCCATGATGTATACATGGTGGATACCCCAAAAGGAAGCGATAGCGAGGACCAACGGGGCGCGGCAAAGGATAATCCCACCGATAAACAACCAAAACGGCGACGCAGACGCCGCCCTAAGTTCCGCCTCGACAACAACAGCACTCCTAATGACCCAGCAATAGAGCAGGGCAAGCCAGTGGACGACGAACACACAGTCAAGCAACCGTCCGAACAGGACGAATCGGATAATCAATCCATGCCCGGCGAAACCAACAGTCCAGACGACCTCACGCCAGACACACCACAGGAGAATAAGAGCCTTCAGAAAAGACTCGTCGCCACTGCAAGAAGTTTGAAGAAGGAAAAACGGAAGCTCAAAACAGCGGAAGACATACTCAGAATGAGGTGGAGCAAAGTGCTCAAAACCGCAGACAAATACGGCAATGGCCATCAATCAAAGAGCTATCGAGCGCAAGCTGCTGCGAATTTGACAAGGAAGCCATAGAGCCTCCACGGTCAAAAAACAAAGAGGCCGCTGGCGGATAGGCGGCCGATGATAGGCCAAAATCCTGGCGGTGCCGCACACAAGCCGACTCATGATCTGGGAAAATAGATGGCCCAGCAGGTCGATTCTGGACCAAAAAGGGGCCCAGGAAGCAACACAACACGCCAAGTGTCCGAAGACAATGGTACACCCAAATACAGGGGCGCCGCACACCCACTATGTTTCACCAATGAGGTCTTTGGATCATGAATTCCCAGCAGGGTTTAAACCCATAAACATAGAGGCTTCTGACGGAACAACGAGACTCGAGTGCGGATAGAGGATTACAAACTACACATACACATGGCTAGAGGAGATGATCTCCACGCCATAAAATATTTAAAACACTGTTGGAAGTTGGGAAGAGCTTGAGGACGCGTTTAGAGCAAATTTTCAAGGGACTTATGTCCGCCCTCCGGATGCAGACGATCTAAGTCATATAACTCAACAGCCCGGAGAGTCGGTAGCATAAATTCAGAACAGGTTCCTTTCTAAAAAGAACCAAATAGTCGACTATCCGGACGCCGAAGCCTTAGTAGCTTTTAAACACAACGTCCAAGATGAATGGCTCGCCAGACACCTCGGCCAAGAGAAGCCGAGGGCAATGTCCGCACTAACAAGCCTCATGACCCGCTTTTGCGCGGGGGAAGATAGCTGGCTAGCAAGATGCAGCACCAGCGACCCAAGTACATCCGAGATCAGAGATGGAAACGGAAAATCACGGCGCAGAAAAGATCAGCGCCGGAATAAAGAGAAAAGCCCAAAGAACATGGCGGTGGCGCGGATTCAAAAGCTCGCGGCCAAACAACAAAACACCGCCTCTTAAGGATACTTGGTGATGAGCTATCCAACTTAAACAAAACTTTGGATCGGATATGTCAAATCCATAGTACCCCCGGAAGGCCTGCAAACCACACCCACCGAGATTGCTGGGTTCAAACAGTCCGGACGACTCAACGCCGAACACAAGGGGCTCGACGCATCAAGCGAGGACGATGATAAACCCCATCAGCAGAGCACCGGAAAACAAAAGACTTTCCCACAAGAAGTCAAAGCAGTAAACTCACTTCATGTGATAATACGGAAAAACAATGCGGCACCCGCTAAAATGGGTCTCGCACGGTCGATCCCAGCGGAACCTCGAGATTGGATATCAAAACCAATCACTTTCGACCACCTGGATTATTCCAGAAGCGTGCGAAATGCAGGATGGACTGCCCTGATATTGGATCCTATAATTGACGGACTACAATTTACACAAGTCCTGATGGACGGAGGCAGCGATTTAAACCTGCTATATCCAAACGCAATCCGCAAGTTGGGGATAGACCTTACTAAAATTCGACATAGCCGCACTTCCTTTAAAGGAGTGACGCCAGGCCCTTATGCCAAGTGCACAGGCTCCTTATTACTAGAAGTTGTGTTCGGGTCACCGAACAACTTCCGACGTGAAAAACTAATCTTTCATGTCGTCCCATTCAAAAGTAGCTATCAAGCACTATTGGGACGAGAAGCTTTTGTCCGCTTCAACGCCATACCACATTACGCGTCTCTTACACTTAAAATGCCCGGTCCACGTGGCATCATTTCATTACGAGGGTCATTTAAAGACCCCGGACACGGCTAGACGAGTCCGGCATAAATAAGCTAGGGGCTCCCTAGCCGCACACCCCTTCACAAGGGGCTGTGCGTATAAGCAACAATGAGCTAATATAGACTCCGCTTTACTTATTTATTAATATTTTTCATATACTTTTTTTTTCGCACGATTTCCTTTCAAACTAAGTTCCTCTCTTTTTACAGATGAACAACGTGCACACCCGTCCAGGATAACGGCACAACGGAGACACAGTATGAGGCGTGCAAGAGGGACCCGTTGCAAGGATTCTTTTAAGATTAAGACCTGCGTAAACCTTTTTCTTGTCTCTTGTTGCTATAATCCCTGGTTTCTCATTATAACTAGAGTGGAGCGGCGTTTTGGCATCGGCGCGTTAGAGGACCTTGCGTGCACTGGACACTAGGGGCTTAGGGCATTGCTTTGCCCATTATTATAAAGACCGAACACCTTAGGGAGTGTTGGCGTCTCGAGATTAGGCCTTATATGCATCAGCTCGAATCATGTCTTTGGTCAAATGTTGGGTTTGCGGATCACGTGTTTTGCTGCCTTACATTCCGTATCATCGGCTAACGCGGCACCGGAGATCTCTGCGATTGTGCCCCGGCCGGGCGAGCACCTCGATGAAAGCCAAAAACTATTTGTCATGATCTGTGAGAGACCGTCGACCACTCGATCGACCACCGGAATGTTTAGAATTCCTCCGCTTTGACGAAGGACCGTTTCCTGGTCAGGCACACACGGGCCCCGAATTCGGAGAGTGCGGTGCCCCCAGGGGCTATATCGTAGCCCCACCCTCGAACTCCAATGGTTAAGTGAAAGTGATAAAGCATCATAGTCTGGTTGCCTTGTTTGCTACGCTACCACCTCCTCAACAGGACCGAGACGTCGGATTAAGTGTGACAATGCGCTATTTTTGTGAACACCCCCGCACCTTGTGCGTGGGGGCTGAAGCCAAAGACTGCCATCTTTCAGGTTATACACACGTATACATAAACGGCCGCATAGGAGATATTTCAATACTTGGAACGCACAAGTATAAAAAGCGATTACATCATAACCATTGTATTACAAAATAAAGCGTTCATTTGAGCGTGACATTTTCGAACATCTGCGACTCTATTACGAGCACCATGCATAACTTCCCCAAAATAGTGCTCGGCGGGTAAACGGCTTTCGTCCGAACCCTGGGTTGCAACAGCGGTAGCATCCATCTCTGTCCAATGTGTCTTCACACGGGCAAGGGCCATCCGCGCACCCTCTATGCAGGCCGACCGCTTCATCTCCTTGATATGCGGCACCGCCCCAAGAAATTGCTGCAATAAGCCAAAATAGCTCGTCGCCTTGGGCCTCTCTGGCCAGACATGAGTCACGATATCCGTCATGGCAAGTCCGGACAACCTATTCAGCTCAGCCCATTCGGCCAACCCATCGGTCAGCGGAAGTGAACGATCCGGACTATGGAATTGAGACCAAAACAGCTCTTCCGTCTTGTGATCCTTCTGACTCCGGAAGTGCACAACGACATCTGCTGCACTTGCCGCTAAGTCCATATATGGGTCCTCCGGACCCCACAGCTGGCCAAGCTGGGCATAATTTGGATCCATAAACCTGCTGCGCAGCAGAAAAGGCTTACCACCACAATGTCTCGGCTTGACGAGCTCCTCCTTCATAGCCGCATTGCGAGCAGGCATCCTTGGCCTTGGCGGTGGCCTTCCCGGGACTTCTCGCTCCGATAGGCGCTCCTTTTCAAGAGCCTCATTGCGGTCGGTAGCATCCTTCAATTTAACGGCCGATTCGCCATCTCTTCCTCGCCCGGCGATGTGCAGCCCTTTCGCTTCTAACTCTTGACGCCCTCGAGGCAGCCACATCACCCTTCGGCTTGCTCCTTGGCTTGAGCAAGTTCAGCCCGAAGGCTCTCCACAGCAGCAGCACCATCTGTGTCAAGCATAAATATTGTAAGAGGTGTGCTTTGACTCCCTTAATAGGTGACTGCGGGGAAACAACTTACCTTGCAACTCGTCAAGTCGCTTGTTGACTAGCGCGATGTCCGCATCCGCAACATCGAGTTGCCGCATTAATTCAGCAACTCCATCAGTCCGGCTAGCCCCCGGACTATCCGCCACCTGCATAGGAAAGGCGACACTCAATACTGCGATTTTGATCCTCTACGCGCTGTCGCTTTCGACAACCTACCGAGTCTCGAGGGCTACTATCTATCTGAGGCATACTTTCATGTGCAAAACTGTCAAAAAGGTGCGCGTCTTTTTCGTACCTCAAACCCGCCAAACAAACTCTGCGGCATTATGCAATCCGCTTTGGTGACGAAATCCTTCCAATCACCATGCTCATCAATGCACGGTGATCTTACGAGTTGGACGCCCTCTCAGCGAGATCCTTGACTCCCGGCGAACACTAGTCGGCGTCGAACTGTTCGGCTCTGCCGGGCTCGGGGATACCCTCCGTGACGACACTTTAGGCTCGTCCGCCCTATCCAACGGCGCAGCAGACGGAGGAGTCTCGCTCTCCATCATCTCCGGACGAAGATCCCCCGAAGACGAGCTCATCTGAGAAGGTCGCAGATCCGAACTACAAGGTAGAAATTTCGGTTATCCTCAGAAGCACAAATAGGGATGTTTCTTATTTATGAACTCCCCTTTTTTTACTCACGGCTCGCTGGAGGGCTGATTCTTTAGAGAAGATTGCGCGGCCGGGACCTCCCCGGATGCAGGACCCTCTGGTGAAGATTTCTTCCCCCGCTTAGGGGCTTTGGCCTTCGGGTCTTCGGAGGCGGTCCTCTTCTCCCCATGGAGGGAGGAATTCTCGATCCCCCATTCTTCAAGCGCCCCCTTGGGCGAGGTAGTAGCTCCTCTATTTTCCCCTTTGCCTTCTTTTGAAGGCGCAACCTCCAACATTCTCGACCAAAGACGGGCTCGCGCGGTCTCGGAGGGGGCGGACATCGTATCGCTTTGCTTGCGCTATCCACTCTGTTGAAGGATAACGGGTTAAAAGGCGAATTGTAGAAAGGCAAACAAACGGTGCGTCCAAACACTGAGCTACTTACTTGAGTATCCGGGCGATTGCAGCTTAGGCCGGCATCCTCGGTCAATTCCGGACACGACGCCTGCGGTCTGACGAATAACTTGTACATCTCCATGGGTGTCGTACCCATAAAGTGTTGGAGAATCCGTGGTCCCTCCGGATTGAACTCCCATAGCCGGAGAGGACGGTGTTTGCAGGGCAGAAGACGCCTTATTAGCATGACCTGCATCACCACGACCAGATCGATCTCCCTCGCTTGGAGGTCTCGAATCCGGCCCTGCAATAGGGGCATGTCTTTTGACGGCCCCCAATTGAGCCCTCGGTTGACCCACGACATCAACTGCCGTGGAGGACCCGAGCGGAATGAAGGCGGCGGCTTCTGCCTGCTGCCCTTTGGAGCGGTGATATAGAACCACTCCTGCTGCCACAAGCCGAGCTCCTCTTGGAAGGAGCCCTCGGGCCACGGGGCATCGGCCCTCCTGCTTATGGCCGCCCCGCTGCACTCTGCTTGACGCCCCCCAATCATCTTGGCTCCACATTGAAGGTCTTGACCACATGCCAAAGTGGGGGTGGCGGAGGATAACCATGACGATAATAAATGCGGAAATATGGAGGATGGACTCCAGAGCCAAGTCATGGAAATCCAGCCCGTAGTATGTCGGTGTACTAAAGTAGGGGTACCTTAGTACCCCAAACTTGTGCACGGGCGGTTGCAGCACCCCGTGGCGAGGCTCGCCGGGCGTCCGCCAAGACCCTCCGTCATTTCCATTTACTGCCATTCAAGAACAAAGTGTCAACCAAGTAGACAAGGCCCCGGCAAGAGGAGCTTGCCGGGAAGGACAAAGACCCCGGCAAGAGGAGCTTGCCGGGAAGGCCAACCAAGGCGCTTCAGAGAACTTGCCGCGACGCGCCCAAGCGTCCGGAAGGCCGGCAGCCGGCAAGCTTGCCGCACGACAAGAGAAGGGCCGCGACGAGGCGCTTGCCGCGGCAAGGCTGCCACCCTGCACCCAAGCTCCAGCGCACCCAACGACGTGTCACCCTAGGGCCATCCCAGAGCACGGGCGTGGCGGTATTTGTGCAGCCATGCGGAGCGAGGTGGCAAGCGGAGCTGACAAGGAGGCCATCGTGGCGATCGATGGCGCCCCTAACGGTCGTTTCCTCGCACTGTTGGGGCGACCAGACGGGCATTAAATGCCCTTGTCCCCTGCCGTCAGAGTTAGGTAGGGGACACTGTTGGACACTGTTGTACCAACCTGCGTTTTTACTCTTTTACCCCCTCTTTCTGCGTTGCCACCTGTCGGTGACCCTCTTAGACTATAAAAGGGAGGCCCATGCGCACGTAGAGGAGGTTCGGTCCATTCGACACATCCAACACCACTACACACTCACGCTCTCGAACAAGAACAAATACAAACACAAAGCAGCAGTAGGAGTTTTATCTCTCCGGAGAGCTCCGAAGCTGGGTAAAAACCCCCCGCGTGCCGTCACCTCGATCCGCTCTGCGTGCGCCCTCCGCTCCCTCTCCGGACTAGAAGGGGCCCCCTGCCCCATAGGTGCTCGTGCCCGCAGCGTACCACGACATCTTTGGCGCACCAGGTAGGGGGTGCGTCGAGGTCGTGTGCATCTGATCCGGCGTCTACGCGCGCTACATCAACATCCTCATCGACATGGCACCGAAGAAGAAAACTTCGGAGGTAGCCGCCGTCTGCGACTGTCCTACCGCCACCAGAGCAAACATGCGGTGGGGTGGACACCGGCGGAGGAGCGGGCGCCAGCGGGGGGACTCACATCGTCACCCGCTCCAAGGACAAGGCCCCGCAAGGTTCAGCGTCTGCATATCCGCCACACCCCTCCCAGGAGGTGCAAGATCGACAACGCCACGGCGCTCCTGGTGCTGTGCTCGCGTTGGAGCAAGGTCAGGCTGGTGGGTCGCGGGACGTTCAAGGCCAGCATGCGCGCCAGCACGCTGGCACGAGCGCGGTGCGGTCACCTAGACGAGATGCTGCTCCTTCAAACACTGTTAGAAGTTTGAGCATGTCTCGCACCTCGCGTCGCTCACCACCGCCACCCAAGACTCCAGAGGAAGCGCTGTCCCAAGCCCGGCTATACGGATTACCCTCGGCCGCCAGACAAGATCGGCGATCGGAGGCCGCTATCTATAGCCTCATTGGCCGCCACGCCGACAAGCCCCGCAAGCGCGCGTCGAAGCCGCTGCAAGGCGCTCGGCGAAGCCGGTGGCGACAAGACGGCGGGGTGCCACCACGTGCACTCCCGCCCGAAGGCGAGATCGCCAGCTCGCCGGGCCAACCTCGACAGCGACTCCACCGCGTCTACGGGCCCACGAGCTCGCCGCGATCAGCGCCAAGTTCTTCAAGAACGACGGCACAAAGACGCTTGCACTCGCATCGAGCATCGAAGAGAAGCGCGGCGTCAATCCGACCTGCACGCTGGGCCCATCGCCGATATGCATGCGCCGAGGAGCCAGCGACGGCCATCTGTGATAGGTTGCCCTGCGTTCACCCGTGAGCTGCGGCAAGTCCGGTGGCCCAACACCAGAACTTCAAACCAGGGCGTGCGAGAAGTACGATGGCAGGATACACCCGTCAGAGTTCCTCAGCATCTACACCATCGCGGTGCAGGCTGCCGGAGGACGCGACGAGAAGATCCTTGCCAACTACTTCCCGCTGGTGCTCAAGCCCAATGTCAGATCTTGGCTCATGCACTTGCCGGAGAACTCCATTTCTTCGTGGGCGGACCTGTGCCATCAGTTTGTCGGCGCCTTCACAGGCGGCCACAAGCCTCATGGCCAGGAGAGCGACCTTCACTTGCTCGTCCATAAGGAGGGAGAACCCCTGCGCAAGTACATACAGAGATTCAACCAAGTGCAGCGCAACATCCCAGACGTCCACCCTGCCGCAGTTATCAGCGCGTTCCATCAGAATGTGCGTAACCGCAGGATGAGGGAGGAGATGGCGATGTGCAAGATTAGAGATGTCACCGAGCTGTACACTCTGGCCGACAAGTGTGCACGGGCTGAGGAGGGAGGAAAATCCCGGAGAGCTGCAGGAGCGAAGGATCGGCGGTGAGGATCTGCCCGGCAAGGAAGAACCGGGCGGAGCAACAGAAAAAGAAAGGCCAAGGATGTGCTGGTTGCCGAGCATTCCGCGACGGAGGCGGCTCCGACAAGGCCAAAGCTAGTGAGTCGGCGAGGCTGTGGCAGCCGCCGACAAGCGAGTGATAGCTCCGGCAAGCAAGATTGCAAGATCCACCGCACCAAGGGCCATGACCTCCAAGCCTGCAAGAAAGTTGAGCAGAGGCGGAGCTCTAAAGCTGAGTCTGGCGCCGCGACAAGGAGAGGGCCCAGGAGGTGGCGGAGGATCCGGAAGAAGCTTCCCGCCCGAGGAGGGCGCCGCAACAGGCCAACCGCGGCAAGGAGATAGGCCTCCCCGTGGCCGCGACAAGGACGAAGACGAAGATGAATATGATGAAATGGAGGAAGATGAGACTGACGACCAGGAATTTCAGAAGGCAACGGAGGTGTTGTGCATCGACGGCGGCGCTTCTCTGCACACCTCGCACCGCCAACTCAAACAATGGGCGCGAGAGGTGAGCGCAGCAGAACCGTCCGTTGAATCGCGCAAGCCCCTGAAGTGGTCCAGCATGCCCATCATCTTCGATGTTGAGGATCACCTTGATCGCATCACTGCGGTCGGGTGCTTGCCAATGTTGGTCTCGCCAACAATCCGCAACCTCAAGGTCACGAAGATGTTGGTTGACGGCGGGGCCGGCCTGAATCTGATCTCCTCCGCAGTGCTCAAGAAACTCGGATCCCGACAATGAGCTCCAAGAGACTGGTACCTTTCAAGGAATAAATCCAGGAAGGAGCAAGCCAAAGGGGAAGATCATGCTGCCAGTAACCTTTGGCAGCGAGCTGAATTTCAGGACAGAGAGAGTCACATTTGACGTTGCTGATTTCCCATTGCCCTACAATGGGATACTAGGCCGCGGCGCTTGCCAAGTTCATGGCAGCATCTCATTACGCCTACAATGTGCTCAAGATGCTGGTCCGATAAGTGTTATTTCTGTCCCAAGGCGACAAGAAGGATGCACTTATCTGCACCGACAAGATCTAGGGAAGCGGCAGCCGAAAGCAGAGCACAAACCACTTGCATTTGAAGCTCCCGGGAAGAAGAAGGCCGAGTCCGGCAAGAGTAGCTCGATGCCCACTCGGCAAGCGCACCTCTTCGGAGTGCTGCGCTACCGTCGAGGACGCACCATCGAGCTCCACCGCAAGTGCAAGAGGGCGGAGCAGCTTCACCAGAGACTAAGAAAGTGGCGCCAAGGAGGGCGACACGGTGGTACCTTCACCATCGATGCCACGCTTGATCCTAAATAGGAAAGCGCTCGTTGCTTTCTGCGGGCGAATGTCGATGTGTTTGCATGGCAACCATCGACATCCCGGTGTTCTGTGGAAGTAATTGAGCACCACCTTGCCGTCGCCCTCACGCGGCCCGTCAAGCGAGAGAGTCGAAAACAAGCAAAGGAGAGACAAGAGTTCATTGCGAAGAGATCAAGAAGTTGGAAGCAAAGCAGGCTGGTCGAGGAGTGCTCCATCCGGCGTGGTTAGCCAATCCGGTGAGTAATGCGCAAGGCAAGCGGGAAGTGGAGGCTTTGTATTGACTTCACCGATGTTAATAAAGCTTGTCCCAGGATCCATTTCCTTGCCGCACATTGACCAGATTGTCGACTCCACGGCGAGGATGCGATCCGCTTTCATTCCTTGATGCATACTCGAGGATATCATCAGTCTTCATGGCGAAGAGGATGAAGAAAACCGCATTCATTACTCCATGTGGCACGTCTTTGCTTCGTGCGGATGCCTTTCGGACTAAAGAATGCTGGTTCAACATTTGCAAGAGTAGTCAGCCATGCTTTTGAGCCCAATTTGCACGAAATGTAGAAGCTTACATGGATGACATAGTGGTCAAAACAAGGACAAAGAGACTCTGATCCAAGATTTGGATGAGACTTTTGCAAATCTGCGCAAGGTCAATCTCAAGTTGAACCCCGAGAATTGTGTGTTCGGAGTTCCTTCCGGCAAGCTTCTCGGGTTCTTTGTGTCTCAGAGGGGGATTGAAGCCAATCCCGACAAGATCAAGGCCATTGAGCGAATTGAAGCATCAAAGCGCGTCAAGGATGTGCGAAGACTCGCCGGCTGCGTTGCTGCTCTTAGTAGATTCATTTCCAAGTCTGCTGAATGCGCCCTGCCGTTTTTCAAAATCTTGAAAAAGGCGGGTCCCATGAAATGGACTCCGGAAGCGGAGGTTGCGCTGCAAGACTTGAAGAAATATTTGTCCTCCACTCCAACACTAAATCGCACCTAAGCCACAAGAGAAGTTCTTTGTTATACTGGCGGCAACCAATCAAGTGGTTAGTGCTGCGTTAGTGGCGGAGAGGGAGGCGAATGATGAGCCAATGACGCTGACAAGCGAGTGCAGCGACAAGCAGGGGGCTTCTCCGACGAGCTCTGGCCCAACAGGCCCTGACCCGCCAAGTTCTGGCTCCGCCAAGGATGGATCTGTGCAATGGCTGGAAGAAAAACAGAAGAGGAAGGTGCAGCGCCCAGTTTACTTTGTCAGTTCCCTTTTGCAAGGGGCTAGGTCAAGGTACTCTGGCGTGCAGAAGTTGCTTTTCGGCCTACTCATGGCCTCAAGGAAGCTGCGCCATTACTTTCAAGCACATGAAATCACAGTTGTCACTCGCTTTCCGCTGAAGAGGATCTGCAGAATCCGAAGCAGCAGGATTGTCGAGTGGGCCTTTGGAATTGTCAAGCTTTGGCCTCAAGTTTGAAAGTACTTCAACTATTTGAGCCGGCTTTGGCAGAATTTATAGCAGAATGGGCGCCAACACGGATGAAGAAACTCGGAAGGAGCATCCCGTCAAGGAAGTGAGCAAAGAATGGATCATGTACTTTGATGGTGCCTTCTCGCTGCAAAGGCGCCCGGTCTTGAGCGTACTACTCGTCGCCCCACCAGAGAGCACCTCAAGTATGTGGTCCAAATGCACTTTCCCAAGGAGCAAGCAACAAATAATACTGCAAAGTATGAAGGCTTTCTTGCCGGACTCAGGATAGCAGCAGAGCTTGGGATTAAGAAGCTTATTGTCAGGGGTGACTCACGACTTATCGCCCGCCAAGTCAACAAAGATTACGAGTCCGTTGATGGAAGCATACATTGATGAAGTGAGGAAGCTAGAGGAGCATTTTGACGGCCTGCAAATGGAACATGTTCCAAGAGCTCGAGAATGACATTGCGGATGGCTGTCAAAATGTGCCACGCTTAAATTGCACAATGGAACCAGGATTTTTGTGCTCAAGTCGACTCACCATCCGTCACACCATCAAGCTCGGACAGAGCAAGAAGAGAAAGTTGCTGCGGGCGACCACTTTCAGCAGAGCTCCCGAGCCGCCGCCAAGAAGGTTCCAGGACAAACACAGAAAGTCTTGAGGAGCGATCCGCTCGACAAGCCCGTGGCTTGCTTCATTGGAAGCGAGCGCTCCCGACAAGTTGTGTCCCAACACGCTTGCCGGGGGGCATCACGCTCCGGCAGGATCCCAGATTCTTGCCATAGAAGCGGATGTTCCCGCAGCTACATTTGCGCCTTTAGTCCTTGTTGTCGAGCCACGAGCTCCGGCATGAAACGCAGCAGATCGTCCGTTTCCTTGAACGGAGAACTTCCGAGGAGCAAGAAAGCAGAGAAAGTAGCCCGGCAATCGAGTATGTACCAGTTTGTCGATGACATACTGTACAGAAGAAGATTCAATAGAGTGAAATTGAAGTGCATTTCCTGGGAAGAAGGACAAGAGCTGTTGGCAGAGATCCATGGAGGCATATGTGGCCACCACATTGGCACAAGAGCACTTGCCGGCAAGGCTTTCCGGCAAGGCTTCTTCTGGCCGACAGCCCTCCAGGATGCAACTGCACAAGTAACCAAGTGTGAAGCGTGCCAGTTCCATTCCAAACAGATTCATCAACCAGCTCAAGCTCTCCAAACAATCCCTTTATCCTGGCCATTTTTCGTGCGGGGCTCGACATCCTCGGCCCCTTTCCCCGAAGCTGTCGGGGCTTTGAGTACTTATGCGTTGCAATCGACAAGTTCACAAAGTGGCACGAAGTGGAACGATGAGGAAGATAACAAAGTCGGCGAGTCAAGTTCTTCAGTCAATTGTTTGCCGTTTGGGGTCCCTAACGGGATCATCACCGACAATGGCACGCAATTCACGAGCCGCTGTCGTCCAAGATCTTGGCACCAAGATCTCGCCGGCTCGTTGCTCACCCGAGAAGCAACGGTCAGCGAGAGGGCAACGCTGAAGCGCTGCGCGGGCTCAAGACGAGAACTTTCGACAGGCTACACAAGTGCGGAAGAAATTGGATCGGCAGTTGCCGGTGGTTCTTTGGTCGTCAGACGGCGCCAAATCGAGCCAGCGGCGGACACCCTTTGCTCTTGTCTACGGAGCAGAGGCAGTTCTCCTCACGGAACTCGTATACGGATCACCACGAGTGCTCGCTTATGATGAGCTTGAGCAAGAGCAGCTGCGACAAGATGACGCGCTGCTCCTCGAGGAGGATCGTCTTCAGGCTGCTGTGCGAGCTGCTCGTTATCAGCAAGCTTTGCGCCGCTATCATAGCCGCAAAGTTAATGCCAGAAGCTTCGAGGAAGGCGACCTTGTTCTTCGGCGTGTTCAATCCGCCAAGAATTCAAACAAGTTGGCCTTGAAGTGGGAAGGCCCTTATCGGGTGAAACGAGTCACTAGGCCCGGCGCTGTCCGCCTTGAGACCGAAGATGGCATTCCGGTGAGCAACTCCTGGAACATAGAGCATCTTCGCAAGGTTTACCCATAAGGCGCGGTTGCCGGACCCATTCCGGCAACCACCTTTTGTACAAGCCTTGCCGATGTCGCATGTAACCCTTTGTACAAAGCCGGGCGCAGCTCCCGTGCGTAAATAAAGTTTATGTGCCTCGCACATCTTGTCAAATTTAATGCATCTTTCTTTTTTTTGCATCTATATCTGACACTTTGTGCAGCACTTACCCCCGGTAAGCAATAGCAGACCTTGAGGTTCCGTGTCATTATTTTCTCTTCTTTCTTCTCAAAAAGAAGACTCCTCCGCCCACAAGTTCTCCGGGGGGGGGGGGGGGGAAGGGAAGATAAAGATGTGGACCAGGCGTCGTTCAAAGGAATCTAACCTTGCCGGGACACAGACGACAGAAAAGCTAAGTTGCCAAAGTTCGAGCTTAGCCAATTTTAATTTTTTTAGTTATATTCCTTGAACGTTCGTACCTTGTATGGAAAACCTGTGCGCGGAGGAATCGACTCGCGGCTAAGTTGCGCCCTTGATTTGTTTTCGAATCCGCTCAACAATACAAGCGAGCGGCAACTAGTCCCGACAAGATTTCTTGCCGGAGGCAGCACCGCCAGCGGGCTGCTGATGTTCCACACTCAGCAAGTGTGCTCGCGCCGGCAAGTTCCCTCAAAGCGTAGGGTAAAAGCATACAAGGGATGTAACAGAGTAAAGGAAATAACATAGCAAGCAGTACCCAGAATAAAGTTATATTACAAGAATGACTTATTATGGCACTGACTAGATTGTTCTCATAACTGGAACGGCAGCAGCAAGAAAAAGGGAGAAGAAGGGCGGCCTAATCCACGCGCTCGCCGTCGACCCTCCTGACCTCGTTCACCTTGTCCACGATGGGTGCGACGACGGCCCTGAGCTCCTCAAGATCAGCATCCTCCGCAGACTTCTTGGTGGCCGGGGAGAGGTCGAGGCTCGGGTTGCGGAAGAGGACCTTAACTAGCACCTTCTCCAAGACCTTGGCGCAGTTATGCGCGACTTCGTCCGCCGACTTCTTGGGATCCTTTCCGGAGTTCTTTGGAGAGCCGCTGCCACGCCTTGAAGAAGAGAGTGAGCTTGGCGCTGGCTGGAGGTTCTCGTTGGTAGAGTACCGAAGCCCGCCAAGTCCAACTCCGCCAACTCCTCGTCGATGACTGCAGCGATGTTGACGAGGCCCTCCGTCCAGAGCTCCACTATGGCCTGAAAAGTGTTCTGACTCTCGGCGGCCCTCGTCAGCAGCTCTTCGTTGCCCTTGAGCTCCTTTCTCAAGTCGTCTTCTCGCTTCTTGGCGGCGTCCAGCGTCCCCGCCAAGGTGGCCAGTTTCAGCTCCAGATCCGCACTTGAGTCTTTGGCGGCGTTCAGCTCCTTGATCTTCTCGGCAAGCTGGACTTGCAGCTCGCCATGGGCGCGTGCATCCTTCTGGCGTTCAAGGCTGGAGTGCGGCAAGCTCTTCGCTCTTCCTTTTCATGTCCGCCTCGGCTGCGTCACCTTCGCCTCTAATCCCTTCTTGGCGGTCTCGGCGGCGCGGTGGCATCCTTTGCCTCCTTGAGTGCCCGCCAAGTGATTGCTCCCTGACGCCTTGAGCTCCTCTTCGTGGCTGTCAAGTTCACCTTCTTCAGATCAGCTCACCGTCCCGCTTGGACGGCTCCTCGGCGGCGAGCCTCTGCTGCTCTTCGCTTCAGCCTTCTCGGGATGAACGCCTTCTTCGCCTCGTCGAGCTGCGCTCTCTCCTCAAACAATGGACCGGAGGGCCTCTGGTTCCGCTCTTGAGCTCCTCCGCGTGTTTTCTATGTCAACTCCCTTCAAGACGACAAGCGCTTCCGGGACTCAAGCTTCGCTTGCGGGCGATGATAAGCGACACCAGCTGGAGCAGTTGCTCCTCCTCGGACTCGCCGCCGCCGCTTGCCTTTGCTGACCACTTTGCCAGCCCAGCAGAGCAAGTACTTCCCGTCAAACTCCTCCCCTTCCACCGGCGCCACAGAGCTCGGCGCCGGGGAAGCTTGATGTACGCCCTCGCCGGCCTTCAAACGCTGGCGCTGGTGGGGGCTCGTCGAGCCGGTGCTACATCGGCGGAGAGGGTCGGCCAGACGGTGTAGCGCCTAAGCGCTCCTGCGTCCTTCGGGTCATCAGTGCAATCGCCGGACCCCTCGCCAGCTCCTGCGCTAGCGGTCTTGGCGGCTTCCTCGTCGGTGGGTTCATCAGCGCCGGCCTCTTTCTCGCCAGTGGTGGCACCTTCGGTGTTGCCACGTGCGCCTTCCTCGCCGGTGGCCTCGGTGTCCATCGGGTCTGCGAGAGGTGGATCTGAGGGTAGGAAGAGGGAGGAAAAGTCAAGCAAATATCCAAAAGAAGAAAGAAGATCAAAAGAAGAACCCAAGGGAAGATCCCCGACAAAAAGGGTTACCTGTGCTGGGCTCCGTGACCATGGGCTCCTCCACCAGGGGCTCACTGGTTCCACCCCTTGCCAGGGACCCCTCCCTTACCAGGGGCTCATCGATATGGCAGAATTTATAGCAGAATGGACGCCAACACCGGATGAAGAAACTCCGGAGAGGAGCATCCCCGTCAAGGAAGTGAGCAAAGAATGGATCATGTACTTTGATGGTGCCTTCTCGCTGCAAGGCGCCGGTGCAGGCGTACTACTCGTCGCCCCCACCGGAGAGCACCTCAAGTATGTGGTCCAAATGCACTTTCCCAAGGAGCAAGCAACAAATAATACTGTAAAGTATGAAGGCTTGCTTGCCGGACTCAGGATAGCAGCAGAGCTTGGGATTAAGAAGCTTATTGTCAGGGGTGACTCACAGCTTATCGTCTGCCAAGTCAACAAAGATTACCAGAGTCCGTTGATGGAAGCATACATTGATGAAGTGAGGAAGCTAGAGGAGCATTTTGACGGCCTGCAAATGGAACATGTTCCAAGAGCTCGAGAATGACATTGCAGATGGCTGTCAAAATGTGCAGCGCTTAAATTGCACAATGGAACCGAGGATTTTTGTGCTCAAGCTGACTCAGCCATCCATCACACCATCAACTGGACAGAGCAAGAAGAGAAAGTTGCCTGCCGGCGACCACTTTCCGGCAGAGCTCCCCGGAGCCGCCGCTAAGAAGGTTCCCAGGACAAACACAGAAAGTGCTGAGGAGCAGTCCGCTCCGACAAGCCCCAGGGCTTGCTTCATTGGAGCAGACGCTCCCGACAAGTTGTGTCCCAACACGCTTGCCTGGGGGCATCACGCTCCGGCAGGATCCCAGATTCTTGCCATAGAAGCGGATGTTCCCGCAGCAACATTTGCGCCTTTAGTCCTTGTTGTCGAGCCACAGGCTCCGGCATGGGCACGGCAGATCGTCCGTTTCCTTCAGACAGGAGAACTTCCCGAGGAGCAAGAAGCAGCAGAGAAAGTAGCCCGGCAATCGAGTATGTACCAGTTTGTCGATGACATACTGTACAAAAGAAGATTCAATAGAGTGAAATTGAAGTGCATCTCCTGGGAAGAAGGACAAGAGCTGTTGGCAAAGATACATGGAGGCATATGTGGCCACCACATTGGCACAAGAGCACTTGCCGGCAAGGCTTTCCGGCAAGGCTTCTTCTGGCCGACAGCCCTCCAGGATGCAACTGCACAAGTAACCAAGTGTGAAGCGTGCCAGTTCCATTCCAAACAGATTCATCAACCAGCTCAAGCTCTCCAAACAATCCCTTTATCCTGGCCATTTTGGTGCGGGGCTCGACATCCTCGGCCCCTTTCCCGAGCTGTCGGGGCTTTGAGTACTTATGCGTTGCAATCGACAAGTTCACAAAGTGGCCGAAGTGGAACGATGAGGAAGATAACAAAGACATCGGCATCAAGTTCTTGGTCAATTGTTTGCCGTTTCGGGGTCCCTAACAGGATCATCACCGACAATGGCACGCAATTCACGAGCCGCACCTTCATGCAATCGTCCAAGATCTTGGCACCAAGATGCGCCGCTTCCGTTGCTCACCCGAGAAGCAACGGTCAAGCGAAGAGGGCAACGCTGAAGTGCTGCGCTGGCTCAAGACCAGAACTTTCGACGAGGCTACACAAGTGCGGAAGAAATTGGATCGGCGGTTTGCCGGTGGTTCTTTGGTCGTCGGGACGACGCCAAATCGAGCCATCGGCGGACACCCTTTGCTCTTGTCTCACGGAGCGAGGCGGTTCTCCTCACGGAACTCGTATACGGATCACCACGAGTGCTCGCTTATGATGAGCTTGAGCAAGAGCAGCTGCGACAAGATGACGCTGCTCCTCGAGGAGGATCGTCTTCAGCTGCTGTGTGCGAGCTGCTCGTTATCAGCAAGCTTTGCGCCGCTATCATAGCCGCAAAGTTAATGCCAGAAGCTTCGAGGAAAGCGACCTTGTTCTTCGGCGTGTTCAATCCGCCAAGAATTCAAACAAGTTGACGCCAAAGTGGGAAGGCCCTTATCGGGTGAAACGAGTCACTAGGCCCGGCGCTGTCCGCCTTGAGACCGAAGATGGCATTCCGGTGAGCAACTCTTGGAACATAGAGCATCTTCGCAAGGTTTACCCATAAGGCGCGGTTGCCGGACCCGTTCCGGCAACCACCTTTTGTACAAGCCTTGCCGCTGTCGCATGTAACCCTTTGTACAAAGCCGGGCGCAGCTCCCGTGCGTAAATAAAGTTTATGTGCCTCGCACATCTTGTCAAATTTAATGCATCTTTCTTTTTTTTGCATCTATATCTGACACTTTGTGCAGCACTTACCCCCGGTAAGCAATAGCAGACCTTGAGGTTCCGTGTCATTATTTTATCTTCTTTCTTCTCAAAAAGAAGACTCCTCCGCCCACAAGTTCTCCGGGGAGGGAAGATAAAGATGTGGACCAGGCGTCGTTCAAAGGAATCTAACCTTGCCGGGACACAGACGACAGAAAAGCTAAGTTGCCAAAGTTCGAGCTTAGCCAATTTTAAATTTTTTAGTTATATTCCTTGAACGTTCGTACCTTGTATGGAAAACCTGTGCGCGGAGGAATCGACTCGCGTCTAAGTTGCGCCCTTGATTTGTTTTCGAATCCGCTCAACAATACAAGCGAAGCGGCAACTAGTCCCGACAAGATTTCTTCGGAGGCAGCACCGCGGCCAACTTGTTGATGTTCCGTGACTCAGCAAGTGTGCTCGCGCCGGCAAGTTCCCTCAAAGCGTAGGGTAAAAGCATACAAGGGATGTAACAGAGTAAAGGAAATAACATAGCAAGCAGTACCCAGAATAAAGTTATATTACAAGAATGACTTATTATGGCACTGACTAGATTGTTCTCATAACTGGAACGGCAGCAGCAAGAAAAAGGGAGAAGAAGGGCGGCCTAATCCACGCGCTCGCCGTCGACCCTCCTGACCTCGTTCACCTTGTCCACGATGGGTGCGACGACGGCCCTGAGCTCCTCAAGATCAGCATCCTCCGGCAGCTTCTTGGTGACGTGGGAGAGGTCGAGGCTCGGGTTGCGGAAGAGGACCTTAACTAGCACCTTCTCCAAGACCTTGGCGCAGATTGTGCGCGACTCGTCCGCCACCTTCTTTGGGATCCTTTCCCGGAGTTGCTGGAGAGCCGTCGCTACGCCCTTGAAGAAGAGAGTGAGCTTGGCGCTGGGCTGGAGGTTCTCGTTGGTAGAGTACCCGAAGCCCGCCAAGTCCAACTCCGCCAACTCCTCGTCGATGACTGCAGCGATGTTGACGAGGCCCTCCGTCCAGAGCTCCACTATGGCCTGAAAAGTGTTCTGAGTCTCGGCGGCCCTCGTCAGCAGCTCTTCGTTGCCCTTGAGCTCCTTTCTCGAGTCGTCTTCTCGCTTCTTGGCGGCGTCCAGCGTCCCCGCCAAGGTGGCCAGTTTCAGCTCCAGATCCGCACTTGAGTCTTTGGCGGGCGTTCAGCTCCTTGATCTTCTCAGCAAGCTGGACTTGCAGCTCGCCATGGGCGCGTGCATCCTTCTCGCATTCGCGCTGGAGTGCGGCAAGCTCTTCACTCTTCCTTTTCATGTCCGCCTCCAGCTGCGTCACCTTCGCCTCTAATCCCTTCTTGGCGGTCTCGGCGGCCGCGGTGGCATCCTTTGCCTCCTTGAGTGCCCCGCCAAGTGATTGCTCCCGGACGCCGAGCTCCTCTTCGTGGCTGTCCAAGTTCACCTTCTTCTGTATCAGCTCACCGTCCCGCTTGGACAGCTCCTCGGCGACGAGCCTCTGCTGCTCTTTGGCTTCAGCCTTCTCCAGGATGAACGCCTTCTTCGCCTCGTCGAGCTGCGCTCTCTCCTCAAGCAATGGACGGAGGCCTCCTCGGTTCAGCTCTTGAGCTCCTCCGCGTGTTTTCTATGTCAACTCCGCTGCGCGACAAGCGCTTCCCGGGACTCAAGCTTCGCTTGCCGGGCGCGGTAGAGCGACACCAGCTTTCGGAGCAGCTGCTCCTCCTCGGACTCCCCGCTGCTGCTGCTTGGCCTGTCGACCACTGCCAGCCTAGCAGAGGCAAGTACTTCCCCATCAAACTCCTCCCCTTCCACCGGCGCCCTGGAGCTCGACGCCCAGGGAAGCTTGATGTACACGCCCTCGCCGGCCTTCAAGTACGCGCCTGGCTGGGGCTCGTCGGAGCCCGGTGCTACATCAGCGGCGGAGGGGTCGGCGGACGGTGTAGCGCCTAGCGCTCCTGCGTCCTCCGGGTCGTCAGTGCAATCGCCGGACCCCTCGCCAGCTCCTGCGCTAGCGGTCTTGGCGGCTTCCTCGTCGGTGGGTTCATCAGCGCCGGCCTCTTTCTCGCTAGTGGTGGCACCTTCGGTGTTGCCACGTGCGCCTTCCTCGCCGGTGGCCTCGGTGTCCATCGGGTCTGCGAGAGGTGGATCTGAGGGTAGGAAGAGGGAGGAAAAGTCAAGCAAATATCCAAAAGAAGAAAGAAGATCAAAAGAAGAACCCAAGGGAAGATCCCCGACAAAAAGGGTTACCTGTGCTGGGCTCCGTGACCATGGGCTCCTCCACCAGGGGCTCACTGGTTCCACCCCTTGCCAGGGACCCCTCCCTTGCCGGGGAGCGATCCCTTGTCAGAGAAGCGCCCCTCGGTGGCGTAGTCGAAGCAGACAGCACCTCCGGGTCGGCCTCCGGTTGCTCCTGGTGGGCTTGTTCTGCTCCTATATACCAATGAGTCAACAATCAAGATGTCAGCAAGAGAAGAAGCACCCATGCGCGCCCCACAGCGGGAAGTAAACCAAAGCACTTATGCTGGGGGCTGCTGCGAGGAGAAGGGACCGGGTCCGTCAAGGTGGTCTCGGACGTATCTTCTGCCGTCACAGCAGGATCGTCCTCGATGTTAACCACGGGGACCTTGGCCCTCTTAGATACAAGGCAAACAACAACAAGGATCAAAGAAAGACAAG
The DNA here is from genome assembly GCA_021437245.1 of Aegilops speltoides. Taxonomy (NCBI): domain Eukaryota; kingdom Viridiplantae; phylum Streptophyta; class Magnoliopsida; order Poales; family Poaceae; genus Aegilops; species Aegilops speltoides. The sequence continues at coordinate 412,749,172 of CM038144.1, forward strand.
TACAGTAAGGAGAAAGCCTTACTCCTCCTCATCCTCCTCCTCTTCGTCGTCATCGGAGCTCAGCGCGGTGAGATCGAACTCCGGTACCCTCTCTGCGCGGTGTGACGGAGGAGTAGGCTCCCTTCTGCGCTTGCCGGGGGCTGCGGCAGGAGCAGGCATGGCGGCCCGGGAAGACCCCGCCTTAGTTGCCGGCGCAGCCTGGGACCCTCCCGCGGCAACGGTACTTGCCGCGGCGGAGCGTGTCCCACGGCGCCGCGGCTGCGGGTCGGCCTGCTCCGCTGCCATCTCTCCAACTCGATGGAGGCGCCTTCTTGGCTAGAATTGGGGCTGTCTTTGAGGGCCCGCTTATGCAAGCTGCTCGAGACGGCTGGCCACTCTCGCCCTTGGCGGGCTCGCTCGTTCCGGCCTCGCGCTCCCCTTCGCCATCGACCTCCCCGGCAAGATCTTCCCGGCCGGCGAGGCTTGCCGCCTCGGTGCATCCGCCTTCCCGGTGAAGCCAAACTCGCCCAGCGGCGCTGCTTCGCCGCCTCTTGACCTGCTTGGCGATATCGCCATCTCGTTGTCGGTGGTGGCACGGGTGAGGAGCTTACGCCGTCGGAGTTGACCGCCACCTCCGCCAAATTATCGAAGAATTGCTGCACGACCTCGGCGGCGGGCTCTATCAATTTGCACTTATCCGTGCGAAGTCGCAACTTTGGCATCATTCTTGCGAGATGCTATCGCGCTGGGAGTTGTTGCACAAGGGGCGACGCTCGCGGCAACTTGAACCACTACGGATGGTTGGCGTCATGCTTGAACATCTCCCTCAAGCATCGCGTCAAGCTCGTAACCGTGAAGTTGAAGTTGAGGCACGGACGCAGCCTCATGATATCCGCTTGGCCGCCAAACAGCGGCGGGCCTCCCCTCTTTGCGAAGCGGCGCGACGGCGAAGAAAATCCGCGCCAACTGCCCCTGTTGTGAGTCCGGCATGCCTAAGCCGGAGGATTCGGGTGGTGGCGATCGTCAGCTTGGCGTCATCTGGCGACAGAGCACCCCAGTCGCTGCCACTCACCACCCGGGTCTGGCACAGCTTGGTGAATGGCGGCGGGTTGGCATCACAGATCCAGCACCACTCCGCCCTCCACTCGTCCCACTTGCTGCGGAGCTCGCCCGTCAAGTACACCTCCTTCATGCCCATCCGGGAGGTCCAGGCGATTCCGCCGGCCAGTGGTTCCCCTTTCTTGGCCCGAGGGGAGAAATAATGACAGAAAAGAGCAACATTGGGGAGGATGCCAACAAAGTTCTCGCAGAGGTGTGCGAAAACCGCCATTGTCAGAACGGCGTTGGGGGTGAAATCAAGAAGATGAAACCCGTAGGTGTTCATGATGTCGCAAAGAAAATCGGAAAAAGGTGGGCAGAGCTCATAATAGAAGAACACAGGAAGAAGTAGTACCCTCTGGGGCACTTTTTCGATTTGGAAGCCTCGGCGAAAGCACCGGTGTCTTGCGGATGCGCCGCGTCTCCGTCGACCAAAGAGGTAGAACTCCGCCCTTGGCGCCTCGGGGTGAGCTCGGGAGAAAAGCACATGCTTCTTCTTGGCGCCTCGAGCTCAGGCGCCTCGTCCGACCGCAGCCTTCAAAGCCTTCAGAGCCTTCGCAGCCTTCCGGTCTTGAGCCATGGCGGAAGCGATGGGGAAAGCGAAAGCGGCGGCGGCGGCGGCGGCGACGATGGGCGGAGCGCTTCTCTCTTCGACTCGGGAAGTGGAGGGCGGCGGAGCTTTGGAGGAAGGAACTGCAAGTGGCGAAAGTGGGGGCGGCCCGCTTCCTCCGCTTATAAACAGGGAATGCGAGCGTTACACATATCACGAGTTAAGTATTGACCACGTTCTCTCCACGACGCCGCAATTGACGTGCCGTTGCGAGAGAAGCGCGGTGGATCTGAGTGGGTTTTGTGGACCCAGGCGCGCGTGCGTCTGCCTTGTTTTGGGGCTGGCCCAACGCTTCGGCACCGTGTATGGCCGAGCCGGGGGCTCCTGTCGGTGTACTAAAGTAGGGGTACCTTAGTACCCCGAACCTGTGCACGGGCGGTTGCAGCACCCCATGGCGAGGCTCGCCGGGCGTCCGCCAAGACCCTCTGTCATTTCCATTTACTGCCATTCAAGAACAAAGTGTCAACCAAGTAGACAAGGCCCCGGCAAGAGGAGCTTGCCGGGAAGGACAAAGACCCCGGCAAGAGGAGCTTGCCGGGAAGGCCAACCAAGGCGCTTCAGAGAACTTGCCGCGACGCCCCGCGCGTCCCGGCAAGGCCCGACAGCCGGCAAGCTTGCCGGCACGACAAGAGAAGGGCCGCGGCGAGGCGCTTGCCGCGGCAAGGCTGCCACCCTGCACCCAAGCTCCAGCGCACCCAACGACGTGTCACCCTAGGGCCATCCCAGGAGCACGTGGCGGTATTTGTGCAGCCATGCGGAGCGAGGTGGCAAGCGGAGCTGACAAGGAGGCCATCGTGGCGATCGATGGCGCCCCTAACGATCGTTTCCTCGCCTTTGTTGGGCGACCAGACGGCATTAAATGCCCTTGTCCCTGCCGTCGAGTTAGGTAGGGGACACATTGGACTTGTTGTACCAACCTGCGTTTTACTCTTTTACCCCTCTTTCTGCGTTGCCACTGTCGGTGACCCCTTAGACTATAAAAGGGAGGCCCATGCGCGAGAGGAGGTTCGGTCCATTCGACACATCCAACACCACTACACACTCACGCTCTCGAGCAAGAACAAATACAAACACAAAGCAGCAGTAGGAGTTTTATCTCTCCGGAGAGCTCCGAAGCTGGGTCAAAACCCCCCGCGTGCCGTCGCCTCGATCCGCTCTGCGTGCGCCCTCCGCTCCCTCTCCGGACTAGAAGGGGCCCCCTGCCCCATAGGTGCTCGTGCCCGCAACGTACCACGACATAGTAGAACATGAGCCCTCTCACGAAAGGATCCGTCGAGAATCCTAAACCCCGACAGAGGTGGGATACAATGACGACATACTCGCCGGTCTCGGGGGTGGGGATGACCTGCCCTTCGGCGGGCAGCCTGTGCGAAATCTCGTAGGACAGGTACTTGGCTTCTCGCAGCTTTAACACGTCCTCCTCCGTGACGGAGGAGGGCATCCATCGGCCCTGAAGGTCAGAGCCGGACATTGTTGAAGGTCTGAAGCACTCGAATCTGGGGCTCTGGGTGTTGGCACTTGGAGCAAGAAGAGGATTTGATGGAAGATTGAAGAAAAGAGACGAGCCTTGGTCCTATTATAAAGAGGGAGAATACCCAGAGCCGTCTCCGCGACCGTTCGGGACTCGCCTTCGATAGAGGAGGCGTGGCGACGGGCGCGGTTGGGTTACCCACGTCCGTATTGATGAGAATCTCGGAATAAGGGAACACGATCCGCTCGACAAGACGTGCCAAGGAAATCGCTTCGCTAAACGCGCTGAGGCGGTATAATAAAAAACGATTCAAGTAAAGGCTTGGTAGTGGTGTGACGTCATGCCGCAAAATACGTCAATAGATTGAACTTGTGTACATATTATTCTCTCTACGGTGAAACGTGGAGTTTATTTTGCAGAGCCGGACACTATCCTGGTGTTCACAATCTTCTCTGGACTATTCAAAGGAGGAACCCGCCTTGCAATGCCGAACATTATCTTGCGCGGACTCATCATCATTGAAGCTAGGTTCAGTGGACTCTTGAGGAGTCTGGACTAGGGGTGTCCGGACAGCGGACTATCATCGTCCGCGGACTCCAAGACTACGAAGATACAAGATTGAAGACTCTGTCCCGTGTCCGGATGGGACTTTCCTTGGCGTGGAAGGCAAGCTTGGCGTCTGGATATGTAGATCTCCTACCATTGTAACCGACTACTGTGTAACCCTAGCCCTCTCCGGTGTCTATATAAACCGGAGGGTTTTAATCCGAGGACACAACATACATTACAACAATCATACCATAGGCTAGCTTCTAGGGTTTAGCCTCCTTGATCTCGTGGTAGATCCACTCTTGTAATACACATCATCAATATTAATCAAGCGGGGCGTGGGTTTTACCTCCATCAAGAGGGCCGAACTGGGTAAAACATCGTGTCCCTTGTCTCCTGTTACCATCCGCATAGACGCACAGTTCGGGACCCCCTACCCGAGATCCGCCGGTTTTGACACCGACAACTGGCAATCCACAATGGCTCTTGGATGCTCAGAACACGATGCCTAACCGGCTTGGGGATTCACAGTCCTCAAGTGTAACAAGTCTTTAGATCACGCAGACAGAAAGACTTCAGTGATGCCACACACTCTTTGGGCTTTGGGTGGTTTGGGCTTTGTCCTCGCAAGGAATCTCTCTCGAAAGCTTTGGCGGTGGGTTGCTCTCAAACGACAAAAGCCGTGTACTAACTCTGAGCAGCCACCAATTTATGGTGTAGGGGGTGGGCTATTTATAGCCATTGGGCAACCCGACCGGATTTGTCCGAAATGACCCTGGGTCACTAAGGAACTGACACGTGTCGCAACAGTCAGATTTCAAACACACGCGACAACTTGACTTGGGCTACAAGTAAAGCTGACTTATCCGACACAGGATAAGAGTTGCTCTCATTGTCTTCGCTCGAGGACATAGGATTTGGTTTGAGCATCACTTCAGTCACTCTGACTTTGTTCACTTGGACCCCACTTAACAGTGCGGTGGTCCCTATGACTCAACAAAGTAGAAAAGGAAACAACGAAACAACTAAGTCTTCGCACTCCATAGTCTTCACTCAATGTCTTCTCGTGTCATAGTCTTCAATGTGAATATCTTCACAGACCACCATAGTCTTCAATGTCTTCACACATTTTTGGGGGTCATCTACGGTAGGTAAACCGAATCAAGGAGGGACTACTACCTGTGTTATCCTGCAATTCTCACAAACACATTAGTCCCTCAACCAGGTTTGTCGTCAATACTCCAAAACCAACTTGGGGTGGCACTAGATGCACTTACAATCTCCCCCTTTTTGGTGATTGATGACAAACTGGTTGAAGTTTTCAACGGGGATAAAAGTATGTGAAATTGTAAGGATCAAGATATTGTCTTTATAGATGGCAAAAAGGCTCCCCTGAAGATGTGCATATTAATGTTTTGCGTTGGAATGCAAATGCACATGGCAGGTTGTACTTGTGGAGATCCCCATCAGGATCCGATTGAAGACTATCAACCTATGCTTCTCCCCCTTTTGTCAGTAAGGACCAAAAAGGTTTGAAGACATAGGCTCTACTCTTTCCCATGAGGAGTAGGTGAAGCAGCAGTATTGTCGTTGAGGTTTGGTGGTGCAGAAGAACTCGGTGCAGTGTTGACATGCGCAGATGTCGGTGGTGGTGAAGTAGCATCATTGGCTTCATCAATAACTCTGGCATTTACTGCGGCTGCGGACGAAGAGTACTCTGAATCTTCAAGAGACGGGGTTCAACATAAAACCGCATTCCTGGGAGGAGTGGAGTCAAACTTGAATCTTTCGTTGAAGCCATCGTCTTGAAGATCAGCTTCAGCACTGAGCAGTGTCAAACCCTTCCATGTCCCCTGACAGGTTTCGTGAGCGACAAAGGCGTTCTTGGTGCCAAGATTGCGAATGCGATTGATATCCACCTAGAGACTTTGCATTTGTCGCTTCTGCCAGTAATGATGCTTATCTTGCTTCTGATGCAAAGCCACAAGAAGCTCGCGGTCATTGAGCACACGGGATCGTTTGCGAGTTCTTGGAGCAATGGTGCTTTCTGTGGCTTCAGTACGTGCACGACGAGTGTTGCCGGCCAATGGATAAACACGAGAAGCAACCTGAACACCGTCAACATGCTGGGAAAAACTCTGACGATCTATATTGTGAAGATATAGGGCTTCCTTGGTAGGCTCTGGATAAATGGCTTCAATGGACATATCAACCTCTGGTAAAAATATGAGATGGTTACGAGCAGAGGGTTGATAGTCAATTGTAGAGTGGAGCTTGGTTAGACGCATGATCCAAGGAGCATAGAACTTCAGACCAAAAATGTCAGACCCAGATGGTGCAAACTGACGAATGAAGAAATCTTGAGTGTTGAAGCTTTTGCCATTGAGTATGTAGAAGACCAATGTCTTCATTGCACCTTCAAGCTTTGCTGAGGAGGAATGTCCCTTGATCGGCCATAGAGTTTGCCGAATAATATGATAGATAGTGCAGGGCAGATACTCTAGGTCTTCAACAAGGAATTCCTTGGGATACTCAGCATTCGGGGGCAGTGGCTTCATCATACTAAGCATCTGGCTCATGTTGGGCTCAGGCTTCTGAAAGATGCTCTCCAATGCATCACGGTGAAGCTGACAACCAGGTTCATAGAGTTCGCCTGGAGTGGAGAGGCTGTTAAGCTCAATGAGATCAAAGGCTTTGGCTTCATGATGAACGTTGCCCGTCATCCACTCAAGGACCCATGTCGTTGTATCCCTGTTGTAGCCGCGAATGTGGAGGGTTGCATAGAATTGCAGGAGAAGCTCTTCATTCCAATGTTCCTTGTCAGTGACAAACTCCAGAAGACAAGCATCACGAAAGCAGTCTTGGGCTTCTTTAAGGCAGGGCAGACCAGCAATGGCTTCAGTGTCCAGACGCATATGAGGAAATATGCGCTCCTGATTGTATAGAATGCAGGAGTAGTAGCTGCGCTACTGGTAGCTCTAGAACCGATCTGATGAGATGTTGCTTAATGAGCCTCTTGCTTCATGTGCCTAGTGATATGCTCCAAAACCCTCAACCACTTTCCCACTTCCACAAATGACCTAAACTTAAAGCCAAAATCGGTCACACCGATTCTTCCTATCCGGCGCCACCGATTCCAAAAGTCATAGCCACTGCCACAAACCCTAAGCAAATGGGTCTTACCGATAGGGATCTCGGTCTCACCGAGATGGGATTGTAATCTCTCTGTGTATGTCCATTACCAAAATCGGTCCCACCGAGTTTGAGCAATCGGTACTACCGAGATTACAATGCAAACTTCCTGGATTGACTCATTACCAAAATTGGTCCCACCGAGTTTGTGTAATCGGTCAAACCGAGTTTGCCTGACCAACTCTCTGGAAAGCTTATTACCAAAATCGGTCTCACCGAGTTTGTGTAATCGGTCTTACCGAGATTACGTTATGCCCTAACCCTAACCATATCGGTCTTACCGAGTTGCATTTCGGTCCCACCAAAAATCCTAACGGTCACTAGGTTTGCTAAATCGGTCCGACCGAGTCTATTGAATCGGTCCCACCGAGTTTGGTAAATTGTGTGTAATGGTTAGATTTTTTGTGGAGGCTATATATACCCCTCCACCTCCTCTTCATTCGTGGAGAGAGCCATCAGACTAAACCTACACTTCCAACTTACCATTTCTGAGAGAGAACCACCTACTCATGTGTTGAGGCCAAGATATTCCATTCCTACCATATGAATCTTGATCTCTAGCCTTCCCCAAGTTTCTTTCCACTCAAATCTTCTTTCCACCAGATCCAAAACCTATGAGAGAGACGTGAGTGTTGGGGAGACTATCATTTGAAGGACAAGAGCAAGGAGTTCATCATCAATGCACCATTTGTTACTTCTTGGAGAGTGGTGTCTCCTAGATTGGCTAGGTGTCACTTGGGAGCCTCCGACAAGATTGTGGAGTTGAACCAAGGAGTTTGTAAGGGCAAGGAGATCGCCTACTTCGTGAAGATCTACCGCTAGTGAGGCAAGTCCTTCGTGGGCGACGGCCATGGTGGGATATATAAGGTTGCTTCTTCGTGGATCCTTCGTGGGTGGAGCCCTCCGTGGACTTGCGCAACCGTTACCCTTCGTGGGTTGAAGTCTCCATCAACGTGGATGTACGATAGCACCACCTATCGGAACCACGCCAAAAACATCCGTGTCTCCAATTGCGTTTGAATTCTCCAAACCCTTCCCTTTACATTCTTGCAAGTTGCATGCTTTACTTTCCGCTGCTCATATACTGTTTGCATGCTTGCTGGATATATATTGTGAATGTTAAACTTGTGCCTAAACTCCACTTAAACTTAAGGAAACTTAAAAACTGCAACTTTGGTACTTAGTGTCTAATCCCCCCCTCTAGACACCTCTTCTCAAGGTCCTACAGGTGGTATCAGAGCATTGGTCTCCATTGCCTTGGTTTAATCACCATTGGAGGAAGATGGATGAGTATACTTTGGGGAGTCTTAGACATAGAGTGCCTATTCTTGATGGAGAGTATTTTCATGAGTGGAAAAATGAGATGCTTGTAATTTTCAATCAATATCATTTGAACAAGTACATTGCTAGCCCTTGTGCACCTTATGTTGATCCTATGCATCCTACCCATGATGAGTCAATTGACATGATTAGGAATCTTAGAACTGCCGAACTTATCATTAGAGGATTGCCTAGAAACTTGATTGGATGTTTGCCTACTTTTAAGTGTGCCTACGCTATATGGAAATTTCTTGAGGAACGATTTCCAGATTATTCCTTGAAAAATCTTGATGAAATTCTTCATAAGTCCATTGCTTTGAGTAAGATGAATACTAGTGATCCTATGTTTGGTGATCGTCTATTTGAGCTTACAAACCTTATGCGTGCCAAAGGAAATGTTGGCATAATTAGTGATATTATTTCCGAAGCTATAAAAATTCATAAGCAAGATCATTGTCAAACTCATTCTAATGAATCACCCTCTCTAGGACTTGATCCACCACATGACGATGTTGAACATGGATACTATGATGAGGATGATGATAGTGACTTTGATCTTGATGATGCAATGAGACACTTTGTTCTTATGGCAAATCTTCGGGGATATATGTCAGGAGGAAATGAATGGGTTCTTGATAGTGGATGTACCGATCACATGACCAGAGATAAAGACATGTTTCGTGAGCTTACTGATAATGATAGTCCTCGAAAGTATGTCACTTTCGGTGACAACTCAAAGGGTAAGGTGGCCATATCACATGATAGCTCCATACGAAATGTTATGCTCGTTGAATCTCTTGGATACAACTTACTTTCAGTATCTAGACTTGCTGATTTCGGTTTCAATGTTCTATTCACTGAAGTAGATTGCCAAGTGTTTCGTCGAGACAATCATAAAATGGTCTTTATCGGTGTGCGTAGAGCTGATCTATACATTGTTGATTTCACTGAAAAGGCTCAACCTAAAACTTGCTTCATTGCTAAATCCTCAAAAGGTTGGTTATGGCATAGACGATTAGGTCATGTTGGTATGCGAAACCTTGACAAGCTTATTAAAGGAAATCATATCCTTGGAGTTAATGATGTCATATTTGATAAGGATAGACTTTGCGGTAGCTTGTGAAGCGAGGTAAACAGGTTGGAGGAAGGCATCCCGTGAAGAACATCATGACCACAAGGAGGCCACTCGAGCTACCTCACATGGATCTTTTTGGTCCCAACTCTTACAAGAGTCTCGGTGGAAATTCTTTTGGTCTAGGTATAGTTGATGATTTTTCAAGATTTACGTGGGTGTTCTTTCTCGATGATAAATCGCAGGTCCAAAAGATCTTCAAAAACTTTGCTAGGAAGGCCCAAAATCAATTTGAAGTGAAGATCAAGAAGGTTCGCAGCTACAACAGAACGGAGTTCAAGAACGCAAATGTGGACACCTTTCTTGACGAAGAAGGGATTTCACACGAGTTCTCGGCTACGTACGCACCTCAACAAAACGGAGTTGTTGAGAGGAAGAACCGGACGCTCATCGAAATGGCGAGAACGATGCTTGATGAGTACAAGACGCCTAAGCACTTTTGGGCAGAAGCGGTTGAAACAGCTTGTCATGCAACAAATCGCTTGTATCTTCACAAGCTACTCGGCAAGACGGCATACGAGCTCCTCACCGGTAACAAACCCCAAGTTGGATACTTTCGAGTATTCGGCTCAAAGTGCTACATTCTTGATAAGCATCGTTGCTCTAAATTTGCTCCTAAATCTCATGAAGGTTTCCTACTAGGTTATGGCTCAAACTCTCACACTTACCGTGTCTACAACAATTTCACCTGAAAGGTTGAAGAGACGGTAGATGTGAAGTTTGATGAATCTAACGGCTCACAAGTAGAGCAATTGCCAATTGATGTAGGAGACAAAGATCCTTCGGAAGCAATCCAAGACTTGTCTATTGGCAAGGTCCGTCCAACGGAGGTGAAGGAGAGTACCTCGTCTGTCCAAGTGGAAGCTTCTACTTCACGACAAGGTGAACCAAGAGTTGATACAGAAGCATCCACAAACGGGACACACCAAGATGAAGAAAACGAGGAAGTACATCAAGATGAACGTCAACAACCTCCTTCTCCACCACGACAAGAGAACGACAACGCCAACAACGAAGAAGGCCAAGAAGAAGATCAAGATGAAGAAGATGTTCAACGAAGACCCAAGCAAAAGCTTTCACGAGTTCGAGCAAGAATTGCTAAAGATCATCCCGTTGAGCAAATCTACAATGACATTCAAACCGGGAGAATCACTTGCTCTAAAACTCGTTTAGCTAACTTTTGTGAAAACTATTCGTTCATCTCTAGCATTGAACCTATGAAGGTTGAAGAAGCATTGGAAGATCCGGATTGGATAGATGCTATGCATGAAGAGCTACACAACTTTGAGAGGAACCAAGTTTGGACATTGGTTGAGAAGCCTGACAACAACCACAACGTCATCGGTACGATATGGGTGTTTCGCAACAAGCAAGATGAAGATGGACAAGTAGTTCGCAGCAAAGCACGTCTCATCGCCCAAGGCTACACACAAGTCGAAGGTATGGACTATGGTGAGACTTATGCTCCCGTTGCTAGACTTGATTCCATTCGCATCTTACTTGCCTATGCTAATCATCATGATATCACCTTGTACCAAATGGACATTAAAAGTGCTTTTCTAAATGGTGAGATAGAGGAGGAAGTTTATGTTAAGCAACCTCCCGGCTTTGTCAATCCTAAGAAATCCAATCATGTTTACAAACTTCACAAAGCTCTTTATGGTCTTAAACAAGCTCCTAGAGCATGGTATAAATGCTTGACCAAGTTCCTTATTGAAAAAGGCTTTGAAATTGGGAAAATTGATTCTACTCTTTTTACTAAAAGGGTTAATGGAGAACTATTTGTGTGCCAAATCTATGTTGATAATATTATATTTGGTTCGACTAACCCTCATTTTAGTGAAAAGTTTGGGAAGCTAATGTCGGAGAAGTTTGAGATGTTTATGATGAGTGAACTCAAATTCTTTCTTGGGTTGCAAATCAAGCAAACTAAGGAAGGTACCTTTGTTTCTCAAACGAAGTACACCAAGGACTTATTCAAGAAGTTCAATATGCAAGAATGCAAAGGTATGTCTACACCCATGCCTACTAGTGTACATCTTGATTTGACCAAAGACAGTGAACCGGTTGATCAAAAGGTTTATCGCTCTATGATTGGTTCATTATTATATCTATGTGCTTCACGTCCGATATCATGCTAAGTGTGTGCATGTGTTCACGATATCAAGCTGCTCTAAAGAATGTCATCTTAAGGCCGTGAAAAGGATAGTGAGATACTTAATCCATACACCAAATTTTGGCATTTGGTATCCTAAGAGGCCTCTTTCGATCTTGTTGGCTATTCGACTCGGACTATCTGGAGACAAGGTTGATAGAAAGTCCACTTCGGGTACTTGTCCATTTCTTGGTAGATCTCTTGTGTCTTGGCCCTCCAAGAAACAAAACTCGGTATCCTTATCCACCGCCGAAGCTGAATATATTGCCGCTGGTTCATGTTGTGCTCAATTACTTTGGATGACGATATATGTGAGATATGTTCCATTGCTTTGTGACAATGAAAGTGCTATCAAAATTGGTCATAATCCCGTGCAACATTCTCGAACTAAGTATATTGAAGTTCGTCATCATTTCATTCGAGATCATGTTGCTAAGGGTGACATTGATCTTAAGCATGTTCGCACCGAAAAGCAATTAGCGGATATATTCGCTAAACCTCTTGATGAGAAAGTGTTTTGCAGGTTAAGATGAGAATTGAACATCATTGATGCTTCAAACTTGGAGTCGAAACTCCATTGGATATGTGCAAGACATGAACTTATGACTAATCCTTGATATTTTTCTCTTATGATGAAAATCTTATGTCTTGGATATATTTGTATCTTGCATGTTATCTAACCCATGTAGGTACTTGGTGGAACCAAATTCCATGAGATTCTAATCTACTCATATCTTGAACAATCTCTACATCACCAAGTCTCTACACTATGGTGGTTGAAAACAAGGAAGCACGGAACCATTCAAACATATCCTTTGACAAATTCTATGTTGAGCTTCATGATTGTCATTTTTGGATACACAAGTTCTCTTCCTTGCAAGAACTAACCCATGTAGGTAGATGGACTCGAATTCCAAGTGGTGCTCCAAATTCTTGATGAGCTACATCAACCTTGAGCAATCCACACAAGTTCAACTACATGGACAACACCACCAACCAAGGTATGTCATTCCATCTTAGAGAAGCTTTACTCCAAGTCATGAGCTAAAGCAACTCGACAAGATGTGAATACATTAAGATGCTTAAACGAAAAATGGCAACCCCATTTTGAGCTTAAACGACGAGTATGACCTATGATCAAGTGATCTCACTTGACTCCTAAGTCAATATACTCTAACATAGGTGACTTTGTCGCCGACCATCTCTAGATGAAGTTCTCTTGTGTTCTTTTCTGTGCTTTTGCATTTGTCTCATGCATATTTGTTTCCCCTTTCAAAAAAAACTTCATCTAGATTTCTTTCTATTTGCTCTGCATTTTCTGCATTCAAATTCCTTGCATATCTTTCAGTAAATTCCTTGCAAATCTTTGTGAGATCTTACTAGTCTAGTGAGCTGAGGTGACAAGTGTTTTCCCTGCGATGAACTTGGTTTCACCGATTTGTTGTTTTCGGTCCAACCAAATCCTTTCGGTACAACCGAAGCATACCTCTCGGTGCCACCGATTTCACAACAGGAAAAACAGTTTGCCACTTATTCTGATTTTCTTCTGATCCAGCTCCACTCAATGAATCTTGTCCTCTACAAGCATCACATTTTTATCATTGCTTTGTGCTGTGTCTCCAGGACCAAACCCATTCGACGGATTCTAGAAAGCCCTTCTTGGAAATTTATGTCAAAGGGGGGGAGAGAGAACATAAAAGCTTATCATTTAGAGAGAGATCACATCAAAGAAAGAGTTTATCACATTCTTAAGGGGGAGAGAGATCCTCAAGGGGAGAGAGATCTCCAGGGGGAGAGAATACCTAAGTAGAAGTATTTCTCAAGGATCCCAGATGCTTGGTGTTCAAGAGGAGAGATGCCCACATGTCTTCTTGAGGGGAGAGACATGTTCTTATGATCTTTTGTGTTTATTTGCATTAGCATGCATTAGCTCTGATCATCATTCATATCTTTCAGCTCTAATTTTTCAGCTTTGATTTTCTATTCCTTATCTTCTCCCAGTATCCCATGCTAGATTCAGGGGGAGTAAGACATCAAAGGGAAAGAAATCATTTAAACTCATTGCATATCTTTACTCTTGGGGACATGTCTAATCCAATGTGGTACTTAGTACTCACTCTCTACATGTCATCCCAATCTTGGTATTCTTGTGGTTTCTTCTGTTTGCTCTGGCTAGTAGATGTATCTGTGTTATCTAACCTTGTTTACGCAGGTTCATTTCATCCTAAGCCAACTCAAGACTTCAAGGTAAGTATATGCATCACAATCATGTGTATGAGGAATTCTTGCTGATGTACATACTGTTTGCAAGAAGGACTCATGGGCATGAAGGTATTTTCTTTAATATCCTTTGCTCTGATGCATATGGCCAAGATACATGTAACACATTGCCTGCTCTGTCATGGTTATGCTCTCACATGCTTCTATATTCCATATTCATACGATTGCATACATGTAGGGGGAGCCTATGTTTGTTACATGTCTTTCCAAAGCTTTACTTGCTATTCTTTATATCGTTATCTAAAGCTTTGATGTATGTTGTCATCAATTACTAGAAAGGGGGAGATTGAAAGCACAAGTGCTCCCTAGGTGGTTTTGGTAATTAATGTCAACATATCTCTTGTTGGACTAACACTTTTATCTAGTATGTTTCAGATAAGTTCAACAATGGAGTGGCATGGACTAAAGGATGTGGGAACTCCTTCAAGATGCTAAGGACAAAGGATTGGCTCAAGCTTCAAGCCCAAGACTCTACATTTTATATTTTAGTGATCCAAGATCACATTGAGTCTATAGGAAAAGCCAATACTATCAAGGAGGGATGAGGTGTTGCTTAATGAGCCTCTTGCTTCATGTGCTTAGTGATATACTCCAAAACCCTCAACCACTTTCCCACTTCCACAAATGACCTAAACCTAAAGCCAAAATCGGTCACACCGATTCTTCCTATCCGGCGTCACCGATTCCAAAAGTCATAGCCACTGCCACAAACCCTAAGCAAATCGGTCTTACCGATAGGGATCTCGGTCTCACCGAGATGGGATTGTAATCTCTCTGTGTATGTCCATTACCAAAATTGGTCCCACCGAGTTTGAGCAATCGGTACTACCGAGATTACAATGCAAACCTCCTGGATTGACTCATTACCAAAATCGGTCCCACCGAGTTTGTGTGTCAGTCAAACCGAGTTTACTGACCAACTCTCTGAAAGCTTATTACCAAAATCGGTCTCACCGAGTTTGTGTAGTCGGTCTTACCGAGATTACGCTATGCCCTAACCCTAACCATATCGGTCTTACCGAGTTGCATTTCGGTCCCACCGAAAATCATAACGGTCACTAGGTTTGCTAAATCGGTCCGACCGAGTCTATTGAATCGGTCCCACCGAGTTTGGTAAATTGTGTGTAACGGTTAGATTTTGTGTGGAGGCTATATATACCCCTCCACCTCCTCTTCATTCGTGGAGAGAGCCATCAGACTGAACCTACACTTCCAACTTACCATTTCTGAGAGAGAACCACCTACTCATGTGTTGAGGCCAAGATATTCCATTCCTACCATATGAATCTTGATCTCTAGCCTTCCCCAAGTTGCTTTCCACTCAAATGTTCTTTCCACCAGATCCAAAACCTATGAGAGAGAGGTGAGTGTTGGGGAGATTATCATTTGAAGCACAAGAGCAAGGAGTTCATCATCAACGCACCATTTGTTACTTCTTGGAGAGTGGTGTCTCCTAGATTGGCTAAGTGTCACTTGGGAGCCTCCGACAAGATTGTGGAGTTGAACCAAGGAGTTTGTAAGGGCAAGGAGATCGCCTACTTCATGAAGATCTACCGCTAGTGAGGCAAGTCCTTCGTGGGCGACGGCCGTGGTGGGATAGACAAGGTTGCTTCTTCGTGGACCCTTCGTGGGTGGAGCCCTGTGTGGACTCGCGCAACCGTTACCCTTCATGGGTTGAAGTATCGATCAACGTGGATGTACGATAGCACCACCTATCGGAACCACTCCAAAAACATCCGTGTCTCCAATTGCGTTTGAATTCTCCAAACCCTTCCCTTTACATTCTTGCAAGTTGCATGCTTTACTTTCCGCTGCTCATATACTCTTTGCATGCTTGCTGGATATGTATTGTGAATGTTAAACTTGTGCCTAAACTCCACTTAAACTTAAGGAAACTTAAAAACTGCAACTTTGGTACTTAGTGTCTAATCCCCCCCTCTAGAAACCTCTTCTCAAGGTCCTACAACTTCAGTGACGATGTTGATGGCCGCCGCATTATTCTCCACCTCCACTTGAGGAGCTGGAGGGTCGGGCACCGATACGTTCTCCTCGAGAACAACTTCTTGGTTGGTAGGGGAGTAACAACAAACTCTTCTTGTCTTTCTTTGGCTGATGCAGCCGGAATCTCTTCAGAAGGATTAGCTACGGACACAGGAACCGTCACAGAAGGATTGTCTTCAGGAAACACTTGACTTGCCACTGAGCTGGATTGGTTTGAATCCTCTTCTGTGATGGTTGTCATGGAGACCGATGGCCTCTGGCCTTTGCAAAGCCGTTGATACACGGGCGACGCTTTCGGGGATGGTGTGGTCTCCATGTAATTGTCGTCATTGACAATTGGACTGGGACCTTGCGTTGGTGAAGGACGGGGTGCACTTGGTGAGTCTTGAACTGGGGTTGCTGGTTGGGGGCGATCAGCCCATGGCTTCTCCCCCTTTTGTCAGTAAGGACCAAAAAGGTTTGAAAACATAGGCTCTACTCGTTCCCATGAGGCATCTTGTGAGATTGGCGTCAGAGGACGACCAATACTGATGGTTTCGCTGTTCGTGTGAACAGGCGATGATACCGTGTGGCGCTGGGTCTGAGGAAGGACTTCATCATCTCCTACATTGTCTTGAGGACCAATGTCTTCAGTCGCGATGGGGTCAACGACTGGAACATCTTGAGCTTCAGGAGCCTCTGTCGAAGCAGGCTCATGAACAATCAATCGACGCTCTTGATTTGCAGATGGAGGGGGAGCAAAAGCAATGGGTTCAACAACAAGGGGCTCTTTGGGAGCAGCCCGATCTCTCTTCTTGGTCTTCCTCTTCTTGAGGGGTGGTGCATCATCTGTGGTGTTCTTGGTTTTGCGCTTTCTGGCTTCGGCTTCATCTGCCTTGGTTTTCTGCTGATCTGAAGCCACAGTGGAGACTTTAGGCTTCGAGCCTGTCATGCTGGCTGGGAAGACAATGTGAGGTTCTTCCTGCCGTGGAGCTTCAGTATGGGCCACATTGTGCTTCTTCTTGTGCTTGGAAGCCATCTTGGGGTCAATACCAGGACGCCCAAGAGCCTTGCACTTTTCAGCTTTGTTGTAAGCCTGAACACACTTAGCAGCAAGAGTTTTCATGCGTTCTCTTGAGCCTTTGGCTTCCTCATGTTTCTTGTGAAACGGCTCCTTGAGGTCATTGATGTCGTGGGGAACGAGCACCTATGGGGCAAAGGGGCCCCTTCTGGTCCGGCAAGGGAGCGGAGGCCGCACGCAGAGCAGATCGAGGCGAGAGCACGCGGGGGAGATTTTACCCAGCTTCGGAGCTCTCCGGAGAGATAAAACTCCTACTGCTGCTTTGTGTTTGTATTTTGTTCTTGCTCGAGAGCGCGGGTATGCTGTGTTGTGGAATGGGTCGAATGAACCGAACCCAACTGCGGAACCAAAATTCCGAACCCCCCCAACCCCTTCTACGTGCGCATGGGCCTCCTTTTTATAGTCTAAAGGGGTCACCGACAGGTGGCAGCATAGAAAGAGGGGTAGAAAGGTAAAAACGCAGGTTGGTACAAGCTGCTACCTGTGATGTCCCCTACCTAACTCGACGGGGGGACAAGGGCATTTAATACCGTCCAGTCGCCCCCAACAGTGCAAGGAAGTGACCGTTAGGGGCGCCACCGATCGCCACGATGGCCTCCTTGTCAGCTTCGCTTGCCACCTCGCACCGCATAGCTGCACAACGCCTTGCCACGTGCTCCTGGGATGGTCCTGGGGTGACACGTCGTTGGATGCGCTGGAGCTTGGGTGCAGAGTGGCAGCCTTGCCACGGCAAGCGCCTCGCCGTGGCCGTTGTCTTGTCGCACCAGCAAGCTTGCCGCTCGCCGGGCCTTACCGGGACGCGCGGGGCGTCGCGGCAAGTTTTCTAAAGTGTCTTGGTTGGCCTTCCCGGCAAGCTCCTCTTGCCGGGGTCTTTGTCCTTCCTGGCAAGCTTCTCTTGCTGGGGTCTTGCCCTTCCCGGCAAGCTCCTCTTGCCGGGCCTTGTTTTCTCAGTTAATACTTTGTTCTTGAATGGCAGTAAATAGGGATGACGGAGGATCTTGGCGGGCGCCCGGCAAGCCTTGCCGCGGGACGCTGCGACTGCCCGTGCCCAAGTTCGGGGTACTAAGGTACCCCTACTTTAGTATAACCGACAGAGCCCCCAACTGGGCCATACAGTGCCGAAGCTGTTGGGCGGGCCCAAAACAGGGCATGGGCACACGCGGCCTGGGTCCAAACCAGATCTGACTCCGAATCCACCGCGTCCTCCCAAAACGGCAGGCATCAATTGCGGCGTCATGGGAGACGTGGGTGGCATGCGTGATTTTCGAGGCGTCCACCCCCGTGATCACGGGGCAGGGCGAGGTCACCTCATCCGTCGCTTCGGCTCTGCACCCCCGCCACGCGGCTCCCATGCGTTTGGGGTCGTGGGCGGTGGGAGTGGGAAACTGGGCCGTCGTGAGCGGAGGCAGCGGGTAGGCCCCGATTCTCTGCTCTTCTCGTGCCTTGATTGGCTGAGCGGGGAGGCCGAGCCCCCACATCGCTCCTTAAGAAGAGCGGAAGGGGAGCGCAAAAACCCGCACTTCCTCATCTTCTCCTTTCTTCAGCTTCTGATCCCCTTTCTCTCATCCGCCATGGAGGAAGGGAACCCTGGCCCTTCATCGGTGGCGGCGAGGGTCGCCGTGAGACAGCGCATCCCTCCCTATCCCGCGCCCGTGGTGGCAGAGCCAGCCACAAGGGGAAGGGGGAGGGGGCGTGGTCGTGGACGAGGTCGAGGGCGAGGACGAGACGCTCGCGGAAGAGGCGGACGGGGCGGCGCGTCAGCCTCGCCTCCGCCGGCGGTTCCTCTCCTCCCGGCGGTCCATACGGGGGACGACCCTTGCGAGTTCTTTGTCAGGCTGCGCCGGGCGCCTCGTCGTCATCTCCGGCTTCTAGCTCCGTTTGCGAGCGCGATGGAGCCGGAACCGCCCGAGACGCTGAGATTGCGCATGAGGGGCTGTGGGATCAGCGGCACGCGAGTCAGCGTTGTATCCCCAGCCCCCAATGTGATGTATCTTGACCGAGGGTGGAAGACATTCGCCCATATCCACAGCCTGACGGCGGGGTTTACCCTCCATTTTAAGTTAATGGAGGGCGACCTCCTCTCCTTTAAGGTCTTCGGGGACTCCGGCACTCGGGCGAGATGCTGTGTGGACAGCTCCTCCGATAGCAAAGACTCCCCCTCGGCGAGTGAGCGAGGAGGAGAGCGGCATGACGGCGTGGCGGCGGGCGACTAGGTGTCGGGCGTCGCCTCGGTCACCGGCGACCCCATCATCCGGGTCGCCGGCCCCTTGAACTCCCTGGGGTCGTCTCCTTGGGCGGCTGGCGTAGGGAGGCTGCGGAAGAGGAAGAGGGCTGGCGGCAAGGCCGTCAAGTTGGAGTACGAGGGCGTGGTGCCCTCGACAGCGTGCTGACGTCCTGCCGCCCCGTCTTCGAGCTCTGCTTCCGGTGCCGCCATCACCGCCCAGCCCCCGGACGGCCCCCGGGATGTTCTCTTGGTGTCTTCTGGCACTCGTAGTTCGCCTAGGCGCCCCTTTTGCCCTTCTCGCCTCCTTGACCTACCTCCTGAAACGAGGGATAGGAAAAGGATTACGGGCATCTTATCTTTTTAGCTTGTAAGCCTTCGGGCCTTAGCTGCATTTAAAACTTGTAATCCTCTCTTTCATGTTTTTCATCCTTTATGGACTGTACCCGAGTGGGATGTTTTTTAATGAAAAGGGGAAGCTTGCTATGTTATATCCTTTACTTGATTCCATCTCTTGTATGTTTTTACCCTACGCTTTGAGGGAACTTGCCGGTGCAAGCACACTTGCTGAGTGCGGAACATCAGCAGCCCGCTGGCGGTGCTGCCTCCGGCAAGAAATCTTGCCGGGGCTAGTTGCAGCCCACTTGTATTGTTGAGCGGACTCGCAACAAATCAAGGGCGCAACTTAGCCACAAGCCGATTCCTCCGCGCACAGGTTTCCCATACAAGGGACGGTCGTTCAAGGGATATAACTTCGCGTTCCCCAGTCCATAAGAGGATGCATGATGAGGGATGAAAAACTTATCTGATATCGCAGCCCCCGGCAACTCTAGCTTGCCGGGGATGAATCTTGGTGCTCGCAGCCCCCAGCAACTCTGGCTTGTCGGGACCCAGGTGCCGGCGCACCTTTTTCTCCTTTCCTTATTCTTGCCGCTGCTAGACGTGTTATAGGAACAATCTCTTAGAGCGCGGCAAGTTATTTACTGTAATATATAACTTTATTCTGGGCAAAGCTTGCTATGTTACTTCCTTTACTTGATTTCATCCCTTGTATGCTTTTACCCTACGCTTTGAGGGAACTTGCCGGCGCAAACACGCTTGCTGAGTGCGGAACATCAGCAGCCTGCTGGCGGTGTTGCCTCCGGCAAGAAACCTTGTCGGGACTAGTTGCAGCTCACTTTCATTGTTGAGCGGACTCGAAACAAAGTAAGGGCACAACTTAGCCACGAGTCGATTCCTCCGCGCACAGGTTTTCCATACAAGGCACGGACGTTCAAGGAATAAAACTTAGAAATTTAAAGCTTGGTCATGCTCAAACTTTGGCAACTTAGCTTTTCTGTCGCATGTGTTCCGGCAAGGCTATGCTTCTTTGAATGACACCTAGCCCACATCGTTATCAAGCTCCGACAACGAGGACTAAAGGCGCAAATGCTGCTGCGGGAACATTCGCTTCTACGGCAAGAATCTGGGATCCTGCCGGAGCGTGATGCTCCCCGGCAAGCGTGTCGGGACACAGCTTGTCGGGAGCGTCTGCTTCAACGAAACAAACCCTAGGGCTTGTCGGAGCAGACTGCTCCTCAGCGCTTTCTGTGTTGATCCTGGGGGCCTCCTTGGCGGCGGCTCCGGGGAGCTCTGCCGGAAAGTAGTCGCCAGTAACCAACTTTATCTTCTTGTGGTTGCATAGATTCATCCTTGCCGGAATCAGAACTTGTCGGGGGAGCCCCCTGCTTGTCGCTGGAGACCGCACTGCATTCGCGCCAGCGTGTTGACACGTACGTTGGCCTTGAGAGTCCCGCGACCCATCAGCTTGGCCTTGTTCCAACGCGAGCACAGTGCCAGGAGCATCGTGGCGTTGTCGATCCTGTACCTCCTGGGAGGCGTGCGGTGGATGTGCAGACGCTGAACCTTGCGGGGCCTTGTCCTTGGACCTGGTGACGACGCAAGTCCCACCGTCGGCGCCCGCTCCTCCGCCGGCGTCCACCCCACCGCCCGTTTGCTCTGGTGGCGGCAGGATGGTCGCAGACGGAGCGGCCACCTCCGAAGCCTTCTTCTTCGGTGGCATGTCGATGAAGATGTTGATGTAGTCGCGGATCAGATACGCACGACCTCGACGTCCCCCTACCTGGCGCGCCAAAGATGTCGTGGGGAACGAGCACCTATGGGGCAAAGGGGCCCCTTCTGGTCCGGCAAGGGAGCGGAGGCCGCGCGCAGAGCAGATCGAGGCGAGAGCATGCGGGGGAGATTTTACCCAGCTTCGGAGCTCTCCGGAGAGATAAAACTCCTACTGCTGCTTTGTGTTTGTATTTTGTTCTTGCTCGAGAACACGGGTATCTTTGTGTAGTGGAATGGGTCGAATGAACCGAACCCAACTGCGGAACCAAAATTCCGAACCCCCCCAACCCCTTCTACGTGCGCATGGGCCTCCTTTTTATAGTCTAAAGGGGTCACCGACAGGTGGCAGCATAGAAAGAGGGGTAGAAAGGTAAAAATGCAGGTTGGTACAAGCGCTACAAGCGATGTCCACTACCTAACTCGACGGCGGGGGACAAGGGCATTTAATGCCCGTCCGGTCGCCCCTGATGCAAAGGCAAGGAACCGATTAGAGGGCGCCACCGATCGCCACGATGGCCTCCTTGTCAGCTTCGCTTGCCACCTCGCACGCATAGCTGCACAGCGCCTTGCCACGTGCTCTTGGGATGGTCCTGGGGTGACACGTCGTTGGATTGCGCTGGAGCTTGGGTGCAGAGTGGCAGCCTTGCCACGGCAAGCGCCTCGCCGCGGCCGTTGTCTTGTCGCACCAGCAAGCTTGCCGCTCGCCGGGCCTTGCCGGGACGCGCGGGGCGTCGCGGCAAGTTTTCTGAAGTGTCTTGGTTGGCCTTCCCGGCAAGCTCCTCTTGCCGGGGTCTTTGTCCTTCCCTGCAAGCTCCTCTTGCCGGGGTCTTGCCCTTCCCGGGAAGCTCCTCTTCCCGGGCCTTGTTTTCTCAGTTAATACTTTGTTCTTGAATGGCAGTAAATAGGGATGACGGAGGATCTTGGGGGCCGCCCGGCAAGCCTTGCAGCGGGACGCTGCGACTGCCCGTGCCCAAGTTCGGGGTACTAAGGTACCCCTACTTTAGTACACCGACAATTGAGGATCACCTTGAATTTTTGGAAATCAACCACACTCAGCTTGGCCACATGCTTCTTGAGCTGTTCTTTCTCAAAATCAATCTTGTGTTTCAGTTCAACGATTCGCTGAGCCAGAGCCAGCTCAGGAGCAATGGCGCCTTGAAAGGAGACGCTGATGCCAATGGGGAGTTGAAGATCATCAAAGCTGAGATCTTGATTGTCGAACCATTCATCAATGAAATTTTGTAGGATATTCACATCAAAGTGGGGCAGATCATTGAAGATCTCCGCCTCTTGCTTGCTCTTGCTCAGCTGCTCAAGGGCATCATTGCCAAATTCTTCATCGGAAGACAAATCAATGGCTTCAGATTTGTTCCTCAGCACGGCAGCAGGTGTAAGTGCTTGACTCTCTCGCTGAACAGATTTCTTCTGTGGCTTCTCACACTTCTTGGAGATGCACGAGAGATCTTCAGAGGTGTTACTGGGAGTAGGAGGGGTAGTTGCCAATGGCTTCACTCGCGAAGCTTTTGGAGCAGCAGATGACTTTGAAGCTTTAGCCTTCTTTTGCTTCCGCGGATTTGGAGTAGGAGCTGGAGCTTCATCAGTGTCAGCATCATCGTCAGAATGATCCACTTTGGCACCTTGGATAGTAATGTGGGTGATGACGCCATCAAGGTTGTAGAAGGGGCCAATCCTATTCTGATTGGCTTCGCGGGTGCCATCGTCCCGCGGTGAGGAAGGACCAGGGTTGAAGTCAAGCCCTAGAGCCTTCTTGTTCTTTGCAGCTGAGTCTTTGGCGAACTGGTATTTGCGCTTGAACAGATGGTCCTTGAGGGAGTCCTGGACTAGGGGGCGTCCGGACAGCCGGACTATCATCGTCCGCCGGACTCCAAGACTACGAAGATACAAGATTGAAGACTCCGTCCCGTGTCCGGACTTTCCTTGGCGTGGAAGGCAAGCTTGGCGATACAGATATGTAGATCTCCTACCATTGTAACCGACTCTGTGTAACCCTAGCCCTCTCCGATGTCTATATAAACCGGAGGGTTTTAGTCCGTAGGACACAACATACATTACAACAATCATACCATAGGCTAGCTTCTAGGGTTTAGCCTCCTTGATCTCGTGGTAGATCCACTCTTGTAATACACATCATCAATATTAATCAAGCAGGACATAGGGTTTTAACTCCATCAAGAGGCCCGAACCTGGGTAAAACATCGTGTCCCTTGTCTCCTGTTACCATACGCCTAGACGCACAGTTCGGGACCCCCTACCCGAGATCCGCCGGTTTTGACACCGACATTGGTGCTTTCATTGAGAGTTCCTCTGTGTCATCACCAATAGGCTCGATGGCTTCTTCAATCAACAACAACGTCGTCCAGGGCAAGACTTTTCTCCCCGGACAGATCTTCGTATTCGGCGGCTTCGCACTGGGGGCCAATTCACTTGGCCATCTGGAGCGGATCAAAAGTTACGCCCCTGACCGTCAGGTCAGATTTGGAAGCCTAAACTTCACGGTTGACATCCGCGGGGACTTGATCTTCGACGGAGTCGAGCCATAGCCGGGCGTGCCGCACTGTCATGATGGGCATGATTTAGCTCTGCCACCGGACAGTGCCTTGGTGGCTGCACACGAATCCGCTCCGGCCTTCAGTCCGGAGCCGATCGCCCAGATCGAGGACCGGTGGCTGGACACCGCCTCGGGGGCTGCAACTTCCGCGGCGATGGAGCCGAACACTAACCTTGTCCCCTATAAAGCTCGTGACTCCAAGGTGTCGGATTCCCTGCCGGACTCCGAACCTCCTACGCCCCTGCCAATCGAATCCGATCGGGCGCCGATCATGGAGTTCACCGCTGCGGACATCTTTCAGCATTCACCCTTTGGCGACATCCTAAATTCGCTAAAACATCTCTCACTATCCGGAGAGCCTGGCGGACTATGGCGAGATGGTTGGGATGCGACGACGAAGAAATTCAAAGCCCACCCACCACCCACTTTGTAGCCACTGTCGACGATCTAACCGACATGCTAGACTACGACTCCGAAGACATCGACGGTACGGACGATGATGCCGGAGATGATCAAGAACTAGCGCTCACAGAGCACTGGAAGGTCACCCCAACCCATGATGTATACATGGTGGATACCCCAAAAGGAAGCGATAACAAGGACTAACGGGGCACGGCAAAGGGTAATCCCGCCGATAAACAACCAAAACAGCGACGCAGACGCCACCCTAAGTCCCGCCTCGACAACAACAACGCTCCTAATGACCCAGCAATAGAGCAGGGCAAGCCAGTGGACGACGAACACACAGTCAAGCAACCGTCCGAACAGGACGAATCGGATAATCAATCCATGCCCAGCGAAACCAACAGTCCAGACGACCTCACGCCAGACACACCACAGGAGAGTAAGAGCCTTCGGAAAAGACTCGTCGCCACTGCAAGAAGTTTGAAGAAGGAAAAACGGAAGCTCAAAATAGCGGAAGACATACTCAGAATGAGGTGTAGAAAAGTGCTCAAAACCGCAGACAAATACGGCAATGGCCATCAATCAAAGAGCTATCCGAAGCGCAAGCTGCTGCCAGAATTTGACGAGGAAGCCATAGAGCCTCCACAGTCAAAAAACAAAGAGGCCGCATGGCCGGATAGACGGCCAGATGATAAGCCAAAATCCACAAGCGGCGCCGCACACAAGCCGACTCATGATCCTGGGAAAACAGATGGCCCAGCCAGGTCGATTTACGGACCAAAAAAGAGGGCCCCAGGAAGCAACACAACACGCCAAGTGTCCGAAGACAGCGGTACACCCAAATACAGGGGCGCCGCACACCCACTATGTTTCACCAATGAGGTGCTGGATCATGAATTCCCAGCAGGGTTTAGACCCATAAACATAGAGGCTTACGACGGAACAACAGACCCTGGAGTCTGGATAGAGGATTACATACTACATATACACATGGCTAGAGGAGATGATCTCCACGCCATAAAATATTTACCCCTCAAGCTCAAATGGCCAGCCCGTCATTGGCTCAAAAGCCTCCCAGAAAACACTGTTGGAAGTTGGGAAGAGCTTGAGGACGCGTTTAGAACAAATTTTCAAGGGACTTATGTCCGCCCTCCGGATGCAGACGATCTAAGTCATATAACTCAACAGCCCGGAGAGTCGGCGCGCAAATTCTGGAACAGGTTCCTTACTAAAAAGAACCAAATAGTCGACTGTCCGGACGCCGAAGCCTTAGCAGCTTTTAAACACAATGTCCGCGACGAATGGCTCGCCAGACACCTCGGCCAAGAGAAGCCGAGGACAATGTCCGCACTAACAAGCCTCATGACCCGCTTTTGCGCGGGGGAAGATAGCTGCCTAGCAAGATGCATCACCAGCGACCCAAGTACAACCGAGATCAGAGATGGAAACAGAAAATCACGGTGCAGAAAAGATCAGCGCCGGAATAAAGAGAAAAGCCCAAAGAACACGGCGGTCAACGCCGGATTCAAAAGCTCGCGTCCAAACAACAAAACACTGCCTCTTAAGGACAAAAGTGATGAGCTATCCAACTTAAACAAAATTTTGGATCGGATATGTCAAATCCATAGTACCCCCGGAAGGCCTGCAAACCACACCCACCGAGATTGCTGGGTTTTCAAACAGTCCGGCCGACTCAACGCCGAACACAAGGGGCTCGACGCATCAAGCGAGGACGATGATAAACCCCATCCGCAGAGCACCGGAAAACAAAATACTTTCCCACAAGAAGTCAAAGTAGTAAACTCACTTTAAGTGATAATACGGAAAAACAATGCGGCACCCGCTAAAATGGGTCTCGCACGGTCCACCCCAGCGGAACCTCGAGATTGGATATCAAAACCAATCACTTTCGACCACCTGGATTATTCCAGAAGCGTTCCAAATGCAGGATGGACTGCCCTGATATTGGATCCTATAATTGACGGACTACAATTTACACAAGTCCTGATGGACGGAGGCAGCGATTTAAACCTGCTATATATCCAAACGCAATCCGCAAGTTGGGGATAGACCTTACTAAAATTCGACATAACCGCACTTCCTTTAAAGGAGCGATGCCAGGCCCTTACGCCAAGTGCACAGGCTCCTTATTACTAGAAGTTGTGTTCGGGTCACCGAACAACTTCCGACGCGAAAAACTAATCTTTCATGTCGTCCCATTCAAAAGTAGCTATCAAGCACTATTGGGACGAGAAGCTTTTGTCCGCTTCAACGCCATACCACATTATGCGTCTCTTACACTTAAAATGCCCGGTCCACATGGCATCATTTCATTACGAGGGTCATTTAAAGACCCCGGACACGGCTCGACGAGTCCGGCATAAATAAGCTAGGGGCTCCCTAACCGCACACCCCTTCACAAGGGGCTGTGCGTATAAGCAACAATGAGCTAATATAGACTCCGCTTTACTTATTTATTAATATTTTTCATATACTTTTTTTTCGCACGATTTCCTTTCAAACTAAGTTCCTCTCTTTTTACAGATGAACAACGTGCACACCCATCTAGGATAACGGCACAACGGAGACACAGGCGCAGACGTGCAGTAGGGACCCGTCGCAAGGATTCTTTTCGATTAAGACCTGCGTAAACCTTTTTTATCGCTCTTGTTGCTATAATCCCCTGGTTTCTCATTATAACCAGAGTGGAGCTCGACGCTTTGGCATCGCCGCATCGAGGACCTTGCCCGCACGGACACTAGGGGCTTAGGGCATTGCTTTGCCCATTATTATAAAGACCGAACACCTTAGGGAGTGTTGGCGCCTCGAGTTAGGCCTTATATGCATCAGCTCGAATCATGTCTTTGGTCAAATGTTGGGTTTGCCCGGCTCCGTGTTTTGCTGCCTTACGTTCAGATCATCGGCTAACGCGCACCGGGAGAATTATCTGCGATTGTGCCCCAGCTCGGGCCGGGCGAGCACCTCAAGAGAGAAAGCCGAAAACTGATCATTATGATACTGCGAGAGACTGGTCAACCACTCGATCGACCACGGAATGTTTAGAATTCTCGCTTTGACGAAGGACCGCTTTCGGTCAGCACACACGCGCCCGATTCGAGAGCGCGGTGCCCTGTGAGGCTATATTGTAGCCCCACCCTCGAACTCCAATGGCTAAGTGAAAGTGATAAAGCATCATAGTCCGGTTGCCTCGTTTGCTATGCTACCACCTCCTCAACAGGACCGAGACATCGGATTAAGTGTGACAATGTGCTATTTTTGCGAACACCCCCGCACCTTGTGCGTGGGGGCTGAAGCCAAAGACTGCCATCTTTCAGGTTATACACACGTATACATAAACAGCCGCATAGGAGATATTTCAATACTTGGAACGCACATGTATAAAAGCGATTACATCATAACCATTGTTTTACAAAATAAAACGTTCATTTGAACGTGACATTTTTCGAGCACTGCGACTCTATTACACGAGCACCACGCATAACTTCCCAAAATAGTGCTCGGCGGGTAACCGCTTTCGTCTCAACCACGGGTTGCAACAGCGGTAGCATCCATCTCTGTCCAATGTGTCTTCACACGGGCAAGGGCCATCCGTGCACCCTCTATGCAGGCCGACCGCTTCATCTCCTTGATATGCGGCACCGCCCCAAGAAATTGCTGCAATAAGCCAAAATAGCTCGTTGCCTTGGGCCTCTCTGGCCAGACATGAGTCACGATATCCGTCATGGCAAGTTCGGACAACCTATTCAGCTCAGCCCATTCGGCCAACCGATCGGTCAGCGGAAGTGAACGATCCGGACTATGGAATTGAGACCAAAACAGCTCTTCCGTCTTGTGATCCTTCTGACTCCGGAAGTGCACAACGGCATCTGCCGCACTTGCCGCTAAGTCCATATATGGATCCTCCGGACCCCACAGCTCGCCAAGCTGGGCATATTTTGGATCCGTAAACCTGCGGCGCAGCAGAAAAGGCTTACCAGCCACAATGTCTTCGGCTTGACGCAGCTCCTCATTCATAGCCTGCATTGCAGAACGGGCATCCTTGGCCTTGGCGGTGGCCTTCCCCAGGACTTCTCGCTCCGATAGGTGCTCCTTTTCAAGAGCCTCATTGCGGTCGGTAGCATCCTTCAATTTAACGGCCAGTTCGGCCATCTCTTCCCTGCTTCGGCAGTGTGCAGCCCTTTCGGCTTCTAACTCTTCGGCCACCCTCGAGGCAGCCGCATCACCCCTTCTGTCTTGCTCCTTGGCTTGAGCAAGTTCTTCCCGAAGGCTCTCCACAGCAGCAGCACCATCTGCGTCAAGCATAAATATTGTAAGAGGTGGGCTTTGACTCCCTTAATAGGTGACTGCGGGGAAACAACTTACCTTGCGACTCGTCAAGTCACTTGTTGACTAGCGCGATGTCCGCATCCGCAACATCGAGTTGCCGCATTAATTCAGCAACTCCATCAGTCCGGCTAGCCCCCGGACTATCCGCCACCTTCATAGGAAAGGCGACACTCAATACCTGTGATTTTGATCCTCGGCACGTTGTCGCTTTCGACAACCTACCGAGTCTCAGGGGCTACTATCTATACAGAGCACACTTTCATGTGCAAAACTGTCAAAAAGGTGCGTCGTTTTTACGTACCTCAAACCCCTTGACAAACTCCCGACGGCATTATGCAATCCGCTTTGGCGGACGAAATCCTTCAATCACCATGCTCATCAATGCACGGTGATCTTACGAGATGGACGCCCTCTATAGCAGATCCTTGGCTCCCGGCGAACACTAGTCGGCGCCGAACTCTTCGGCTCTGCTGGGCTCGGGGATACCCTCCGTGACGACACTTCAGGTTCGTCCGCCCTATCCGACGGCGTAGCAGACGGAGGCGTCTCGCTCTCCATCATCTCCGGACGAAGATCCCCCAAAGACGAGCTCATTTGAGAAGGTCGCAGATCCAAACTACAAGGTAGAAATTTCGGTTATCCTCAGAAGCACAAATAGGGATGTTTCTTATTTATGAACTCCCCTTTTTTACTCACGGCTCGCTGGAGGGCTGATTCTTTAGAGAAGATTGCGCGGCCGGGACCACCCCGTATGCAGGACCCTCTGGTGAAGATTTCTTCCCCCGATTAGGGGCTTTGGCTTCCAGGTCTTCGGAGGTGGTCCTCTTCTCCCCCTAGAGGGAGGAATTCTCGATCCCCCCTTCTTCAAGCGCCCCCTTGGGCGAGGTAGTAGCTCCTCTATTTTTCCCATCGCCTTCTTCTGAAGGCGCAACCTCCAACATTCTGACCAGCACGGGCTCCGGCGCGGTCTCTGGGAGGGGGGCTGGACACCGTATCAGCTTTGCTTGCACTATCCACTCCTGTTGAAGGATAACGGGTTAAAAGGCGAATTGTAGAAAGGCAAAAAAATGGTGCGTCCGAACACTGAGCTACTTACTTGAGTATCCGGGCGATTGCAGCTTAGGCTGGCATCCTCGGTCAATTCCGGACACGATGCCTGCGGTCCGAAGAATAACTTGTACATCTCCATGGGTGTCGTACCCATAAAGTGTTGGAGAATCTGTGGTCCCTCCGGATTGAACTCCCATAGCTGGAGAGGAAGGCGTTTGCAGGGCAGAAGACGCCTGATTAGCATGACCTGCATCACCACGACCAGATCGATCTCCCTCGCTTGGAGGTCTCGAATCCGGCCCTGCAATAGGGGCACGTCTTTTGACGGCCCCCAATTGAGCCCTCGGTTGACCCACGACATCAACCGTCATGGAGGTCCCGAGCGGAATGAAGGCGGCGGCTTCTGCCTGCTGCCCTTTGGAGCGGTGATATAGAACCACTCCTGCTGCCACAAGCTGAGCTCCTCTTGGAAGGAGCCCTCGGGCCACGGGGCATCGGCCCTCCTGCTTATGGCCGCCCCGCCGCACTCTGCTTGACGCCCCCAATCATCTTCGGCTCCACATTGAAGGTCTTCAGCCACATGCCAAAGTGGGGGGTGACGCGGAGGAAGGCTTCGCAGACGATAATAAATGCAGAAATATGGAGGATGGACTCCGGAGCCAAGTCATGGAAATCTAGCCCGTAGTAGAACATGAGCCCTCTCACGAAAGGATCCGTCGAGAAGCCTAAACCCCAACGGAGGTGGGATACAAAGACGACATACTCGCCGGGCTCGGGGGTGCGGATGGCCTGCCCTTCAAGCGGCAACTGTCTGTGAAATCTCGTGGGAGCGGTGAGGAGTCTTGGACTAGGGGTGTCCAGGACAGCGGACTATCATCGTCCGCGGACTCCAAGACTCTGAAGATACAAGATTGAAGACCCCGTCCCGTGTCCGGATGGGGCTTTCCTTGGCGTGGAAGGCAAGCTTGGTGATACGGATATGTAGATCTCCTACCATTGTAACCGGGGGGCTTTAGTCCGTAGGACACAACATACATTACAACAATCATACCATAGGCTAGCTTCTAGGGTTTAGCCTCCTTGATCTCGTGGTAGATCCACTCTTGTACTACCCATACCATCAATATTAATCAAGCGGGGCGTGGGTTTTACCTCCATCAAGAGGGCCGAACACAGGTAAAACATCGTGTCCCTTGTCTCCTGTTACCATCCGGCCAGCCTTACATTCGGGATCCCCTACCCGAGATCCGTCGGTTTGACACCGACATTGGTGCTTTCATTGAGAGTTCCTCTGTCATCGCCGATAGGCTCGATGGCCTCTTCAATCAACAACAACGCTGTCCAGGGAGTGGCTTTTCTCCCCGGACAGATCTTAGTGTCGCGGCTTACGCTGCGGGCTAATTCACTTGGCCATCTGGAGCAGATCAGCTCGCCCCTGGCCGTCGAGTCAGGTTAGGAAACCTAAACTTCACGGCCGACATCCGCGGGGACTTGATCTTCGACGGGCTCGAGCCACAGCCGAGCGTGCCGCACTTTCACGATGGGCATGATCTAGCTCTGCCGCCGAACAGTGCCTTGGTGGCCGCAGAAGAATCCGCTCCGGCCCTTAGTACGGAGCCGATCGCCCAAATCGAGGACCGGTGGCTGGACACCGCCTCGGGGGCTGCAACTCCAACGGTGATGGAGCCGAACACTAACCTCGTCCCTTGCGAAGCTCATGACTCCGAGGTGCTGGACTCCCCGCCGGACTCTGGACCTCCCGCGCCCCTGCCAATCGAATCCGATTGGGCGCCGGTCATGGAATTCACCGACGAGGACATCTTCCAACACTCGCCCTTTGGCGACATCCTAAATTCGCTAAAACATCTCTTGCTATCCGGAGAGACCTAGCCGGACTATGGCCAGGACGGTTGGGATACGGACGATGAAGAAATTCAAAGCCCACCCACCACCCACTTTGTAGCCACTGTCGACGATCTAACAGACATGCTAGACTACGACTCCGAGGACATCAGCGGCATGGGCGGCGATGCAGAGAGCGAACAAGAACCAGTGCCTACTGAGGAGCCTTTGGAAGACCACGTCGTCATATGACATATACATGGTGGACACCCCAAAAAGGGGGACGGCGAAGAAGCGGCGGCAGATTCCTTGAAGAAACAGCCCAAGCGCCGGCGTCGTGACACCGCTCTAAATCCCGCCACAAACAAGAATGGAGATTCAGGCACGAGGAGATAATAATACCCCGAAAGTGCGAAGACAATCCCCTCCGGCCAAGATTCAGTAGCGAGGAGGATGCTGAAGCAAGCCCTCATGAGAGGCGGCAGATGAAGAGGTCGAGGATGATAATTATACCTCCCTCGAAGGCGAGGCAAGCCTCACGATGGCGGTAATTAAATCGTGCCGAGGATCCGTCGAACAAGAGCGTTTTAAACGCAGGCTTATCGCCACGGCAAATAGCCTAAAGAAAAAGCAGCAGCAGCTTCAAGCTGATCAGGACCTGCTGGCCGATCGATGGACCGAGGTCCTCGCGGCCGAAGAGTATGAACTCAAACGCCCCTCCAAAAGCTACCCAAAACGCAAGTTGCTCCCTCGATTAGAGGAGGAAACATACATACCTTCATCACCAGTGCACAATACGGCCGATCGACCACCTCGTGATCACGACAGAGAGGCATCTAGGCCCTCCACCAAGACCGTACCCAGGCATCGCTCCAAAAGTACGAAGCCAAGAGGGAACGCGCCGGACTTGCGAGATATATTGGAGGACAAAGCAAGGCAATCCAGATCCATCTATGGATCACGGGGGCGCCCCACGACCCACGACGAATACCGTCGCGCCAGATACAATAACTCCGGCCGGGCCGAACATAGCAGACAACGCTCACTCGAGCTACGTTGTGATATTGCTCAATATAGAGGCGCCGCACACCCGCTATGCTTCACTGACGAAGTAATGGATCATCGAATCCCTGAAGGGTTTAAACCCGTAAACATTGAATCCTACGATGGCACAACAGACCCCGCGGTTTGGATCGAAGATTATCTCCTTCACATCCATATGGCCCGCGCGGCAATCTCCACGCTATCAAGTATCTCCCACTCAAGCTTAAAGGACCAGCTCGGCATTGGCTTAACAGCTTGCCCGCAGAGTCAATTGGGTGTTGGGAAGACACGAAGCCGCATTCCTCGACAACTTCCGTGGCACATATGTGCGACCACCGGACACCGATGACCTAAGCCACATAATTCAACAGCCAGACGAATCGCCGAGACAATTCGACACGGTTCTCACAAAGAAAAATCAAATCATCGATTGTCCGGATCAGAGGCCCTCGCAGCCTTCAAGCATAACATCCATGACGAGTGGCTAGCCGGGCACCTAGGACAGAAAAGCCGAAATCCATGGCAGCCCTCACATCAGTAATGACCCGCTTCTGTGCGGGAGAGGATAGCTGGCTAGCTCGCAGCAACAACCTCAGTAAAAATTCTGGCAGTCCGGATACCAAGGACCACAATGGCAGGTCGGCGTCGAAGCAAAATAAACGCCGCGTGCATTTACAAGGAGGATCTGACGGTCAACGCTGGATTCCGAGGCTCTAAACCCGTCGTGGAAGATGCCATTCAAAAGAACCACTCCGGGTCCGTCCAATTTGGACCGAATACTCATCGCTTATGCGGATACATGGCACCTCGAAAAGCCAACTAATCACACCAATAGAGATTGTTGGGTATTCAAGCAGGCAGCAAGTTAATTGCGAAAACAATGACAAGGGGCTGCACAATGACGGCGAGGAAGAGACCGCCCGAACAATAGAGGATGAAGGGTTCCCCCACAAGTGCAGACGGTGAACATGATATACGCAACCCATATACCCAAGAGGGAGCGGCGTGCACTAAGGGCGTATATGCGATGGAGCGATCGCCCTAAGTTCAATCCATGGTCCTCTTGCCCGATCACTTTCGATCGAGCAGATCATCCGACCAAGATCCGCCATGGCGGATTCGCGCATTGGTTTTAGACCCAATTGTCGATGGATTTCACCTCACGAGAGTCTCGATGGACGGCGGCAAGAGCCTGAACCTACTTTATCGAGGATACGGTCGCGCAAGATGGGCATAGACCCTCAAGGATTAAACCTACAAAGACGACCTTCAAAGGCGTCATACCAGGTGTTGAGGCCAATTATGCGAGCTCACCACACCGAAGTGGTCTTCGGATCCCGGACAATTTCCGAGCAAGGAGTTAATCTTGACATAGTCCCATTCTCAGTGGCGGCTATCACGCTCGCTTCAGACGAACGCGTTTGCAAAGTTCAGCGCGGTACCGCATTACGCATACCTCAAGCTCAAGATGCGGGCCCTCGTGGAGTCATCACGGTCAATGGAAATACGGGCGCTCCCTCGAGCAGAGGAACACACGGCTCTCGCGGCGAAATCTGAGCAGCCTTTTAAGGCAATTTCGAGTCCGGCCGTTAAGCGGCGGATCTGCCAAACGCGCCGGAGCAACATCAACCAAGACCACAGCACGCCCGAGCATCAGCGTAGCAATGCGGCTAACCCCAGCCCTTGCATAATTGCAAGACCAACCCTCGCGTACATCATTACGCTCTGGAGATACCATGGGCCCAGGGAAGGGCACGACCACAACAGACCAGTGCGGCTCGACCACACGAGGGCTCACAAGTGTGTCACTCCTTTTTGTTATTATTTTCTTTCTTTATGTACACAGGACTCCGTTCACCAGAGGCCCTGTCCGGCGGTGAACCCGCCGAATTCACGATGCAACAGCCAGGGAAGAAAGAAGACTGCGATAAACACTCAGGTGGTCTCCATTACGAGCATTAAATTTGATTATATCCACCAGTCCGCAGCCCATCCCTGGAGGGGGACATGTTTGATTAGTCCAATCCCTTGCTTACCGCACTATTTGTATCATTCCGCACTCATAGCAGAATTCTTTAAATAAATAATGCAGCATTTTTTGCCTGTTATTGCATTACTTTACACATATGTTCATTAATGACATCTCGCACCCGTATATTTTGGTACGGCCGAATACACCAGGGGCTTATGTTCCCCGCATTATGGTGTGATAAGTCCGAACACTTTCACAAGTGCGGCACCCCGAACTTATAGCATTATATGAATCGGCTCCGAATCATGTCTTGGGTCAATAGTTGGGTTTGCCCGGCTCCCACGTTTTGGTGCCTTACGTTCCGTTCTGTCGGCTAAGGTGGCACTGGGAGAACCACTGCGATTGCGCCCCGGTTGAGCTGGGCGAGCGCCTCAGTGGAGAAAGCTAAAACCGACTGGCATGATAAGGCGAGAGACTGGTCGCTGTTCGAGAGGTCTTTTCGGGTTCCTAAAGACCTATGCCGCTTCGAGCGAAGTACCGGACTATGTCCGACGAACGCGTGGATAGCGCCCCGAGTTCGGTCTTCCGAATACTAGGGGCTTCGCCGAAATTTAAAATTATAGAATTCTATGGCTAAGTGAGAGTGTTCAAGCATTATAAGTCCGGTCGCCTTGTTTGTTGTGTTGAGTGCCTCCCTAGATGGACCCAAAAATGGGAACAAGAGTGCTCAAGTCTACCCCGAACACCCCAGCACTCGTGGCTTGGGGGCTGAAGCCAACGACTTGCCATCTCTCAGATTTTATAAATGGCCGCACAGAAGGTAATATTTTAAATTAAACAAGCGTTGCGTAGCGCATATGAACAAAGGTTTCAGCGCACAGGATAATACATAGTGAGTTTCACTCAATAATTACATCTCTGGGGCACTCATCCGCAATATTCCGGGCACCCTTCAGGACACTCTTATAGTACATTTGGGGCGTACGATACTCCTTGCCCGGTGGCGGCGGGTCAGTAAGAAGCCTCTCCGCATCCAGCCTGCCCCAGTGCACCTTTGCGCGGGCAAGGGCCCGACGAGCACCTTCAATATAGGCGGAGCGCTTGATGACATCCACCCAGGGGCACGCATCCACCAGCCGCCGCACGAGGCCGAAGTAGCTCCCAGGCATGGCCTGTCCAGGCCACAGCCGGACTATAAGGCCCTTCATGGCCTCCTCAGCTACCTTGTGGAGTTCGACCAGCTGCTTTAGCTGGTCGCTAGGGGCACCGGATGGCCGGCCTCAGCGTACTGAGACCAAAAGACCTTCTCCGTTGAGCTCCCCTCCTCGCCACGGTAGAATGCGGCAGCATCGGATACACTGCGAGGTAGATCTGCAAACGCCCCTAGAGAGCTCCGGTTCGGGTAAGTGTCAGGTAGTTTACATTAACATGCTTGCTTTGCATGAAAAATGCCTTACCCGCCGCTATTTTCTTCACATCCTCAACTTCATGAAGGGCCTTACGGGCCTTGGCCTTGGCGGACTTGGCACTTTCGAGAGCCGAGGCGAGCTTGGACTCTCGAGTCTTTGAGTCGCGCTCCAAACTCTCATGCTTCTCCACGAGAGCCTGGAGCTCTTGCCGCACCTCCGCCACCCGTGCCTCCTGCTTTTCTCGCTCTGCCCGTTCCAAGGCCGCATTGCGTTCGGCCGCGGACACAGCCTCCTTCAGGGCTGCCACCTCGTTTGTGGCCCCTACTTGTAAGGTAAAAATTCAAAGTGGTGCTACTCACCTTCTTTGTCCTCGAGCTGCCTCTTGGCATGGCCGAGCTCTCGCTCGGACCGCTCGAGATCTTGCTTTAATGCACCAACCTCCGCAGTCAGTGCGGCAGAGGTCAGCAACACAGCCTGCAAACCCATATTGACATAATTTATTAGCAACCCTGCGTATATCTTTTTAGATCCTCAGTCCGGCTTTTCTTTCCGAACACCGAACCGAGCATCAGGGGCTACTGTCTATGCGGTATTACATTACATAATTTTAACTTCTTACCTCAAAGCTTTGTTAGAAGGCTCTGCAGCCAGTCAGCCCGCTCTTGGCGAGCTGAACCTTCGAATCACCGCACTCATAATAGTGCGGTGTTCTTCCTCGATGGAAGCGCCTTTGAGCGCCTCCGGCAAGTTGTCGGTGCCTCGGTTGGGACGGAGGCCGCATGGCGTCACGGGTCTTGCCCTTCTTGCGAAGGGCGCTTGCGGACTCCGAACCGCCAGAGGTTCCGGGGTGGAGTTCAGCGCAAAGTCAGGAGGCTGCCTTGTGGCGCCTCGGGAGCTTCCTCCGTCGGGTCGCGGTGTCCTCGCGGCCTCGAGCACCTATGGGCACTGGGGCCCTTCAGTTCAGCAGGGAGCGAGGGTCGCGCTGCAGAGCGGATCGAGGTCGGGAGATAACACCCCCTGCCGCTTCAGTGTTGTTATTTGATCTAGCTCGGCGTCGCGGCTAAAAATGGTGCTGTGGGTGTCGAATGGACGAAGCCCTTCTCGTCGCATGGGCCTCCCTTTATAGTCTGAAGGGGTACCCACGGTGGCAGCGAGGAAGAGGGGTAGAAATGTAAAAGCGCGGGTTGGTACAGCGATTACAGCGATGCCCCTACCTAACTCTCGGCGGCGGGGACAAGGGCATTAAATGCCCGTCCGTCACCCTGTGATGCAGGTGGAGTGACCGTTAAGTGAGCCTCCGGTTGCCACGATGGCGCTTTGTCAGCTCCGTTTGCCACCTCGCTCCGCATGGCTGCGTGAGCGCCGCCACGTGCCCTTGGGATGGCCTTGCGATGACACGTCATTGGGTGCTTTGGAGTCTGGTGGCATCTTTGCGCGGCAAGTGCCTTACGCTGACCACATTCTTCTTTGTGCCGCAAGCTTGCTTGCCGCCGGAGCCTTGCTGGCGCGCGGGCGCCGCGGCAAGTCTCGGTAATGCCCTGGTTGGCCTTCCGGCAAGCTCCTCTCTTGCAGGGCCTTCGTGTTCTTAGCTAGTACTTTGTTCTTGAATGGTAGTAATAAGGAGTGGCGAGGGGCCTTGCCGGCGCCCGGCAAGCCTCGCCGCGGGGTGCTACGACTGCCCGTGCACAAGTTCGGGGTACTAAGGTACCCCCTACTTTAGTACACCGACAGGAGCCCCCGGGCCTGGGCCATACACGGTGCCGAGCGTTGTTGGGCCAGGCCCAAAAGCAGTCTGCAGCACGCAGCGTGGCACGGGCGCCGACAGCAACAGGCTCCAGCCATCAGGCTCTCCCGCAACGGCATGCGTCGATTGCGGCGTCGTGGGAGACATGGGTGGCGCATGCGCCCTTTAAGGCATCCACACCCGTGATCGTGGTGCAGGGCGGGGTCTTTTCACCCGTCGCTCCGGCCCCGCTTTTTCGCCACGCGGCCCTCATGCATGGGGGTCGTGGGCGGCGAAGGTGGGAGACCGAGCCGTCACGGGCGAAGATGGTGGGTCGGCCCCGCTCCTCTACCCTTCTCGCTTTCCGATTGGCTGGGCGGGGCGGCTGAGCCCCCACTTTGTCCTTTAAAAGGGGCGGAAGGGGAGCACAATAGTCTCGCACCTCCTCTCTTCCCTTCGTCTTCAACTTCCGTTACTCTTCCTCCCATCTGCCATGGAGGGAGGGAATCCTGGTCCTTCTATGGTGGCAGCAAGGGTCGCCTCCAGGCAGCACGCCTCTCCCTATCCCGCACCTATGGCGGCGGAGCCGGCCACGAGGGGGAGAGGGAGGGGGCGGGGCCGCGGACGGGGCCGAGGACGTGGTCGAGGTGGTCGGGGAAGAGGCGGCCGGGGCGATGCGCCTCCCCCGTCTCCGCCGGCGGCTCCTTTCCTCGAGGCGGTCCACACTGGAGACGATCCCTGGGAGTTCTTCATCAAGCTGCGCCGAGCGCCTCGTCGCCGCCTCTGGCTGCCGGCCCCGTTCGCGAGTGCGATGGAACCGGATCCGCCCGAGGTGATGGAGTTGCGCATGAGGGGCTACGGGATCAGCGGCACTCGAGTGAGTGTCGTGTCCCTAGCCCTCGGCGTGATGTACTTCGACCGAGGGTGGAAGACGTTCGCCCGCATCCACAGCTTGACGGCGGGGTTTACCCTCCATTTCAAGTTAATGGTGGGCGACCTTCTCACCGTCAAGGTCTTCGGGGACTCCGGGACCCGGGCGAGATGCTGTGTGGACAGCTCCTCCGACAGCGAAGGTCCCTCCTCGAGCGAGAGTGACGAGGAGGGGAGCGACAGCGACGACGATGAGGATGGCGGGTCCGACTAGGCGTCCGACGCTGCCTCGCGCGCCACCGGCGACCCCATCATCCGGGTCGCCGGCCTTCTGAACTCCCCGGGGCCGTCTCCTTGGGCGGCTGGCGTAGGGAGGCTGCGGAAGAGGAAGAGGGGTGGTGGCAAGGCCGTCAAGTCGGAGTACGAGGGCGAGGCGCCCTCGTCAGCGTGCTGACGTTCCACCACCCCGTCTTCGAGCTCTGCTTCCGGCGCCTCCGTCTCCGTCAAGCTCCTGGCCGGCCCCCGGGAAGTTCTCTTGGTGTCTTCTGGCGCCCGTAGCTCTCCTAGGCGCCCCTTTTGCCCTTCCCGGCGAGCTTCTCTCGCCGGGGCCTCCTTGACCTACCTCCTGAACAGAGAAACATGAGAGGGATTACGGGCATCTTATCTTCCAATTTGTAAGCCCTTGGGCCTTAGTTGTATTTAAAATCTGTAATCCTCTCTATCATGTTTTTCATCCTCTTATGGACTTGTACTAAACTGGTATGTTTTTTAATGAAAAGAGGGGAACGCTTGCCGGACCAAGTCCTTTACTTGATTTGGTGTCTTGTACGTTCCCACCCTACGCTTCTAGGGGACTTGCCGGAGCAAAGACACTTGCTGAGTGCGGGACATCAGCAGCCCGCTGGCGGTGTTGCTTCCGGCAAGCTACCTTGCCGGGCCAGTTGCAACGCACTTGGGTTTGTTGAGCGGACTCGGAAACAAATCAAGGGCGCAACTGGACCACGACTCGGCTCCTCTGCGCATGGGTTTTACAAGACACATTCGTTCAAGGACGCGGTCCCGCCTTCCCCGGCCCATAAGAGGATGCATGACGAGGGATGAAAAACTTATCTGACTCCACAGCCACCCGGCGACATTAGCCTGCCGGGGAGGAATCTTGGCCTTCGCAGCCCCCGGCAACTCTGGTTCCGCCAAACCCAGTCTTGGTGTGCTCTCTTTTGCCCTTGTCGGACGCCTTGTGCCTTGGGGCCCCGCCCGTCATGAAGGGTCTCGGTACTTGCAGCCCCAAATGAGGTCGGCTTGGGGCGGGGTGCTCTTCTAGTTTCTCCTTGTCACTGTAATTACAGCCATGAAAATAGCTGAGACAGCACTGCAATAATTTCATTATCTATATATTTTTTTTGTGCGATTTTGCAAAATGATGCCACGCTTTGCCCTTCGTATGTTTATACTCACGCTGTTAGGGAACTTGCGGCGCTAACACACTTGCTGAGTATGGGACATCGGCAGCCATTGGCGGTGTTGTCTCCGCAAGAAACCTTCTCGGCCGATTGCGGTGCACTTGAATTGTTGAGCGGACTCGAAACAAATCAAGGACTTAACTCAGCCGTGAGTTGGTTCCTCCGCGCACAAGTTTCTCATACGAAGGGCACCTTACGGCAAGGCTTGCTATGTTACGCCCTCTACTTTGTTATATCCTTTGTGCGTTTTTACCCTACGCTTCTAGGGAACTTGACGGCGCTAACACACTTATCGAAAGCGGGACATCAAAGAGCCGTGGCGGTGTTGTTTCGGCAAGAAACCTTCTCGGGCGATTGCGGTGCACTTGCATTGTTGAGCGGACTCGAAACAAAGCAAGGACGCAACTTAACCACGAAGTTGGCTCCTTCTGCGCATGTGTATTGCGCATAAAGGCCTAACGCGAGGGGCATAACATAAAAGAAACATGGAACTAAGGAGTGTTATGTACAAAACTTCGGATGACTTAGCTTTTTTTAACGTTCGCTGAGGTTGTACTTCTTCCCGATCCTTCCCCTTGTATGTTCTCGTCCCTCACGCTGGGAACCCCGCCAAGAAACACGCTTGCTGAGCGCAGGGCATCAGCGGCTCGCTGGCGGTGTTGCCTCCGGCAGGAAGAACTTGTCAGGCTGGTTGCGGCGTGCTTTTATCATTGAGCGGACTCAAGACGAATCGACGGCGCAACCTAACCACGATTAGTCCCTTCCGCGCCCAGGTTCTTCATACAAGGTATGGATTTTCAGGGAGTACAACTCAAAAGTTCGAAGCTTGGCAACTTTCTTTGCCCTACTGGCCGGTGGACTGGTCGGCGGGGCTCGATGGCGCGTCCTCGACGGCAGCGCGGCGCTCCGGGGAGATGCGCCTGCCGGAGTGCGCACCAGAGCCGTCCTTGCCGGGCTTAGTCTTTGGCTGGTCTGTCTTCGCCTTCTCGCACTTGCCGGTGGAGCTCGATGGCGCGTCCTCGACGGCAGCGCAGCGCTCCGGGGAGATGCGCTTGCCGGAGTGGGCACCAGAGCTATCCTTGCCGGACTTGGTCATCTTCTTCCCCGGGAGCTTGGCAGCAAGTGGCTCGCGCTTTCGCCAGAAGCAGCCGCTTCGGTAGATCTTATCGGCGAGATGAGTGCATCCTTCTTGTCGCCTTGGATAGAAATGACGCTCATCGGGCGGGCATTTTGAGCACATTGTATGCGTAGAGAGGCCGCCTTGAACTTGGCGAGTCTTGGTCGGCCGAGTATCCCATTGTAGGGTAAAGGGATATCAGCCACGTCGAATGTGACCCTCTCAGTCCTGAAGTTCAGCTCGCTGCTGAACGTCACCGGCAATGTGATCTTCCCCTTAGGCCGGCTCCTTCCCGGATTTATTCCTTGAAAGGTGCCAGTCTCTTCAAGCTCGCTGTCGGGGATCTGGAGCTTCTTGAGCACTGTGGAGGAAATCAAGTTCAGGCCGGCCCCGCCATCAACCAACATCTTCGTGACCTTGAGGTTGCGGATCGTTGGTGAGACCAACAGCGGCAAGCACCCGACCGCAGTGATGCGATCAGGGTGATCCTCAACGTCGAAGACGATGGGCGGCTGGACCACTTCAGAGGCCTGCGGCTACCAATGGACGGCTCCACAGATTTACTTCTCGCACCCACTGTTTGAGTTGGCGGTGCGAGGTGTGCAGGAGGCGCCCGCCGACGCACAATACTTCTTGCCTTCCTCAAACTCTTGATCCTCAGTCTCATCCTCCTCCATCTCATCATCTTCATCTTCATCCTCGTCCTTGTCGCGGCCACGGGGAGGCCTGTCTCCTTGCCGCGGCTTGGCCTTGCCGCGGTTCCCTCCCCGGGCCGGAAGCTTCTTGCCGGATCCTCCGCCACCTCCTCGGCTCTCTCCTTATCGCGACGCCAGACTCAGCTTTCGCAGCTCCGCCATCTGCTCTACTTTTTGCAGGTTTGGAGGTCATGGCCTTTGGTGCGGTGGATCTTGCAATAACGCTTGCGGAGCCATCCTGCTTGTCGCGCCGCCATCGCCTCCGGAGTCGTCGGTCTTGGCTCTAGGCGGCTTGCTCAACAGCTAGCACATCCTTAGCTTTCCTCTTCCTATTGTTCCGCCTCAGGTTCTTCCTTGCCGGGGCAGCATCCTCACCGCCGATCCTTCGTTCCGGCAACCTCACCGATTTTCCTCCCTCTTCAAATTTCGCGGCGACTTGTCGGCGAGAGCGTAGAGCTCGCTGACATCTCCGATCTTGATCATCGCCATCTCCTCCTCATCCTGCGTTACGCGACGTTCGATGAAACGCGCCGATAACCGCGGCAGGGTGGACGTCTCGAATGTTGCGTTGCACTGGCTGAATCTTTGTATATACTTGCTAGGGCTCTCCTTCTCGACGAGCAAGTGGAGGTCACTTTCTGGCCATGAGGCTTGTGGCCGCCGTGAAGGCGCCGACAAACTGATGACACAGTCCGCCCATGAAGAGATGGAGCCGTCCGCAAGTGCATGAGCCAAGATCTCGACGTTGGGCTTGAGTACCGCCGGGAAGTAGTTGGCGAGGATCTTCGTCGCGCCCTCCGCAGCTCGCACCGCGATGGTGTAGATGATGAGGAACTCCGACGGTGTATCCTGCCATCGCATTTCTCGCACATCCGCTTGAAGTTTTTAGTTTTGGGCCACTGGACTTGCCGCAGCTCGCGGGTGAACGCAGGGCAACCTGCCGCATACGGCAAGTCGCCTGGTTCTCCGGGTGCGTGCGCGTCGACAGCGGGCCCGGCGCGCTGGTCAGATTGACGCCGCTTTCTCGGGCGCTGGCGCGAAAAGCGAAGCGTCTTCGTGTTGCCGTTCTTGGAGAACGTGGCGCTGATCCCGGCGAGTTCGCGGGTCCGATGACGCGGTGGAGTCGGCGTCAAGGTTGGTCCGGCGAACTGGCGATCTTGGCCTGTGGGGCTGGGAGCGCACGGAAGCGGTACCCCCAGCGGTCCTGTCGGCGCCGCCCCTGCGCCGGGCGTTTTGTCGGGCCTCGACGCTGCTCGTCGCCGGGCTTGTCGCCATTGGCGGCCAATGAGGCTGTATGGCCATCCTCCGCCGCCGATCTTGTGTGGCGCCGAGGGAAGTCTAGAAGCGGCTGGGCTCGGGCCAGCGCTTCTCGCTGTCTTGGGCAGCGGTGGTGACGGGCGGCGCGAGGAGTGAGATGTGCTCGACTCCCAACCGGGTTGGGAGGAGCAACACCCCGCCCAGCGATCAGATTACTCGCGACCAAAGATGCGGTCGTGCATGTCGACCTCGAAAGGCCCCGCGACCCACCAGCTTGGCCTTGCTCCATCACAGCACGGTGCTAGGAGCACCGGGCGTGGTTGACCTTGTACCTCTTGGGAGGGCGGCGTCTGACCGTCGCCGACGCTTATGGGCCTTGTTCTTGGATCTGGTGACGACACGAGACCCACCGCGGCACCCGCCTCCGCCGGCGTTCCACTTCACCGCCTGCTTGCTCGGCGGTGGTGGTGGGATTGATGTAGACGGATGCCACCTCCAAGGCTTCTTCTTCGGTGGCATGTTGACGATGACGCCGACGTAGTGCGCGTGGAGACCGGATCGATGCTCACGACTCGACGCTTCTACCTGGCGCGCCAAAGATGTCGGGGTCGCCGGTGTCCCTGTGACCTCGAGCACCTATGGGGCACTGAGGGCCCCTTCTGGTTCGGCAGGGGAGCGAGGGTCGCGCGCAGAGCAGATCGAGGTCCGGCGCACGCGCGGGGAGACGGGCAATCTTTACCCAGCTTCGGGGCTCTCCGGAGAGATAACACCCCTACTGCTGCTCTGTGTTGTTATTTGATCTAGCTCGAGCGTGCGAACGAAAAATGGTGCTGTGGGTGTCGAATGGACCGAACCCCTTCTACGTGCGCATGGGCCTCTCTTTTATAGTCTGAAGGGGGTACCCACAGGTGGCAGCGTAGGAAGAGGGGGTAGAAATGTAAAAGCGCAGGTTGGTACAACAGACAACAAAGATGCCCCTACCTAACTCTCGACGGCAGGGACAAGGGCATTAAATGCCCGTCCGGTCACCCAACAAAGGCAGGTGGAGGACTGCTATGAGCCTCCGGTTGCCACGATGGCGCCTTTGTCAGCCGTTTGCCACCTCGCTCCGCATGGCTGCGTGGCCGCCACGCGTGCTCTTGGGATGGCCTTGCGATGACACGCCGCCGGGTGCGCTGGAGTCTGGTGGCATCTTGCCGCGGCAAGTGCCTTGCCGCTGCCCTGTTCTTGCTTTGTCCGGCAAGCTTGTTGGCCGCCGGCCTTGCCGGGGCGCGCGGGGCGCCGCGGCAAGTCTCCTGGTAATGCCCTGGTTGGCCTTCCCGGCAAGCTCCTCTTGCCGGGGCCTTCGTGTTCTTAGCTAGTACTTTGTTCTTGAATGGTAGTAATAAGGAGTGGCGGAGGGCCTTTGCGGCCGCAAGCCTTGTGCTGGGTGCTACGATGCCCGTGCACAAGTTCGGGGTACTAAGGTACCCCCCTACTTTAGTACACCGACACCTCCTTATGGGTCCCTTTCTGGGATCCCACCTCGGCATCCTCATCGGCGCGGGGGTGGAGGCAGTCGGAAGGGAATCCACATCCGACGGAGCGAACGACCCGCTCGATGAAGCGGGAGATCATCATCGGCCGGATCTGCGGGCGATATGCGGCATTAGTAGGACACTATGTGACACAAAAGAAATTGCAGATCATTCAGGGATCCGGATACTTACGATCTTGCCGAGGCCCGCCCTTGAAGGCCACTCTTCAACGCAAACGCTGGTGTTGGCAGAGCTGTCCGGGGAATAGTTCTCCCCTCTTGACCCTTCGCCTCCCCCCTGCTGGGGAAGCCTTCCTCTTCCTCTCCCCTCCGGGAGAGTCTTCTTCCTCCTCCTCGTCTTCGGGAGGAGTCCACCTCGAGTCATCGGACACGGATAACGGAACTCTTTCGAGTACCCGTACACCTTCTTGGTTTTCTTCTCCGGCACCACATGCGGTGCCGGAACCAGCAGCCCCGCTAGACGGGCATCCACTGGGTCTTCTGGCATGGGAGCCGGGCAGATGA
This sequence comes from Aegilops speltoides, assembly GCA_021437245.1. Classification (NCBI taxonomy): domain Eukaryota; kingdom Viridiplantae; phylum Streptophyta; class Magnoliopsida; order Poales; family Poaceae; genus Aegilops; species Aegilops speltoides. Next base: position 412,794,153 of record CM038144.1, read on the forward strand.
GCTGCTCGGCCTTCTCCATCCATTCCTGTCAAAGGAAAAGGGAGATTGAAACCCTCTTAACATCAATTTATTTACAATAAGTGTCCCGTAAAGGGGTAGAATCACTTACCTCGTCAGCCGGATGCTGCGAGTGAAATCCGCGATCTTCCATCGCGGATGCGGGGTGTCGGTGTACTAAGGTAGGGGTACCTCAGTACCCCAACTTGTGCACGGGCAGCTGGGGCTCCCCGCAGCCAAACCCACCATATGCTTGCCGGAGATCATTCCCACTTCATACCAAGCCAGTCAAGAACAAAATGTACAAGACAGAAGCTCAAGACCCCGGCAAGAGGAGCTTGCCGGGAAGGCCGCTCCAGGCTCAAGATTACATCGCTCATGCAGATCCCCGGCGAGAGGAGCTCGCCGGGGAGACTAGAAGGTCACACCATAGAAGACACGCCTCGGCGCTATGCGCGTCCCGGCGAGGGCCCGGGAAGCGGCAAATCATAGAGCCCGACAAGCTCCCGGGCCCGGCAAGATCAAGACCCCGGCAAGGTGCTTGCCGGGGGGAGCTATGCTACGTGCCCACACTCCAAGTCATCTGCCCACACGTCGCCTTCAGCTTTCTCCAGAGACGCGTGGCGGGTGGCCGTGCTGCATGGGGAGTGCGGTGGCACTCCACGGTGGTGGCTCCATCGCCGTGGCAAACGGAGACGCAATGGCGGGAGCTTTTGGGGCGACGGCGACGGGCATTTAATGCTCTTGTCCCCCTCTGTCAAAAGTAGGTAGAATCCATCGCTCGCTAATCGTAGCTGCACTGTTCCCGCGACTGCTCCAACTACCACCTCTTTTACGCTTTTACCCTCTACCTTACGCTGACACTGCCGGTGACCCTTGCCCTATAAAAGGAGGCCCATGCACAACGAGAGGGGTTCCGATGGTTCGCCACTCGCGAGGTTCAATCTCGCAGCTCTAGCGCTGGGATTCGCTGGTTTCATACACCACACCACCATTCGCCGCATTATAGAGCAAGATCAAATACAACACAATGCAGCAAGAGGGTTTACGCGACCATCGCGCCCGGCCGGGTAAAATCCTCGTGCATCGCTCGATCCGCTTCTCCGCGCACCTCCGCCTTTTGTACCGAACACACGAAGGGGCCCCGGCGGCCCCATAGGTGCCGCGCCACCATCCAGCGCGCGCGACATCTCTGGCGCGCCAGGTAGGGGGCGTCGAGGTTGTGCGGATCTGATCCGGCATTCTCGCGGCCGCTTTCTTCGTCAGCCTCTCCAGTTTCGTCAGTGACTTCATCGACAACCACATCGTGGCCCCGAAGACGAGGGCCTCAAGGGTCGCCGACCCGTCTCCGTCTCACCCACCGCCACCGGCGCCAGCGGTGGGCGGGGGAGACGCCAGAGGAAGGGTGGACGCCGGCGAGGACACTCGCGACGCCACCAGATCCAGGGATCGGACGGACGACCGCGCCTCGGTCTCCGTGGATCCACGTCCGTCTCAGCACGCGACGCCCTAGCGGCGCCGTACCACGAGGGGTGGTACCCGCATGTTGGGGCAAGAACATGCTGGGGGCTCGCGGGATGCTCCGGACCGCTGTCCATGCATGAGCAAAGCGAAAGTGCCGGGGAGAACTTTGCTCCTCCTATCGCTACTAGGAGTCCGAAGTGTTTCGTACTCGCGCCGCCGCTTCGCGCTCCCCTACGCCCGCAAGCGATTCCTCGAGCGCTTATGTTGTCGCCGAGGACGCGCCATCGAGCTCTAAGTCCGGCGAGGACGGCTCTGGTGCTCACTCCGACAGGCACGGCTCCTCGGAACGCTATAAGCCCGGCAGAGTCAGCACTGGTGCTCGTCCCGGCAAACGCACCTCCCCGGAGTGCTGCGCTGTCGACAAGGACACGCCATTGAGTTCCGCTAGCAAGTGCGAAGGAGCAAGAAAAAGAAAAGCTAAGTCGCTCAAGCCTTCGTGCAGAGCACTTCTTAAATCCACGCTTTTATTCGTTATATCCCTCTCGAGTTCGCCGTTTGTGCACAAAACCTGTGCGCTGAGGAGCTTGTTTGTGGACGGCCGCACCCTTACCTTGCTTCGAACACACTCAACGAGTAAAGAGTGAGCCGCGACCAGCTTCGCGCCCTCGTTTCGTTTCGAGTCTGCTCAGCAGGATAAGCGCGTCGCGAGCTGGACACGGCAAGGTTGCTTGCCGGAAGCGACGCCAGCCAGCGGGCTGCTGATGTCCCGTACTCAGCAAGCGCGTTAAGCGCCGGCAGGTTCCCTAGAAGCGTAGGGTGAAAACGCACAAAGGGCGTAAAGTAGAGGGAGTAACGTGGCAAGCCCATGTCGTGAGATGTCCTTCGTATGAGAGGCTTGTGCGCGAGAGGAGCCAAGTCGTGGTCCAGTTGCGTGCTTGTTTTGTTTCCGAGTCCGCTCAACAAACACAAGTGTGCTGCTGCACCCTTATCTTGCTTTCGAGCCTGCTCAGCAAGTTAAGCGTCGCAACTGGCCCGGCAAGGTTGTTTGTCGAAGCGACGCCACCAGCGGGCTGTCCCATGTCGATAAGCGTGTTCGCCCGGCAAGCTCCCCAAGAGCGAGAGTACAAACATACGAAGGACAAAGCTCGGCATCGTATTGCGTAGTCAAGATCTATATACACATACATGTGCGTTGAGCAGTTGCATATCTACCTCAGCTATGTTCATGACTAAAATTGCAGCAACAAGGAGGAACCAAAAAGATCACACCAGCACCTGGAGCCCGGCAAGCCAGGGTCGCCGGGGGCTGCGGGTGTCAAGGTTCTTCCCCGGCGAGCCCGCCTCGCTGGGGGCTGCGAGCACCAAGTTTCGTCTCCGGCAAGCCAGAGTTGCTGGGGGCTGTAGTATCAGATAAGTTTTTCATCCCTCGTCATGCATCCTTCTATGGACCGGGGAATGCGGGGCTGCGTCTTTGAACGAGCGTGCCTTGTAAAAACCCGTACGTGGAGGAGCCGAGTCGTGGCCCAGTTGCGTACTTGGTTTGTTTCCGAGTCCGCTCAACAAACACAAGTGTGCCGCTGCACCCTTATCTTGCTTTCGAGCCTGCTCAGCAAGTTAAGCGTCGCAACTGGCCCGACAAGGTTGCTTGCCGGAAGCGACACCGCCAGCGGGCTGTCCCGCGGCAAGCGTGTTCGCCCCGGCAAGCTCCCCGATAGCGTAAGAACACACAAGGCACGCAGTGAAGTAAAAGACTCAGTCCGGCAAGCTTTCCCCTCTTTTCGTTAAAAACATCCAATTTAGTACAAGTCCATAGAGGATGAAAAACATGATAGAGAGGATTACAAGTTCTTAAATGCATCTAATGCCCGAGGGCTTACAGATTAAAAAGATAAGGTGCCCGTGATCTCTCTCCTGTTTCTCTGTTCAGGAGTTCAGGAGGTAGGTCAAGGAGCCCCCGGCAAGATAAGCTTGCCGGGGAAGGAGGCCCCCGGCGAGAGGAGCTTGTCGGGGAAGGGCGGAAGGAGCGCCTAGGAGAGCGTGGCGGTGACGCCGCCGTGCCCCAGGAGCTGTGCAAGGTGACGGGCATGGGGAACGCATGCCCGGAGAGCCAGCGACAAGTCCCTGAAGCCCGCGGAGAGCCACGGGCGCCAGAAGACCCCAAGAGAACACCCCGGAGGCCGTCCAGGAGCTTGGCGGACACGGAGACGTCGGAGGCAGAGCTTGAAGACGGAGTGGTGGGATGATCGCACGAGGGCACCTCGCCTCAGACTCGATTTAACGGCCTTGCCGCCATCCCCTCTTCCTCTTCGCTGCTCTCACGCCGGCCGCCAAGGAGACGGCCCCGGGGAGTTCAGGAGCCCGGCGACCCAGAAGATGGGGTTGCCGGTGGCGCGCGAGGCAGCGGTGTCCGACGCCTAGTCGGGCCCGCCATCCCCCTCGTCGCCGCTGTCGCTCTCCTCCTCGTCGCCGCCATCCCCCACGAAGAGTGCGGCCATTGTGCTCCCCTTCCGCCCCTTTTTAAAGGGGCGAGGTGGGGGCTCAACCGCCCCGCTCGACCAATCAGGAAGCAAGAAGGCCAGAGGAGCGGGCCGACTCGCCTTCTCCGCCTGTGGACGGCTCGGCCTCCCACCTTCGCCGCCCGACCCCCGTGCATGAGGGCTGCGTGGCTAAAAAGCGGAGCCGAGCGACGGGTGAAGCGACCCGCTCGCGCCACGATCACGGGTGGATGCCTTAAAGGCTGCATGCGCCGCCCACGTCTCCCACGACGCCGCAATCGACGCGTGCCGTTTCGGGGGAGGCGGCGGGTGCAGAAGCAGATTCGACGCGCCATGGGCTTCCTGTGCCCGTGCACTGCCTTGGGCCTGGCCCAACAGCGCTCGGCACCGTGTATGGCCCAGGCCCGGGGGCTCCTGTCGGTGTACTAAGGTAGGGGTACCTCAGTACCCCAACTTGTGCACGGGCACTGGGGCTCCCCGCAGCCAGATCCACCATATGCTTGCCGGAGATCATTCCCACTTCATACCAAGCCAGTCAAGAACAAAATGTACAAGACGAAGCTCAAGACCCGGCAAGAGGAGCTTGCCGGAAGGCCGCCTGTGCTCAAGATTACATCGCTCATGCAGATCCCGGCGAGAGGAGCTCGCCGGGAGACTAGAAGGTCACACCATAGAAGACACGCCTCGGCGCTATCGCGCCGGCGAGGGCCCGAAGCGGCAAATCATAGAGCCCGACAAGCTCCGGGCCCGCAAGATCAAGACCCGGCAAGGTGCTTGCCGGGGAGCTATGCCACGTGCCCACACTCCAAGTCATCTGCCCACGCGCCGCCTTCAGCTTTCTCCAGAGGCGCGTGGCGGGTGGTCAGAGCTGCATGGGGAGTGCGGTGGCACTCCACGGTGGTGGCTCCATCGCCGTGGCAAACGGAGACGCAATGGCGGGAGCTTTTGGGGCGACGGCGACGGGCATTTAATGCTCTTGTCCCCTCTGTCAAAAGTAGGTAGAATCCTTTGTGCTCGCTAATCGTAGCTGCACTGTTCCCGCACTGTTCCAACTACCACCTCTTTTACGTTTTTACCCCTCTACCTTACGTTGACACCTGTCGGTGACCCCTTGCCCTATAAAAGGAGGCCCATGCACAACGTAGAGGGGGTTCCGATGGTTCGCCACTCTCGCGAGGTTCAATCCTCGGCAGCTCTAGCGCTGGGATTGGCTGGTTTCTACACCACACCACCATTCGCCGCATTATAGAGCAAGATCAAATACAACACAATGCAGCGAAGAGGGTTTTACGCGACCATCGCGCCCGGCTGGGTAAAATCCCGCTGCATCGCCGATCTGCTCTCCGCGCACCTCCGCCTCGCATCAACACACGAAGGGCCCCGCGGCCCCATAGGTGCCGCGCCACCAGCCCAGCAGCGACACGGGGCCGGCGCGCTTAAACAGCACCGCCTGTGTGCCTTCAGACGTCGTGTCAAGAGCCCGCTCAGCGCTGGTGCTATTCCGGATCGAACTCCCACAGATTGAATGCCCGTTCTTGGCATGGGAGAATCCGGCGGACGAGCATGACTTGGACCACGTCAACAAGCTTGAGCTTCTTGTTCACCAGCTTCTGGATACAGGCTTGGAGTCCCGTCAGCTCCTTTGAATTACCCCACAACAAGCCCTTCTCTTTCCAGGATGTGAGCTGCATAGGGATACTAGATCTGAACTCGGGGGTCGCCGCCCACGTAGGGTCGCGCGGCTCGGTGATGTAGAACCACCCCGATTGCCACCCCTTGACGGAGTCCACGAAGGCCCCTTCGAACCAGAGGACGTTGGGCATCTTGCCCAACATGGCGCCTCCGCACTCCGCCTGTGTGCCCTTCACTACCTTCGGCTTCACGTTGAAGCTCTTGAGCCACAAGCCGAAGTGGGGCCAGATGCAGAGGAGAGCCTCGCACACGACGATAAACGCCGAGATGTTGAGGATGAAGTTCGGCGCCAGATCATGGAAATCAAGGACGTAGTAAAACATGAGCCCCCGGACAAAGGGGTGAAGTGGAAAGCCCAGTCCGCGGAGGAAGTGGGGAAGGAAAATGACCCTCTCATGGGGCCCGGGGGTAGGGATGAGCTGCCCCTCGTCGGGCAGCCAGTGCGCGATGTCGCCGGAAAGGTATCTGGCGCTGCGCAGCTTTGTGATGTGCTCCTCCTTAACGGTGGAAGCCAACCACTTACCTCCCGCTCCGGACATGGTCGGAGAAGGTTGAGACGAGATGCGCGAACTTGGGCGCTGGAGCTCGAGTGCACGGAGGAGGATAAGCAAAGGAGGAAGAAGGCATGGGCGAAAAGGTGAATCCTTATCCCTTATATATAGGCGGGCGAAGACTATGCGTCCCCCACCAGCCTGGTAAAACTCGCTTATCTCCCAAGCGCCACCATCAATGGCGCGGTTGGGTTACCCACGTCTGTATTGATGAGAATCCCGAATAAGGGGAACACGATCTCGCTCGACAAGGCGTGCCAAGGAAACCGCCGCTAAACGCTACCGAGGCGGTATAATAAAAACGATTCAAGTAAAGGCTTGGTAGTGGTGTGACGTCATGCCGCAAAATACGCCGCCAGATTGAACTTGTGTACATATTATTCTCTCTACGGTGGAACGTGGAATTTATTTTGCAGAGCCGGACACTATCCTGGTGTTCACAATCTTCTCTGGACTATTCAAAGGAGGAACCTGCCTTGCAATGCCGAACATTATGCGCACGGACTCATCGTCATTGAAGCCAGGTTCGGGGCTACCGAGGAGTCTCGACTAGGGGTGTCCGGACAGCGGACTATCATCGTCCGCCGGACTCCAAGACTACGAAGATACAAGATTGAAGACTCCGTCCCGTGTCCGGATGTGACTTTCCTTGGCGTGGAAGGCAAGCTTGGCGATACGGATATGTAGATCTCCTACCATTGTAACCGACTCTGTGTAACCCTAGCCCTCTCCGGTGTCTATATAAACCGGAGGGTTTTTGTCCGTAGGACACAACATACATTACAACAATCATACCATAGGCTACCTTCTAGGGTTTAGCCTCCTTGATCTCGTGGTAGATCGACTCTTGTAATACACATCATCAATATTAATCAAGTAGGACGTAGTGTTTTACCTCCATCAAGAGGGCCCGAACCTGGGTAAAACATCGTGTCCCTTGTCTCCTGTTACCATCCTCCTAGATGCACAGTTCGGGACCCCCTACCCGAGATTCGCCGGTTTTGACACCAACAGTCCTCATGGCACCACAGCAGAGAAGAAGGATCAGCGTTCTCTGGCTGCGGTCCGCGAATCATGCACGGATAGAATTCTCGTTGGAGGGCTTCAGGAAGGGACTGGGGTTGAAGATTTTTGTATACAATATCTCCCCAGGGTCCCTTGATGGCATTTTTCTCTGCATATTCTTCAGTGACGAAGTGGTATTTGAACCATTCTTCTCCCCAATATCTTTGTATCCACTGGATTCAATTCTTGCGGCCGGTATAGGTTTCCTCAGGATCAATTTTGTACAGCTCGTGCAAATCTGGAGGCAAATCCTTGGAAGTGTTACCACGACACTGTCTGCCTCCCTTTCGTGCTGACTTTTCAGTTGCCATGAAGTTTAAACTGAAGGGCTTCAGTATGTGCAATGGCTTCAAACGGCTGGTCAGACAAGAACTAGCTTTAGGTGAATTGATGTGACTCTGCAAGAATTCTGCAAACAAATGCAGACTATGAGAACCAAGGGATTCTCCCACGGACATGTACCTGTGACAACATTAGAGGTGTGAGGGAAGGGGAAGAGGTCATATGCATTCTCAGAAGATTTTGAAGGTAAATCAGTTTGAAGACATTGACCTCACAATGCGAAGACATTCACTTATTTGATGAGAGTTGGTTCCAGAGTTGTACAAATCCAAGAATAAGTACAAGTGAGGAATCTAACTTGTAAAGAAGCATAAGTGAATAGACTAGGCAGAATATGAGATGCAAAATGAGATAGATTCACGTTTGAAGATCTAGAAACCACTTTTGGTAAAGACGGATGAATCTATCAGATCAAAAAGACGGTAAAAGTAAACTTTTATTACCACACGAAGAACTACTTGACGGGGCGAAGGTGGAGGCCGAGCAGTTCAATCTCCCGTGCCCTAACTTGGCGACGGAAGACACCTACGGCGACGGCGGAGAGGACAAGGTCCGCGGCCGGTGTTAGGACGGCGTCGAGGAAGTTGCGACAGCTAAGCGCTTCGTCATCGGCGTCATCGAGAGCTAGCGTAGGCGCTAGGGTTTGCGAGAGGTGGCGAGGAGGAAGAAGAATTTTTGGCCGAGACGTGACAGGTATTTATAAGGACAGAGACGGCACAACGCAATTATGCAGGTGCCCCTGGCGGTTCACATCTGACGGACACGTGGCAAGCATGCAACACCTTGGGAGTTGTTCCATGTTCCCACGCACGCCTGGATTGTCGGGGTGGTCGTTCCGAATTCTCCGGGTTTCAGGCAAATAGGATAAAGCATTAAAAACAGATATAAATGTTTGTCAGATTGACTTTAGCTGACAAGGTCTCAGTGAAGACAATCGACAGTTTTCAATAGAATGCATATGACTTGGACAGATAGAGTTGATGTAGAAGCATAGATAGGTTAGGGTCCGATCACATTCACTTAGTTCAAAAGATTCAACACGAAGCCATAGCTATAAGTGAATGCTTTAGAGGACAGAACATAGATATATATGTATAGTACTAGTCCAATTCAACCAAGTGAAGATATACTTGAACATAAGCCAAGGATGAATATGAATCCAATATGAAAACTATGCAAAATAACGCCAAGAGAAACACTTTAAACAAAAATTTGGTGGTGGCGTTACCCACCGTATAGGAAGTATTAGACCCAGACACGGCGCACAATTATCGTGGCGCTCCGAAGTAAAATTCTGCATTAATGTATTCACACTTAGAGTGTACGTCTTTATTGATTGAAGATATACATTACTTCGTGTGTTGCACATCTTAGTCATCCAAATGCATAAGTGTTAGGATGTGTGTCCATTCACAGGACATTCGAGGATTCCAAGATATTTATCTCACACGGCAACTTGCAAAACCTTTTCTCATCCAAGGGCTTTGTGAAGATATCAGCCAACTGTTCTTCTGTCTTGACATGAATGATATCAGTATCTTCCTTCATAACATGATCTCTGAGAAAGTGATGACGAATCTCAATGTGCTTTGTCTTCGAGTGCTGAACTGGGTTGTTGGCAATCTTGATAGCACTCTCATTATCACAGTAAAGAGGCACATTCTTTAGATGGATTCCATAGTCCTTGAGAGTTTGCTTCATCTAGAGAAGTTGAGCACAACAAGATCCAGCAACAATGTATTCACATTCAACAGTAGAGAGAGATACACAATTCTGCTTCTTTGAAGACCAACAGACAAGAGATCGTCCCAGAAAGTGACATGTGTCTGATGTGGACTTACGATCAACCTTGTCACCAGCATAATCAGCATCTGAGAATCCAACTAGATCAAACTCTGAGCCCTTTGGATACCATAATACTAGTGTTGGGGTGTAAGCCAAATATCGAAGAATTCGCTTCATAGCTAAGTGATGCAATTCCTTTGGTGCCGCTTGGAATCGGGCACACATGCAAACACTAAGCATTATATCTGGCCTAGATGCACATAAGTAAAGCAAAGAACCTATCATGGAGCGATATAACTTTTGATCGAACTCTTTATCATTGTCGTCGGGACCCAGATGACTTTTGGTTGGCATTGGCGTCGTGTATCCTTTGCAGTCTTGCATTCCAAACTTCTTCAGGCAATCTTTGAGATATTTTTCTTGTGATATGAAGATGCCGTTGCGTTGCTGACGGATTTGAAGACCCAGAAAAACTTCAGCTCGCCCATCATGGACATTTGATATTGCTCTTGCATCATGTGACCAAATTCATCACTGTATTTCTTGTTGGTGCATCCGAAGATAATATCATCCACATAGATTTGGCACACAAATAGTTCACCATCATATGTCTTCGTGAAGAGTGTAGGATCTAGTGAACCAGGTTTGAAGCCTTTGCTCTTCAGGAAGTCCTTAAGCGTGTCATACCAAGCACGAGGGGCTTGTTTGAGGCCATACAGTGCCTTGTTGAGCTTGTATACCATATCACGATGTTTTGGATCTTCAAAGCCTAGAGGTTGTGTGACATGTACTTCTTCTTGTATCTTTCCATTAAGGAAAGCACTTTTCACATCCATTTGATACAGAAGAATGTTGTGATGATTTGCATAGGCTAGCAGTATGCGAATGGCTTCAAGTCTTGCCACCGGAGCAAATGTTTCATCAAAGTCAATTCCTCCCACTTGAGTGTAACCTTGCGCAACGAGACGAGCCTTGTTTCTGACCACTTGACCATGCTCATCTTGCTTGTTGCGATATATCCATTTGGTGCCAATGATATTATGCTTCTGAGGATCAGGACGCTTGACCAATTCCCACACATTATTCAGCTCGAACTGTTGAAGCTCTTCTTGCATAGCTTGAATCCATTTAGGTTCCATGAAGGCTTCATCAACTTTCTTGGGTTCAGAGTTTGAGACAAATGCAAAATGTCCACATAAGTTGGTCAGCTATGTTGCTCTTTGAGTTGCTTTTGAACGAGTGAGTGGACCAGGTGCATTCAAGCTGTCAATTATCTTCTCAATCTGAACTTCATTTGCAACACGAGGATGAGTAGGATGAAGATTTTGCTCATGTTGATCAATGTCATCATTTGGGGGATTGTCTTCAGGCTGAGCATTGTCTTCAGGGTGATTAGGTTCAGAAATGACAAGTTCCTCTTCAGATTGATTCTCAGAGGGTATGATATCTCCAATTCCCATCTACTTGATAGATTCACTTGGAGGAACTTCATCTAGCACATTTGGCAGGTGCTCTCTTTGCGAGCCATTAGTTTCATTGAACCGCACATCCATAGTTTCAACCACTTTATAGTGAAAGAGGTTGAAGACTTTGTAGGAGTGTGAATCCTTTCCATAACCAAGCATAAAACCTTCATGTGCTTTCGGTGCAAATTTTGAAGTGTGATGTGGATCCTTGATCCAGCACCTAGCACCAAATACTCTGAAGTAGCTTACATTTGGCTTCTTACCAGTTAGGAGCTCATAGGATGTTTTCTTTAGAAGCTTGTGAAGATAAACACGGTTGATGATGTGGCAAGCAGTGTCAATGGCTTCAGGCTAGAAATTCCGTGGAGTCTTGTACTCATCAAGCATCGTTCGAGCCACCTCAATGAGAGTTCTGTTCTTGCGCTCGGTGATGCCATTCTGCTGAGGTGTATAAGGAACAGAAAACTCATGTGTGATGCCAAGTGTATCCAGATAGAGATCGAGGCTAGTGTTCTTGAACTCAGTGCCATTGTCGCTTCTGATGTGATTGATCTTGACGCCATAGTTCGTCATGGCACAATTGGCAAATCGTCTGAAGACATCCTACACTTCAGCCTTGTAGAGAATTATGTGCACCCAAGTGTATCTAGAGTAATGATCAACAATTACGAAGCCATAGAGGCAAGCAGTAGCATTGAGAGTAGAGTAGTGAGTAGGGCCGAATAGATCCATGTGAAGCAGCTCGAAGGGTTGAGATGTAGTCATGATTGTCTTTGAGGGATGCTTGGCCCTAGTCATCTTTCCAGCTTCGCAAGCGCCACATAGATGGTCCTTCTTGAACTTTACGCCTTCGATGCCCACGACATACTTCTTCTTCGCGAGAGTGTGCAAGTTCTTAATGCCAGCATGTCCTAGCATTCGATGCCAGAGCCAGCATTCTGAAGCCTTGGCTAGAAGACATACGGCCATCTGTGGTCCTGCTGAGAAATCTACCATATATAGATCGTCTTTTCCGATACCCTTCAAAGACTAGAGACTTGTCAGATTCCATTAGTACAAGGCATCGATATTTTCCAAATAGCACAATCATGTTTAAGTCACAAAGCATTGAGACATGCATTAAGTTGAAACCAAGGGATTCAACAAGCATCACTTTATCCATGTGTTGATCCCTTGATATAGCAACTTTGCCTAGACCCAATACCTTGCTTTTACCAATGTCAGCAAATGTGATGTGACTTTTGTCTGATGGACGTAGCGTTGAATCTGTCAGAAGACTTCGATCGCCCGTCATGTGGTTAGTGCAATCCATTCTAAAGTACGAGGTGTCATAGCCTACAGTGCAGTTTGGGGGAATAGGCTTCACCAAGCGAGTTGTGAAGCATAAACATTTGACGAACAAGTGGAACATGAAAATTCAGATCCTGGTTAGGATAGATAGGGTGAGTATCAAGGAATCCTGGAACGAAATACATAGTAAGACCATTTGGGCATTTTATCTTGCGCCACACAAGATGTTTAAGGTCCCCAGCATTAGTTTTGGACGCCTTTGATTTCCGGCTGGAGACCTTTTCCTGCAAAAGAGAGTTAAGTTTTCTTAACCACCCACATTTTCAGGGGTGGCTTAGAAGCAATGAGTCTAAGTGCAGCATCTGAGATTTTTGGCTTTGGATCCCTAGTAAATAGCCTTGCAGGAGGTGAATAATACTCATAGGAATAAGCGAAAAAATTCTTTGTGCTATGAACATAGCGGTTTGAGGAAACACGCTCATATTCATGGGTCTGAGTATGATTTCCCTGCAAAACATTGACGTTAGGGTGACTCAGATGAGTCCTTGGTCTGTATGAAGCCTTTGGACCATATGAAGCCTTTGGTATGGGATTTGTCTTCTTCACAGGTGGTGTCATAATGACATTCATTGGAAGATTCTCAAGACAACTTTTGGGAACCCATATCTTCTTCAAAGGTGGCCCATTCCTGCAGTTAGTACCAATATACCTGGCAAACACTTCACTATTCTGATTCTTAAACACTTTATAGTTTGCATCAAAGGATTCGTCAATGATAATGGGGTTAGCACAAGTGAAACCAGATAAGGTGGAGGGATCAGCTGGAGGATCCTTCGCAGCAACCCATGTGGTTTTGGAGTACTGCTCAGGCTTCCAGCACGACCCATCAACATTCATTTTCCTCTCGAACCCAACACCCTCCTTCCTAGGGTTTCGGTTCAAAATCTGTTTTTTGAGGACATCACACAATGTCTGATGCCCTTTGAGACTTTTGTACATCCCTGTCTCAAGCAGTGTCTTCAACCTGGCATTCTCATCAGTAATAGTAGTGGTATCCTCAGCAGAGGGGTTAGTTACCACGTCAGCAGTTGAAGATATTGCAACAGTAGCAGCGGTAGAACATTCAGCAACAAAAGCAGCGTTATCACGCTCAATGAATTTTAGGCATGGTGGTTCAAATTCTTCCTGAGCGGGACTGATCTGTTGGGCGTGAAGTGACTCATTTTCCTTTTGAAGATCTTCATGATCCGATCTCAATTTCTCAAGTTCCTGCTTCCTTTGAAGATAATCATAGGAAAGCTTTTCATGAGAAGTTTTGAGAGATTCATGTCGACCTTCAAGTTCCTGGTACTTAATATGAAGATTTTTTATGTCTTCAATTAAGGACTGAGACTTGGTCATTTCCGCGTCCAACAGGTCATCGCTTTTGTCTAACAGTTTTTGAGTATGTTCCATAGCTTTCTGTTGTTCAGTTGCAATTTTAGCAAGTGTTTTGTAGCTAGGTTTGGGTTCACCATTAGAGTCATCTTCACTAGATGTTTGAAAGTAAGCATCGTGTGATTTTACCTTGGCACCACGTGCCATGAAGCAGTAGGTGGGAGGCGAGTCGTCCTCGACATTATCATCAGTGTTGGTGACGGAGCCATTGTCATCGGTGTTGAAGATGGACTTGGCAACATAGGCAGTAGCTAGAGCCAGACTCGCAACACCCGAGTTAGACTCCCCCTCAGACTCCACCTCCGCCTCCTCTAAAGCTGACTCCTCCTATGAATCCATTTCCTTGCCAACAAAATCACGTGCCTTGCCAGATGAGCTCTTCTTATGTGATGAAGATCTGGAAGAAGACTTGGAAGAAGACTTTGAGGATTTCTTCTTTTTCTTGTCATCAGAATCACATTCTTTGCTCTTCTTCTTCTTCTTCTTCTCATTTTCCCATTGTGGACACTCAGAGATGTAGTGACTAGGTTTCTTGCACTTGTGACAGGTTCTCCTCTTGTGATCATAGGCAGAAGCTTCATCATTCCTTGAGCTGGATCGTGAAGACTTTCTGAAGCCTTTCTTCTTGGTGAATTTCTAGAACTTCTTCACAAGCATAGCAAGCTCCTTTGCAATGTCTTCAAGATCACCAGAACTGCAGCCAGATTCTTCTTCAGATGAGGAAGCAGCAGCCTTTGCCTTCAAAGCTCGAGTTCGGCCATAGTTGGGGCCATAGATATCTCGTTTCTCAGATAGCTGGTACTCATGTGTGTTGAGCCTCTCAAGTACTTCAGATGGATCGAGAGTCTTTGAAATCAGGGCGTTCTTGTATCATCAAGGCTAAGGTGTCAAATGAGCTGTCAAGAGATCTCAGTAGTGTCTTCACTATCTCATGCTTCGTGATCTCAGTGGCGCCGAGTGCTTGGAGCTCATTTGTGATATCAGTGAGGCGATCAAATGTGAGCTGGACATTCTTGTTGTCGTGTCTCTTGAAGCGGTTGAAGAGGTCACGGAGAGTACTGATAGGTTGATCTCGCTGAGTTGAGACGCCTTCATTCACCTTGAAGAGCCAGTCCCAGATTAGCTTCGATGTTTCCAGAGCACTCACACGGCCATACGGTCCTTTGGTAAGGTGACCACGGATGATGTTCTTGGCAGTAGAGTCCAGTTGAATGAACTTCTTGACATCAGTAGGGGTGACGCCTTCACCCGTCTTGGGAACGCCGTTCTTGACGATATACCATAGATAGACATCAATGGCTTCAAGTTGCATGCGCATCCTATTCTTCCAGTAGGGATATTCAGTGCCATCGAAGATGGGGCACGCAACGGAGACTTTGATTATCCCTGTAGTCGACATAGCTAAACTCCAGGTGGTTAAATCAATCACACAGAACAAGGGAGTACCTTGCTCTGATACCAATTGAAAGGGCTAGTTATCGACTAGAGGGGGGTGAATAGGCGATTTTTATGAAAGTCTTCAAAACATGGGAGTTTTAAAGACAAACAATATAAACAACACTATTCGAATGCAGCGGAAGGTAGACTACGCTAGATGAGCCATAGTCAAGTATTCAATGTAGTGAAAGCACAAAGACTAATAGCAGCTAGGTAGTAAAGATCAGGATGGAAGATAGTATGAAGCCAATCGTAATGATAGTCACACAAGTGAAGTCAAACAGATAATGCAAGGTGGAATGACTTCACGAAGACAAACTGTAAGTAAAGAGAGGTAAGAGATAGAACCGGTGGCTTCAGAATGACAGGATTTGTTCGACCAGTTCCAGCTTTGTGACAACTATGACGTCTCGTTAGGGAGGCTGAGATTCAACTCAAGACCGCGTCTTAACCTTATTCCCTTGAGCTAAGGACACCTAGTCCCTCCCAATCACTCGTAAGTCTTCAAGGTAGACTTCGAACCTTCACAGACTTCGCTCACCGCAATCCACAATGGCTCTTGGATGCTCAGAACGTGATGCCTAACCGGCTGAAGGATTCACAGTCCTCAAGTGTAACAAGTCTTCAGATCACGCGGACAGAAAGACTTCAGTGATGCCAAACACTCTTTGGGCTATGGGTGGTTTGGGCTTTGTCCTCGCAAGGAATCTCTCTCGAAAGCTTCGGCGGTGGGTTGCTCTCAAACGACAAAAGCCGTGTACAATTTATGGTGTAGGGGGTGGACTATTTATAGCCACTGGGCAACCCGACCGGATTTGTCCGAAATGACCCTGGGTCACTAAGGAACTGACACGTGTCGCAACGGTCAGATTTCAAACACACGCGGCAGCTTGACTTGGGCTACAAGTAAAGCTGACTTATCCGACATAGGATACGATTTTCTCTCATTGTCTTCGCTCGAAGACATAGGATTTGGTTTGAGCATCACTTCAGTCACTCTAACTTTGTTCACTTGGACCCCACTTAACAGTGCGGTGGTTCCTATGAGTCAACAAAGAAGAAAAGGAAACAATGAAACAACTAAGTCTTCGCGCTCCATAGTCTTCACTCAATATCTTCTAGTGTCATAGTCTTCAATGTGAATATCTTCACAGACCACCATAGTCTTCAGTGTCTTCACACATTTTTGGGGGTCATCTCCGGTAGGTAAACCGAATCAAGGATGGACTACTACCTGTGTTATCCTGCAATTCTCACAAACACATTAGTCCCTCAACTAGGTTTGTCGTCAATACTCCAAAACCAACTAGGGGTGGCACTAGATGCACTTACAGTATTTCCCTCAGTTAGAGAACCAAGGTATCAATCCAGTAGGAGACAACGCACAAATCGCCAAAGACCTTCACAAACAATCAAACAACTTTCACCCAACGCGATAAAGGGGTTGTCAATCCCTTCACGGTTACTTGCAAAAGTGAGATCTAGTAGAGATAGATAAACAAAAAGTAAAATATTTTTGGGTTTTTTAGTTTATAGACCTGAAAGTAAAAGATTGCAAAATAGTATATCAGAAACTTATATGATGGAAAATAGACCCGGAGGCCATAGGTTTCACTTGTGGCTTCTCTCGAGATAGCAAATAATACAGTGGGTGAAGAAATTACTGTCGAGCAATTGATAGAAAAGGGCAAAGTTATGACGATATCTAAGGCAATGATTATGAACTATAGGCATCATGTCCTTTTCAAGTGGACTGACTCCTGCCTGCATCTACTACTATTACTCCACACATCGACCGACTCATGCCTGCATCTAGAGTATTAAGTTCATGAAGAACAGAGTAACACATTAATTAAGATGACATGATGTAAAGGAATAAACTCAAGCAATATGATGTAAAACCCATCTTTTTATCCTCGATGGCAACAATACAATACGTGCCTTGCTGCCCCTACTGTCACTAGGAAAGGGCACCACAAGATTGAACCCAAAGCTAAGCACTTCTCCCATTGTAAGAAAAACCAATCTAGTTGGCCAAACTAAACCGACAATTCAAAGAGAATTACAAATATATCAAATCATGCATATAAGAATCCAGAGAAGATTCAAATAATATTCATAGATAAGCTGATCATAAATCCATAATTCATTGGATCTCGACAAACACACCGCAAAAGAAGATTACATCGGATAGATCTCCAAGAACATCGAGGAGGACATGGTATTGAGAAGCAAAGAGAGAGAGAATAAGCCATCTAGGTACTAGATATGGACCCGTAGGTCTGAGGTAAACTACTCACGCTTCATCGGAAGGGCAATAGAGTTGATGTAGAAGCCCTCCGTGATAGGATCCCCCTCCGGCAGGGTGCCGGAAAAGGCCCCTAGATGGGATCTCACGGGTACAGAAGTGTTTTCGTTGATGCTTCTGGTGGTTTGGGGATATTTGGGAACATATAGGACAAAGAATTAGGCCAGGGGAGTCATGAGGGGCACATAAGGCAGGGGGCGCTCCCTCCCCCTTATCGCCGCCTCGTGGCTCTTCCGATTTGATCTCTAAGTCTCATGGGTGTTTTCTGGTCCAAGAAAAATCATTGCGAAGGTTTGATACGTCTCCAACGTATCTATAATTTTTGATTGTTCCATGCTATTATATTACCCATTTTGGATGTTTATGGGCTTTACTTTACACTTTTATAGCATTTTTGGGACTAACCTACTAACCGGAGGCCCAGCCCGAATTGTTGTTTTTTTGCCTATTTCAGTGTTTCGAAGAAAAGGAATATCAAACGGAGTCCAAACAGAATGAAACCTTCCGAAGCATCTTTTTGGAACAAACGAGATCCAGGGGACTTGGAGTGGACGTCAAGCAACAGAGGAGGCGGCCACGAGGGTGCCCGGTGCGCCCCTACAGGTGGGTGCGCCCCCACCCTCATTGGCCCCTCGAGCGTCCACCGACCTACTTCTTCCTCCTATATATACCCACGTACCCTGAAACCATCGAAGAGCACCACGAAAAACTATTTCCACCGTCATAACCTTCTGTATCTGCGAGATCCCATCTTGGAGCCTTCGCCGGCGCTCCGCCGGAGGGGGAATCGACCATGGAGGGCCTCTACATCATCTTCAAGGCCTCTCCGATGAGTTTTGAGTAGTTTACCACAGACCTTCGGGTCCATAGTTATTAGCTAGATGGCTTCTTCTCTCTCTTTGAATCTCAATACAAAGTTCTCCTCGATCTTCTTGAAAATCTATTCGATGTAACTCTTTTTGCGGTGTGTTTGTCGAGATCCGATGAATTGTGGGTTTATGATCAAGTTTATCTGTGAGAAATATTTGAATCTCCTCTGAATTCTTTTATGTGTGATTAAGTTTTCTTTGCAAGTCTCTTCGAATTATCAGTTTGGTTTGGCCTACTAGATTGATCTTTCTTGCAATGGGAGAAGTGCTTAGCTTTGGGTTCAATCTTGCGGTGTCCTTTCCCAGTGACATCAGGGGCAGCAAGGCACGTATTGTATTGTTGCCATCGAGGATAAAAAGATGGGGTTTATATCATATTGCATGAGTTTATCCCTCTACATCATGTCATCTTTCTTAATGCGTTACTCTGTTCTTTATGAACTTAATACTCTATATGCAGGCAGGAGTCGGTCGATGTGTGGAGTAATAGTAGTAGATGCAGGCAAGAGTCGGTCTACTTGTCACGGACGTGATGCCTATATACATGATCATGCCTAGATAATCTCATAATTATTTGCTTTGCTATCAATTGCTCGACAGTAATTTGTTCACCCACCGTAATACTTATGCTATCTTGAGAGAAGCCACTAGTGAAACCTATGGCCCCCGGGTCTATCTTTTATCATATAAGTTTACCATCTACTTTTATTTGCATCTTTTACTTTCCAATCTATATCATAAAAATACCAAAAATATTTATCTTATCATATTATCTCTATCAGATCTCACTTTTGCAAGTGGCCGTGAAGGGATTGACAACCCCTTTATTGCGTTGGTTGCGAGGTTCTTGTTTGTTTGTGTAGGTGCGTGGGACTTTTGAGGAGCCTCCTACTGGATTGATACCTTGTTTCTCAAAAACTGAGGGAAATACTTACGCTACTTTGCTGCATCACCCTTTCCTCTTCAAGGAAAACCAACGCAAGCTCAAGACGTAGCAAGAAGGATTTCTGGTGCCATTGCCGTGGAGGTCTTCGCTCAAGTCAAGACATACCAAGTACCCATCACAAACTCATCTCCCTTGCATTACATTATTTGCCATTTGCCTCTCGTTTTCCTCTGCCCCACTTCACCCTTGCCGTTTTATTCGCCCTCTCTTTCCGTTTGCCTCCCTCTTCCTCTTTCTCCTTGCTTCTTCTGTCGTTATGTCTGAAATTGGGGAAATTATTGTTGATATGGACAATAATGATAACATGGAAAATTCTGATGCCCTTGCTGAAGAACCCCCTATCTTACATACTAAAAAGTTTCAAATCGGTAGTGGTAATATTATTGGAAAAGGGGTTATTCAAGATTTCTTTACTTGTGCCGGTGCTTTACCTCCTATGGGTAGTTTTATTTTGCATAGAACTAGTAGTCTTGCGGATGCTATTGCCATGCTTATAGGTGAACTTGAAAGACAATTTATGCACATGCATCCTTGCATACAAAGGATTTTCCTAGAATTTTCTAATATTGAGCATTCTTCTGTTAAGCACGCAACTACTATCTTTTTGGCACACGAGTTTAGATTTATAATAAAAGAAGCCAAAGAAATTTTTGCGCACTATAGGGTGGACGCCGGCCGTCCTCCCATAGAGGCGATCCTCTTTGATCAAGAGGAAATAATGCGTTTCCAATCTTTGGACTATATTGCTTTAATAAAAACCTTAGAAAAAGGTCCCTACCACTGTTCTAGTTGATAATTTCTGAACTCAATAATGAGTTTGCTATTCAAAATAATGAGCTTATTCTCTTGAGTGTAGACTCAAAAGGTTCTGTCAAAACAATGTTTATAATGATGAATTGGTTGTGCAATATGATGGGCCAAAGGAGGAACCCATACCTCCTGAGGTTGATCTTGGGGACTTTTGTCCCATCAACTTTAGCCCTTTTGATTACTTTTTCTTGCCTCAAAGAAAACTTGCTGCTGAGCATAGAGAATATGAGATGAGTTTTTGTGATCTATCTTATTATTATGGCACTACTTAGATCTATCCTCGCTTCTATGCCTAGCTAGGGGCGTTAAACAATAGCGCTAGTTGGGACTTGGGAGGCAACCCTTTTTTTTGCTTCTGTTTAGTAATAAATATTTCATCTAGCTTCTGTTTAGATGTGTTTTCATGTTTTAGTTAGTGTTTGTGCCAAGTATAACCTATAGGATAACCTATGGTGATAGTTATTTGATTCTGCTGAAAAATAGAAACTTTGCGCACACAAAAATAATTTTCGTAATTCACAGAAACGTGCTTTTGTGTTGATTATTTTTTCTGTAGATCAATAGACAAATTGCCCAGGACTTCCTATTTTGGTAGGATTTTTAGGGTTCCATAAGTATTCGAGAGTTACATATTGCTACAGACTTTTTCCGTTTTTGACAGATTCTGTTTTTCGTGTGTTGTTTGCTTATTTTGATGCATCTATGGCTAGTATGTAGGGTATGAACCATACAGAAGTTGGAATACAGTAGGTTTAACACAAATGTAAATAAGGAATGAGTTCATTATAGTACCTTATGTGGTGGTTTTTCTTTCTTACACTAACGGAGCTTATGATATTTCCTGTTGAGTTTTGTGCCGTGAAGTTTTCAAGTTTTGGGTAAAGATTTGATGGACTATGGAATAAGGAGTGGCAAGAGCCTAAGCTTGGGTATGCCCATGGCACCCCAAGATATTCAAGGATAACCAAAAGCCTAAGCTTGGGGATGCCCCGGAAGGCATCCCCTGTTTCGTCTTCGTCTATCGGTAACTTTACTTGGAGCTATATTTATATTCGCCGCATGATATGTGTTTTGCTTAGAGTGTCTTGTATGATATTAGTCTTTGCTTTTTAGTTTACCACAATCATCCTTGCTGTACAAACCTTTTGGGAGAATCCCACTTGATTGGAATTTATTAGAATACTTTATGTGCTTCACTTATATCTTTTGAGCTAGATAGTTTTGCTCTAGTACTTCACTTATATCTTTTAGAGCACAATGGTGGCTTAATTCTGAAGGAATTGTTATTCTCTCATGCTTCACTTATATTATTTTGAGAGTCTCTTAGAACAGCATGGTATTTGCTATGGTTATAAAATTGGTCCTAGAATGATGGGCATCCAAGTTGGGTAGAATAAAAACTATCATATGAAGTGAATTGGATGCTATGATCAATTTGATACTTGATAATTGTTTTGAGATATGGAGGTGGTGATATTAGAGTCATGCTAGTTGGGTAATTATGAACTTAAATAATGCTTGTGTTGAAGTTGGCAAGTCCTGTAGCATGCACGTATGGTAACCGTCGTGTAACAAATTTGAAATATGAGGTGTTCTTAGATTGTCATCCTTATTAGTGGCGGTCGGGGACGAGTGATGGTATTTTCCTACCAATCTATCCCCCTAGGAGCATGCGCGTAGTGCTTGGTTTTTGATGACTTGTAGATTTTTGCAATAAGTATATGAGTTCTTTATGACTAATGTTGAGTCCATGTATTATACGCACTCTTCGGTATCGTGCATTGCCCTTTCTCACCTTGAGAGTTGGTGCAAACTTCGCCGGTGCATCCAAACCCCATGATATGATACGCTCTTTCACACATAAACCTCCCTATATCTTCCTCAAAACAGCCACCATACCTACCTATTATGGCATTTCCATAGCCATTCCGAGATATATTGCCATGCAACTTTCCACCGTTCCGTTAATCATCATGACACGCATCATCATTGTCATATTGCCTTGCATGATTATGTAGTTGACATCGTATTTGTGGCAAAGCCACCATGCATAATTTTTTATACATGTCACTCTTGATTCATTGCCCATCCCGGTACACCACCGGAGGCATTCATATAGAGTCATATCTTGTTCTAATTTTGAGTTGTAACTCGTGAGTTGTAAATAAATAGAAGTGTGATGATCATCATTATTAGAGCATTGTCCCCAAATTAAAAAAAGAATGGCCAAAAAGAAAAAAAGAAAGGCCAAAGAAAAAAAGAAAAAGGGAAAAAAAGAAAGGCCAAAAAAGGCCCAAAAAAAGAAAAAGAAAGAAAATAAAAAAGGGGGCAATGTTACTATCCACACTTGTGCTTCAAAGTAGCACCATGTTCTTCATATAGAAAGTCTTTTTTGTTGTCACTTTCATATACTAGTGGGAATTTTTCATTATAGAACTCGGCTTGTATATTCCTACGATGGGCTTCCTCAAATGCCCTAGGTCTTCATGAGCAAGCAAGTTGGATGCACACCCACTTTCATACATTTATAGCTCTAGTGCATCCGTTGCATGGCAATCCCTACTCCTCATGTTGACATCAATTGATGGGCATCTCCATAGCCCGTTGATTAGCCTCGTTAACATGAGACTTTGTTCCTTTTTGTCTTCTCCACACAACCTCCATCATCATATTCTATTCCACCCATAGTGCTATATCCATGGCTAACGCTCTTGTATTGCGTGACAGTTGAAAAAGTTCGAGATTACTAAAGTATGAAACAATTGCTTGGCTTGTCATCGGGGTGTGCAAGATGAGAGCATTCTTGTGTGACGAAAATAGAAGCATGACCAAACTATATGATTTTGTAGGGATGAACTTTCTTTAGCCATGTTATTTTAAGAAGACATGATTGCTTAGTTAGTATGCTTGAAGTATTACTATTTCTTATGTCGATATGAACTTTTATTTTGAATCATTTGGATCTGAACATTCATGCCACAATAAAGAAAATTACATTGAGAATTATGCTAGATAGCATTCCACATCAAAAATTCTGTTTTTATCATTTACCTACTCGAGGACGAGCAGGAATTAAGCTTGGGGATGCTTGATACGTCTCCAACGTATATAATTTTTGATTGTTCCATGCTATTATATTACCCATTTTGGATGTTTATGGGCTTTATTTACACTTTTATATCATTTTTGGGACTACCTACTAACCGGAGGCCCAGCCCGAATTGCTGTTTTTTTTGCCTATTTCAGTGTTTCAAAGAAAAGGAATATCAAACGGAGTCCAAACGGAATGAAACCTTCGGGAGCGATCTTTTTGGAACAAACATGATCTAGGGGACTTGGTGTGGACGTCAAGCAATAGAGGAGGCAACCACGAGGGTGCCCTGCGCGCCCGCTACAGGTGGGCGCGCCCCCCACCCTCGTGGGCCCCTCGAGCGTCCACCGACCTACTTCTTCCTCCTATATATACCCACGTACCCTGAAACCATCGAAGAGCACCACGAAAAACTATTTCCACTGCTGCAACCTTTTGTATCCGCGAGATCCCATCTTGGAGCCTTCACCGGCACTCCGCCGGAGGGGGAATCGACCATGGAGGGCCTCTACATCATCTCCAAGGCCTCTCCGATGAGTTGTGAGTAGTTTACCATAGACCTTCGGGTCCATAGTTATTAGCTAGATGGCTTCTTCTCTCTCTTTGAATCTCAATACAAAGTTCTCCTCGCCTTCTTGGAGATCTATTCGATGTAACTCTTTTTGTGGTGTGTTTGTCGAGATCCGATGAATTGTGGGTTGATGACCAAGTTTATCTATGAGAAATATTTGAATCTCCTCTGAATTCTTTTATGTGTGATTAAGTTATCTTTGCAAGTCTCTTCAAATTATCAGTTTTGTCTGGCCTACTAGATTGATCTTTCTTGCAATGGGAGAAGTGCTTAGCTTTGGGTTCAATCTTGCGGTGTCCTTTCCTAGTGACAGCAAGGGCAACAAGGCACGTATTGTATTGTTGCCATCGAGGATAAAAACATGGGGTTTATATCATATTGCATGAGTTTATCCCTCTACATCATGTCATCTTTCTTAATGTGTTACTCTGTTCTTTATGAACTTAATACTCTAGATGTAGGCAGGAGTCGGTCGATGTGTGGAGTAATAGTAGTAGATGCAGGCAGGAGTCGGTCTACTTGTAACGGACGTGATGCCTATATACATGATCATGCCTAGATAATCTCATAATTATTCGCTTTTCTATCAATTGCTCGACAGTAATTTGTTCACCCAACGTAATACTTATGCTATGTTGAGAGAAGCCACTAGTGAAACCTATGGCCCCCGGGTCTATCTTTTATCATATAAGTTTCCCATCTACTTTTATTTGTATCTTTTACTTTCCAATCTATATCATAAAAATACCAAAAATATTTATCTTACCATATTATCTCTATCAGATCTCACTTTCGCAAGTGGCCGTGAAGGGATTGACAACCCCTTTATTGCGTTGGTTGCGAGGTTCTTGTTTGTTTGTGTACGTGCGTGGGACTTTTGAGGAGCCTCCTACTGGATTGATACCTTGGTTCTCAAAAACTGAGGGAAATACTTACGCTACTTTGCTGCATCACTTTTTCCTCTTAAAGGAAAACCAACGCAAGATCAAGACGTAGCAAGGTTTCATTCCGTTTGGACTCCGTTTGGTATTCCTTTTCTGCGAAGCTCAAAAACAAGGAAAAAACAGAAACTGGCACTGGTGGCTCTAGGTTAATAGGTTAGTCCCAAAAATAATATAAAATAGCATATTAATGGATATAAAACATCCAGAACAGATAATATAATAGCATGGAACAATAAAAATTATAGATATGTTGGAGATGTATAATCAATCTTATGAAATTATTGAGAAAAGTGGGTTTGGAGAGGTCATGACTTTAGTTGATGTTAATCCCACTATCTTGGAAGATTATAAAACTTTTATGCATGTGGATCATGAAGAGAAAATTTTATATGATAGCTATATTGTTGAATTTGATTATGATCCTACGTGTAATTATTATAAGAGAGGAAAATATGGTCACAGAAATTTTCATGTTATTAAATTACCTCTCGTTATGTTGAGATTGCTATTGTTTCTTTCTTCTTCCTTGCATAAGCTAGTCTTTGCTTGACTTGATAATTTGTTTGCTTATAAAATGCCTATGCATAGGAAGTATGTTAGATTTAAACGTGTTTTTCACATGTTTCATGATGCTTTGTTTGTGTTTCAATCATTATCTTTCACGTGAGCATCATGGAAATCTTATGCCTATCTTAATGGCTATAAAGAAAGAGCTTGTTGGGAGGCAACCCAATGAATATAATTTGTTTTTGCCTTTTTCTTTCTATTCTTGAGTGTTTTCACAATTATGCTACTGTTATGATTATGATTTTTATGTTTTAAATAGTATTTGTGCCAAGTAATGCCTTTGGGATAGCTTTGGTGATAGTTGATTTGATCCTGTTGAAAAACAGAAACTTTTGCGTCCAGTAATAGAATTGTTTAAATTCACAAAAGCGACGAAAGGTTCTAAATGTTTTATACAAGATTGATATACAAATTGCCTATGTTTTCCTAAATTTTCAGAAATTTTGGAGTTACAGAAGTATGGGAAAATTTTGCATCTTTACAGTCTACTCTGTCTTTGACAGATTCTGTTTTCTTTGCATTATGTGCTTATTTTGATGAATCTATGGATTGTATCGGGGGGTGTAAGCCATGACAAAGTTAGAATAAAGTAGATATAATGTAATAACAAAATTTCAATGGGTCTGCAACAATACCTAAAGTAAAGATTGGTTTTATTATACTAACTGATCTCACAAAGGTTTTGTTAAGTTTTGTGTGATTGAAGTTTTCAAGTTTTGAGTGAGATCGCGATGGATGAAGGAATAAGGAGTGAAAAGAGCATAAGCTTGGGGATGCCCCATGGCACCTGATACGTCTCCAACATATCTATAATTTTTTATTGTTCCATGCTATTATATTATCTGTTTTGGATGTTTTATATGCATTAAAATACTATTTTATATTATTTTTGGGACTAACCTATTAACCTAGAGCCCTGTGCCAGTTTCTGTTTTTTTCCTTGTTTTTGAGCTTCGCAGAAAAGGAATACCAAACGGAGTCCAAACGGAATAAAACTTTCGTGATGATTTATCTTGGACCAAATGACACCCCGGAGACTTGGAGATGAAGTCAGAAGAGCCACGAGGCGGCGGCAATGGGTAAGAGCACGCCCAGGGGGGTAGGGCGTGCCCCCTGCCTTGCCACCTCCTCGAGACTCCTCTGGCCTAACCCGTGGACCTACATATTCACATATGTTCCCAAACCACCAGAGGCATCCACCAAAACACTTTTCCACTACCGCCACCTTCTGTTCCCGTGAGATCCTATCTTGGGGCCATTTCCGGCATACTGCCAAAGGGGGATTCGATCATGGAGGGCTTCTACATCAACTCTATTGCCCTTCCAATGAAGCGTGAGTAGTTTACCACAGACCTATGGGTCCATAGCTAGTAGCTAGATGGCTTCTTCTCTCTCTCTTTGATTCTCAATACCATGTTCTCCTCTATGTTCTTGGAGATCTATCCGATGTAATCTTCTTTTGTGGTGTGTTTGTTGAGATTCGATGAATTATGGATTTATGATCAGCTTATCTATGAATATTATTTGAATCTTCTCTGAATTCTTATATGCATGATTTGATATCTTTGTAACTCTCTTCGAACTATCGGTTTAGTTTGGCCAACTAGATTGGTTTTTCTTGTAGTGGGATAAGTGCTTAGCTTTGAGTTCAATCTTGCGGTGTCCTTTCCCAGTGACAGTAGGGGCAGCAAGGTACATATTGTATTGTTGCCATCGAGGATAAAAAGATGGGGTTTACATCATATTGCTTGAGTTTATTCCTCTACATCATGTCATCTTACTTAAAGCGTTACTCTGTTCTTCTTGAACTTAATACTCTAGATGCAGGCAGGAGTCGGTCGATGTGTGGAGTAATAGTAGTAGATGCAGGCAGGAGTCGGTCTACTTGATAGGGAAGTGATGCCTATATTACATAATCATTGCCTTGGATATCGTCACAACTTTGCGCTTTTCTATCAATTGCTCCATAGTAGTTTGTCCACCCGCCATATTATTTGCTATCTCGAGAGAAGCCTCTAGTGAAACCTATGGCCCCCGGGTCTATTTTCCATCATATTAGTTTCCGATCTACTATTTTCCATCACATAAGTTTCCGATCTACTATTTTGCAATCTTTTACTTTCAGATCTATAAACCAAAAAACCCATAAATATTTACTTTATATTTTGTTTAGTTTTATCTATCTATCAGATCTCACTTTTGCATGTAACCGTGAAGGGATTGACAACCCCTTTATCGCGTTGGGTGCAAGTTATTTGATTGTTTTTGCAGGTATGGGTGATTTGTGCGTCTCCTACTGGATTGATACCTTGGTTCTCTAACTGAGGGAAATAATTATCTCCACTTTGTTGCGTCACCCTTTCCTCTTCAAGGGAAAACCAACGCAAGCTCAAGAAGTAGCAGGAAGAATTTCTGGCGCCGTTGCCGGGGAGATATACGCCAAGTCAAGACATACCAAGTACCCATCATAAAACTCTCATCTCTTTCATTACATTATTCGCCATTTTCCTCTCGTTTTCCTCTCCCCCATTTCTAAAACGATTTTTGAAAAGATTTGCCCTTTTCTTCGCTCTTCTTCGATTCGTCTTTTCGTTTGCTTGCTGGTGCGTCTTGCTTTCATGGCTAGTCCTCCCATCATTGTTAGCACTCCCGATAATGAGGTCCTCAATTTTAAGCAAAGGGAGGGAGAAAATTTAAAAGATGCTTGGTATAGAATTTGCAATGCTCAGAATAGATCTACTCGAAAGCAGTCTACTACCGTTCTCCTTCGCAATTTTTATGTGGCCATTACTCCTTGGAATAGATATGTTTTAGACACCATTACCGGGGAAAATTTCTTGGGGAGCCATACTTTTGATTCTTATAATGCCATGATAGATTTGTTAGGCCCACCGCTTCTTATGATCAATGGAGCTGTTTTAACCATGGGACATGTGATGCAAAGGCTTGATATTATTGAGAATAAAATTGCTACCATTGAGTTGATAGAAAAATTGGACCAAAAGATTGATAATCATATCACTCAATATGGATCTAAGGTAGGAGTCACTTTAAAGAATCATAGGGAAAAGGAACCCATAGTTAATGAAAAGATAGATCAAGATTCTACTAGAATTGGCAAGCTTGAAGTTATTATTGGGTTCCGCTTTTGCTTTCATTAAACTCTTCCTGACCTTCCCCCTATAAAAGCTGCCAAGTTTATTTATGTTCCTAAAAATAAAGGTGAAACTTCTAGTAAGGAAAACGAGGATCTTAAGATGATAAGTGTTCACCCCAATTTTCTTAATAGTATTAAGGAACCTATTGCTACAAGTGAATTTCTTGATTTCTTGCCTAGGAGCATGATTATTGATAACATTGAAGAAACTCCTAGGGTTTACAAGTGTGAAATTGAGGGATTGCATACCAAAGATGATAATACCTAGATCTATCTATGTGTGTTTATGCCTAGCTAAGGGCGTTAAACAATAGCGCTTGTTAGGAGGCAACCCAATTTTATTTTTGCTCTTTGCTTTTTGGTTCTGCTCTTTAATAAATAATTCATTTATCCTCTGGTTAGATGTGTTTTGTGTTTTAATTAGTTTTTGTGCCAAATAAGACCTTTGGGATGGCTTATAGTGATAGTTGATTTGATCTTGCTGAAAAACAGAAACTTTTGTGCCCAGAAAAATAATTTTCATAATTCACAGAAGCGTCTTTTTCATCTTAACTTTTTACACCAGATTTATATACAACTTTCCCAAGTTTTCCTATTTTTTGGAATTTTGGAGTTACAGAAGTATTTGAAGTTCTCTGATTGCTACAGACTGTTCTGTTTCTGACAGATTCTGTTTTCTATTTGTTGTTTGCTTATTTTGATGAATCTATGGGTAGTATCGGGGGTATGAGCCATGAAAAAGTTGGAATACAGTAGATATTACACCACTATAAATAAATAATGAGTTCATATCAGTACCAAAAGTGGTGATTTACTTTCTTATACTAACGGAGCTTATGAGATTTTCTGTTGAGTTTTGTGTTGTGAAGTTTTCAAGTTTTGGGTAAGGATTTGATGGACTATGGAATAAGGAGTGGCAAGAGCCTAAGCTTGGGGATGACCAACGCACCCCAAGGTAATACTAAAGGACAACCAAGAGCCTAAGCTTGGGGATGCCCCAGAAGGCATCCCCTCTTTCGTCTTCGTCTATCGGTAACTTTACTTGAGGCTATATTTTTATTCACCACAGGATATGTATTTTGCTTGGAGCGTCTTGTATGATATGAGTCTTTACTTTTTAGTTTGCCACAATCATCCTTGCTGTACACACCTTTTGAGAGGGACACACATGAATCATAATTTATTAGAATACTCTATGTGCTTCACTTATATCTTTTGAGCTAGGCAATTTTGCTCTAGTGCTTCACTTATATCTTTTTTGAGCATGGCGGTGGTTTTATTTTATATAAATTATTTAACTCTCATGCTTCACTTATATTATTATGGGAGTCCTTTTTAAACAACATGGTAATTTGCTTTGGTCATGAATTTAGTCCTAATATGATAGGCATCCAAGAGGGATATAATAAAAACTTTCATATAAAGTGCATTGAATACTATGAGAAGTTTGATTCCTTATGATTGTTTTGAGATATAGAGATGGTGATATTAGAGTCATGCTAGTGAGTAATTGTGAATTGGAGAAATACTTGTGTTAAAGTTTGTGATTCCCGTAGCATGCACGTATGGTGAACCGCTATGTGATGAAGTCGGAGCACGATTTATTTATTGATTGTCTTCCTTATGAGTGGCGGTCGGGGACGAGTGATGGTCTTTTCCTACCAATCTATCCCCCTAGGAGCATGCGCATAGTACTTTGTTTTGATGAATAATAGATTATTGCAATAAGTATGTGAGTTCTTTATGACTAATGTTGAGCCCTTGGATTACACACACTCTCACCCTTCCACCATTGCTAGCCTCTCTAGTGCCGCGCAACTTTCACCGGTACCATACACCCACCATATACCTTCCTCAAAACAACCACCATACCTACCTATGATGGCATTTCTATAGCCATTCCAAGATATATTGCCATGCAACTTTCCACCATTCCGTTTTATTATGACACGTTCCATCATTGTGATATTGCTTTGCATGGTCATGTAGTTGACACCATATTTGTGGCAAAGCAACCTTTCATATTTCTTTCATACATGTCACTCTTGAGTCATTGCACATCCCGCACACCGCCAAAGGCATTCATATAGAGTGATATTTTGTTCTAAGTAAGTTGTAATTCTTGAGTTGTAAGTAAATAAAAGTGTGATGATCATCATTATTAGAGCATTGTCCCATGTGAGGAAAGGATGATGGAGATTATGATTCCCCCACAAGTTGGGATGACTCCGGACGAAAAAAAGAGCGTAAAGAAGCCCACAAAAAAGGGAGAAAATAGAGAAGGGGCAATGTTACTATCCTTTTTTCCACACTTGTGCTTCAAAGTAGCACCATGATCTTCATGATAGAGAGTCTCCTATTTTGTCGCTTTCATATACTAGTGGGAATTTTTCATTATAGAACTTGGCTTGTATATTCCAGTGATGGGCTTCCTCAAATTTCCCTAGGTCTTCGTGAGCAAGCAAGTTGGATGCACACCCACTTAGTTTATTTTTGGGCTTTCATACACTTATAGCTCTAGTGCATCTGTTACGTGGCAATCCCTACTCACTCACATTGATATCTATTGATGGGCATCTCCACAGCCCATTAATATGCCTAGTCGATGTGAGACTTTATCCTTCTTTTTTCTTCTCCACAACCACCATATTCTATTCCACCTATAGTGCTATATCCATGGCTCACGCTCATGTATTGCGTGAAAGTTGAAAAGGTTTGAGAACATCAAAAGTATGAAACAATTGCTTGGCTTGTCATTGGGGTTGTGCATGATTTAATACTTGGTGTGATGAAGATGGAGCATAGCCAGACTATATGATTTTGTAGGGATAAGCTTGCTTTGGCCATGTTATTTTGAGAAGACATAATTGCCTTGTTAATATGCTTGAAGTATTATTGTTTTTATGTTAATATTAAACTTTTGTTTTGAATCTTATGGATCTGAATATTGATGTCACAATAAAGAAGATTACATGGAATATGTTAGGTAGCATTCCACATCAAAAATTCTGTTTTTATCATTTACCTACTTGAGGACGAGTGGGAATTAAGCTTGGGGATGCTTGATACGTCTCCAACGTATCTATAACTTTTTATTGTTCCATATTATTATATTATCTGTTTTGGATGTTTTATATGCATTAATATGCTATTTTATATTATTTCTGGGACTAACTTATTAACCTAGAGCCCAGTGCAGTTTCTGTTTTTTCCTTGTTTTTGAGTTTTACAGATAAGGAATATCAAACGGAGTCCAAACGGAATAAAACTTTCGCGATGATTTTTCTTGGACCAGAAGACACCCATAGGACTTGGAGAGGAAGGCAGAAGAGCCCCGTGGGCTCCACAAGCCCTCAGGGCGTGCCCTAGGGGGGCGCCCCTAATAACCCACAAGTGTAGGTGATCGCAACATTTTTCGAGGGTAGAGTATTCAACCCAAATTTATATATCTGACACAAGGGGAGCCAAAGAATACTTGTAAGTATTAGCAGCCGAGTTGTCAATTCAACCACTCCTGGAGATTAATTATCTACATCAAAGTGATCAGTAGCAAAGTAGTATGGTATTTTTTATAGTAGTAGCAACAACAATGGTAACGGTAACAGTGATAGTAATAGTTTTGTAGCAGCAATGATAATAACAGCAGCAATAGTAACTTAGCAAGATCAACATGTAGGAAAATCATAGGCATTGGATCGGCAATTTGTTGGATGATATTCATCATGTAATAGTCATAACCTAGGGCGATGAGGCACTAGCTCCAGTTCATAAATATAATGTAGGCTTGTATTCCGTAAATAGTCATACGTGCTTATGGAAAGAACTTGCATGACGTATTTTGTCCTACCATCTCGTGGCAGCGGGGTCCTATTGGAAACTAAGGGATATTAAGGCCTACTTTTAATAGAGAACCGGAACAAAGCATTAACACACTGTGAATATATGAACTCCTCAAACTACGGGCATCACCGAGATGTATCGCAACTATTGTCACTCCGGGGTTGCCGGATCATAACACGTAGTAGGTGACTATAACTTGCAAGATCGGATCTAGAACATTTATATAATGATGATAACATAAACAGTTCAGATCTGAAATCATGGCACCCGGACCCAAAGTGACAAGCATTAAGCATGGCAAAGTCATAGCAACATCAATCGTCTTAGAACATAATGGATATTAGGGATCAATCCCTAACAAAACTAACTCGATTAAATGATGGATCTCATCCAACTCCTCACCGACCAGCGAGCCTACGAAGTAATTACTCAATCCTGGTGGGGAGCATCATGGAATTGGCGATGGAGAAGGGTTGGTGAGGGAGTCTTGGATTAGGGGGTCCTCGAGTGTCCGGTCTACTCGATATGGGCCAGACTAATGGTCCGTGAAGGTAAAGCAGAATACCATCCCCCTGTCTGGGTAGGACTCCTATATGCGTGGATGGCAAGATTGGTGTGTGGATGTACTATTTCCTTCCCTTGTAAACCGACTCTGTACAACCCTAGGCCCTCCGGTGTATATAGGAACCAGACGGTTTAGTCCGTAGAGGCCATCAGAATAATCATAGGCTAGATAACTAGGGTTTAGCCATTACGATCTTGAGGTAGATCAACTCTTGTAGCCCCTATACTCATCGAATACAATCAAGCATGACGTTGGCTTTTACCTCCTTTAAGAGGGCCCAAACCTGGGTAAACATTGTGTCCCATTGTCCCTTGTTACCATTGATCCTTAGACGCATATCTTGGGCCCCCTTACCCGAGATCTACCGGTTTTGACATCGACATTGGTCATTTCATTGAGAGTCCACTGTGTTGTTAACGAAGGAATCGATGGCTCGCCTCGTCATCAACGATGATGCTGTTTCCAAGGAAACCTTTCTCCCTGGACAACTCTTTGTGTTCGGCGGCTTCGTGCTACATGCCAACTCGACCGGTTACCTTGAGTGGGTCGACAGCTACACCCCTGTTCACCAGATCAGGTTTGGAAGCTTGAATTACATCGCCGATATATGAGGAGACCTGATCTTCGAGGGGTTCACGGCCTCAACCGTCGCTCCCCACTCATATTAAGGAGGCCCTTTGGATCCGCTACCTGATCCCGTCTAGGGGTCAATGTTCGTATCTGCCTCAGCCTTAGATCTGGGGCGGACCACATCGTCCGAAGACAGGAGGATAAACCCCACCAGACTCTCTCCTGTCACCGAGCTCCAAGCCGGAAACCCAGACGTGACCACGCCATCAACAAACACGAAGTCGAACAGGACTCTCCCCGTCATCGGAAGGTCGGACTCGCCTCTGGATGTCAAATCCGAACTATTGAGGTCAATGCCCATCGGGCTCGATCAAGTGGTTATCACCGAGCCTGGCTCTGCAGATCCGTATACTCCTATTCGGCTTTCTTTCTTAAATGAAACATTGGACCTAATACAATCTCTCGCCATCACAGAGATGTTACCTATGAACTACACCCAGCTTGGGCTAGGGGCTAAGAGAATGGAATTTTATGTCCCACCCACCACCCACTTAATAGCCACTGTCGAGGATTTAACCGACATGCTAGACTACTCCTCCGAAGACATTGACGGCATGGATGATGATGTCAATGCCAAACCAGGTCAAAACCCGCCTATCACTGGGCGTTGGACGACCACTTCTACCCATGATGTATACATGGTGGACACACCTGAGAAGAAGGACGACGATGGCACTCAAGATCCAGATAAGGACAAGCCCATCGATGAACCACCAAAGCACCGATGTCAGCGGCTCCGCTCACGACCGCGTCGGGCAAGGGAGAGTAATACCGACACCTAAGATAACGACACTCCGGACAACATCGAGGACCCCGATAACCCCGTTGAACCCGCGTTCAAGCAAGATGAAAGGGAAAAGGGTCAATACAGCCTCGAACACGCCGATCATGAGAATTCGAAAGGTAGTAACTACTTACGTGTCTACGAAGAGGGCGATAGCCTTGGTGACGATGATTTTATCATCCCATTAGAACCCCTCGAACAAGAACGCTTCAAGCAACAACTCATCGCCACCACGGGTAGCCTGAAAAAGAAACAACAACAGCTTCAAGCCGAACATGATACGCTCAACGACAGATGGACCAAGGTCCTAGCCGCCGATGAATACGGCCTCAAGTGACCAATAAAGAGTTACCCCAAATGCAGGCTGCTGCCACAATTCGACGACGAGGCCCTTGAGCCAATACTCTCAAAGTACAATCATGCTGATCAACTGGACCGAGCACCACGTGGACGGGACAAAACGGCTCATCATGCCGAACATCAGCCCGTGCCCCCTCACCGTAGAGGCAAGGAGACAGCTCCGGGCTACGCGTACAACTTACGTCAGGACCTGACCAATTGAGCCGGCCAGACTAGATCAATCTATCGATCCAGAGAACATGCCCCAGCATGAGATGACGGTCATCAGGCCTGGCACAACGAATATAATCAAGTTTGGGGTCAGAACCAAACGCATATGTCATCCGAACTGCGTTGCAATGTTGCCCGGTATAGAGGTGTCGCACACCCTATGTGCTTTACCGATGAAGTAATGCAGCACCAATTTTCGGAGGGGTTTAAACCCGTGAACATCGACCAGTACGATGGAACGACGGATCCTGCCGTATGGATTGAAGATTTTCTTCTCCATATTCACATGGCTCGCAGAGATGACCTCCACGCCATTAAATACCTCCCTCTAAAGCTGAAAGGACCAGCACTACACTGGTTGAACAGCCTCCCAGAGAACTCCATTGGAAGCTGGGAAGATTTAGAAGATGCTTTTTGGGCCAACTTTCAGGGCACTTATGTCTGGTCACCCGATGCTGATGACCTAAGTCACATAGTCCAGCAACCCGGAGAGTCCGTTCGCAACCTTTGGAATAGGTTCCTAATAAAAAAGAACCAAATCATGGACTGTCCAACGCCGAAGCCTTAGCAGCGTTCAAACACAAGCGCCCTTGACGAATGGCTTGCCCGACACCTCGGGCAGGAAAAATAGAAGACCATGGCAGATCTTACTGCACCTATGATCCGCTTCTGTGCGGGCAAAGATAGCTGGTTGGCTCGTAGAAGCAACAGTTCCAGCGACCCGACACTTTTGAGGCCAGGGATGGCAATGGTAGACCACGACGCAATAAAAACAAGCGTCAGAACAATAATGAAGAAATGGATGATACAACAGTAAATGCCAGATTCAGTGGTTCCAAACTCGGTCAGAAGAAGAAGCCTTTCAAGGGCAATAGAGACGGTCCATCCAACTAGGACAAAATACTCGAGAGGCCTTGCCAGATTCATGGCACCCCTGACAAGCCTGCCAACCACACCAATAGAAATTGCTGGGTTTTCGAGCAAGTCGGTAAATTAAATGCCGAACATAAGGGGAAAGGACCTCCAAGCGAGGACGATGATGAGCCTCGTCAACCGAACACTGGGGGATAGAAGCAGTTTCCACCCAAGCGAAAATGGTGAATGTCGGTGTCAAAACCGGCAGATCTCAGGTAGGGGGTCTCGAACTGTACGTCGAAGGATCAAAGGTAACAGGAGGAAGGGGACGTAATGTTTACCCAGCTTCGGGCCCTCTTAATGGAGGTAATACCCTACTTCCTGCTTGATTGAATTTGATGAGTATAGGGGTTTCAAGAGTTGATCTACCTCGAGATCGTAATGGCTAAACCCTAGATGTCTAGCTTGTATGATTATGATTTCCTCTACGGACTACGCCCTCCGGTTTATATAGGCACTGGAGGGGACTAGAGTTGTACAAAGTCGATTTACAGAGGAAGGAAACTATACATCTAGACGCTAAGCTTGCCATCCACGCAAAGGAGACTCCCATCCAGACACGGGAGAAGGCCTCCTATCTCGTATCATCATGACCCATCAATCCGGTCCATGCCACATAGGTCGGCTCCCCGAGGACCCCATAGTCCAGGGCTCCCTCAGTAGCCCCTGAACCGGGCTTCAATGATGATGTATCTGGCGTGCAGATTGTCTTTGGCATTGCAAGGCGGGTTCCTTCTCCGAATACTCCAAAACAGTCCTCCGCACATAATAGCTGCAACTTTGTTTAATAATCACAACCTTAAGTTGTAAGGGAAAAACACTCAAAACAAAGTAAGTCACGCCCATGGGCGATTTTTCGGCGAGGCGTTATTCCTGGCCTTGTTATTATTCCAAACCATTTTACACCCCCCGCTTCGTGTTTCGAGGCACGGTCATTGACACGTCTTGTCAAAGCAGAGATCGTGTCCCCTTATCATGGAATTCTCATCAATATGGGTTTGGGTAATCTAGACGTGCCATTCACACGTCCCCTTGTTAATAGGCGAGTTTTAAGGCTTATGTGGGGGCGCTTGATATCCACTGCCTTTATAAGAAGATAAGGATCCGTCTTTTTACCCCACACCTTCTTCCTCCTCAGCCCCTCTGCCCTTCGAGATCTAGCGCCAAAGTTCTAATCTTTTCCATCGCCACAAAA
Source organism: Aegilops speltoides (assembly GCA_021437245.1). NCBI lineage: Eukaryota > Viridiplantae > Streptophyta > Magnoliopsida > Poales > Poaceae > Aegilops > Aegilops speltoides. The sequence continues at coordinate 412,830,936 of CM038144.1, forward strand.
CATTCTAGCCATGTCCGGATCTGGAGCGCAGGGCAAGTGGATGGCTTCCTCATTCTGAGAGGAGAACGCCGAGAACTCCGGAAGCGGGTATCGGGTCATGGACATAGCCCACCGGCTCCCTGCCAAGGAGCAGATCATCCCCACCCGGAGCCTAACGAGAGAGTAGTGTTCATCCCCCATTTCCTCTGCGGAGGGTTTCCCCTCCATACTTTCGTCCATGGTCTCATGTTTTACTATGGGCAATATTTCCATGATCTAGCCCCAAATTCCTTCCTCACCATTTCGGCATTTATCATCGTGTGCGAGGCATTCCTCCGCATCCCCCCTCACTTTGGCCTATGGCTCAAAGTCTTCAACATGAAGACGACGGTGGTTGATGGTCAACACGCGGAATGCGGCGGTGCCATGTTGAGCAAGCTTCCCAACGTCACTGATACGTCTCCATCGTATCTATAATTTTTGATTGTTCCATGCCAATATTATTCAACTTTCATATACTTTTGGCAACTTTTTATACAATTTTTGGGAATAACATATTGATCCAAAGGCTCAAAGTGCGCCTCTGTTTGTTGCATGTTTTATGTTTCGCAGAAACCCCATATCAAACGGAGTCCAAACGGGATAAAAACGGATGGATATCATTTTTGGAATATTTATGATTTTTGGGAAGAAAAACCAACGCGAGACGGTGCCCGAGGGGCCCACGAGGCAGGGGGGCGCGCCCCTGACCCTCGTGGGCACCCCGTAAGGCGGTTGACGCTCTTCTTTTGCCGCAAGTTTCGACCCAATCGGAGTTACGGATCTCCGGATATAAAAGAAACGGTGAAAGGGCAGAATCGGGGAACGCAGAAACAGAGAGAGAGACAGAGAGACAGATCCAATCTCGGAAGGGCTCTCGCCCCTCCCACGCCATGCAGACCATGGACCAGAGGGGAAACCCTTCTGCCATCCAGGGAGAAGGTCAAGGAAGAAGAAGAAGAAGGGGGGCTCTCTCCCCCTTGCTTCCGGTGGCGCCGGAACACCGTCGGGGGCCATCATCATCCCCGCGATCATCACCAACACCTCCGCCATCTTCACCAACATCTCCATCACCTTCCCCCATCTATATTCAGCGGTCCACTCTCCCGCAACCCGTTGTACCCTCTACTCGAACATCGTGCTTTATGCTTCATATTATTATCCAATGATGTGTTGCCATCCTATGATGTCTGAGTAGATTTTCATTGTCCTACCGTTGATTGATGAATTGCTACGATTGGTTTAATTTGCTTGTGGTTATGTTGCTGTCCTATTGTGCCCTCCGTGTCACGCAAGCGTGAGGGATTCCCGCTGTCGGGTGTTGCAATACGTTCATGATTCACTTATAGTGGGTTGCTTGAGTGACAGAAGCATAAACCTTTGTGATCTTTAGTAAGGGGGTTGTGGCGTATGGGATAAAGGGGACTTGATGCTTTAATGCTATGGTTGGGTTTTACCTTAATGATCTTTAGTAGTTGTGGATGCTTGCTAGAGTTCCAACTGTAAGTGCATATGATCCAAGAAGAGAAAGTATGTTAGCTTATGCCTCTCCCACATAAAACTTGCTATCGGTCTAGTAAAGTAGTCAATTGCTTAGGGACAATTTCACAACTCCTACCACCAATTTTCCGCACTCGCTATATTTACTTTATTGCTTCTTTATCTAAACAACCCCTAGTTTATATTTACGTGCTCTTTACATTCTTGCAAACCTATCCAATAACACCTACAAAGTCCTTCTAGTTTCATACTTGTTCTAGGTAAAGCGAACGTCAAGTGTGCGTAGAGTTGTATCGATGGTCGATAGAACTTGATGGAATATTTGTTCTACCTTTAGCTCCTCGTTGGGTTTGACACTCTTACTTATCGAAAGAGGCCACAATTGATCCCCTATACTTGTGGGTTATTAGTCACCTGGCCCAAGGGGACCTTTGTGGAGATCGTCAAGGATGGCAGGAGGGGTGGTTCTATATCACGGAACCTCGTGATGCCACATGGGCCGCCCCTCCCGAGTTCAAGTCCGGGCCTCCAATGCGGCTTACGTCATGGCTCAACAAGGGCCTAGATTGGGCGTCGTCCGACAAGGTGACGTCACTGCAGAAGCGCGTCAAGGGTATGATAGACAAAAACACCGGCCTCGCCAGCGTGATTCAGGTGATGCTTTTTCGCCGGTTTCTCCCCTGCCAACACCAGACTCAGTATATGTGGGAATTCGACCCGGCCTGTCCTCTGACCCTGCAGCAGTTCTTTGGCATGACACACAAAGACATATGGAAGCTGCTTTTCAAGGCTCAGAAGTCGTGGCCAAAAATGACCAAAGACCGCGGCCTCGACTGTGCTCATCTGGCCACTCCCGTAAGTTTTATGATAACTTTAATTTGTAAATCCAAGGAGTATATTGACCTTTCCATTACTCCCACAGGGACAAAGAAGGCGGAGCGGAACCAATGTCCGGCTCCACTAACCAAAGACCCAGCCATCCCTTTGTTGACGAAGATGCTGGTTCTGGCGCCATATCAGGCGCTGGAGAAGAAGGCCAAGAAGAAGGGCAGGGAGACCAGAGGTGGCCTCCATCATAAAGGCGTTTCGGACATCATGTCCGAAGACACCAAGAATCTCTCCTCTCATGATGAAGATGAAGAGGAGGAAGAGAGCAATTATCCCCTCATGGGGGGTAAGAATAAAATGGAGGCTTTCGTGGACCTGGAGGCGGAAGCGTCCAAGAAGGGGAAACTCTGCCTTTCGGATGATTCCGAATCGGATGCCGATGCCACCCCCGAGTGGAACCCTAGGCCGAAGCCCCTGGCCGGATCGTAAGTATCCGAAGACACTGTACATATATCTGATTTTATGCTTTGTGGTTCTAATACATTAATTTGCATGTTGCAGTCCGACTCGTGATCTCCCCCAATGATCATTGTCCTCTGGGAATTCACTAGGGCCGAACATGACGGAGAGCGAGTCGCCTCTGCAGGCCTCTCCACCCACCGCTACGAACAATACCGAAGTGTTGTCCCGAAGAACCTCTCCAGGTCACGGGGAGGTGCGGGAGGCCGTGAAGGTGGTGACGGAGGGTAATACCTCTGTTGCCGAAAAGAGGGGGGAACCAACCTCTACGGAGACCAGCGACGGGGGCCATGCCCCATTCGGTCCCCAACCAAATATTATTCTGGAGATCCATACGGCTCCGGAATCGTGCGAGTGGCCTCCTTCGAGAGAAGGGGGCGCGCCATCTCCACCGGTGTCCTATATCAATTCAGAGGCGCTGGATACTCTGATGGAAGCGTTCCAGGGTGCTTCCATTGTGGAGGAACACCGTACCCTCATGGGTACGATGGTTGAAAAGGTTCTATCCGCTAAAAACGGATTGAACGAAGCCTATACCAGCCTTTTAACAGGCTTTGAGGTATGTGACGTAATATGTCTGGCTGTTTACAAAAGGAATGCCGATGTATAGATAGTAGCCCCTGAGACTCTGTTCGGCATTCGCGGAGAAAGGCCGAACAGGGGATCGAATAATTCTTCGCAGGAGATAACATATATGTCTATTTTGATGAACAAGCTTCGATGCTGGCGGTAACCTCCCATGCCGCCGAAGTGTCCGAACTAAAGCAGAAGTTGAAGGAAAAGCAAGGTATGTGATACCGAAGCATATCTAAAATGATATGAGTTCCGATTTTTTTATCTAAATGAGTTTTATGATTATGCTCATAGTTGATGCGTCTGAGGTTGAGGCCCTCAAGAGCGCGCTGGCTGAGGCCCGGAAGGAGGCGGAAGAGGAACGGGCTGCCCGCCTAAAACATGAAGCGTGGTTGGACGAAGTCCAACAAGAGCTCAAGGATGCTATAAGCAAATGTGAGTCCTTGGAGCGCAAGGTGTCGGATCGAGACTCCGAACTTGCCACGACGCTCCAAAGTGCGAAGGAGGCCCGGGTTGAAGCCCAAGGCTCCTGTCGGGAAAACCGAGAGGCAAAGCAGATCGTGGTGGGTAAGGCCTTTAATATGCAGACAAAATTTGTAAGGACAAAGTACACCTTACTGACCCGCATTTGGAGTTCTCCAGGAGCATTTGCGGATCTACCCCGGAGTATTGCTGATGCTGCAGATTTCTTCTGAGCCGAAGAGGAAAGCTCAACAGAGAAGTTGTTCTGGTCGCAATACCTTGCGCTAGAGCATCCAGTGCCCCTCAACGATCAGCTGAAGCAGCTGACCGAACTACATAGGGTGGCCGAACTGGCCATGAAGGACATTATAGTCCGTCTTTGGCCAGCCGAACCCATACCCAGCAGCTACTTTGGGCTTGTGAAGCGACTAGTCAAAGCCTGCCCATGGCTTGACACTATAAAGCGGTCAGTCTGTATCGAGGGTGCCCGGATGGCCTTCGCCCATGTCAAGGTGCAGTGGGCGAAGATGAATGCCACCAATCTTGCGACCGAGGGACCACCTGCAGGCAAGGAGCACTGTATGCCGGAGCGGTATTTCAACGACGTCCTTGAAGGATCCTACATTGTAGAGGGCCAGTGTTTGAAGGACATCATTTTTGAATGAATGTATCTGTGCTGCCCAAACATTGTATTATGAAAACAAGGATTTTGTATAATATTTTTGCTTGTTTTGTCTTAAATTATTTCCCTCTGCAGCCGTTTTACTATATCTGAGAGTTGGCCAGTCGTCGGCTTCAACCCCCACGTAGGTAGTACGGGGGTGTTCGGAAAAGCACATGAACACACTTAACCCAACGTCTTGGTCCTTGAAGGAGGTGTTAGTGCGGCGAACCAGGCAATCAGACTATGCGGCTTTATCACCCTCACTTAGCCATAGGAGTTTGACAATAAAATTGTAGGTGTAGCCCCCGGTATTGTTCGGCTATCCAAACTTGGTTGCTGTAGATGCCTGACCAGGTGAAGACCGGTCCTTTGTGTGACACGGAAAAAATCGCAAGAGATTTATACTTAGTCACCGAATAGCTGACCAGCTCTCGCTGCATCATGACACTCAGTTTCCGGCTTTCTCTACTGAGGCGTTTGTCCGGATGGACTAGAAACACAATCGCAGTAGTTCTCCCTTTACTTCCTTAGCCAAACAATCAGAACATAAGATAGTAATCACAGGAGCCGGGCAACCCAACTATGGACCCAAGACATAATTCGGAGCCGATGCATATAATGCTATATTCGGGACGCCGAGTTGTACTATAAAAGTGTTCGGACTTATGTTATTTTTAAGAAATGTACGTGACTAAATGGATCCCCTGGCGATTTAAGTTGTGCCAAGGTGTACATGACAATCAGACGAAAGTAAAAGAGGGAATACAGATTAGGAAATAAGCCGGTACCGAATAGGTTGGGCGAAAAACTGTTTCCATTATAGTCTGATTGATACGTCAAAACGTATTTATACAGATGGTACTTATAAGCATCGAGGCTATTTTACAAGCCGAGCACAAGGGAAAACTGTGGATAGATGCTAAAAAAGGAAGAGGCGATCTTTAAAGATCCTTTAGATACTCTGCCGTACATCCGCACTTATTTTCGCCTTGGTGTGTGATCCTTTGAGAGGATCAATGATCGGATTTTCATAAGGGTCCGGGAAAAAAGGGGATCTTGGCACCATAAAAAGGTGATGTGGTTTTAAGGAACCTGAAAAAAGAAAAGAAAAATAAGGAGAAAGAGGGTAAGAGGGTCCAGGTGAGGTCGCGCCGTATTGTGGACTTTATCTTTGATATGCCTCCATCTTTGCCCATGGTATCTTTAGTGCGTAGTTATGTGCACACAGTACATATGCCGTAGTTTGGTTGGGGCTAAGACAGAGGCTGAATTGCTAGTCGAGCTCCTGACGAGCTGGATTATCGTTCTATGGGGTTGTCCGGACTCGTTTGACAGGGTCCGGGGGCTTGACTGCCGATGTAGCGTTTGGCTGTGATAAGGCCAACCTGTACTTCTGCTAGGAGGGCCGCGGTGTGTTCCTCAGTACGGAGGGAGCAATCCATGTTTCCATGGACTGTGATAACACCGCGTGGTCCCAGCATCTTGAGTTTTAGATAGGCATAGTGCGGGACCGCATTGAAGCAGGCGAACACGGTTCGTCTGGGCAGTGCGTGATAGCCACTGTGGAAAGGGACGATGTCGAAGATCAAGTCTTTGCTTCAGAAGTTGTCCGGCGAACCGAAGACGACCTCCAATGTGATTGAGCCCGTGCAGCGGGCCTCTACACCAGGTATTACTCCTTTAAATGAAGATTTGGTGGGCTTGATTCTCGACGAGTCAATACCAATGTTGCAGACTGTGTCCTGATAGAGCAGGTTAAGACTGCTACCGCCGTCCATGAGGACCCTCGTGAGGTGGAACCCATCAATAATTGGGTCGAGGACCAATGCGGCTGAACCTCCATGACGGATACTGGTCGGATGGTCTCTACGATCAAAAGTCATCGGGCATGCTGACCATGGGTTGAATTTTGGGGCGACTGGCTCTATCGCATAGACGTCCCTTAACACACGCTTGCGCTCCCTCTTGGGGATGTGAGTAACGTATATCGTGTTCACCGTTTTGATCTCGAGGGGAAATTTCTTCTGTCCCCCTATATTCGGTGGGCGAGGCTCCTCGTCGTCATCCTCGCTGGGCGACCCTTTCCCTGTATGCTCGGTGTTTAACTTACCGGCCTGTTTAAAGACCCAACAACTTCTGTTGGTATGGTTGGCAGGCTTGTCAGGGGTGCTGTGAATCTGGCAAAGTCGATCAAGTATTCGGTCGAGGCTAGATGAACCATCTTTGTTTCTTTTGAATGGCTTCTTCCGCTCACCGGATTTGGAGCCACTGAATCCGGCGTTGACCGCCGTGTCTTCGGCATTGTCAGTGTTGCTCTGACGCTTGTTTCTGTTGCGTCAGGGACTGCCGTTGCTGTTTCTGGCTTCAGAGGTGCCAGGGTCGCTGGTACTGTTGTTGCTACGAGCTAACTAGCTATCTTTGCCTGCGCAAAAGCAGGTCATGAGTGTTGTGAGGGCTGCCATGGACTGTGGCTTCTCTTGGCCGAGGTGTCGGGCGAGCCATTCGTCGCGAATGCTGTGTTTAAAGGCTGCTAGAGCCTCGGCGTCCGGACAATCAACAATTTGGTTCTTTTTAATTAGGAATCTGGTCAAGAATTTTCTGGATAACTCTCCAGGCTGCTGGACTATGTGACTGAGGTCATCGGTGTCCGGGGGGCGGATATAAGTGCCTTGTAAGTTGTCTCTAAAGGCGTCTTCTAAGTCTTCCTAGCTTCCAATAGAGTTTGCTGGGAGGCTGTTTAACCAGTGCCAAACTGGTCCCTTAAGTTTTAGGGGGAGCTATTTGATGGCGTGTAAATCGTCACCGCGAGCCATGTGAATGTGGAGAAGAAAGTCTTCAATCCATACTGCGGGATCTGTTGTGCCATCATATGATTCAATGTTCACGGGTTTAAATCCTTCTGGGAACTGGTGCTCCATTACCTCATCGGTGAAGCATAGGGGGTGTTCAGCGCCTCTGTATCGGGCAACGTCACGATGCAGTTCGGATGAAGTCCATACGCGGTTTTTGGCCCGGGTGAGCTTGTGCTAGTCGCACTAGGCCTGATGGCCGTCTTCTCGCACTGGGAAACGCCCCCTTGATCCATAGATTGATCTGGATTGGTCGGCTCTATTGTCCAGGTCCTGTCATAGGTCATAAGTGTATCCTGCAGCCGTTGTCTCTCCGCCTTTATGGTGAGTGTTGGGGAACGTAGTAATTTCAAAAAAATTCCTACGCACACGCAAGATCATGGTGATGGCATAGCAACGAGAGGGGAGAGTGTTGTCCACGTACCCTCGTAGACCGTAAGCGGAAACGTTATCACAACGCGGTTGATGTAGTCGTAGGTCTTCACGATCCAACCGATCCAAGTACCGAACGTACGGAACCTCCGAGTTCAGCACACGTTCAGCTCGATGACGATCCCCGGGCTCCAATCTAGCAAAGCGTCGGGGATGAGTTCTCACAAGACGACGTGCAGGACGATGATGATGTTCTACCGGCGCAGGGCTTCGCCTAAACTCCGCGACGATATGACCGAGGTGGAATATGGTGGAGGGGGGCACCGCACACGGCTAAGGAATGATCCGTAGATCAACTTGTGTGTCCTAGGGTGCCCCCCGCCGCCGTATATAAAGGAGCTAGGGGGGAGGAGGCGGCCGGCCAAGGAGTGTGCGCCAAGGGGGGAGTCCTACTCCCACCGGGAGTAGGACTCCCTCCTTTCCTAGTCCAACTAGGAGAAGGGAAGGAAGGGAAGGAGAAGGAGAAGGAAGGAGAGGGAGGAAGAGTAGGAAAGGGGGGCCGGCCCCCTAGTCCAATTCGGTTTGGGCTAGGGGGGCCGCGCGCCCTGCCTCCTCTCTACCACCACTTGGCCCAGGAGGCCCATTGCTTCTTCCTCGTATTCCCGTAACTCCCCGGTACCCCCGAAAATACCCGAATCACTCGGAACCCTTCCGATATCCGAATATAGTCGTCCAATATATCGATCTTTACGTCTCGACCATTTCAAGACTCCTCGTCATGTCCCCGATCTCATCCGGGACTCTGAACTCCTTCGTTACATCAAAACTCATAAACTCATAATATAACTGTCATCGAAACCTTAAGCGTGCGGACCCTACGGGTTCGAGAACAATGTAGACATGACCTAGAACTATTCTCGGTCAATAACCAATAGCGGAACCTAGATGCTCATACTGGCTCCCACATATTCTACGAAGATCTTTATCGGTCAAACCGCATAACAACATACGTTGTTCCCTTTGTCATCGGTATGTTACTTGCCCGAGATTCGATCGTCGGTATCCCAATACCTAGTTCAATCTCGTTACCGGCAAGTCTCTTTACTTGTTATGTAATACATCATTCCGTAACTAACTCATTAGCTACATTGCTTGCAAGGCTTATAGTGATGTGCATTACCGAGAGGGCCAAGAGATACCTCTCCGACAATTGGAGTGACAAAACCTAATCTCGAAATACGCCAACCCAACATGTACCTTTGGAGACACCTGTAGTACTCCTTTATAATCACCCAGTTACGTTGTGACGTTTGGTAGCACCCAAAGTGTTCCTCCGGTAAACGGGAGTTGCATAATCTCATAGTTACAGGAACATGTATAAGTCATGAAGAAAGCAATAGCAATATACTAAACGATCAAGTGCTAGGCTAACGGAATGGGTCATGTCAATCACATCATTCTCCTAATGATGTGATCCCGTTAATCAAATGACAACTCTTTTGTCCATGGCTAGGAAACATAACCATCTTTGATAAACGAGCTAGTCAAGTAGAGGCATACTAGTGACACTATGTTTGTCTATATATTCACACATGTATTATGTTTCTGGTTAATACAATTCTAGCATGAATAATAAACATTTATCATGATATAAGGAAATAAATAATAACTTTATTATTGCCTCTAGGGCATATTTCCTTCAGTCTCCCACTTGCACTAGAGTCAATAATCTAGTTCACATCACCATGCGAATTAACACCAATATTCATATCTGTATGTGATTAATACCCATAGTTCACATCATCATGTGATCAATACCCAAAGTGTTTGTTCACATCGCTATGTGATTAACACCCAAAGAGTACTAAGGTATGATCATGTTTTTCTTGTGAGAGAAGTTTAGTCAACGGGTCTGTCATATTCAGAGTCGTATGTATTTTGCAAATATTCTATGTCCACAATGCTCTGCACAGAGCTACTCTATCTAATTGCTCCCACTTTCAATATGTATCCAGATTGAGATTTAGAGTCATCTGGATTGGTGTAAAAGCTTGCATCGTTGTAACTTTTTACGACGGGCTCTTTTATCACCTCATCGAGAAACATCTCCTTAGTCCTCACTAAGGATATTCTTGACCGTTGTCTAGTGATCTACTCTTAGATCAAAATTGTATTCCTTTGTCAAACTCAGAGCAAGGTATAAAATAGGTCTGGTTCACAACATAGCATACTTTATAGAACCTATGACTGAGGCATAGGGAATGACTTTTCATTTTCTTTCTATTTTCTGCCATGGTTGGGTCTTGAGTCTTACTCAACTTCACACCTTTGCATCACAGGCAAGAACTCCTTCTTTGACTATTCTATTTTGAACTATTTCAAAAATTTATCAAGGTATGTACTCATTGAAAAAATCTTATCAAGCGTCTTGATCTATCTGTATAGATCTTGATGCTCAATGTGTAAGCAGCTTCACCGAGGTCTTTCATTGAAAAACTTTTATTAAAGTATCCCTTTATGCTATCCAGAAATTCTATATCGTTTCTGATCAACAATATGTCATCTACATATAGTATCAGAAATGCTACAGAGCTCCCGCTCATTTTCTTGTAAATATAGGCTTCACCGCAAGTCTGTATAATACTATATGCTTTGATCAACTTATCAAAGTGTATATTCCAACTCTGAGATGCTTGCACCAGTCCATAGATGGATCGCTGGAGCTTGCACATTTTTTTAGTACCTTTAGGATTGAAAAAACCTCTGGTTGCATCATATACAACTCTTCGTTAAGAAAACCATTAATGAATGCAGTTTTGACATCCATTTGCCAGATTTCATAAAATGTCGCAATTGCTAACATGATTCGGACAGACTTAAGCATCGCTACAGTTGAGAAAATCTCATTGTAGTCAACACCTTGAACTTGTCGAAAACCCTTTTGCGACAAGTCGAGCTTTGTAGATAGTAACACTACTATCAGCATCAGTCTTCCCCTTGAAGATCCATTTATACAATATGGCTTGCCGATCATCGGGCAACTCCACCAAAGTCTACACTTTGTTCTCATACATGGATCCCATCTCAGATTTCATGGCCTCAAGCCATTTCACGGAATCTGGGCTCATCATCGCTTCCTCATAGTTTGTAGGTTCATCATGGTCTAGTAACATGACTTCCGAATAGGATTACCGCACCACTGCAGTGCGGATCTTAACTGAAGATCTACAAAGTTCGGTAGTAACTTGATCTGAAGCTTTATGATCATCATCATTAGCTTCCTCACTAATTGGTGTAGGAATCACTGGAACTGATTTCTGTGATGAACTACTTTCCAATTCGGGAGAAGGTACAAATTACCTTATCAAGCTCTACTTTCCTCCCACTCACTTCTTTCGAGAGAAACTCCTTCTCTAGAAAGGATCCATTTTTAGCAACGAATATCTTGCCTTCGGATCTGTGAAAGAAGGTGTACTCAACATTTTCCTTTGGGTATTCTATGAAGACACATGTCGGTGTCAAAACCGGCGGATCTCGGGTAGGGGGTCCCGAACTGTGCGTCTAGGCGAATGGTAACATGAGACAAGGGACACGATGTTTTACCCAGGTTCGGGCCCTCTTGATGGAGGTAAAACCCTACGTCCTGCTCGATTAATATTGATGATATGGGTGGTACAAGAGTGGATCTACCACGAGATCAAGGAGGCTAAACCCTAAAGCTAGCCTATGGTATGATTGTTGTAATGTATGTTGTGTCCTACGGACTAAAGCCCTCCAGTTTATATAGACACCGGAGGAGGCTAGGGTTACACAGAGTCGGTTACAATGGTAGGAGATCTACATATCTGTATTGCCAAGCTTGCTTTCCACGCCAAGGAAAGTCCCATCCGGACACGGACGAGTCTTCAATCTTGTATCTTCAGAGTCTTGGAGTCCGGGACGATGATAGTCCGCTGTCCGGACACCCCTAGTCCAGACTCCTCAAGAGCCTGAACCAGGCTTCAATGACGATAAGTCCGGCAAGATAATGTTCGGCATTGCAAGGCGGGTTCCTCCTTTGAATAATCCAGAGAAGATCATGAACACCGTGGTAGTGTCCGCTCTACAAAATAAATTCCACATTCCACCGTAGAGAGAATAAAATGTACACAAGTCCAATCCATCGACGATTTTGCGGCATGACATCACACCGCTACCAAGCCTTTTATCGAATCATTTTTATTATACCACCTCAACACGATTAGCGGCAGCTTCCTTGGCACGCCTTGTCGAGCAGGATCGTGCTCCTTATTCCGGGATTCTCATCAATACGGACGTGGGTAACCCAACGCGCCATTGATGGTGGCGCTTGGGAGATAAGCGAGTTTTACCAGGCGATGGGGGCGATAGTCTTCGCCCGCCTATATATAAGGGATAAGGATTCACCTTTTCACCCACGCCTTCTTCCTCCTTTGCTTATCCACCTCCGTGCACTCAAGCTCCAACGCCCAAGCTCGCGCATCTCGTCTTAACCTTCCCCGACCATGTCCGGAGGGGGAGGCAAATGGTTGGCTTCCACCGTCAAGGAGAAGCACATCACCAAACTGCGCAACGCCGGATACCTTTCCGGCGATATTGCGCACCGGCTGCTTGACGAGGGGCAGCTCATCCCTACCCCGGGCCCCATGAGAGGGTCGTTTTCCTTCCCCACTTCCTCCGCGGACTGGGCTTTCCACTTCACCGCTTTGTCCGGGGGCTCATGTTCTACTACGGCCTGGATTTCCACGATCTGGCGCCGAACTTCATCCTCAACATCTCGGCGTTCATCGTTGTGTGTGAGGCCCTCCTCTGCATCCGGCCCCACTTCGGCTTGTGGCTCAAGACCTTCAATGTCAAGCCGAAGGTAGTGAAGGGCACACAGGCGGAGTGCGGAGGTGCCATGTTGGGCAAGATGCCCAACGTCCTCTGGTTCGAAGGGGCCTTTGTGGACTCTGTAAGGGGTGGCAATCGGGGTGGTTCTATATCACCGAGCCGCGCGACCCTGCGTGGGGGGCGGCCCCCGAGTTCAGATCTGGTATCCCTGCGCAGCTCACCTCCTGGAAAGAGAAGGGCTTGTTGTGGGGTAATCCGAAGGAGCTGACGGACTCGAGCTCAGATCCGTAAGCTGGTGAACAAGAAGCTCAGCTCGCCGATGTGGTCCAAGTCATGCTCGTCCGCGGATCCTCCCATGCCAAGAACGGGCATTCAATCTGTGGAGTTCGATCCGGAACAGCACCAGCACTAAGCGGGCTCTTCGACACGCACGCAAGGCGCTGGAGGGTGCTGTTTAAGGGTGCTAAAGCCCCGCATCCACGGCATGTAAGATCGCTGGATTTCGCCGCAGACATCCGGTGACGAGGTAAGTGATTCAACCCTTTACGGGACACTTGTTGTAAATAGATTGGTTCTAAGAGGGTTTCAATCTCCCTTTCCTTTGACAGAATGGATGCGAAGGCCGAGCAGCTCATCCGCTTTCGGCTCCCATGCCGAAGACCAGTGGACGCCTGCCTAGCGGGGCTGCTGGTCCGCACCGCACGTGGTGCCGGAGAAGAAGGCCAAGAAGGTGGCCACGGGACTCGAAGAGTTCCTCAGAATCGGCGTCCGACGACGAGGCGGACTCCTCCCCCGAAGATGAGGAGGAGGAAGAAGACTCTCTCCCAGAGGAGGGAGAGAGGAAGAGGAAGGCTTCCCAATAGGGGAGGCCGAAGGGTCCAAGAGGGGGAGAACTATTCCCCCGGACAGCTCCGCCAACAACGACGTTGGCGAGGAGGAGTGGCCTTCAAGGGCCAGGCCTCCGGCGAGATCGTAAGTATCCGGATCCCTGATATGCAATTTCTTTCGTGTCACGTAGTGTCATACTAATGCCGCGATACCGTCCGCAGCCCGCCGATGATGATCTCCCGCTTCATCGAAGCGGGTCGCCGCCCCGCCGGATGTGGATTCACTTCCGACCGCCTCTACCCCCCGGGCCGATGAGGACGCCGAGGTGGGATCCCAGAAAGGGACCCATCAGGAGGAGGCTCCGGAGGCGCCGCAAGGCAGCCTCCCGGACTTTGCGCTGGACTCTACGCCGAACTCGTAGTGGTTCGAGAGTCCGCAGCGCCCTTCAAAGAAGGGCAAGACCATGACGCCGGCGGCCTCCGTCCAACCGGAGGCGCCGGACAACTTGCTGAGGCGCTCAAAGGCGCTTCCATCAAGGAAGAACACCGCACTGTTATGAGTGCGGTGATTCAGAAGGTCCAGCTCGCCAAGAGCGGGCTGACCGAAGCCTGCAGTAGCCTTTTAACAGGCTTTGAGGTAAGAAGTTAAAATTGTGAAATATAATAAAGATATTCGCAGGTTGCTAATAAATTATGTCAATATGGGTTTGCAGGTTGTGCTGCTGACCTCTGCCGCACTGACTATGGAGGTTGGTACATTAAAGCAAGATCTCGAGCGGTCCGAGCGAGAGCTCGGCCATGCCAAGAGGCAGCTCGAGGACAAGGAAGGTGAGTAGCACCCCTTTGAATTGTTACCTTACAGAAAAGGATTTTGGTCGCAATAAAATTAACAGGGATAATATGGGTATTGCAGGGGCCACAAACGAGGTGGCAGCCCTAAAGGAGGCTGTGTCCGCGGCCGAATGCAGTGCGGCCGTGGAACGGGCAGAGCGAGAAAAGCAGGAGGCACAGGTGGCGGAAGTGCGGCAAGAGCTCCAGGCTCTCATGGAGGAGCATGAGAGCTTGGAGCGCGACTCCAAGACTCTAGAGTCCGAGCTTGCCTCGGCTCTTGAAAGTGCCAAGTCCGCCAAGGTTGAGGCCCGTAAGGCCCTTCAGGAGGTTGAAGATTTAAAGAAGATAGCGGTGGGTAAGGCATTTTTCATGCAAAGCAAGCATGTTAATGTAAACTACCTGACACTTACCCGCATTCGAGCTCTCCAGGGCATTTGCAGATCTGCGCCAGAGTGTGTCCGATGCCGCCAGATTCTACCGTGGGCGAGGAGGGAGCTCAACGGAGAAGGTCTTCGGTCTCAAGACGCCGAGGCCGCCATCCAGTGCCCCAAGCGACCCACCAAGAAGCTGGTCGAACTCCACAAGGTAGCCGAGGAGGCCATGAAGGACTTATAGTCGGTGTGGCTGGACAGGCCATGCCCGGGAGCTACTTCGCCTCGGCGGCGGTGGTGGATGCTTGCCCTCGGGTGGAGGTCATCAAGCGCCCGCCTGTATTGAAGGTGCTCGTCGGGCCCTTGCCCGCACAAAGGTGCTACAGGGCAGGCTGGATGAAGAAGCTTCATCGACCCGCCGCCACCGGCAAGGAGTATCGTCGCCAAATGTATTATAAAACTGTCTCAAGGGAGCTCGCGATATTGCGGACGAATGCCCTAAAGATGTAATTTTTGAGTAAACTTGCTATGTATTATCCTGTGCGCTGAAAACTTTGTTCATGTGCGCTTTAAGCAACTCTTTTTTAATTTAAAATATTACCTTCATGCAGCCGCTTATAAAATCTAAGAGATGGCAAGTCGTTGGCTTCAGCCCCAAGCCGCAAGTGCTGGGGTGTTCGGATAACTTTGAGCACTCTTGTTCCCAATTTTGGGTCCATCTAGGAGGCGCCAACACAACGAACTGTGCAACCGGACTTATAATGCTTGAACACTCTCACTTAGCCATAGAATTCTATAATTTTAAATTTAGTGAAGCCCCTAGTATTCGAAGACCGAATTGGGCGCTATCCACGCCTTAAATCGGACATTGTCAGGAACTTCGCCAAAGCGGCGTGAGTCTTTAAGGACCCAAAAGACCTCTCGAACAGCGACCGTCTCTCGCCTTATCATGCCGGTCAGTTTTAGCTTTCCATCGAGGCGCCACCGGCTCAGCCGGGCGCAATCGCAGTGGTTCTCCCAGTGCCACGTTAGCCGACGGAACGGAACGTAAGGCACCAAAACGTGGGAGCCGCAAACCCAACTATTGACCCAAGACATGATTCGAGCCGATTCATATAATGCTATAAGTTCGGGTGCCGACTTGTGAAAGTGTTCGGACTTATCACACCATAATGTGGGGAACATAAGCCCCTGGTTTGTTAGGCCGTATCAAAATATACGGGTGCAAGATGTCATGTAATGAACATATATATGTAATAACAGGCAAAAAAGGTGCTGCATCATTTATTAAAGGAAGTCTGCTATGAGTGCGAACTGATACAGATAGTGCGGTAAGCAAGGGTTTTGGACTAATTGAACATGTCCCCCTCCAGGGATGGGCTGCGGACTTGGTGTATATAATCAAATTTAATGCTTGTAATTGAGACCACCTGAGTGTTCGTCGCCGCATTCTTTACTCCCCGGCTGTTGCATCATGAGTTCGGCAGGCTCACCGCCGGACAGGGCCTCTGGCTAACGGAGTCCTGTGTACATAAAGAAGGAAAATAATAATAAGAAAGAGTGGCACACTTGCGAGCCCCTTGTGTGGTCGAGCCGCACTCTAGGTCCATTGTGGTCGTGCCCCTTCCCCCACGCCCATGGTATCTCCAAAGCGTAATGATGTACGCGGAGGGTTGTTCTTGCAATCATGCGAGGGCGAGGGTTAGGGCCGCATTGCTACGCGTGCTCGGATCATGCCGTGGTTTTGGCTGGTGTTGCTTCAGCGCGTTTTATTGTATCCGCCGCTTAACGGCCGGACTCAAAATTGCCTTAAAAGGCTGCTCAGCATTTCGCCGCGAGAGCCGCTTATATGTTCCTCCGTTCGAGGGAGCATTCCGTATTTCCGCTGACCGTAATGACTCCACGAGGGCCTCGCATCTTGAGCTTGAGGTATGCATAATGCGGCACGCGCTGAACTTTGCAAACGCGGTTCGTCCGAAAGCAGAGCGTGATAGCCGCTGCGAAATGGGACTATGTCGAAGAATACTCCTCGCCCGGAAATTATCCGGGATCCAAGACCACTTCGGTGTGGTCGAGCTGCATAATTGGCCTCCACGCCTGGTATGACGCCTTTAAAGGTTGTCTTTGTA
Organism: Aegilops speltoides; assembly: GCA_021437245.1. NCBI lineage: Eukaryota > Viridiplantae > Streptophyta > Magnoliopsida > Poales > Poaceae > Aegilops > Aegilops speltoides. Next base: position 412,847,730 of record CM038144.1, read on the forward strand.
GGTTTAATCCTTGAGGGGTCTATGCCCATGTTGTGCACTGTATCCTGATAAAGCAGGTTTAGGCTACTGCCACCGTCCATCAGGACTCTCGTGATGTGAAATCCATCGACGATTGGGTCTAAAACCAATGCGGCGAATCCGCCGTGACGGATGCTGGTCGGATGGTCTCTTCGATCAAAAGTGATCGGACAAGAGGACCATGGATTGAACTTCGGGGCGACTGGATCCATTGTGTATACGTCCCTTAGTGCACGCTTCCGCTCCCTCTTGGGTATATGGGTTGCGTAGATCATGTTCACCGTCCGCACTTGTGGGGGAAACCCTTCTGTCCTCTATTGTTCGACGGTCGGGTCTCTTCTTCGTCGTCGCTGTTTAGCCCCTTGTCGTTGTTTTCGGCAATTAACTTGCCTGCCTGCTTGAACACCCAGCAATCTCTGTTGGTGTGATTAGCTGGCTTTTAAGGGGTGCCATGTATCTGGCATGAGCGGTCGAGTATTCGGTCCAAATTGGACGAACCCGGAGTGGTTCTTTTGAATGGCTTCTTCCGCTGACCGGGTTTAGAGACTCGGAATCCGGCGTTGACTGCCGTATCCTCCTTGTCATCACCGTTAATGCGGCGTTTATTTTTGCTTCGACGTGACCTGCCGTTGTGGTCCTTAGTATCCGGACTGCCAGAATTTTTACTGAGGTTGTTGCTGCGAGCTAGCCAGCTATCCTCTCCCGCGCTAAAGCGGGTCATTAATGATGTGAGGGCTGCCATGGATTTGGCTTTTCTGTCCCAGTGCGGGCTAGCCACTCGTCGCGGATGTTATGTTTGAAGGCTGCGAGGGCCTCTGCATCCGGACAGTCGACGATTTGGTTTTTCTTTGTCAAGAACCGTGTCCAGAATTGTCTGGCCGATTCGTTTGGCTGCTGAATTATGTGGCTTAGGTCGTCGGCGTCTGGTGGCCGCACATACGTGCCCTGGAAGTTGTCGAGGAATGCGGCTTCCAGGTCTTTCCAACACCCAATTGACTCTGCGGGCAAGCTGGTAAGCCAATGCCGAGCTGGTCCTTTAAGCTTGAGTGGGAGATACTTGATGGCATGGAGATCGTCGCCGCAAGCCATATGGATGTGAAGGAGATAATCTTCGATCCAAACCGCGGGGTCTATTGTTCCATCGTAGGATTCAATATTTACGGGTTTAAACCCTTCAGGGATCAGTGAAGCATAGCGGGTGTGCGGCGCCTCTATATTGAGCAATGTCACGACGTAGCTCGAGAGAGCGTTGTCTGCTGTGTTCGGCCCGGCCGGGGTTATTGTATCCGGCGCGACGGTATTCGTCGCGGGTCGTGGGGCGCCCACGTGATCCGTAGATGGATCTGGATTGCCTTGCTTTGTCCTCCAATACGTCTCGCAAGTCCGGCGCGTTCCTCTTGGCTTCGTACTTTTGGAGCGATGCCGGGGTACGTTCTTGGTAGAGGGCCTGGATGCCTCTCTGTCGCGACCACGGGGTGGTCGGTCGCCCGTATCGTGCGCTGGTGATGAAGGTATGTATGCTTCCTCCTCTAATCGGGGGAGCAACTTGCGTCTTGGGTAGCTTTTGAGGGCGTCGAAGTTTATACTCCTCGCCGCGAGGACCTCGGTCCATCGATCGGCCAGCAGGTCCTGATTAGCTTGACGCTGCTGCTGCTTTTTCTTTAGGCTATTTGCCGTGGCGATAAGCCTGCATTTAAAACGCTCTTGTTCGACGGGATCCTCGGGCACGACGAATTCGTCGTCGTTGAGGCTTGCCTCGTCTTCGGAGGGAGGTATATAGTTATAATCCTCGACCTCTTAAATGCCGCCTCTCGTGAGGGCTTGCTTACATCCTCCTGCGCTGAGTCTTCTTTGGAGGGATTATGTTCGGCACTCTCTGGGGTATTATTATCTCCTGTGCTGGAATCTCCATTCTTACTGTGGTGGGATTTAGAGTGGCGCCGCTGACGCCGACACTTGGGCTGTTTCTTTAAGGAATCTGCCTCCGCCGCTTCTTCGCCGTCCCCATCTTTTGGGGTGTCCACCATATAGATGTCGATGACGAGGTGGTCTTACTGATGCCTCAGAGGCGCTGGTTCTGTTCGTCTCCGCATCGTTGTCCATAGCGTCGATGTCTTGAGTCGTAGTCTAGCATGTCGGTTAGATCGTCGACAGTGGCTACAAAGTGGGTGGTGGGTGGGCTCTGAATTTCTTCATCGTCCGTATCCCAACCATCCTGCCCATAATCCGGCCAGGACTCTCCGGATAGCGAGAGATGCTTTAGCGAATTTAGGATGTCGCCGAAGGGCAAGTGTTGGAAGATGTCCGCGACGGTGAATTCCATAACCGGCGCCCAATTAGATTCGATTGGCAGGGGCGTGGGAGGTCCGGAGTCCGGCACCTCGGAGTCACGAGCTTCGCAAGGGACAAGGTTAGTGTTTGGCTCCATCGCCATAGAAGTTGCAGCCCCCGAGGCGGTGTCCAACCACCGGCCCTCGATCTGGGCGGTCGGCTCCGGACTAAGGGCCGGAGCGGATTCTTGTGCAGCCACCAAGGCACTGTTCGGCGGCAGAGTTTGATCATGCCCATCGTAACAGTGCGGCACGCTTGGCTGTGGCTCGAGCCCGTCGAAGATCAAGTCCCCGATGATGTTTGTGAAGTTTAGGCTTCGAATCGACTCGATGGCAGGGCGAGCTTCGATCTGCTCCAGATGGCCAAGAGAATTAGCCCGCGAGCGCGGCCGCCGAATCTGAAGATCATGCTCGGGAGAAAAGTCTCACCCGGGCGGTGTCATTGATTGAAGATGCCATCGAGCCTATCGGTGACGCACCGAGGAACTCTCAATGAAAGCACCAATGTCGGTGTCAAAACCGCGGATGTCGGGTAGGGGGTCCCGAGCTGTGCGTCTAGGCGGATGGTAACAGGAGACAAGGGACACGAGGTTTTACCCAGGTTCGGGCCCTCTTGATGGAGGTAAAACCCTACGTCCTGCTCGATTAATATTGATGATATGGGTAGTACAAGAGTGGATCTACCACGAGATCAAGGAGGCTAAACCCTAAAGCTAGCCTATCGTATGATTGTTGTAATGTATGTTGTGTCCTACGGACTAAAGCCCTTCGGTTTATATAGACACGGGAGGAGGCTAGGGTTACACAGAGTCGGTTATAATGGTAGGAGATCTACATATCCGTATTGCCAAGCTTGCTTTCCACGCCAAGGAAAGTCCCATCCGAACACGGGACGGAGTCTTCAATCTTGTATCTTCGTAGTCTTGGAGTCCGGCGGACGATGATAGTCCGGCTGTCCGGACACCCCCTAGTCCCGGACTCCCTCAACGCACTTCTCCGATTTGGGTTTGAGCTTATCAGGATGAAACTTTTTCACATAAGCATCACAGCCCCAAACTTTAAGAAACGACAACTTGGGTTTCTTGCTAAACCACAGTTCATATGGTGTCGTCTCAACGGATTTAGATGGTGCCCTTTTTAACGTGAATGCAGCTGTCTCTAATGCATAACCCCAAAACAATAGTGGTAAATCAGTAAGAGCGATCATAGATCGCACCATATCAATAAAGTGCGGTTACGACGTTCGGACACACCATAATGTTGTGGTGTTCCAGGTGGTGTGAGCTGTGAAACTATTCCACATTGTTTTAATTGAAGACCAAACTCGTAACTCAAATATTCGTCTCCGCGATCAGATCGCAGAAACTTTATTTTCTTGTTACGATGATTTTACCACTTCACTCTAAAATTCTTTGAACCTCTCAACTATTTCAGACTTATGTTTCATTAAGTAGATATACCCATATCTGCTCAAATCATCTTGTGAAGGTCAGAAAATAACGATACTTGCCACGAGCATCAACACTCATTGGATCGCATACATCGGTATGTATTATTTCCAATAAGTCAGTAGCTTGTTCCATTGTTCCGGAGAACGGAGTTTTAGTAATCTTGCCCAAAAGGCACGGCTCGCAAGCATCAAATGATTCATAACCAAGTGATTCCAAAAATCCATCCTTATGGAGTTTCTTCATGCGCTTTACACCGATATGACCCAAACGGCAGTGCCACAAATAAGTTGCACTATCATTATTAACTTTGCATCTTTTGGCATCAATATTATGAATATGTGTATCACTACGATCGAGATCCAACAAACTATTTTCATTGGGTGTATAACCATCGAAGGTCTTATTCATGTAAACAGAATAACAATTATTCTTTAACTTCAAATGAATAACCGTATCGCAACAAACATGATCAAATCATATTCATGCTCAACGCAAACGCAAAATAACATTTATTTAGGTTTAACACTAATCTCGAAAATATAGGGAGTGTGTGATGATGATCATATCAATCTTGGAACTATTTCCAACACTCATCGTCACTTCCCCTCAACTAGTCTCTGTTTATTATGTAACTCCTGTTTCGATTTATTAATCTTAGTAACCGAACAAGTATCAAATACTCAGGGGCTACTATAAAAACTAGTAAGGCACACATCAAACACCTGTATATCAAATACACCCTTGTTCACTTTGCCATCCTTCTTATCCACCAAATATTTAGGGCATTTCCGCTTCTAGTGACTATTTCGTTTGCAGTGTAAGCACTCAGTTTCAGGCTTTGGTCCAGCTTTGGTCTTCTTCATGGGAGTGACAACTTGTTTGCCATTCTACTTGAAGTTTCCCTTTCTTTCCCTTTGCCCTTTTCTTGAAACTAGTGGTCTTGTCAATCATCAACACTTGATGCTCTTTCTTTATTTCTACCTTCATCGATTTCAACATCACGAAGAGCTCGGGAATCGTTTCCGTCATCCCTTGCATACTATAGTTCATCACGAAGTTCTAGTAACTTAGTGATGGTGACTAGAGAATTCTGTCAATCACTATCTTATCTGGAAGATTAACTCCCACTTGATTCAAGCGATTGTAGTACTCAGACAATCTAAGCACTTGCTCACTAGTTGAGCGATTCTCCTCCATCTTTTAGCTGTAGAACTTGTTGAAGACTTCATATCTCTCAACTCGGGTATTTGCTTGAAATATTAACTTCAACTCTGGAACATCTCATATGGTCCTCGACGCTCGTAACGCCTTTGAAGTCCCGATTCTAAGCCGTTTAAGCATGGTGCACTAAACTATTAAGTATTCATCATATCGAGCTAGCCAAACGCTCACAACGCCTCGCATATGCTCCTACAATAGGTCCGCTACCTAGCGGTGCATCAAGGACATAATTTTTCGTGCAGCAATGAGGATAAACCTCGATCACGGATCCAATCCGCATCATTGCTACTAACATCTTTCAACACAATTTTCTCTAGGAACATATCAAAATAAACATATGAAAGCAACAACGCAAGCTATTGATCTACAACATAATTTGCCAAATACTACCAGGACTAAGTTCATGATAAATTAAAGTTCAATTAATCATATTACTAAAGAACTCCCACTTAGATAGACATCCCTCTAATCTTCTAAGTGATTACGTGATCCATATCAACTACACCATGTCCGATCATCACGTGAGATGGAGTAGTTTCAACGGTGAACATCAATATGTTGATCATATCTACTATATGATTCACGCCGACCTTCGGTCTCCCCTGCTCGAGGCCATATTTGTTATATGCTAGGCTCGCCAAGTTTAACCTGAGTATTCCGTGTGTGCAACTGTTTTGCACCCGTTGTATTAGAACGTAGAGCCTATCACACCCGATCATCACGTGGTGTCTCAGCACGAAGAACTTTCGCAACGGTGCATACTCAAGGAGAACACCACTTGATAATTTTAGTGAGAGATCATCTTAAAATGCTACCGTCAATCAAAGAAAGATAAGATGCATAAAGGATAAACATCACATGCAATCAATATAAGTGATATGATATGGCCATCATCATCTTGTGCTTGTGATCTCCATCTTCGAAGCACCGTCGTGATCACCATCGTCACCGGCGCGACACCTTGATCTCCATCGTAGCATCGTTGTCGTTACGCCATCTATTGCTTCTACGACTATCGCTACCGCTTAGTGATAAAGTAAAGCAATTACAGTATGCTTGCATTTCATACAATAAAGCGACAACCATATGGCTCCTGCCATTGCCGAAAACTTCGGTTACAAAACATGATCATCTCATACAATAAAATATAGCATCACGTCTTGACCATATCACATCACAACATGCCCTGCAAAAACAAGTTAGACGTCCTCACATTTGTTGTTGCAAATTTTACGTGGCTGCTACGGGCTTAGCAAGAACCGTTCTTACCTACGCATCAAAACCACAACGACAGTTCGTCAAGTTAGTGCTGTTTTAACCTTCACAAGGACCGGGCGTAGCCACACTCGATTCAGCTAAAGTGACAGAGACAGACACCCGCCAGCCACCTTTAAGCATGAGTGCTCGTAACGGTGAAACCAGTCTCGCGTAAGCGTACACGTAATGTTGGTCCGGGCCGCTTCATCTCGCAATACTGCCGAACCAAAGTATGACATGCTGGTAAGCAGTATGACTTGTATCGCCCACAACTCACTTGTGTTCTACTCGTGCATATGACATCTACGCATAAAACCTGGCTCGGATACCACTGTTGGGGAACGTAGTAATTTCAAAAAATTTCCTACGCACACGCAAGATCATGGTGATGGCATAGCAACAAGAGGGGAGAGTGTTGTCCACGCACTCGTGAGACCGTGAAGCGAAGCGCTATGACAACGCTGTTGATGTAGTTGTACGCCTTCACGATTCGACCGATCCAAGTACCGAACGCACGACACCTCCGAAGTTCAGCACACGCTCAGCTCGATGACGATCCCCGGCCCGATCCAGCAAAGCGCGGGGATGAGTTCGTCAAGACGACGGCATGGTGACGATGATCATGTTCTACCGGCGCAGGGCTTCGCCTAAACTCCGCGACGATATGACCGAGGTGGAATATGGTGGAGGGGGGCACCGCACACGGCTAAGGAACGATCCGTAGATCAACTTGTGTGTCCTAGAGTGCCGCCCCGCCCCCGTATATAAAGGAGCCAGGGGGAGGAGGCGGCCGGCCAAGGAGGGCGCGCCAAGGGGGGAGTCCTACTCCCACTGGGAGTAGGACTCCCTCCTTTCGTAGTCCAACTAGGAGAAGGGAAAGAAGGGAAGGAGAAGGAGAAGGAAGGAGAGGGAGGAAGAGTAGGAAGGGGCCGCCCCTAGTCCACCCGGTTTGTGCTAGGGGGCGCGCCTTCCTCCTCTCTTCCACCACTTGGCCCATGAGGCCCATTGCTTCTTCCTCGTATTCCCGTAACTCCCGGCACCCCGAAAATACCCAATCACTCGGAACCCTTCCGATGTCCGAATATAGTCGTCCAATATATCGATCTTTACGTCTCGACCATTTCGAGACTCCTCGTCATGTCCCCGATCTCATCCAGGACTCTGAACTCCTTCGGTATATCAAAACTCATAAACTCATAATATAACTGTCATCGAAACCTTTAGCGTGCGGACCCTACGGGTTCGAGAACAATGTAGACATGACCTAGAACTATTCTCGGTCAATAACCAATAGCGGAACTTGGATGCTCATATTGGCTCCCACATATTCTACGAAGATCTTTATCGGTCAACCCGCATACCAACATACGTTGTTCCTTTGTCATCGGTATGTTACTTGCCCGAGATTCGATCGTCGGTATCCCAATACCTAGTTCAATCTCGCTATCGCAAGTCTCTTTACTCGTTATGTAATGCATCATTCCGTAACTAACTCATTAGCTACATTGCTTGCAAGGCTTATAGTGATGTGCATTACCGAGAGGACCCAGAGATACCTCTCCGACAATCGGAGTGACAAAACCTAATCTCGAAATACGCCAACCCAACATGTACCTTTGGAGACACCTGTAGTACTCCTTTATAATCACCCAGTTACGTTGTGACGTTTGGTAGCACCCAAAGTGTTCCTCCGGTAAACGGGAGTTGCATAATCTCATAGTTACAGGAACATGTATAAGTCATGAAGAAAGCAATAGCAATATACTAAACGATCAAGTTCTAGGCTAACGGAATGGGTCATGTCAATCACATCATTCTCCTAATGATGTGATCCCGTTAATCAAATGACAACTCTTTTGTCCATGGCTAGGAAACATAACCATCTTTGATAAACGAGCTAGTCAAGTAGAGGCATACTAGTGACACTATGTTGTCTATGTATTCACACATGTATTATGTTTCTGGTTAATACAATTCTAGCATGAATAATAAACATTTATCATGATATAAGGAAATAAATAATAACTTTATTATTGCCTCTAGGGCATATTTCCTTCAGCGAGGTGGTGCAGGCTGGTGTTCAGCTTGAGTTGCCTACTCTCAGCCCCTAGTATGGTCTGGGCGTAGTCCGGCAGCGATTCTTCTGTAATGGTGAGAGATCTCATTAGGTCCAAGGCCTTGTTTAAGAGCAAGGTTTGGACGGGGAAGCGAGAGTCCATAGAGTCAGGCGGGACAGAGGTTCCCTGGCTGAGCTCACATGACGCGGACCTCGGGAGTTCGGAACTAGTGTCTGGAGGGGAGTTCGGCTTCATGGTGAAGGAGGGAGCCTGACGTGACTCCGGGCCTGTCGGAGATGCAATCTCATCCGGTTTTCTGGTGTCAGGCTCTATAGCTATAGAGAATCCGGTGGACTCTAAATTCCCATCTTTGGACCTGGTGATGTGCTCCGGATTTAAGGCCAGAGCGGTGGTTGGGGCCGCGAACCCTTGGAAGAGCAAGTCGCCTCGGATGTCCGCGACATAGTTCAGATTTCCAAAACTGATCTGATGACCAGGGTGTAGCCGTCGATCTGCCCCCGATGGCCAATCGAATTGGCACGCAGTGCGAAGCTGCCGAATACAAAGATTTGGCCGGGGAAAAAATCTCCCTCAAGGCGGTATTGTTGTGGGTGCTTGATGGAGCCATCGAGCCTCACTACAAAAAAATACACTTCCGTGATGATACGTGGTTGTCACAGTAGGTCGCGTTTTTTGTCATGCATGTACATCCCTGACAAATTTATGACAGAATCAAGATAGTCATACCTGTGCTGTCGTAGAAGTGTTCCATGACATTACCAAAATTATCATCACGGAAGTGTCCACTTCCATGACGATAAATCGCACGTCATAGAAGTGCTTTCGTCAAGGGTGACCGACATGTGGCATCCACCGTAACGAAACGTCGTTAAGCTATCGGGTCGGGTTTTGGATCCGATAACCCGTTAACAGCCCCGACCAATGGGGATTTTCCACGTGTAAAATCATCATTGGCTGGAGGAGACACGATGTCGTCCGCTACCGCACAGTGTCACTCATCCAATGGGCGAGACGCACCTATGATATGTTGACACGTGGACCGGCCCATCAAGTTTATATGGGCCGGCCCAACTAAAGGCCCACAAGATTTTGCGGATCATAATGGGCCAGCCCAGCTAAAGGCCCACGAGATTTTGCGGACCATAATGGGCTTGCCCAACTAAAGGCCCACAAGATTTTGCGGGCCATAATGGGCCGGCCCAGGTAAAGGCCCACAAGATTTTTGTGTGCCATAATGGGCCGGCCTAGGTAAAGGCCCACAAGATTCTTGCAGATCATAATGGGCTGGCTCGGCTAAAGGCCCATGAGATTTCACCGACATTAATGGGTCGGCCCATCTATAGGCCCACAAGAATTTGAGGACCCCAGTAGGCCGGCCCATTAACTGGCTGCCATGTTTTGGGCCAAATGTCGGCCCATATTTGATCCGGTCCATTAATGGCCTGCCACGTTCCGGGCCTAATAGTGGCCCATATGAGATCCGGACCGTTAAAAGCCTACCAGGTTCTGGGCCAAATTACGGCTGTAACGCCCTCGATGCGGCTATATCTCCCACGTGTCGAAGCACGACTTAGAGGCATAACCGCATTGAAAGCAATGTCGCAAGTGAGGTAATCTTCAGACAACCCATGTAATACATAAGGGAAAGAGATACATAGTTGGCTTACAATCGCCACTTCACACAATTACATGAATAAAGCATTACATCATCCAGATACAATCAAGGTCCGACTACGGAACCAAAATAAAAGAAGAACCCCAAATGCGATAAAGGTCCCCGATCGACCCCAACCGGGCTCCACTATCGATCAACTAGAACGAAGCAACACAAAGGGCAAGATCTTCATCAAGCTCCTCCTTGAGCTTGGTTGCGCCACCGCCGGTAACATAGGCACCGCAAACTGGTTTTGAAGTATCCGTGAGCCACGAGGACTCAAAGAATCCCATTACCATGGGTATCAAGACTAGCAAAGCTAAATGGGAAAGGAAGGGGTAAAGTGGTGAGGTTGCAGCAGCGGCTAAGCATAGATGGTGGCTAACATACGCAAATGAGAGCGAGAAGAGAAACAAGCGGAACGGTCGTGAAGCTAGCAATGATCAAGAGGTGATCCTGAACACCTACTTACGTCAATCGTAACATAGAAACCGTGTTCACTTCCGGACTCCGAGAAGAGACCATCACGGCTACACACTCTGTTGATGCGTTTTAATTCGGATCAAGTGTCAAGTTGTCTACAACCGACATTAACAAATTCCCATCTCGCCACATAACCGCGGGCACGGCTCTCGAAAGTTTAAACCCGCAGGGTGTCCCAACTTAGCCCATGACAAGCTCTCGTGATCATCGAAGGAATAGACCTTCACCCAGAAGACCCGATCAGTCTCGGAATCCGGTGACATCAAGACATTTAACAAGACCAGCAAAGCCTCCCGCTGCAGCCGACAAATCCCGATAGGAGCTGCACATATCTCGTTCTCGTGGCACACCGGATGAGCAAGACGTCGGGTTGGCATAGACCTCGGTTGCCTGTGGGCGCCGGACATCGCTTCGGTTTGGACCAACACTTAGACAAGCACCGCCCGGGGCTAAAATAAAGATGACCTCGAGAGAGCGACTCCCAAGGGAAAAAGTAGGTGGTGGTGAGGCAAATGGTAAAAGTCAATGTTGGGCCTTGCTTTGGACAAGTTTTATTCAAAGCGAACCGTCGGGGGTCCTATAAATCACCCGACCGCGTAAGGGACGCAAAATCCGGGAACATAACACCGTATGACGGAAACTAGGGCGGCAAGAGGGGAACAAAACACTGCATAAGGCCGAGCCTTCCACCCTTTACCAAGTATATAGATGCATTAATAATATAAGAGATATTGTGATATCCCAACATAAACCCTGTCCACCATGGAGAAATCTTCAACTTCACCTGCAACTAGCAACGCTATAAGAGGGGCTGAGCAAAAGCGGTAACATAGCCAAACAACGATTTGCATAGGAAAGGTGTCAAAGGTTAGAGGTTCATGGCAATTTGGGATGGCTGGACAAACAGATAATAGGTAGCGCAACATAGCGAAAGAACGAGGCAACTAGCATAGCAATGATAGTAGTGAGATCCAGGGTAGCGGTCATCTTGCCTGAAATCTCGCAAGGAAGAAGAACGAGTCCATGAAGAAGATGAAACCACGAAGACGAACCACACGCAGACGAACGCATCCTCACGATCGCAACGAAACGGGAACTATCGAGAAGAAGCACACAACATAGTAAACACACCACACATGAACAAGACATGAAGCACAACAAGCATGATGCATGACCAAGCTACATGCAGCTACTCATGGCAAGAGATGATGCAAACAAGAACAACACATCAAGGCAAGTTTAAATGAGGCCGGAAACAACATATAACAATTCCGGTAAGTCCTCATAGGCATATTTCGAAATTGGTCCAGATCTGAATAAACATTATGTTCAAGTTGTTAAACAGCAAGTTAAGATGCACCAAGATGATCTACACGAAATTCTAGTCAAGTTACATATAAAGTTCATTAGATTCGGAGCTACGGGCTAGAAGATATGAGCAAAACAAGTTAAACATGGCATTGATGCAAAAATGCACCCAAACATCAAGCAAACACCTCAAAACAAGGATGCAACATGATAATATGAAGCTACATGCAAAAACAAGCAAGTTTCATATAGAACACACTCAAAACGGAGCAACGGTGCAACACATGCACACTATACAAGTCATAACAACAATCTGTCCAAAACAGCAACTAGGCATCTTACAAGCATCAAAACAACATGCTACAGCACCCCAACATAATAACAAAAGGCATGGGCATGAAGTACACGTAAAGCATAACAAAACATGAACACTGAGCTATCTCCAGAAACAACTAGAACATGCTCAAAATGACATGGAGATATTGCAAGTAATAACAATTTCAGACTTTAGCAGAAATAACATCAGGTTGCAATGTTTAGAGCTATCAAACAACATGTTACAGGAACTTATCATGTCAAACAAAGGCATGGCATGAAGCTACTAATTGCATATATCAAAAGACCCTTACTGACGATGAGCCAAAAAGGCACGGAAAATATGATGGCACCCATGTAAACATGGCAAGTTATATTACAGATTTATACATGGCAAGAACAACAATAAGTAGGCATGTTCGTGAGCTCGAACCACTCACTACAGAGAAATACATGGCATGGAAAGGCAACCAACAGTAAGAAGGCATGTTTGTGAAGCCAAGCATGGCAAGAGCAAGGTCATAGCATACACGGATCAACTACAACGACCTCGTGAAAATTGAATCTCATGCAAACAATCTGTCAGGAAACATTTTCAAGCAACTTTGGAGCAAGAAATGAACATGTTCCAGCAAGCTATAATTGCAACCAAGGGCATGAATGATAGAGCAAGACATGTATATCAAAACATGTTTATAGAGCATCTCCAGATTATGCATAGAATGATTAGTGGAAGCATGTTAACATGGCATCAAAATATAACAGAATCTGCCAGGAAAACAGCAACAACAACTACCCTACTTTACAAGCTTGATACACTCAGCACACAACTCACAAAAATACAAGGTCAACACCTCTGGAAAGATGGCATGGCATAGTTCAACATTCATGTAGAGCTCACACTCATAGGATGCACACATAAATCATGGCAAAAATGACAAAAGAGCTCGAGCTGATAAGATTCTGGAACTAACGATCTGAAGCCATCTTCCAACAGCATTTCGGGAATCAAGATGAGCTCAAATGCAAATGATGCAATGGAATGGAATGATGTACTCGTCGAGGCGAACAATCTGACATATTAAACGCACAAAACGGAGCTACGGATGCAGAGATGTGATGCAATGAAAATGGCATGAAAATATCGAAAACTGGGGACTTAGGCATATTTCGGGGTCAACCTCATAGCTTGCACGAACTTCGAGGTGAGGCGGATCTCGCCGGAGTTTGACGTGGTGGTGGCCGGAGACGGGCGAGGAAGGTCTCCTCCGGCCGGATCCGGCCGGATCCGGCGCGGAGCGGCGAGGGCGGCGGAGGCGCGGCGCCGAGGCGCGCGACGAGGCGCGGGGCAGCGAGGAAGGCGAGGCGAAGGCCGGCAGACAGTAGCGACGGGCTGCGCGCTGGCGGCGGCGCGCTGTCGGGCGGCGGAGATCGGCGGCGGGAGCCCACTAAGGCTTGGCGGCGGTTGGCTAAGCAGACCGTGCAGGCGAGCGGCAATGCCCGGCGACGAGATGGTGGGTGGCGGGAGGCCGAGGTCCGGCGGCGGGAAGCGGCGGCGGCCGTGGCCTCGCCAAAGGCAATTAACGGCGGCGGGTCATGGGTCGGGCGGCGGCGCCAGATGGGTTCGCTGGCCCCGGATGGGCTCGCGGCCGGGGCGCGGGGGGGACGGCGGCGGTGCCCACGTGGCAGCGTGCGATTGGCCGGGGAGCGGGGCGGACACGTCCGGTCGCCGGGCGGACATGTCCGGCGGCGCGGAAGGGATGGATCTAGGGTTTCGGAGGAATTCATCCGCGAAAATGGAATGGGGGGGTATAAATAGGCATAGAGGGAGCTAGGAGAGTCCAAATGAGGTGCGGTTTTCGGCCACGCGATCGTGATCGAACGACCGAGAGCATGGAGGGAGTTTGGTGGGTTTTGGGCCACTTTGAAGGTGTTGGGCTGCAACTCAAAGAGGGCTTTATGTTACCTGCTAACCGCTGAGTACCAAACGACCTCCAAATGGCACGAAACTTGACAGACGGTTCACGGTGCTATACCAAGGTCGCTTGGCAAACCTCGGCCATTCCGAGAAAGTTTAATACCCGCACACAACAGAGAGAAGAAGGGACGCCGGGTGACATAGGAGTGCCGGATTGCAAAACGGACAACGGGAAAAGGCTTGATGCATGAGACTTAACATGTATGCAAATGCGATGCACATGATGACATGATAAAATGCAAATGATGACATGGCAAAGTGCAACAGGCAAGCAAATGACATGGAAACAACGACGAATAACTAGCAGACACCTGGCGCATCGGATCCGGGGTGTTACAACACTCCACCACTACGAGAGGATCTCGTCCCGAGATCTAGGATGGCACCGGAGGGAAAAACGGAAGAGAAATAGAAGAGGTAAAACTAAGTTGCTTCTTTGACCAACGAGTGAAACCATGAACCTTGAGAGGTTGAGCAATTTAAAAGAAAGAGTACAACTGAGATGAACGAGATTGCAAACAATCCATTAGAAAAGAGGAACAAGGAGGAACAATTTCTTATAGCACTCCGGTTGAAAACAGATACAAGACTTGATAGGAAGAAAAGAGCTTGAGCAGAGGACACGACACTCCAGTTAAATGGATAAGCACGAAAAGAACATGATCTCCAAAATGATATAATGGGTCAAAGAAAGACATCACAATTCCTTCGGGACAAATGAAAGAGTGGAATCGAGAGAACAGAGAAGAGAATAACAACTTCTATCACAATTGAATTTGTAAGGCATCCTTGCAAGAAGGTTAGAATAGAGTTGTTGGAAGACCGACAACGAAAAGAATAAGCTTGTGGCGGGCTTATGAAAACATCTCAAAATTATGAGGTGAGCTTCTGCCACCAACAGAAACAAATGATTGGATTGATATCAACAAGGAGACGAGAAACTTAATTCACCGGGAGGACAAATGAAGAACTTGGGTCATTTATAAGCACCATAAATAGCAACAATCCTAAGGGAAAGCTTTAGGTGAAATATAACCCAAGATAACTCCCATGAAGAGATAGATGGATTTAAACTACCTCATTCTTGACAACATATGAATCATGAGACATGAAGGAAATTGTCAAGAGTGACATAACACCATCTCACAAGATAAGGTAGAAAGAATTGCACTTCGGAATGCAAGAAGAAGAATACTTGAGCTCCTCAAAGCAAAACATGTGTTGAGCACCATGTTTATTTTAGAGTATAGCTCGGCGGATCATAACTTCAAGAGAAATCTTGAAGAACAATTGAAGAGTGAAAAGAATCCTTGGTGAACCACCATGTAAAGCCTCAATGAAGAACTCCGGTAAACAACACGAATGAAAAGAAAGAGAAATTGAAAACACAAGGTGAATCCTTGCAATGATTTAGATGGATCTCCGCGATAATTAGATCTTGGAACACCGGGCAAAAGAGAAGATGAAACAAATGAAACTGATAATTTTAAGGGCCTCCGGAATAAAGAATTAATCACTTGGATGAACAAGAATAAGAATTATGTTATGCTTATCCTTCACCAATTAAATCGATGACAATCAACGGATTTGGCATACTACTTGTTCTCGTAGAAAGGATTAAAAGAGATATATCAAAACTTCAGAAGGTCTTCAACGAACCACCGGTAGGATTGGAACAACAAATGAATTGCTATGATGAACAAGGAAGAGAGATCTTGAAAGAACCACCGTAAGAATTGAAAATGATCGAAGTAGGGGTGCATCACCGGTAAGAATTAGCAAATGAACGAAGGTGCTTGAGGGTATTTAGATACAAATGAACAAATAGATCACGAGCTGATTAGAGAACACTTGAATGATGCACCGGTATGATTTGGAGAACGAGAGCTGAAAGCTTGAATGAATAATACCGAGATGATGGGCTTCAAAGAATGAAACTGAAAAGACTCCTAAAATGCTCGGATGGGTGAAAAGATTCTCACAATCGAAAACAATTAAGAGAGGATGGCAACAAGCTAGCACCATGAATCTTGAAGAGAATAGAGCAAGATTAAAGAGAAATCCTTCTTCGGTCTTCAAATGATGAGAATGACAACGAGAAACACCACCAAGAATTATTGAGGCACACCGGAAGAATCAAAGGCGAAGAGGTTGAGCCAACTATGAAAAGAATTTGAAAGATCTTGGAGAAAAGCATTTGACTGATGAAAATTCATTCTTATGTCAAACTTGGAGAAGAATTTGGGATAGCTCCGGAATAATTAGAAGAGTCAGGTAAGATCCTGGGAAAAGACCCGTGGGTTAGGGCCCACTCAAAAGAAAACACCATTGAAATGATTTAAAAGAGATGTTGCATCGGTTGAATTAAATGACTTGAATGAGATACCAATCTCGAAAGAGCTTGAACGAATGCAGAGTGGAAAACACGAATCTTCGAGATATCCTGAGCACTCCGGAATAACAAATATTGAGAAGTAGAATGATAATGAGGTGCATCGGCATGGGAAAGCATTTGAAACGAGGAAAGGGATATGATGAATATCGAAAGCTTGAATTGGATCCACCGGAGAAGAAAAAGAACGAAGGATGATGAACTTGAAGCTGTTGAGCATCTTCATGGGAAATCACCGGATAAGAACATTGACGGAAAAGAATGGAGAAACTTCACATGAATAAATGGATACTTGATTAAGAAATCTGAGTCCTTGAGGAAAAAGGGTGGGTGGGCGGGAAAAAAAAAACAAAGGCAACTTGGAGATGGATGAAACAAACACCGTTGAGAAGAAATGATAATCGGTCTTGCTGATGTTGAAGTGATCGGATCCACTTGAAGAGAAACACGCCGGTTGAAAAGGATTGACATGACAATCTTGATGATCAAAAAGGATAGTATTCACATAGGAATATGAGAACACCAATTAGGGAAGGTATGGATTCAACATTTGACTTCGAAGCAACTCGAATACCACAAATAACACAAAACAAAGGATTTGGCTTGCAGAATAAGCCGGAACAAACATATGATAGAGATTTCGTCCGAAGTTTTCGTGGTGGGGCCTACACGGCTCAATCAGACAGCACCATCATGTACAAGGTAGTGCACATGACATACGGTGTCCCCAGTCGGCATAGCCAAGGACTCTTTAAGACACAACGAGACCATCAGAAACCAACCGTGAATAGGCGGACCACTAGACGCCGAACCCCAATTTCATATCATACATCCGTCGGAAAGATATCCTAAGAGCTACTTGAATTCCCACCTATGAAACTCCGAAACTTTCTCGTTATGCAATCTGTGTTGGGGATACAGGGAGCAATATATCTCACCCAAACTAACAATCCCTACATCCAACTGTATCCATCCGTCAACACATAACCAAGAAACCTTCGAAATCGTCTACCTCAACCTTCAAAAGCATCCGTTATACGAAGTCATGGCAATACTCCCGTACTCACCTCAAGATCGGGTTAGCGGGATTATCTCACCAACAACGCATAAAAGAGATTTTCGATGTCGGCGCATTAAACTCGGGTATTCCGAATCGCAACGATAAAATTATGACGACAACACCTCGAGCTCAACTCCCGGGACACCGCCACAACCCCTAAATGTCGAGGCACCAAGAACAATGTTCTCATCATAAGAATATCGAACGATTCCAAGATACCCGCGTGATCCTAAAAAAAATTAGTGAAATTTGAGAAGAGAAGAGTCAAAACTCTACGTCAGATACCTCACCGTAAGGTCGAAGGACCGAGGAGTAAAAGAATTCCTAACTCTCCGATATATATAATCCTAAATGACTCAAAACATTTTTTCTAGACACAACTCGCCACTAAAAACGATCAAGCGGTGGGGCTCCTAAGGTCGGGAAGGCTCGATTACCAACTTGTAACGCCTCGATGCGGCTATATCTCCCACGTGTCGAAGCACGACTTAGAGGCATAACCGCATTGAAAGCAATGTCGCAAGTGAGGTAATCTTCACACAACCCATGTAATACATAAGGAAAGAGATACATAGTTGGCTTACAATCGCCACTTCACACAATTACATGAATAAAGCATTACATCATCCAGATACAATCAAGGTCCGACTACGGAACCAAAATAAAAGGAGAACCCCAAATGCATAAAGGTCCCCGATCGACCCCAACCGGGCTCCACTATCGATCAACTAGAACGAAGCAACACAAAGGGCAAGATCTTCATCAAGCTCCTCCTGAGCTTGGTTGCGCCACCTTTCGGTAACATAGGCACCGCAAACTGGTTTTGAAGTATCCGTGAGCCACGAGGACTCAAGAATCCCATTACCATGGGTATCAAGACTAGCAAAGCTAAATGGGAAAGGAAGGGGTAAAGTGGTGAGGTTGCAAAGAAGTGGCTAAGCATAGATGGTGGCTAACATACGCAAATGAGAGCGAGAAGAGAAACAAGCGGAACGGTCGTGAAGCTAGCAATGATCAAGAGGTGATCCCGAACACCTACTTACATCAATCATAACACGTAAACCGTGTTCACTTCCGGACTCCGCCGAGAAGAGACCATCACGGCTACACACTCGGTTGATGCGTTTTAATTCGGATCAAGTGTCAAGTTGTCTACAACCGACATTAACAAATTCCCATCTGCCACATAACCGCGGGCACGGCTCTCGAAAGTTTAAACCCGCAGGGTGTCCCAACTTAGCCCATGACAAGCTCTCGCGATCATCGAAGGAATAGACCTTCACCCAGAAGACCCGATCGTCTCGGAATCCGGTACATCAAGACATTTCGACAATGGTAAAACAAGACCAGCAAAGCCTCCCGCTGTGCCGACAAATCCCGATAGGAGCTGCACATATCTCGTTCTCGTGGCACACGGATGAGCAAGACGTCGGGTTGGCATAGACCCAGTTTGTGGGCGCCGGACATCGCCGGTTTGGACCAGCACTTAGACAAGCACCGCCCGGGGCTAAATAAAGATGACCTCGAGAGAGCGACTCCCAAGGGAAAAAGTAGGTGGTGGTGAGGCAAATGGTAAAAGTCAATGTTGGGCCTTCTTTGGACAAGTTTTATTCAAAGCGAACTGTCGGGGGTCCCATAAATCACCCGACCGCGTAAGGGACGCAAAATCCGGGAACATAACACCGGTATGACGGAAACTAGGGCGGCAATAGGGGAACAAAACACCAGGCATAAGGCCGAGCCTTCCACCCTTTACCAAGTATATAGATGCATTAATAATATAAGAGATATTGTGATATCCCAACATAAACCCTGTCCACCATGGAGAAATCTTCAACTTCACCTGCAACTAGCAACGCTATAAGAGGGGCTGAGCAAAAGCGGTAACATAGCCAAACAACGGTTTGCATAGGAAAGGTGTCAAAGGTTAGAGGTTCATGGCAATTTGGGATGGCTGGACAAACAGATAATAGGTAGCGCAGCATAGCGAAAGAAAGAGGCAACTAGCATAGCAATGATAGTAGTGAGATCCGTAGTAGCGGTCATCTTGCCTGAAATCCGCAAGGAAGAAGAACGAGTCCATGAAGAAGATGAAACCACGAAGACGAACCACACGCAGACGAACGCATCCTCACGATCGCAACGAAACGGGAACTATCGAGAAGAAGCACACAACATAGTAAACACACCACACATGAACAAGACATGAAGCACAACAAGCATGATGCATGACCAAGCTACATGCAGCTACTCATGGCAAGAGATGATGCAAACAAGAACAACACATCAAGGCAAGTTTAAATGAGGCCGGAAACAACATATAACAATTCCGGTAAGTCCTCATATGCATATTTCGAAATTGGTCCAGATCTGAATAAACATTATGTTCAAGTTGTTAAACAGCAAGTTAAGATGCACCAAGATGATCTACACGAAATTCTAGTCAAGTTACATATAAAGTTCATTAGATTCGGAGCTACGGGCTAGAAGATATGAGCAAAACAAGTTAAACATGGCATTGATGCAAAAATGCACCCAAACATCAAGCAAACACCTCAAAACAAGGATGCAACATGATAATATGAAGCTACATGCAAAAACAAGCAAGTTTCATATAGAACACACTCAAAACGGAGCAACGGTACAACACATGCACACTATACAAGTCATAACAACAATCATTCCAAAACAAAGAACTAGGCATCTTACAAGCATCAAAACAACATGCTACAGCACCCCAACATAATAACAAAAGGCATGGGCATGAAGTACACGTAAAGCATAACAAAACATGAACACTGAGCTATCTCCAGAAACAACTAGAACATGCTCAAAATGACATGGAGATATTGCAAGTAATAACAATTTCAGACTTTAGCAGAAATAACATCAGGTTGCAATGTTTAGAGCTACCAAACAACATGTTACAGGAACTTATCATGTCAAACAAATGCATGGCATGAAGCTACTAATTGCATATATCAAAAGACCCTTACTGACCATGAGCCAAAAAGGCACGGAAAATATGATGGCACCCATGTAAACATGGCAAGTTATATTACAGATTAATACATGGCAAGAACAACAATAAGTAGGCATGTTCGTGAGCTCGAACCACTCACTACAGAGCAATACATGGCATGGAAAGGCAACTAACAGTAAGAAGGCATGTTTGTGAAGCTAAGCATGGCAAGAGCAAGGTCATAGCATACACGGATCAACTACAACGACCTCGTGAAAATTGAATCTCATGCAAACAATCTGCCAGGAAACATTTTCAAGCAACTTTGGAGCAAGAAATGAACATGTTCCAGCAAGCTTTACTTGCAACCAAGGGCATGAATGGATAGAGCAAGACATGTATATAAAAACATGTTTATAGAGCATCTCCAGATTATGCATAGAATGATTAGTGGAAGCATGTTAACATGGCATCAAAATATAACAGAATCTGCCAGAAAACAAAGAATAAAGAACTACCCTACTTTACAAGCTAGATACACTCAGCACACAACTCACAAAAATACAAGGTCAACACCTCTGGAAATATGGCATGTCATAGTTCAACATTCATGTAGAGCTAACACTCATAGGATGCACACATAAATCATGGCAAAAATGACAAAAGAGCTCGAGCTGATAAGATTCTGGAACTAACGATCTGAAGCCATCTTCCAACAGAATTTCGGGCATAAAGATGAGCTCAAATGCAAATGATGCAATGGAATGAAATGATTTACTCGTCGAGACGAACAATTTGACATATTAAACGCACAAAACGGAGCTACGGATGCAGAGATGTGATGCAATGAAAATGGCATGAAAATATCGAAAACTGGGGACTTAGGCATATTTCGGGGTCAACCTCATAGCTTGCACGGACTTCGAGGCGAGGCGGATCTCGCCGGAGTTTGACGTGGTGGTGGCCGGAGACGGGCGGGGAAGGTTCCTCCGCCGGATCCGCCGGATCCGGCGCGAGCGGCGAGGGGCGGCGGAGGCGCGGCGCCGAGGCGCGCGGGCGAGGCGCGGGCGGCGAGGGAAGGCGGCGAAGCGCCGGGCGGGACAGTAGGCGACGGCCACGGCGCTGCAGCGCGCGCGGCGTCGGGCGGCGGAGATCGGCGGCGGGAGCCCACGGCTGGCTGGCGTGGCGGCAGGCAGCCGCGGCGGGCGGCGGCAGCGGCCGACGACGGAGACGGTGGGCGGCGGGAGGCCGAGGTCCGTTGGCGGCGGGAGGCGGCGGGCGGCACGCGCTGGCGCGGGCAATAATGGCGGCGGGTCGCGGGTCGGCGGCGGCGCCAGATGGGCTCGCGGGTCCCGGATGGGTTTCGCGGTCGGGCGGCGCTGGTACGGGCGGCGGTGCCCACGTGGCAGCGTGCGATTGGCCGGGGAGCGGGGCGGACACGTCCGGTCGCCGGGCGGACATGTCCGGCGGCGCGGAAGGGATGGATCTAGGGTTTCGGAGGAATTCATCCGCGAAAATGGAATGGGGGGTATAAATAGGCATAGAGGGAGCTAGGAGAGTCCAAATGAGGTGCGGTTTTCGGCCACACGATCGTGATCGAACGACCGAGAGCATGGAGGGGAGTTTGGTGGGTTTTGGGCCACTTTGGAAGGGTGTTGGGCTGCAACTCAAAGAGGGCTTTCGGTTACCCTTGCTAACCGCTGAGTACCAAATGACCTCCAAATGGCACGAAACTTGACAGCGGTTCACCGGTGCTATACCAAGGCCGCTTGGCAAACCTCGGGCCATTCCGAGAAAGTTTAATACCCGCACACAACAGGAGAGAAGAAGGGGACGCCGGGTGACATAGGAGTGCCGGATTGCAAAACGGACAACGGGGAAAAGGCTCGGATGCATGAGACGAACATGTATGCAAATGCGATGCACATGATGACATGATAAAATGCAAATGATGACATGGCAAAGTGCAACACGCAAGCAAATGACATGGAAACAACGACGAATAATTGGCAGACACCTGGCGCATCGGATCCGGGGTGTTACAACGGCCCAGATCAGGTCTGGCCCATTAAGAGGCTATGGGCTCAATTATGGCCCATATCAGATTCAGCCCGTCAACTGGACACTATGCTTTTGGGCCCACTTGCTAAAGGCCCACTTAGTAATTCGGCCTGATATTAGTTTTGGCCTCTTAAGGGCCCGTTTAACATTTCGGCCCTATATTAATTTCGGCCTGTTAAATGCCCGTCATATAGTTGGGCCTAACTACGGCCCGGTTTGCATCCGGCCTGCTCGCAGCCGATATCTGATTGGGCCAAACAAGGACCGAGACAATTTTGGCCTGTTAAAAGCCCGTGATTTGATTCGCACAATCATGGGTCGGGGTTCATTTCGGGCTGCTACCGGCCCGTTAGCTGTTTGGCAGGTTTCAGGCCCAACCTACGTCATGATTGCATGACAGCCCGATTATGTACCGTAATTTTACGGTTTGGCCGGTTTACTGCGAAGACATGATATATATACAGTAAAATAACTGCAGCATCGTGAATAAGAAAAAACCTAGACTATACAATAAAGAAATTACAGCATATTACATCCACTGGGCATCAAACTTTGCCACTATGATAATAAAGCACAAGCAGATAGCAGATTACATACACTGGGCATCAAAGATCGCCACCAGTGCAAATAAACACGCCGACAAAATAATATACAATACCGACAGCACTTCAATAGAGTTCAAGAAAGGTTAGCCTCATTTGGTGAGCTGCAGCAAGCAAATGAGCAAGATGATGAGACTGCGCTTGTTCAACACTTAAATCTTCCTCACTCTGAAAGATAAACAAGCAAACAGATGACAGGTTTTGCACATAAAAGTATCAGTGCTGACTGATGAGGATACAGACCTGGGGTAAGGTCATAGGCATGACCTACACGTCCTACCCAAGGTCATTACCCCAAAAAGTAAGAAGACCAAGAATCCACTCGACAACCAAATCACTCGACCATCATTCCCCATTGTCACTCGATTATATGGGGAATCACTCGACTATATCAAAGACCAGGAGTCGGAAGAACGCACAACGGCCGGGCATTCACTCCTTAGTCTTCATGAGCATTAATAGTATTTAAGATTTCCGTTACCTGTAACGCCCTCACTTTATGTACATTAAGCCCTTCGTAATG
Source organism: Aegilops speltoides (assembly GCA_021437245.1). Classification (NCBI taxonomy): domain Eukaryota; kingdom Viridiplantae; phylum Streptophyta; class Magnoliopsida; order Poales; family Poaceae; genus Aegilops; species Aegilops speltoides. The sequence goes on from CM038144.1 coordinate 412,871,423, forward strand.
GAGGTGGGCGGGGGTCCTGGCGCACTCTATATAAGCCGCCCCCTCCACCGGGGAAAGGGTTCGCACCCCCTGTAACACAACACACATAATCCAATCGACCGCCTCCGGGCAACAAGACATAGGGCTGTTACTTCCTCCGAGAAGGGCCTGAACTCGTAAACCTCGAGTGTACATCTTCGCCATAGCTAAGATCTTGCCTCTCCATACCTACCCCCCTTTCTACTGTCAGACATAGAACCACGACAGTTGGCGCCCACCTTGGGGCCGGTGTCTTAGCGAATTATTGGTGCAAGTTTCTTCGATCATCATTATGGTTTCGGACGGCGAGATGGTTGAGGGCCGCGAGATCCGTCTCGGCGCGCTCGTTTTCATCGCCGACGACTTGGCGTGGCTCCAGGAAGCTCCGCTCGATGTCGAGGCGCTCCCCGTCCGAGGGGTGACACACTTTCGCGCGTGCGTTCGTGGTGTCCTTCTTCAGTAGCCGTCGACTCAGTATCAGTCGGCTCCGGTGACATCTTCCCTCCCCGTTGTTCGCCGCCGCAAGCGATCCGGTCGATCGCGGCTTCAGCGGTGGGTGAAGCATGCGGTGGCTCGACGTTCAGCCACTCATCAAGTCGCGGCAATCGAGCCCGACGAAACTCTCCATGGCCTATTCGATCTGTCGACTGGCTCCGCGGAGACGACGTCCGAGTGTGATAGCAGCGATCCGGCGGCTGAGGTCGTGATGGTCGACGGGCCACGTGGTCCGCCTGGATTTCGCCACGAGGATGGCGAAGAGGCTGGCGGCGATCCATCACGGGTCCACGAGGAGTACCATCCCGAACCTCTCTCTTCGCAGTAGAGAGAGGATCTTCGTCGTTGCAAGATGGACGCACTTTACACGCCCATCGTTGGGGAAACTCCTGAGGCTCGGGCCTTGGAGGAGGTGTGCTTGGCTAACTTGGCTGAGCGCACTCGACTGGGAAACCTGCAGCGCGCTCTCGATGAGCGAGCCCGGGATCGAGTTCATGATTCCAGTCGACGGCAGCTTTTCCCACCTCCACCTAAGGTATACCGTACTCCGATTCAAAACCTCACTGCTGCAGCCCGAATTGCAGAGTTGATTCAACCTTCCCAGTCAGAGGCTGTCCGAGGGTTGGAGCAGATCCAGGCCCTGCTCCGAGCGGCAGGAGAGCAGAATTCTGTGGTGTCTCGGTCGCGGAATAGGATACACAGTAGATCCGTGGTAGCAGATATAGTTCAGTCGGCCCATATCCCAAGATCACCCCCACGGCGTGAAGGCCATGGGCAGTACGATCGTCAGTTCGACCGCGACAATCGTCGTCGAGTGCCAACTCCTCCTCCGAGGAGTGCGCCATACGTGCCTTGGCAGAACAATGACAGACGCTGTCACAGAGACGAGTGCAGAGCTCCAGTCGACCCAAGGGAGCTAGGCTTCGATGCGAGATCCATTCTCTTCCAAGGCCTGGTCGACCGGAATAGAGCACACAGAGAAGCAAATTACATGTTTCAGGCCCAGAGTGTTTCGGCAGAGCCATCAGAGCAGTAGTGATTCCTCCCAACTTCAGATTGGCAACAAGAGTCAGTAAGTTCATCGGGCAATCCAAGCCTGAAACTTGGCTTGAAGATTACCGAGTGGCTGTGCAAATTGGAGGCGGAAACGATGGGATAGCAATGAAGCATCTCCCTCTTATGTTGGAAGGGTCAGCCCGAGTGTCGTTGACTCAGCTGGCCCCAAACAGTATACACAGCTGGGAAGAACTATCTCAAGTGTTCGTGCGAACCATTGAGGGCACATGCAAGCGGCCAGCAGTGCTTCCTGAGTTGCAGCATTGTGTGCAGAAGCCGAATGAAACTTTGAGGGAATTCATTTAGAGGTGGACCACTTTGCATCACACCATGGAGAATGTATCAGAGCATCAGGCGGTGTGCGCTTTCAAGGAAGGCATCAAGTATCGAGAGTTGGTTCTGAAGTTTGGTCGGACTGGGGATATGACTCTGACCCGGATGATGGAGATAGCCACACGGTATGCTAACGGAGAAGAAGAGGATCAATTCCGAAGCGGGAAGAGTAAACGAGTCGGCCAAGAGGCCGGTGGAGGTGGTTCCAGTTGGAAGCAAAAGCGTAAAACCGAGCCAGCAGCACCTAGGGCGATTGCAGAAGTGTCTCAAGGAAAGTTTAAGGGAAAACCTAAGGGGCCCTGGCCTCCTAAGAAGGTAAAGGATCAAGCAGGAAATGATGTGCTGGACTTGCCGTGTCACATCCACATGAAGAAAGATGAGGAAGGTAATCTGATTTACCCAAAGCATACCACTCGACAATGTCGACTCCTGATCCAACAATTCTGGGAGAAATAGCCCAATGAAAAGGACAAGGAGTCGGACAGAGATGAGGAGGAAGAGGAAGATGACGGTTACCCCAAGGTCAATTCCACCCTCATGATTTTTGCCGATGTTGAGAGCAAGAGTCAGTTGAAGGTCATGAACAGAGAAGTGAATATGGTTGCTCCGACGACGATGACCACGTACCTGAAATGGTCCCAGACAGCCATCACATTCGACCAGTCAGACCATCCTGCTCGCGTAGTCACCCCCGGGAGGCAAGCGCTGGTGGTCGACCTAGTGGTTGGTGGCACTCGACTGACTAAAGTGCTGATGGATGGAGGTAGCGGCCTGAATATCCTGTATGCTGAAACCTTGAAGGGGATGGGCATCCTGATGTCCAAGCTTAGCGAGAGCAACATGAGCTTTCACGGTGTTATTCCCGGAAAGAAGGCCTAATCACTCGGCCAGATCACTCTCGACGTGGTTTTCGGTGACTCCAAGCATTACCGAAAAGAAAAGTTGACATTTGAAGTTGTGGATTTCCAGAGTGCTTATCACGCCATCCTGGGGAGATCGGCGTACGCACGTTTCATGGCTCGACCGTGTTATGTGTACCTCAAGCTGAAGATGCCTGGCCCCAAAGGTGTGATCACGGTCACTGGCAATCGGCAAAAAGCAGAAGAATGTTTCCAGAAAGGTTCCAAAATCGCCGATGCACAGATGGTGGCGGTTGAATTCCAAGAATATCAGAAGAGTGCAGATCTAAGTGATTTGCTCTGAGCCAAGAAGCCTACGACAGACTCCGCATTTCAGTCGACTGGTGAAACAAAGCTGATTCATATTCACCCGACCGATCCCAATGCTGCACCGACTCATATATCAACAACGCTCGACAGTAAATAAGAAGAATTGCTCATCCAGTTCCTCTTTGAGAACTGGGACATCTTTGCATGGAAACCCTCTGACATGCCAGTGGTACCCAGAGAACTGGCTGAGCACTATTTGCGTGTCGACCCCAAGGTAAAGCCCGTCAAAGAGCACCTTCGGCGGTCCGTCGTTCAGAAGAGAAAAGCAATCGGTGAAGAAGTGGCTCGACTGTTGGCAACAGAGTTCATCCGTGAAATCTACCACTCTGAGTGGCTTGCCAACGTCGTCATGGTCCCCAAGAAGGACGATTCACTTCGCATGTGCATTGATTTCAAGCATATCAATTGGGCCTGCCCGAAAGATCACTTCCCTCTCCCCAGACGATCGATTGTTGACTCAACCGCGGGTGTGAGCGCTTGTCTTTTAGATGCGATTCCGCATCATCGATCCGACTGTATGGTCCCGATGAAATAAAACAACCTTCATCACCCCATTCGGGTGCTTTTGCTATGTCACCATGCCATTCGGTCTTAAAAATGCCGGAGTCACGTTCATGAGAATGATCCAGAAGTGCCTGCTCGCCCAAATTAGTCGTAATGTGGAGGCATACATGGATGACATCGTGGTCAAGTCTCGCAAAAGTTCCAACCTATTGACTGATCTCGCAGAAACCTTTGCCAACCTAAGAAGGTACGATATCAAGCTTAATCCGTCAAAGTGCACATTCGGAGTTCCAGGAGGAAAGCTGCTCGGTTTTCTCGTTTCCGAACGAGGGATCGACGCCAATCCAGAAATAGTTGATACCATCCTCCGAATGAAACGCCCGTGCGAGTGCATGACGTTCAAAAACTGACTGGTTGTTTGGCCGCCTTTAGTCGATTCATCTCTCGTCTCGGTGAAAAGGCCCTACCTCTTTACCGATTGATGAAGAAATCTGATAAGTTCGAGTGGTCTGAAGAAGCTGATGTAGCGTTTGCAGAGCTCAAAGCCCTGCTTTCCACCCAGACGATGCTCGCTACGCCAATCAACAAAGAGCCTTTACTGCTTTATATTGCAGCCACTGGACAAGTTGTCAGTACAATACTCACGGTCGAGTGAGAAGAGGAAGGAAAAGCTTACAAGGTTCAACACCCAGTTTATTATCTCTCAAGTTTTGACTGGCCCAAGCAACGTTATCCTCATTATCGTAAGCTTGTCTATGGAATTTACATGACCATGAAGAAGGTTGCACATTACTTCTCGATCACTCTATTACATTAATGCCGCCGACAAACCGTTGTCCGAGATCCTGAATAATGTAGATGCAATCGGTCGAGTAGCAAATGGGCGATTGAACTCCTTCCATCGACATCAAGTTTGAGGCAAAGAAAGCTATCATGTCCCAAGCAATTGCGGATTTCCTTGCCGAGTGGATTGAACAACAACTACCGACTCAAGTTCACTCGAGACATTGGACTATGTTCCTTGATGGCTCCAAGATGCTAAATGGATCAGGTGCTGGAGTAGTATTGGTGTCCCCCCGTGGAGACAAGCTCAATTACGTTCTCCAGATTCACTTTGATTCCTCCAAATAATGAAGCAGAATACGAAGCACTTCTATATGGGTTGCGCATGGCCATTTCACTCGGTGTCCGTCGCCTCATGGTGTATGGTGATTCAGATTTGGTGGTTAACCAGGTGATGAAGGAATGGGATGTCAGAAGTCTAGCCATGACTGGTTACTGGAATGCTGTCAGGAAGCTGGAAAAGAAGTTTGAGGGGTTGGAACTTCACCATGTGCCCCGATTGAAAAATCAAGCTGCAGATGAGTTGGCGAAGATAGGTTCCAAGAGAGAGGCCATCCCCCGCAATGTGTTTCTGGAACATATTCATTCACCTACGGTTCAGGAGGATCCCATCACAGAAGAATCGCCACAGCCCAAGAGTGCTACAGATCCGACTGAAGTTGACATCCCAGCCGTGGTCGACTTAGTCATGGAGGTTCTGGTCATCACTCCCGACTAAACAGAGCCGTACATCGCATACATTCTTAGGAAAGAACTTCCTGAGGACGAAGAAGAGGCTCGACAGGTCGTCCGGCGATCTAAGGCCTTTATTGTGACAAAGGGGCAGCTGTTCAGAGAGAGTGCAACTGGAGTTTGCCAGAAGTGTATCACGCCAGAGGAAGGTCGAGTGATCCTCAATTATATTCACTCGGGGACCTATGGTCACCACGCGTCCTCTCAGACCATCGTGGCCAAAGCATACCGAGCCGGATTTTAATGGCCGCGGGCCAACGAGATGGCTAAGGAAATAGTGGACAAGTGTAAAGGCTACCAGTTTTACTCCAACATGTCTCATAAACCTGCGTCAGCTCTAAAAACAATTCCACTCGTCTGGCCTTTCGCCGTCTAGGGACTGGACATGGTTGGACCTCTGAGGACAGGCAGGAGTGGATTTACTCATGTGCTGGTAGTAGTCGACAAGTTCACCAAGTGGATCGAAGCTAAGCCCATCAAAAGCCTTGAAGCAAGCACAGCTGTGAGTTTCATCAGGGAACCTATATTCAGATATGGCGTCCCACACAGCATCATCATAGATAATGGCTCGAACTTCGATTCTGAAGAATTCAAAGCCTTTTGTGCCTCCCAAGGCACGAGAGTGGACTATGCTTCGGAAGAAGACCCTCAGTCGAATGGGATGGCCGAGCGGGCAAATGGATTGATTCTCAAAGGACTGAAGCCTCGGTTGATGCGTGACCTGAAACATGCAACAGGAGCCTGGGTCGACAAGCTCCTATCCGTAGTGTGGGGGTTGAGGACAACCCCTAACTGGTCGAATGGAAGGACTCCATTCTTCTTAGTCTACGGAGCTGAAGCCGTGCTCCCCAGTGATTTGCTCCACAATGCACCTCGAGTCGAACTCTTCTCAAAAGAAGAAGCAGAACAAGCTCGGCAAGATGCAGTCAATCTCTTGGAAGAATAAACAGAGATGGCCTTGATCCAGCCAGACTTGCATAGATTTCATGCTAGAAATGTGAGGGGTCGAGCATTTCAAGAAGGAGACTTGGTTCTTCGAGCAGACCAGCAAAGACCTCACAAGCTCGCTCCTGCTTGGGAAGGCCCTTTTGTCATCACCAAGGTGCTCCACAACGGAGCATACCGTCTCTTCAATGTCAAACATAATAAAGATGAGCCACGCGCCTGGAATGCGGATCTGCTCTGCCCTTTCTATTCTTAAATATTTGGAATGATGAGATGTAATAAGAAATACCTTTTAGTTTGATTATCAAAAGACATAATTTACTTCTTCCGAATGATTGTTGTTTATTTCTTTTGTACGAATTACCTTAGCTGCGAATCTATTTCGCCTAAGACGAAGTGATAAAAATCCTACCGAGTGATGAGTCTGCTTCTCACTCGAGGGCTTAGCTGCAGCCCAGTGCTCGCCTAAGTGATAAAAATCCTACCGAGTGATGAGTCTGCCTCTCACTCGGGGGCTTAGCTGCAGCCTAGTGCTCGCCTAAGTGATAAAAATCCTATCAAGTGATGAGTCTGCCTCTCACTCGGGGGCTTAGCTGCAGTCCAAAGGCTCACCTAAGTGATAAAAATCCTACCACAGGATGAGTCCGCCTCACTCGGGGCTTAGCTGCAGCCAGTGCTCGCCTAAGTGATAAAAATCCTACCGAGTGATGAGTCCGCCTCACTGGGGCTTAGCTGCAACCCTGCTCGCCTAAGTGATAAAAATCCTACCAAGTGATGAGTCCGCTCTCACTGGGGCTTAGCTGCAGCCTGCTCGCCTAAGTGATAAAAACCCACCGAGTGACGAGTCCGCCTCACTGGGCCTTAGTTGCAGCCCTGCTCGCCTAAGTGATAAAAATCCTACCGAGTGATGAGTCTCGCCTCACTGGGGCTTAGCTGCAGCCTGCTCGCTAAGTTTGAAAAATCCCACCGAGTGGTGAGCAACATCTCACTCGGGGCTTAGCTGCAGTCCCACTCGCCTAAGTTTGAAAATCCTACCGAGTGGAGAGCAAACCTCCCACTGGGGCTTAGCAGAGTCCCGACGCCTAAGTTTGAAAAATCCTACTGAGTGGGGAGCAAACCTCCCACTCGGAGGCTTAGTTGCAGTCATGTACTCGCCTAAGTTTGAAAAATCCTACCGAGTGGTGAGCAATCCTCCCACTCGGAGGCTTAGCTGCAGTCCCGTACTCACCTAAGTTTGAAAAATCCTACCGAGTGGTGAGCAATCCTCCCACTCGGAGGCTTAGCTGCAGCCCAGTGCTCGCCTAAGTTTGAAAAACCTTACCGGGTGGTTGACAGGAACGTTAAGACCATTGCTGAGTGCCTTGCTGATGAGCTGATCAATACTTCTCAAGGATCACCCAATCGGTTGACAGGAACGTCAAGACCATTGCTGAGTGTCTTGCTAATGAGCTGATCAATGCTACTCAAGGATCACCCAATCGGTTGACAGGAACGTCAAGACAATTGATGAGTGTCTTGCTGATGAGCTAATCAATACTACTCAAGGATCACCCGATCAGCTGACTGGAACGTCAAGACCGTTGCTGAATGCCTTGCTCATGAGCTGATCAACGCTACTCGAGGATCGCCCAATAGTTCGACTGGAACGCCAAGACTATTGCTGAATGCCTCGCTGATGAGCTGATCAATGTTGCCAAGGATCGCCCGATCACCGACCGCCATCCTTCTCCGTGGTCGCATCAAGCAAACAGACAACAATTCGAGAGAGAAAAACAATTTCGTTCGAAGACAGACGCAATATATGAGCTGACCAAAGTTTCTTAACCACGGAATAAAGTGCTCGGGCATCAGGCCCGAAGGAGTTTTAACGGTTACGAATTCACCCGGCATTCCGAGGCAAATAAAAGTGAGGCATAATGTTTTTTAATCACTCGGCAGGAGAAGGGCTGGCCGGGTCAAGGAAGCCGTCGAGGTCGATGCTGTCAGCGATGCGAGTGGCTCCCTCGAGGAAGGTGTCCATGAAGTCCTGGAAGGAGTGCTTCTTAGTGTTTGCCACTTTGAGAGCTGCCAGTTTGTCTTCCCTAGCCTCCTTGCAGTGCACTCGGACCAAAGACAAGGCGACATCAGCACCACAGCGGGCGGAAGATTTCTTCCACTCTTGCACTCGGCCTGGAATCTGATTTAGTTGAGTCATCAAAGACTCGAGATCTTGAGACATTTCCTCCCGAGGCCAGAGTTTAGCATCCACCTGGGCCATCGCCGCCTTCAGCCAAGCCAGATAAGCGAGCGCACCATCTAAGCGCGACTCCAATCAAAGCAGATTCATTGCGGTGTCATCTTTCACCGGACAGCTGATGGGTCGAGACCCGTCTCCACCCGCCCAGTTTCAGCCTCAAAGTCCTGACACAGTTCTGTCCCATTGCAAAAAGTGATGAATCAATGGCGTGACAACAAAATTCAATCGGCAACAAAGTGATGAGTCGACTGATCATACCTTCAAGCTTCAGAACGAGTTTGGCGGTGAGAGTTGCTCCAGATAGGACTCTAGCTTGTCGGTCTTGGTCTTGAGGCTGCCAACTTCAGTGGTCAGATTTTCCTTGTCCTTCTTCACCGCCGACTTCACGACATGCCCCGAGATAGCGATCTTCACCAAGCGTTCTCCTCCTCCAGTTTGCTGACCTAAGCCAGCTTTTGGTCCGCAAGCTTCATCTTCTCGCGTGCTTCCTTCTGAGCGGCTGCCAGATCCTGATCCTTCTGCTCCAAAGCCTCCTTCATCCTCTCTAAAGAAACAACACTCTTCAGACGGGACTGAAGTTGACGATTTTCACTACGCACATCTACTCGTGTGAAATCACTCGGTTCAAAGAGACTGAAGGAAAAACTAGTGCGAAGTGTGAAGCTACAAAACAGACAAAATGGTCGAGTGATTACCTCCCATGATGGCCGTTTCTTATTGGGCAGTGTTCAGATTCTTCTTCGCAAGTTCGAGGTCAAGTTTAACACTGATATGCTTCTTCTTTAACTCGGTGAGCCGAGCTCCAAGATCACAAGACCTCTGCAGCCAGAAAGACAGACATGGCAGTCGACAGATACAAGCAATAGTGAAAGCAAAGAATTACTCTAAGACTACTGCCGAATCAAATATTCAATAGTAGTCTCGGGGACTACACCCAGTGGGTGCACTAAGCGTGCCCCCACTAGATCAGATCAATACTCAGCATGAGTTCAAAAAAAAGAGATACATCATTAGACCTCAGTCGACTGCAGCAGCCGACCATGGTCTCGGGGACTACACCCAGTGGGTGCACTCGACGTGCCCCCACTGATTCAAAAAATTGCAGAATTGAAAATTTCCTGAGTTCTAAGCAAAGGAACACCCACTGGGTGATCAGATATAAAGCGACATTCAAAAGTTCAGTCAGAATTTTGCTGACCTGGACATTGGTCTGAATAGCAGTGCTGGCGTTGTAAGCTATATGACTGGCTTCATGCATCACTTTTACCTGCTCCATGACAAGATTCGCCTGGCGAAGAGCTTCCCTAGCGGCACCCGGCGAGTCGTCAGGAGTCTGATATGTAGCAAAGAGGGATGGCTCCAGAGGGGTCGGGCAGCGATTGCCGGTCGGATGAGTGGAGTTGCACCGTGCAAGCAGTGTCTCAGGCAATGACCCGACCCGACGGACAATCAGTCGTCAACGGGTTAGTGAATGTGACGTTGGTCCGGACTATCGCCTCGGGCGCCGGTGTCGACTAAGGGACCTGGACTTCAAGCTTCTTCCTGCTTGAGCCTCCACTCTTCTTCCTCCTCTCCTGTAGAGGCACTTCTTCTTCGTCATGAGGAAGCACAACAATATCTCGCGGAGCTACATAAGAAGAAAAGTATAAAATTTTCAGTCAATGGACCACCCACTCGACTAAACAGAACTTGGTCGAACGAACTTACCAGCTCGTGAGGTGGCCTCTTCGTCTCCTGGGCCCTTGTAAACGTCCATGTCAGTGGCAGAAGAGGTGGGGCTGGAAGGACACAAGAATTGGTTGGTCAGATCAAGAAAATCTTCAGTCGACTTATGGAGACACAAACAAGATACCCACCCTGAGGCAACGGGGACGTCCATCTTGATGCGTGGCAATGTCTTCCAGGCCTTGGAGGGAGCGACTTTAGGCTACTTGGCCACCTTCTCCGTCGGCTCCGGAGTCGACGTCTGAGTGTGCTTTTGAGTATTGGCACTCGGACCCACACCTTTCCCGTGCCCGCCAGCCGGATCATGCTTTCGTTTGGATGGACGTTCGGAGCGCGGCGGCGAGTCGACTTCCTCCTCCTTGTCGACTCCTCGCTCTCCTCCTCCTCGCCTTCTCCCTGAGAATCCCACTCGGCACTATCTTCCACGCTGTCCTCCCCCTCTTAGGCCTGTTCCAAAGCATGTTCACCATTGGGCATCGAATGCATCTCAGTGAACACCTGCAGAACAAATTGGTCGAACAAGAGTCGGTCAATATCAAGTGAAGTCGGAACATAAATGAGAAGCAGTCAGAACAAAAAGCATACCTTGTCGGGTGGGTTTACGCTGCTAAAGGGAACAACTCGCCTGGATCCTCTGGGATTGTCCTGATTGCCTGTGATGCTCCTCAGCCACAAAGCCACCGTTTCAGACGGCACTTCTTCTGGATGGACCCGAGCGGTGTCGTCCGGTTTGGAATACAGCCACATCGGGTGATCACGGGCCTGGAGAGGCTGGATGCGTCGACTAAGGAACATCTCGAACAGATCTAGACCCGTAACACCATCATTGATAAGCTGAACGACCCTATCCACCAACATCCTCGTCTCCATGGTCTCGCCAGTAGTCACTTTTAGTGGAGCAGGAGTCTGGACTCGGTCAAATGAGAAGTGGGGAAGGCCGGTCGACTGACCTGGAGCCGCGACATCTTGGCAATAGAACTAAGCCGACTGCCAGCCTCTAACGGAGTCAGGAAGAGTCATGGCAGGAAAGGCACTCCCTTTCCTCTTTTGGATACCTAAACCCCCACACATCTGGATAACATGGGTTTTCGAGTCACTTGACTTCGCCTTTTTACCAATTGGGAACGGATGGTGAAGATGTGTTTGAAAAGACCCCAGTGCGGTCGACACCCCAAGAAGCTCTCACACATCGACACGAAAAAGCAGCTAAGTACGTGATGGTGTTGGGAGAGAAATGGTGGAGTTGAGCATCGAAAAAGTTCAGGAACCCCCGGAAGAAAGGATGCGGGGGAAGGGAAAAACCGCGGTCGACGTGGGTGGCGAGCAAGACACAGTCACCTGGTCGAGGCTGAGGACTCATCTCCCCCTCCGGCAACCTCGCCGCTCCCTTGGCGATTAACCCCCACTCCGCCAGCTCGTCCAGGTCCGCCTGCCAAATCGAAGACCGGATCCAATCGCCCTGGATCCAGCCCAGTGGCAGTCCCGCGCGCGATGACGACCCGCATTGCTGCTTCTTGGCCTTCGCCACCTCCTTCTTCTTCATCGCGCGCTCTAGTGCCACCGTCTTGTCCATCACCGTGGCAACGGGGCAGCGGCGTCAGAGCGGAAGAATAAGGTGCGGCGGAGAAGTGGAGAAAGAAGAAGGAAGAGGAGTGCACAGTGCAGACGCCTCGGTCCGGTCACCTTATAAGAGATTGTCTCCGAGTGGCTGACGTGTGGGACCAGGCGATCCCGTCAAATCCCGCAACAGTCGCGCACAGCGTACGTGGCGAAAAAGGCGGCACGGAATTGAGGAATCACTATTTATCCGCTCCGCCTTCTTCGGCACTCTTCGTCCGGCGCGCTTCCCCGAAATTTCGTATCCCGCGAAATTTGGAATACACTGGAGGCAATCGCGCCCAGGATCCTGCGCTCCAACATGACATTCGGCACATGAGGTCACCAGTCCACTCGACTATCCACTGAATGGATGAAGGCGACTGAGTCGACGCCGAATACCAGCGCAAGTATTCGGACTTGCAGAAAGCACTCGCGAGGTCCCGAAGCTCGGAACAGGTTCAATTTCAGCCTACTCTGCACTCACGCCTAAATCCATTCGGGGGCTACTGATGAGGATGCAGACCTGGGGTAGGGTCATAGGCATGACCTACACGTCCTACCCAAGGTCATTACCCCAAAAAGTTAGAAGACCAAAAATCCACTCGACAACCAAATCACTCGACCATCATTCCCCACCGTCACTCGACTATATGGGGAATCACTCGACTATATCGAAGACCAGGAGTCGGAAGAACGCACAACGGCCGGGCATTCACTCCTTAGTCTTCATGAGCATTAATAGTATTTAAGATTGCTGTTACCTGTAACACCCTCACTTTATGTACATTAAGCACTTCGTAATGGAGGTGGGCGGGGGTCCTGGCGCACTCTATATAAGCCGCCCCCTCCACCGGGACAAGGGTTCGCACCCCCTTAACACAACACACATAATCCAACCGACCACCTCCGGGCACCAAGACGTAGGGCTGTTACTTCCTCCGAGAAGGGCCTGAACTCGTAAACCTCGTGTGTACATCTTCGCCATAGCTAAGATCTCGCCTCTCCATACCTACCCCCCTTTCTACTGTCAAACTTAGAACCACGACACTGACAATTCATCACATTTCTTACTGACGAATAAAGTGACACAGTTTAAAATTGCATTAACACAATATGGTATTGTTCAGGTCAGACATGGCAGGAAATGACATTGTGAAGGAGTTGGCAGCTTCACGACACCACTGGATTACAGATCAAGAACTCATAAGTATCAATGGTTAGTGTCTGTCAATTTATCCCATTTCAGATTGGCAAATAAAGAGACGGTTTAAATAATATCCCTCCGTTCGAATTACTTGTCATCAAAATGGATGTGTCTAGAACTAAAATAGATCTAGATACATCCATTTCAATGACAAGTATTTTCGGACGGAGGGAGTAGTAGAATGATATGACATTGTTCATAGTTAAGACATTGCAGAATATGACATTGTGTCAGAAAGTGCGAGGTTCACCACACCATCGGATTACGGATGAAGAATGAAGCATACATGCAAAGGCAAAAGAAGATCACTTGCTCAGATAGTTTAATTTACATGGTATGAATAAGGAACTTGGTTGTACAACTGAAAACTTAAATTGAGAAAGGACAAACTTTTGTTTATGAACTACATAATATACTTTAAACATGCAATTTGATGCAAACACCAAAAATAAACAGTTGTTGCAGTCATGCCTAACCAAATATATACAACAAAGTTTGAAGGCTGGAGATGGACAAACTTACATCATTGGTGAAGACAAGCTCTATAAAGGCCTTGTCCATGCTGATGGGGGGGGGGGCAATTCAAGAAGTTTACCACAGAATCTTCTTCATAAGCATTGCCTTTATTCTACATTTTGTTAAGAGTAAATATAGATGTGATAATATAAGAAAAAATGGAAAATATTTAAGATAAGATGAAGAGTGATGCTACATAACCAAGTAGCTATAAATGTAAGTGCAACGATATAGGCAAAAGGTACAGCCAAGAGCAATGCACAGCTAAACTTCTTCAGTACCAACCTTATGGTAAGAGTAAATATAGATCTGATGTGTAGAAAATGGAGGGCAAAGGAAAATAAGCTGCAGAGTGATGGTACATGAACAACTACCTGTCATTATAAGTACACTGATAAAGGACAGCATATACTTAGAAGAACAATGCAGAGCTAAAAAAACATTGGCATTGCATATATTCTACACTAATGTAACCATTCATACAGGTCAGATAATTTGGAGCGAACAATTGATAAGCAAGATATCATGCATATTGCTATCACATAATGAACCAGGTACGTATGCAAGTACAGTGATACAGTACAACATGTACTAACAAGAGCAAAGCAGCGGGCAGCATATTTGTGATATCCTGTCGTCCTTTTCAAACTGGAATTCTTCTTCGAGAAGATTTCCTGCAAAAAAGATCCGTAAGGCACATGCAGAAAAGTAGAAGTTCAAATTGTCATGTGATTTCACAGACAGTACCTCATCCTGGGAATGAGACTAGTGCATAACAAGGTTTTTCCATTCAATGTCTTCTAAATTTAGCACAGGAGACTTCACCAGAAATTCATTTATAGACTTGCCACCAAAGTGTGATTTCCTCAGGTAACACTGATACTGCTGCAATGCTTCCTTGAAAAGCACAAGCAAGCTTTGCTCGTCATGACTATCGAGATTGACCCTCGCCTAGTAACAACAATGTAATGTAAATCATTGATGTGTTGAATCAGCAAAAAACGGGAAAATAATAACCATGAATAATAGCACTTACACGTAAGTTGGACAGGAAGATGTGAAAATGGTGTTTGTCTTCACAATAATCTTCCCATGATGGGAATATATGCATGTAGTCCCTAACAACATTGAAAGCATTGTCTTTTAAACTAGGAATAAATGGAATGGGGTTCCAATCTGCAGGAATTGGTCGTCTCTGCAGTTGGGATAGGTCTTCGGCCGATGGACTTGTTGTAATTTTTGCTGGAGTGGGATTTTTCTATGGTACAGCTGGTGCTATGGCAAATGAAATTGGTATACCTTTTGCTGGAGTGCAGGTCCTGTGTGGTGGGGCTAGTGGTTTGGCCAGTGAAGTATGGGTACATCTCATCGAGTCGGTCCTACATTTTGTGTCACCGGGTTGTACAGCCAATATAAGTGGGTGTCTTGTCGATTTCTCCAAGCACCACCACGTTTTTCAAGGACTTTGCTAGTGCTCCTTCAGGTTCGGCAATCACCCTCTTCCTTTTTGATGTCTGATGCACACGAACATCATTTGAGTGAAAAAACATGGTATGATGATAGATGGAATATGTATTAATAATGGATGGGCATGGCATCTCGCCATATATGATGAGTAAACTAAGCAGATGGCGGTGAAACAAAGTAGAAGAAATGCAAGACAACATATGCAAGATACCCGCAATCAATAAAACATTGCCAAATTAGAATAGGCACCTTGATGGGTGAACAGGACAAGCCATCTGCCTTTGACTCCTCGAGGTTAGAATAGTCATTGCAGTGTTTAGCTTCAAGAGTGGACTGCTGCTAGTGCGACACAAAGCAGCTACACAGATCATAGTGTAGATATAACGGGAAAACCTTAAGCATCAGAGTAAAATCAGCAAAGTGGAACTTGCTGGAATATATGAGCTAGTATTGCCGGTACGGCTAGAAAGGCTTCGGATACCAGCTCTCTTCAAGTGAACGTGCGGTACTATTAATATCAATGTAACTCTCAAAGGCGACACAGCTTCGCGCATTTCCTTGCTATTCTTGTAGGATTCAAGTGGGCAGGCCACTACAAATCCTATTCCTATGTTTACAAAATCCTACGAATCAAAGAGGCTCAAAGTGTCCATCACAACCGACCGTATAGACCTCTACACTGCAAATGTCCCTGCTAACCTTCAGTACAAGGAACATATTGTACTACTAGCATACTCCCTTCGTTCCAAAATATAAGTCTTGGTAGAGATTTCCACTATGGATCACATACAGATGTATCCAGATACATTTTGGAGTGTAGATTCACTCATTTTGCTCCATATGTAGTCCATGGTGGAATCTATACAAAGACTTGTATTTAGGAACGGAGAGAGTACATATTAAAGAAGAACGGAATAGGAACATGGTAAAGAAGAGCAAGCAGATTTTGGATAATAAAATGTTGGTTGCGCAGTGCCCACACATGATGAACCAGAGCGCATTAAGAATGCAACTCCCAGCTGTCTCTCGACCATTTCAGGCGGTTGGATGAAGATCCTACGTCTCCTAACCCTTCTTCATCCTCATCTCTGATTCTTCCCATACAGTGTTGGGGAACGTAGTAATTTCAAAAAATTTCCTACGCACACGCAAGATCATGGTGATGGCATAGCAATGAGAGGGGAGAGTGTTCGTCCACGTACCCTCGTAGACCGTAAGCGGAAGCGTTAGTACAACGCGGTTGATGTAGTCGTCCATCTTCACGATCCGACCGATCCAAGCACGAACGTACGGAGCCTCCGAGTTCAGCACACGTTCAGCTCGATGAAGATCTCCGGCCTCCGATCCAGCCGACCTCCGGAGATGAGTTCCGTCAGCACGACGGCGTGGTGACGATGATGATGTTCTACCGGCATAGGGCTTCGCCTAAACTCCGCGATGATATGACCGAGGTGGAATATGGTGGAAGGGGGCACCGCACACGGCTAAGGAACGATCCGTAGATCAACTTGTGTGTCTATGGGTGCCCCCGCCCAGATATAAAAGAGGGAAGGGGAGGCCGGCCGCCCTTGGCGCGCTTAAGGAGGAGGAATCCTCCTCCTAGTAGGAGAGGATTCCTCCTTTCCTACTCCTACTAGGAGGGGAAAGGAAGGGGGAGAGGGGGGAAGGAAAGGGGGGCGCCCCCCTCCTAGTCCAATTTGGACCAGAGGGAGAAGGGGCGTGCGGCCCAAACTGGCCGCCCCTCTCTCTTCCCACCGAGGCCCATATGGCCCATTAACTCTCCCGGGGTTCCAGTAACCCCAAGACTCCGATTTTCTCCAAATCACCGGAACACTTCCGGTGTCCGAATATAGTCGTCCAATATATCAATCTTTATGTCTCGACCATTTCGAGACTCCTCGTCATGTCCGTGATCACATCCGGACTCAACAAACTTCGTACATCAAAACTTATAAACTCATAATAAAACTGTCATCGAAACGTTAAGCGTGCGGACCCTACGGGTTCGAGAACTATGTAGACATGACCTAGAACCATTCTCGGTCAATAACAAATAGTGGGACCTGGATACCCATATTGGTCCCTACATATTCTACGAAGATCTTTATCAGTCAAACCGCATAACAACATACTTTGTTCCCTTTGTCATCGGTATGTTACTTGCCCGAGATTTGATCGTCGGTATCTAATACCTAGTTCAATCTCGTTACCGGCAAGTCTCTTTACTCGTTCCGTAATACATCATCTCATAACTAACTCATTAGTTACATGCTTGCAAGGCTTAGGTGATGAGTATTACCGAGAGGGCCCAGAGATACCTCTCCGACAATCGGAGTGACAAAACCTAATCTCGAATTATGCCAACCCAACATGTACCTTTGGAAACACCTGTAGAGCACCTTTATAATCACCCGCCACGTTAGACGCTTGGTAGCGCACAAAGTGTTCTTCCGTAGACGGAGTTGCACAATCTCATAGTTGCAGGAACTTTGTATAAGTCATGAAGAAAGCAATAGCAAGATACTAAACGATCAAGTGCTAGGCTAACGGAATGGGTCATGTCAATCACATCATTCTCCTAATGATGTGATCCCACTAATCAAATGACAACACATGTCTATGGTTAGGAAACATAACCATCTTTGATTAATGAGCTAGTCAAGTAGAGGCATACTTGTGACTATAGTTTTGTCTATGTATTCACACATGTATTATGTTTCCGGTTAATACAATTCTAGCATGAATAATAAACATTTATCTTGATATGAGAAATAAATAATAACTTTATTATTGCCTCTAGGGCATATTTCCTTCAGTCTCCCACTTGCACTAGAGTCAATAATCTAGATTACATAGTAATGATTCTAACACCCATGGAGTCTTGGTGCTGATCATGTTTTGCTCGTGAGAGAGGCTTAGTCAACGGGTCTGCAACATTCAGATCCATATGTATCTTGCAAATCTCTATGTATCCCACTTGGACTTGGTCCCGAATGGAATTGAAGCATCTCTTGATGTGCTTGGTCCTCTTGTGAAATCTAGATTCCTTTGCCAAGGCAATTGCACCAAGATTGTCACGAAGATCTTCATTGGTCCCGATGCACTAGGTATGACACCTAGATCGGAAATGAACTCCTTCATCCAGACTCCTTCATTCGCTGCTTCAGAAGCAGCTATGTACTCCGCTTCACATGTAGATCCCGCCACGACGCTTTGTTTAGAACTGCACCAACTTACAGCTCCACCGTTTAATAAAAACACATATCCGGTTTGCAATTTAGAATCGTCCAGATCAGTGTCAAAGCTTGCATCGACATAACCATTTACGACTAGCTCTTTGTCACCTCCATATACGAGAAACATATCCTTAGTCCTTTTCAGGTATTTTAGGATGTTCTTGACCGCTGTCTAGTGATCCACCCCTGGATTACTTTGGTACCTTCTTGCCAAGCTTATTGCTAAGCATACGTCAGGTCTGGTACACAGCATTGCATACATGACAGAGCCTATGGCTGAAGCATAGGGAACATTTTTCATTTTCTCTCTATCTTCTGCTGTGGTCGGGCATTGAGTTTGACTCAACTTCACACCTTGTAGCACTGGCAAGAATCCTTTCTTTGCCTGATCCATTTTGAGCTTTTTCAAAATTTTGTCAAGGTATGTGCTTTGTGAAAGTCCTATTAAGCGTCTTGATCTATCTCTATAGATCTTGATGCCCAATATGTAAGCAGCTTCACCAAGGTCTTTCATTAAAAAACTTTTATTCAAGTATCCCTTTATGCTATCTAGAAATTCTATATCATTTCCAATTAATAATATGTCATCTACATATAAAACTAGAAATGCTACAGAGCTCCCACTCACTTTCTTGTAAATACAAAGCTTCTCCAAAAGTCTCAGATAAAACCATATGCTTTGATCACACTATCAAAGCGCTTATTCCAACTCCGAGATGCTTGCACCAGTCCATAAATGGAACGCTGGAGCTTGCATACTTTGTTAGCACCTTTTGGATCAACAAAACCTTCCGGCTGCATCATATACAACTCTTCTTCTAGAAATCCATTCAAGAATACAGTCTTGACATCAATTTGCCAAATTTCATAATCATTAAATGCAGCAATAGCTAACATGATTCGGACAGACTTAAGCATCGCTACGGGTGAGAAAGTCTCATCGTAGTCAACCCCTTGAACTTGTCGAAAACCTTTCGCAACAAGTCGAGCTTTATAGACAGCTACATTACCATCGTGGTCGTCTTCTTCTTAAAGATCCATTTATTCTCAATGTCTTGCCGATCATCGGCAAGTCAACCAAAGTCCATACTTTGTTTTCATACATGGATCCCATCTCGATTTCATGGCCTCTAGCCATTTTATGAATCTGGGCTCATCATCGCTTCCTCATAGTTCGAGGTTCATCATGGTCAAGTAACATGGCTTCCGAATAGGATTGACATACCACTGTGCGGATCTTACTCGTAGACCCACGAGGTTCAAGAGAAACTTGATCTGAAGTTTCATGATCAATATCATTAGCTTCCTCACTAATTGGTGTAGTCGCCACAGAACCGGTTCTTGTGATGAACTACTTTCCAATAAGGGAGTAGATACAGTTATCTCATCAAGTTCTACTTTCCTCCCACTCACTTCTTTCAAGAGAAACTCCTTCTCTAGAAAGGATCCATTCTTAGCAACGAATGTCTTGCCTTCGGATCTGTGATAGAAGGTGTACCCAATGATCTCTTTTGGGTATCCTATGAAGACACATTTCTCGATTTGGGTTCGAGCTTATCCGGTTGAAGTTTCTTCACATAAGCATCGCAGCCCCAAACTTTAAGAAACGACAACTTTGGTTTCTTGCCAAACCACAGTTCATAAGGCGCCGTCTCAACGGATTTTGATGGTGCCCTATGTAACGTGAATGCGCCGTCTCTAAATCATAACCCCAAAACGATAGCGGTAAATCGGTAAGAGACATCATAGATCGCACCATATCAAGTAAAGTACGATTCTGACGCTCGGACACACCATTTCGTTGTGGTGTTCCGGTGGCGTGAGTTGTAAACTATTCCACATTGTTTCAAATGTAAACCAAACTCGTAACTCAAATATTCTCCTCCACGATCAGATCGTAGAAACTTTATTTTCTTGTTATGATGATTTTCCACTTCACTCTGAAATTCTTTGAACTTTTCAAATGTTTCAGACTTGTGCTTCATTAAGTAGATATACCCATATCTGCTCAAATCATCTGTGAAGGTGAGAAAATAACGATATCCGCCACAAGCCTCAATATTCATCGGACCACATACATCTGTATGTATGATTTCCAACAAATCTGTTGCTCTCTCCATAGTTCCATAGAACGGTGTTTTAGTCATCTTGCCCATGAGGCACGGTTTGCAAGTACCAAGTGATTCATAATCAAGTGATTCCAGAAGTCCATCAGTATGGAGTTTCTTCATGCGTTTTACACCGATATGAACTAAACGGCAGTGCCACAAATAAGTTGCACTATCATTATCAACTCTGCATCTTTTGGTTTCAACATTATGAATATGTGTATCACTACTATCGAGATTTAATAAAAATAGACCACTCTTCAAGGGTGCATGACTATAAAAGATATTACCCATATAAATAGAACATACATTATTCTCTGATTTAAATGAATAACCGTCTCGCAATAAACAAGATCCAGATATAATGTTCATGCTCAACGCTGGCACCAAATAACAATTATTCAGGTCTAAAACTATTCCCGAAGGTAGATGTAGAGGTAGCGTGCCGACCGCGATCACATCGACTTTGGAACCGCTTTCCCCACGCGTCGTCACCTCGCCCTTTGCTGCTCGCTTATTCCGTAGTCCCTGTTTCGAGTTGCAAATATTAGCAATGTAACCAAGATCAAATACCAGTGCTACTATGAGCTCTAGTTAGGTACACATCAATAACATGTATATCACATATACCTTTGTTCACTTTGCCATCCCTCTTGTCCGCCAAATACTTTGGGCAGTTCCGCTTCCAGTGACCAGTCTGCTTGTTGTAGAAGCACTCAGTTTCAGGCTTAGGTCCAGACTTGGGTTTCTTCTCTTGAGCAGCAACTTGCTTGCCGTTCTTTTTGAAGTTCCCCTTGTTCTTCCCTTTGCCCTTTTTCTTGAAACTAGTGGTCTTGTTAACGATCAACACTTAATGCTCCTTCTTGATTTCTACCTCCGTGGCTTTTAGCATTGCGAAGAGCTCGGGAATAGTCTTGTTCATACCTTGCATATTATAGTTCATCACAAAGCTCTTGTAGCTTGGTGGCAGTGATTGGAGAATTTCATCAATGACACTATCATCGTGAAGATTAACTCCCAGTTGAATCAAGTGATTATTATACCCGCACATTCTCAAGTATGTGTTCACCGACGTAACTATTCTCCTCCATCTTGCAGCTATAGAACTTATTGGAGACTTCATATCTCTCAATACGGGCATTTGCTTGAAATATTAACTTCAACTCTGGAACATCTCATATGCTCCATGACATTCATAACGCCGTTGAAGACCCGGTTCTAAGCCGTAGCATGGCACATCGAACTATAGAGTAGTCATCAGCTTTGCTCTACCAGACGTTTTAACGTCGTCGGCCAGATCAAGAAGAAGTTCGCACCCAGCGGTGCTTCCAGACGTAACTTTTTCAGGCAGCAATGAGGATAATCCTCGAGTTACGGACCCGATCCGTAATTGCTACCATCATCTTTCAACTTTGCTTTCTCAAGGAACACATTAAAATTCAACGGAACAACAAAGACGAGCCATCTATCTACAAACAAACATAGACAAGCAAGATACTATCAGTACTTAGTTCATGATAAATTTAAGTTCAATTAATCATATTACTTAAGAACTCCCACTTAGACAGACATCTCTCTAGTCATCTAAGTGATCACGTGATCCAAATCAACTAAACCATAACCGATCATCATGTGAGATGGAGTAGTTTTCAATGGTGAACATCACTATGTTGATCATATCTACTATATGATTCACGCTTGACCTTTCGGTCTCCGTGTTCCGAGGCCATATCTTCATATGCTAGGCTCGTCAAGTTTAACCTGAGTATTCTGCGTGTGCAAAACTGGCTTGCACCCGTTGTAGATGGACATAGAGCTTGTCACACCCGATCATCACGTGGTATCTCGGCACGACGAACTTTGGCAACGGTGCATACTCAGGGAGAACACTTCTTCATAATTTAGTGAGAGATCATCTTAAAATGCTACCGTCAATCAAAGCAAGATAAGATGCATAAAGGATAAACATCACATGCAATCAATATAAGTGATATGATATGGCCATCATCATCTTGTGCTTGTGATCTCCATCTCCGAAGCACCGTCGTGACCACCATCGTCACCGGCGTGACACCTTGATCTCCATCGTAGCATCGTTGTCGTTTACGCCATCTATTGCTTTACGACTATCGCTTCCGCCAGTGATAAAGTAAAGCAATTACAGTATGCTTGCATTTCATACAATAAAGGGACAACCATATGGCTCCTGCCAGTTGCCGATTACTTTGGTTACAAAACATGATCATCTCATACAATAAAATATAGCATCACGTCTTGACCATATCACATCACAACATGCCCTGCAAAAACAAGTTAGACGTCCTCTACTTTGTTCTTGCAAATTTTAAGTGGCTGCTACGGGCTTTAGCAAGAACCGTTCTTACCTACGCATCAAAAACCACAACGATAGTTCGTCAAGTTGGTGCTGTTTTAACCTTCGCAAGGACCGGGCGTAGCCACACTCGATTCAGCTAAAGTGAGAGAGACAGACACCCGCCAGCCACCTTTAAGCACGAGTGCTCGTAACGGTGAAACCAGTCTCGCGTAAGCGTACGCGTAATGTCGGTCCGGGCCGCTTCATCTCACAATACCGCTGAACTAAAGTATGACATGCTGGTAAGCAGTATGACTTGTATCGCCCATAACTCACTTGTGTTCTACTCATGCATATAACATCAACGCATAAAACCTGGCTCTGATACCACTGTTGGGGAACGTAGTAATTTCAAAAAATTTCCTACGCACACGCAAGATCAAGGTGATGGCATAGCAACGAGAGGGGAGAGTGTTCGTCCACGCACTCGTGAGACCGAAGCGGAAGCGTTAGTACAACGCGTTGATGTAGTCGACGCCTTCACGATCCGACCGATCCAAGCATCGAATGTACGGAGCCTCCGAGTTCAGCACACGCTCAGCTCGATGACGATCTCCGGCCTCCGATCCAGCCGAGCTCCGGAGATGAGTTCCACAAGACGACGGCGTGGTGGACGATGATGATGTTCTATCGGCGCAGGCTTCGCCTAAACTCCGCGACAATATGACCGAGGTGGAATATGGTGGAAGGGGGCACCGCACATGGCTAAGGAACGATCCGTAGATCAACTTGTGTGTCTATGGGGTGCCCCCCGGCCCCGTATATAAAAGAGGGAAGGGGAGGCGGCCGCCCCTTAGGCGCGCTTAGGGAGGAGGAATCCTCCTCCTAGTAGGAGAGGATTCCTCCTTTCCTACTCCTACTAGGAGGGAAAGGAAGGGGAGAGGGGAAGGAAAGGGGCGCCGCCTCCTAGTCCAATTTGGACCAGAGGGAGAAGGGGCGCGCGGCCCACCCTGGCCGCCCCTCTCTCTTCCCACCGAGGCCCATGTGGCCCATTAACTCTCCCGGGGTTCCGTAACCCCAAGACCGGTTTTCTCCAAATCACCCGAACACTTCCGGTGTCCGAATATAGTCGCCCAATATATCAATCTTTATGTCTTGACCATTTCAAGACTCCTCGCTATGTCCGTGATCACATCCGGACTCAACAAACTTCGTACATCAAAACTTATAAACTCATAATAAAACCATCATCGAAACGTTAAGCGTGCGGACCCTACGGGTTCGAGAACTATGTAGACATGACCTCGAACCATTCTCGGTCAATAACCAATAGCGGACCTGGATGCCCATATTGGTTCCTACATATTCTACTGAAGATCTTTATTGGTCAAACCGCATAACAACATACTTTGTTCCCTTTGTCATCGGTATGTTACTTGCCCGAGATTTGATCGTTGGTATCCAATACCTAGTTCAATCTCGTTACCGGCAACTCTATTTACTCGTTCTGTAATACATCATCTCATAACTAACTCATTAGTTACATGCTTCCAAGGCTTAGGTGATGAGTATTACCGAGAGGGCCCAGAGATACCTCTCCGACAATCGGAGTGACAAAACCTAATCTCGAATTATGCCAACCCAACATGTACCTTTGGAAACACCAGAGAGCACCTTTATAATCACCCGATTCGCTGTGATGTTTGGTAGCACACAAAGTGTTCTTCCGGTAAATGGGAGTTGCACAATCTCATAGTTGCAGGAACTTTGTATAAGTCATGAAGAAAGCAATAGCAGTATACTAAATGATCAAGTGCTAGGCTAACGGAATGGGTCATGTCAATCACATCATTCTCCTAATGATGTGACCCCACTAATCAAATGACAACACATGTCTATGGTTAGGAAACATAACCATCTTTGGTTAATGAGCTAGTCAAGTAGAGGCATACTTGTGACTATAGTTTTGTCTATGTATTCACACATGTATTATGTTTCCGGTTAATACAATTCTAGCATGAATAATAAACAGTTATCATGATATGAGGAAATAAATAATAACTTTATTATTGCCTCTAGGGCATATTTCCTTCATACAGAACACCGCATGGGGGCCGGGCGACGACCACCGCCCCTCCCCCGCCTCGCATGTGTTCCCCGCCATCCCCACCCCCACCCGCGTCGAGTTTTCTTCGTTCGGCGAGGCCCCACAACCACGCGAGCCCCTTGGTTCGCACCGGCAAACTCCGGCGAGCTCTGAAAAATTGACTGGCCCAATTTTGAAATTTAGTCTACTGTGATTTAACTAGTGTGGAATATAAAAGGGGAAAACCATAAGTATTGGGAGTATAGTGTTGTGCGTGCCATGGAGGATCTGAAGATGCAAACTAGACAAAGGCAACTTCGCAACCAAGACAAGAAATCAGAGTAAAGCAGTGGCGATCTATTTTCTTGCTGTGATAAATAAGTTGAGCAGATACGAAAGAGTACCGCCTCTGGTGCGGCGTCGTGTATGCATCTACTGAGAATTTGACGGTGTTGTGGTAGCGATGGCTGTCGGTGGCATGGAAGCAAAACTAGGAGGGCGCGGTGGACGAGACGGTCGTAGGAGCGGCGCCGGCACGGTGGGCGATGGCGGGAATGAAGCGAGAGGACGGGATGCAAGGATCCCGGTCCGAAGGCGTGTATGAGAGAGGTCGATCTCTTGTAATGGACGGTGTTGTCGGGGTATCAACTCCGGCATGGTGGAGGAGGACGGCGGTGGATGGGGTGGCGGATGGCAGTGGACGGAGGATGGTGGGGTGGAGAGGGTGTTTTGGCGCCCACGGAGTACGAATGGGGAAAAGGGAGGTAGAAAGGAAGGGGGGAACCATGTATTCAGGGCGCGCTTGTCTCAAATGCGAGGAAATTTACAAACTTAGCCCCCGTTTCAAATTTCTACTACATCACAGCAACATTAGTCGGTTGGGGATAGGACGGTAATCTCGCATACACCAAATATTTGCCGATGAGAGTTTGTTTTTGGCGCCCACCGTGTATGAATATGAATTGGGGAGGGAGTCGATTTTGACCGAGGGCACACTGTGTTCTGGCGCCCACCGTGTACGAATCCGGGTGAGAGGCGGTTACGTCACGTTTGGGTGAAATTACAAACCTACCCCTATCGCAACCTCTAGAAATCCAGCAGATAGGCTTTGCGTCGTAGGGATAGGCTGTAGTTATTTCCATCTCGCAGATTTTGGTTTCGGGCGGTTACTGCGACTTTCCCCGCTTCGTTCAAATTTTGCAGACTGCAGGTTTACCATGCCAACTCAATTCGAATCCCGTTTGTATTCTACTATTTTTTCTGGGCGGGATCCATTTTCAATTGGAATTACATTCTATATACATCATTTTTTTATATATACTTTCAAAAGCACAACAAAGAATTATGCTCCTTTATATGTATAATATGATTTACAAATATAACGATCTCGAAATCTTAAGGTTGAATTTGAAAAAATTTAACCAAATTATGTTCTACTAAAATGTATGGATCAGTAATATCTACATATTAAATAACATAGATGTGCGTGAATTCATATGAGAATGCATGTTTGATAGATCAATTTTGGTTCGAGTATGGATTACATGTATCATCATCTCGAATTCAAACATTTGAATCCCTTTTTTGTTCACTCCTTTCACGCCCATCTCTCTCGCATCCATGCTCCTTCAGGTAGCTATCACTCTCTTTTCTCCAGCTCACCCGCACGCTCACTTCATGTTTCTCCTATGCTCGCAAACATGGTCTCTCGACGTCTCCCTTGAAAAGTGTCACACTCTCCCAATCATTATACATTACACGGTTTTCATTATCTCTCACGTCTCTACTGTTCTCTGGTATCACTCGGTACCTAAGCTTTCTTTTTCACCGCCACACACACAGTCTCCACTCGTCTTTCACTTTGTCTTTCTCTCTATGGGATTCTCTCACACACCCTATATGTCTCTACATCTGACTCATACCACTAAAATTACTCTCTCTCTGTCTCTCCTGTAGACACAACATTTGTTGCGGTCTCCTTTTCGTCTCCATCCCAAAATGACATTATTCATTTGTTTACCGATCGGACAACCCCGACTACCGTCTCCTCTCTCTCACACACAGACACACACACAACTCCTGCTTCCACTCCCCTTCCCGACTCACCGCTCTCTCTCACACACACAAAACTCTCTGCAAGACTTTTGACTGTATTTCTCTCACAAACATTTATCGACTAGCTAGCCTCTAGATAGGTTTATACACCAGACACTCGTGCTTCCACCATCGCATACATGTCTCTCTCCGCTCCTAGTATCTATGTAGCTTTTTCTTCCCTTCTTGAGACACGCTCTCGATCATGCACACACACACTATCGCCTCATTTTAAGCTGATACCTATCACAAGACACACACACTACTTGTGTCTTTGTCACACATGCACTCCGCCCTCCTCCACTCTCCTCTCTCTCACACACACATGGGCTTTTTGCAACAACTAGCAAGATGCCCATGCGCTGCACTGAACATCAAGATGAATTTGTATGAGTAGTTTATCTTGTGGGGAAAGGATGAACGAGGGAAGGCCTTATTTGCAAATGTGGAAAGGGGTGTGGGTATCTTTTGTAAAATTGTTATAGTTTCCTTTCTATCCGTCAGATATAGATCGGACGGCCTATATTGCAGGATGGCAGGCACACGATCATCACCGACAATGCTTTTTATAAGAGTAGGGATAAAAAATAGAGTTGGTGATGATGGTGGGCCTGCCATCCTGCTATGTAGGTCGTCCGATTTATATCTGACGATAGGAAGGAAAATATGGAAATTTACCCGCACTCTTCACCACATTTGCAGATAAGGCCTTCCCACGTTCATCCTTTTCTCCCACAAGATCTTGATGTTCCATGCAACGCACGGGCATCTTGCTAGTAAGAGTAGAAATTAGACATATACCACTTCTCAAATCTTGAAACCAACAACATTCCTCCCTTATCTCATCAAAACCGCCAAAGGAATATATTTTGAGTGAAACATAACATATTTTTAGTGATATACGTATTTCAAAACTAGACTTTTTTTCTATCAAATCGGTGAGTATGTATTAATCTACTTTGATCGTGTGGCAACGCATTGGCACATTGCTAGTAGTTATTATAATTTTTTGGACACTAGACAAACGGTAGAGTACATATACGAAGAGAAGAGGCGCATGAACGTAGTCAGCCTCTCGCTATCTCGCACACATGAGTGTTACGTAAAGGTGACGTTAACAAATAAACCCTAAAACCCTAGGTGCACGATTGCTGCATTCGCGGGTGCCGGGTACTTGGTGGAGCACCTTTATAGGAGTTGATGTTCGGGACCACAGGTGAACGACTTGGAGTGTGGTGGCTCGCCAGTTGCCACAGATCGAGTAGCCACATTTAAAATATCGTTTTTTAGCGGGGTTAAGAGTTCCGATTTTCAATGGCACGTTATAAGTAGTAAGTAGTTTTTAGAACGATTGGTATGGAGCGAAAATGGAATTCATAGTACTACGTACCTCCTTGGCGTATGGTTGTGTGGGTTTATGTTGTGAGATGTTGAACCTGGTAGTTCTAGAGCAAATACTACGGTTTAGATTTAGATGCTGGTTTTCAGTAATCGGAAGGGGAAACCCTTCTTTGATTAAAAAAACTACTACCACCATTCTGGTTTACTAGTCCCCATTGTACTTTGGGTCAAAGTTTGTCCACGAATTTTACTTGTAAAATGTGAATGTAAAACGAGATTTTGTTATACCCAAACAAAAAAGGACTGGAGGGAGTGATTGCTCTGACACGGCCGCGACCTCTCATAGCGCAGCATTGAACGGGCGCCCGCCAAGAGGGCCGACTCGCTGCAGCCGGCTGAGCACGCCTCCTGCTCAACCAGCTTAAGACTGCCCCTGCCTTCATTGAATCCAAGGCGTGCCGCAACACGCCCTTCCATGAGCCGACAAGCATTTTAGAACAGAAAAATGACTAAAATATAATTAATTTACGCATGGTCTTGACTTTTGTGCTCGTGACCGTAGCGTGAACTAGTAGAGGTTTTTCTTTATTTATAACTCTCCTCACATTTTTTGGCTTTGAAGTGAATCGTGGTTGTGGACATTATGTATGAATGTGCAGATATCTGTGAACTTGAGTTTGATGTGGAAGTTGAACTTGGAATGTCGGGCTTGCGCGTGAACTATACCATGTCCAATGCTTCGTCCATTATTGTTTGGAAAGTAATTGCTATTATTACATGACCTGAAAAAAAACATTTTGTGCCACATCAGTAGATGCACAGACATCACAACAGGCATGCTGACTGGATAAACATTTGAACCTAGCTATTATGAAGAAAATTTTGTATTGACAATAGTTTTAGATAGCAGGAGACGCCTAGCCTGCTCTGCCTCTGCTAGCTTATTTCAGGCTTCTTCCATCTCTTCTTTGGCTTGGGTGAAGAGAGCATCCGATTGCTCTTTTCGCTTCTTCAGGAACTCAGCTACATTCTCAAGGACTGCTGCACACTTTCTTTCACCCTTTACTAATGCCACGAGGACACGAACAGCTGACGACTCCACCTGGCTTGTGTGTAATCCAACATCATGTGGGAATTTGCACCTTGTGTCTAGTCCAGCATCATTAGGGAACTGGCACTTTGTGTGTAATCCAGCCTCATTTTGGAAACATGATCTCGAGGTTGACCATACTTCCCTCCTTGTAGGAACTTCATCCTGACATGAAGTCACTTCTTTTTTAGATCAATACTCAGAGAAACCTAGATCCATTTAGTAGAAGCCAGATACACAGAACTTGGAGAAGTGAATTCAAAAGGAAAAGAAATATAAAAACAGACTACAAGGTGAGAACACACACTTCCTACATCAAGTTAAAAACGAAAGCATTAGGACGATTAAGACTCATCTTATTACACATCGAAGAACAGCACGCTTAAGAGAAACAGAAACTACAACATATACACATCGAAGAACACGAGGCTAAACGAAAGTAATTGAAAGGGTGTTACTTACCAAAGCTCATTTTACAGGTTCGGTGCAGCTCCTCTTTAACTTGCCACACTGCTTGAAGATGTCCCGAATATCCCGTGTTTGGTCTTCATTGCTCCTCTGCATGTTCACACTCATGGTTTTAAAATCTTATCATGGCAAGAAAAATACTACTAGTAATACTCACGCATCTTGTGGGCAACATTAAAGCACTCGTTTGCCATGTTAGAGCATCTCCAACAGAATCGCAACACGCGGCACTTTAAAAAAGCGTTTACAGTGCTGAGATCGAGAAGTAGATACTAGAGAGTAGAGTATAGTTCCCAGCATAGATAGATAAAATAAGATAATTCAACTACTCCTCGTCGTCCGACTCCTCCTCGGTGATGTCCTCCTCCAACGTCTGACTGTAGGCGTGAAGATACCGATAATCGTAGGATTCCCAGGGCGACGCTACTCCTAGCTTCATTTTGAATTGAGCGTCCGCTTTTTGCCTATGCTTGTCCTCGCGATAGGCGGCTCGCTCCGCCCTCCACTTATCCCTCTCCGCCCTCCTTTGCGCGTACAACTCGTGCTCGTTGATGATGTCCTGTGGGAAGTGTTGGCACCACAGCGCCATGGCTTCCTCGTCCATCTCAGCGATGCCGAGACGGTGCTCCCGCCTCCGGTTGTCGCAACGATCCTCGTCGGTGCTAAGCCGCGGCAGAGGCGCGAGCTCCTGCGCCCGCTCCCGTGTCAGCATGTTGGGGAAGTTCAATGTTCTATGAGGCCACCGGAGGCGCCACGCCGCCGCATCATATGCGCGGGTGGCCTCGTTGGCGGTGTCGAAATTGCCGAGGCCGAGGCGCATCCCGCAGAACCGGATCTCAGCGGAGAAGCCGCCGGAGGGGCGCGCGCGGACGCCACGGTATCCCCAAGTTTCCCGGCAACACAACGGCATGGTGGCGCGGCGGCGGCGAGGCGAAAAAGAGCAGGGAGAGAGCGGTGGCGAGGCACAGACCGGTGGCAAGGCATAGAGCAGTGGGAGGGCGTTGATTTATAAAGCGCACGGATGCCGCGGCCAAAACTAGCGACGCCGCCGCCACCAGGCGATCCTTTCGGACCTCTCTACTATCTCTACTCTCTTCTCTACGGTTATATTTATTTTATATTTAATATTTAATATTTATCTCTACTTCCTTTATCTGTCTACTTTTTTTCTATACTTTTTTTCTTGCAATATAGGTCATCCGATTTATATCCGATGATAGGAAGGAAACAAATGGGAATTTTTCAAAAAGGTACCCATACCCCTCTCCAGATTTGCAAATAAGGCCTTCCCTCGTTCATTCTTTTCTCCCACAAGATAAACTACTCATACAAATGCATCTTGATGCATGCAACGCATGGGCGTCTTGCTAGTTCTAAAAACCTGTCCTTCATTTGCCACACTACTGATTGCAGATGAAAAACCTACCCAAGCCCAGCGCGATACAGGAGCGACGCACATTACAAGCTGATATTCTGTTGGACAATGGAGGCTATAACCAATTACTTCTACGGGAACAATAGCACCCAGGAAAATTGAAGGTAGGTATGAACAAAATTGGAACTGCACATATACTGCTAAGTGATTGAATACACACATTACCAATCAAGGAGGAGAACGATGGTCGCGGCGGCCTCTGTGAGTCATGGTCGGCAACGAGAGTCAGTTCATTGTCCACGACGGTGGTACTTCTGCGCTTGGCATCGGCTTCCGGGAAGCAGATCCGAGACCGTGGAAGATGATGCCGGCGAAGAGGCTCCGTCTACGATGACGACGGTGGACCAGCTCCAGTGCAGCGTACGAGGTCGTCGATGAGGCAGATCTTGCTGCGGTGGACGAAAAGCGCCGATGTAAAGGGAGGAGCACGAAGGTTGCGGTGCCGTGGAGAAGTCTATTTTGCGGTGGGGATAGAAAATGGGGAGTATTCAGGTGTACTACTCTGGGTGCCGGGGTGGGGTTGGCTGGGTAGGGTGAACCTGAAGTTACGAAAACAGCCCCCTACCAAGCGTCGTCCGTAGGCCTGTTCCGAAGGCTATGATGGTAACTTCCCACTACTCGAATCAGGGTCGCAGGAGATTTTCCCGCCGACCTCAAAATTTTGTGACACTGGACTCCCCGTGTGGCGTGTTGAGTGATTCGGCTAAGCAACTAGCGAGTAGTAGTAGTAAACTCTGCATATTAGGTTTGACCGAAGTCAAACTTCCTAAAGTTTGACCAAGTTTATATAAAAATATAAACATTTGCCATAACAAATATGTATGATGTGGAAGTACATTCAATAATGAATCTAATGGTATTTATTTGTTATTGTATATGTTAATATTTTTTGTTATAAGCTTTATAAGAGTTTACAAAACTTGACTTTGACCAATGCTAATACGCGGACTTAAATAAAAATGGAGGGAGTACACATTTGTTTTCTTAGTTTGTAGTGAACTAATCATGAAATTGTGAAATAAATATATTAGGCTATTGACTTCGAATGTAATGGTCTATACAATTCAATAGTTACAATCATTGTCGAATCCCAAGATGTATACAAGGTCTATAGTACTTCACAACATGCTCAAACTCACATAATCCCAGTCAAATGTGAATCTAAATGCATTTCATAGTTATTACTTTGTAGGATGCAACAAAACAACCAAAACTCTACATCAGCCATTATAGAAGCAACATTTTAACATATCCCATTGTGTGAATGAAACATGCAGAGAGAGCTTTTGAAGATGGAGCAGATAGGGCGGGAAAGATTGTATGTATGTGGACGAGAGAGTAGGAGACAAACCTAACGAGACAGAGAGAGAGAGAAAGAGAAAGAGAGAAGAAGAAGTTAGGTCTGTGGGAAAGATGGAGACATGTAGTATACGTGAGATGCGTGTGCATCCGGATTCTGTATACGTGGAAGGAGAAGAGACAACATGTTTGATGAGAGAGCTGGAAAAACATGGACGAGAGGGGAAGGATCTCATGGGTTGAGGGATTTACAATTTTGTGCGGGGAGAGAGGGATTGGTAATTTTGTGCAAGAGAGAGAAGGTGGGGGGAGGAGTCAGTCAACCGTCATCACATCACCCTGCTTCCAAATGACCCCGCATTCTCTAGCACGGTGTGGTCACTGTCTTCGATCTGCTCGATGCCCTGTTTGAAGATTGAGGTGTTGTGCATGTTGGGGTGCAAAGAAGCACAAGTGAGAGTGGTCGCCGTATAACCTTGGATGGGGATGAATTGTGTGCTCGGGGGAGTGTGTGTGTGTGTGTGTGTATGTTGTGCTGTGTGTGTGTGTGTGTGCGCGCGCACCCGCGCGTGCACGTGTGTGTGTGTGTGTCAGATATTGAGCGAAAACAAACCTAAGGAGAGAAATGGGTATTCACGAAGAGATTGTGCGAGCCTTGAGGTGGGTAGGGGCCGAGTGAGGGTGTCAAAATGTGCGCATTGATGCATGTGTTGCATGCGATCGTGCGAGGGACGGACGAATCGAGAGAGATGATTGTTGTGTTACGGATGCTCCTCTCTCTCTCTCTCTCTCTCTCTCTCTATCTCTCTCTCTCTCACACACACACACAAACACACAAGTAAACTAGAAGACCGTTCTCTCATGTATACACAACGTATCGACATCTGTCTATGTCTCACTCATGCATGATCATTTGCACATTCACACCTCTCAATGTCTGTATCACACGCACACCGTCTCCACATTGCCCTTCCGCCACAACACACATATGGACACATACACACGTTCTCTCTCAGTCACACACACAAAATAAGTATTAAAAAAACTAGGGTGCACCTAAAATGTCCAAATCCAAATAAACACAAACTGGAGCTAAATTCAAATATATGGAAATATTGCAGCGTCAAGAACTTTCCCAGGAAAAAAGGTTGAGTAATATTCGAGGATTGTTTTCACACACACAAAAAGGTTCGATGGATGTCCTTCGAGCGTGACACGGTGACGCACTGTTCGATCGACCACGCGGCCGTGGTTCACGCGCTTGCACAGGATTCCGTATCGTGGCTGTGGTACTAACTTCAAAAAAAATTAATAAGAGCGCTGCCTAAGTCTAATGTTTACGTCTACTAGAACGGTTTTCTTTTAAGTTAGACCAACCTTATATAAAACTAAAGTAAGCTCCCATACGCGCACTCATCAATATGTCGCCGCCGCCAGTATGCCAAGACTACCCCGCTCCGCCAACAATTTCTCGCCCATCACCGCCGTGTCGCCGCCATCCCTGTGCCATGAAGCCGAAGGCTCACCCGCTCACATCGTCTGCAGTCCCTCCTTGCCATGCCGCCGCGCTGCCAAGCACGCGAACAGCTGGTGGAGCCATGTATATGCACGTAGCGTACGAACAGGAGGACGAGTGCGTGATCCAGCACGCCGGCGAGAAGGAACTAGCGTGTCATTGTCGTGTCTGCCCGCGCGGAGGAGGCGCGCATGGTGGCTGTCGCGGCGAAGAAGCCGATCGGCAAGCGCCGAGCCCGCAAACCGGTGCGGACGCGAATCTACCTTCGAGACCTTGAATGCCATGTGGATCCCGCAATCAAGGAGCAATTTGGGTCTGCGACTCATGTGAGCCGCTTGATGCAACATGGATGGCTAGAAGGGCTTCTTCCACCTCTTCGCCGTCTTCTTCCTTCGCTCCGTCGAACTTCTTTCACAAATCGATCGACCCAAATTATACTACTAGTGCGTAATGTATTAAGTACAAGAGGAACACGAAGATACGAGTAGTAGTACCAACTGCAAGAAGAACAGTAGTAAGACATAGTACTAGTACTACTCTACGCACTAAAGAGTTCAAATAACTAGAAAGAACATAAACATAGTTCTGCTGGGGCCTCAAAGACAACACACCCTTGAAAATAAACTAAGCAACTAGTCCGCTTGACACCGCAAAGAGAACCAGCATGAGCGATGGCATCGCCACCTACTCGAGTCCGAGTCCACGTCCTCGACTTCGCCCTCGCCCTTCTTCCTCTTCCTCTTCGCCGACGCTTCTTTGCTTGAACCGACACCGGCTCGCTTCTTCATCCAACCCATGTAGATATTTAAACAAAGGTAGGCATCCATTGCTGCGTACAGGATGTGATCTTCATCTAATGTCTTCGACTCCCATGCATGATGAAACTCGTGATGAGATTTCTTCAGTTTAGCGTACGAAGGATCAATCATGGCTGCTGCCAGGGTCAGCATTGAAGGTTGAGAGGAGGACACCAGGCTTGCCATCTAGAGATCGAAGGGCTGGCCTACAATGAGACCTATCCGACGCAGGACATCCCTATCGTTCTTAAATCCTACAGTAATGAATTTCACTCTTTTGTCCTTGAGGAAGTTCTTAAAATCCTGGCACTCAACGTCGGCATGGCATATGTGGTAGACCAAGCAAACATTATGTACGCAAACCTGGATCACGGCGGGCTTCTTCCTCTCTTCATCCTTTAGATCCTTCTCTCGTCCCAGATCGTGGTGTACTCAACATCTAGCCCAAATGACCCACTCATCTGTTGAATTGTTGAACATGCGTAGGAAGCGAGCAAGCCATTCTTTCACCGTCGCGGATCCATGTGTGTAGATGATGATGAACTGATCGCCGGTGATGGCTCTAACCTGGTACTCAGCGGTGACCATGGAGATTTGGGAGGCCATGGATTTTGGAGGAGGGTTAGGAGTAGTTGAACTGTTGTACACCACAAAAACTGGGAGCGAACTAATGTGAAAGGACGGGACGACTGGGAGCGAACTGTTGTGAGGTAGAAGACGGGGACAAGTAGGGCGTGCGAACGGCGTGGGGTTGCTGGCTTGCCCGGTGGATAAACGGTTGCAAGCCCCCAAAGAGTTCTCGAGAACTATGCGGGACCCACTAGATGTCATGTCTACTAGACCCATATCATAGGCCCGACAAGATAGCTTCGCTGCTTTCAAGACGCCATGCCGGGCGCATGGATGTAACTTCACTTAATTCCATCAACCGTCACGCCTCCCACGACCTTCGCCTCCCTCGCAGTCGCGTGCCCTTTGAGACTTCGACCGCTATAAATGAGCAATTTTTTTGCCTACCCCGCATGCATGATACTCCATCTGGTCCTTTTACTCCGTCAACCGCTTGCAAAGTGTTTGACCAAATATATACTTTTTTGGAACACCACCTTATATTAATTAACCAGCCACACCAGTACACTCATTCGATACAATATTCACCACACAGGGCGGTACGTTATTTACAAGAATACCATCTAATCTATTGTCAAAGCTATACTTAGTGATTAAGTGTGCCACCTTATTGGCGGAACATCTAATCTTTGACAACTGAAGATTGTTGATCAACTTCGAGATGCTCAACTCTTTCATCATCAGGTCACGCATAGCAGACCTGTCATAGTCCCCCGATGCAAGAGACGCTACCACAAAAGCGCAATCAGTCTCTAAAATTACAGGATTATGAAGAGAAATACCTATGTAGAGACCGACAATGCAAGCCCTAAGCTCCGCTTCCTCCACGCTTTGACAGGCATCAATGAAATCCCACGACCAAATTTATACTAAAAATATCAATATCTACAATACTGGTTACAATGAGTATAAGAACTACGTTTTATAATGAGTGTAAAAATATTGATTTGACATTGTGAATGTTGATACTCCCTCCGTCTAGGTGAGTAAGTCATCTTAGGCTGTGCACCGTGACCAAGGAGGAGGGGAAAACGAGAGACATTAATGTTTATTTGCTAATTAAATAGTATTGCATGCAATGAACTAACCACTGCATGTCATGTTTGATAGTCTCAGGTCATTAAAAGCATGCGCACCCTCATCTCTTATTGGTTGATATGTCAAGAAACAAGAAACGAGGTAGAAGTTAATGCATCGCGCCTATGTGTTTTGGGATTATTTGGTTTTCGTAAGATGACTTACACACCTAGCTATTAGAGTACCACTACCTCCCTTCTAGTTTAAAGGGCTCGACTCAAAAATTTCACCTACTATTAGCAAGATAGTAGAGGCAGTGGAATAGTTCTTGAAGTCTGCAAAAGTACTCAACTAATGTTGTCGTTCTTCACAAAAAAATTGTGTTTACCAATGCATGCATGAACACTAGTTACTCTAACCCCCCCTATAACGCCCTCGATGCGGCTATATCTCCCACGTGTCGAAGCACGACTTAGAGGCATAACCGCATTGAAAGCAATGTCGCAAGTGAGGTAATCTTCACACAACCCCAGTAATACATAAGGGGAAAAGATACATAGTTGGCTTACAATCGCCACTTCACACAATTACATGAATAAAGCATTACATCATCCAGATACAATCAAGGTCCGACTACGGAACCAAAATAAAAGAGGAACCCCAAATGCGACATAAAGGACCTCGATCGACCCTAACCGGGCTCCACTATCGATCAACTAGAACGAAACAACACAAAGGGCAAGATCATCATCGAGCTCCTCCTTGAGCTGGGTAGCGCCACCGCCGGTAACATGGGCACCGCAAACTGGTTTGAAGTAACCGGTGAGCCACGGGACTCAGCAATCTCGCACCCACGAGATCAAGACTATTTAAGCTTATGGGTAAGGTAAAGGCATGAGGTGGAGCTGCAGCAAGCGACTAGCATAAATGGCGGCTAACATACGCAAATGAGAGCGAGAAGAGAAGGCAAAGCACGGTCGACAAAAGTATGATCAAGAAGTGATCCTATAGCAACCACGCCAAGCATAACTCCAACATCAGTGTTCACTTCCGG
The DNA here is from genome assembly GCA_021437245.1 of Aegilops speltoides. Classification (NCBI taxonomy): domain Eukaryota; kingdom Viridiplantae; phylum Streptophyta; class Magnoliopsida; order Poales; family Poaceae; genus Aegilops; species Aegilops speltoides. The sequence continues at coordinate 412,908,810 of CM038144.1, forward strand.
ACTCACGGAAAGAGACCATCACGGTAACACACACGGTTGATGTATTTTAATTAAGGTCAACTTCAGGTCTTCTACAACCGGACGTTAACAAATTCCCATCTGCCCATAACCAAGGGCACGGCTTTGAAAGATCAAATCCTGCAGGGGGTCCCAACTTAGCCCATGACAAGCTCTCACGGTCAACGGAGGAATAGACCTCCACCCAAGACACTCCGATCGACTCGGTATCCCGCACAACAAGACATTTCGACAGGTAAAACTAAACCAGCAACACCGCCCGAATGTGCCGACAAACCCGATAGGAGCTGCACATATCTCTTTCTCGGGGCACACTCAGATGAGACTAGCTACGAGTAAAACCAACCTCAAGTTTCCCGAGGTGGCCCTGCAGTAGCTCGGTTAGGACCAACACTCGAGGAGCACCGCCCGGGGTTAAATAAAGATGACCCTTGAGTCTGCAGAACCCAAGGGAAAGAAAAGGCTAGGTGAGGCAAATGGTAAAACCAATGTTGGGCATTGCTGGAGAAGCTTTACTTAAGGCGAACTGTCAAGGGGTTCCCATTATAGCCCAACCGTAAGGGACGCAAAATCCGGGAACATAACACCGATATGACGGAAACTAGGCGGCAAGAGTGGAACAAAACACAGTGCATAAGGCCGAGCCTTCCACCCTTTACCAAGTATATAGATGCATTAATTAAATAAGATATATTGTGATATCCCAACCAGTAAACATGTTCCAACAAGGAACAACATCTTCATGTTCCAACAAGGAACAAACTTCAATCTTCACCGCAACTAACAACGCTATAAGAGAAATTTGAGCAAAGCGGTAACATAGCCAATCAACGGTTTGCTAGGAATGGTGTCAAAGGTTAGAGGTTTGACATGGCAATTTGGGAGGCTGACAAGCAAAAGGTAGGCATCGTAGCATTGGCATAGCAAAAGAGCGAGCAAACTAGCATAGCAAAGATAGTAGTGATTTCGAGGGTATGATCATCTTGCTCGCAAGGTTCTCGAGTTGTCGAAGGCTTGATCCTCGAGAGGCGTTCTCAACAGGTTCTCGCTCACGCACTCGCCTCCGGCTCTACCCAAAGCAAGAACACAAGCAACGGAACCACAATCAAACAAGGAACAATGCACAAGCAATATGATGCAATACATGACATGCTATGCGAGATGTGATATGCAATGCATAGATATGCTCCGGAAGGAAAATGATGAACTGGCATCAACTTGGCAAACCAAGTATGCCACTGAAAGATGAGATGATTTCGGTTGAAATCGATATAAAGATCACCGGAATCGGATGCACGGTTTGCAAATGACAAGCAAAACAAGAATGACGCAAAACTGCGTTTAACAGCCCGATGCTACTTAGCACGCAACACGAAACTATGTTACAGCACCCCAACATGCAAACAAAACATATGGCAGCGAACTACAAGAGATGCTTAACAAAAGAGGAACACTGAGCTACGGCTAAATCACATCATAACATGTTCAAACAAGCATGGTGAAAGTGCTCAAAATAACAGGTTCACAGACTTAGTGAAATATCAGGACATGGCAAAAACAGATTCAACATGGCATGTTCGTGAGCTCGATGCACTCACTACAGAGCAATACATGGCATGGCAAGGCAACCAACAGTAAGAAGGCATGATTATGAAGCAAAGCATGGCAAGAGCAAGGTCATAGCATACACGGATCAACTACAACGACCTCGTGAAAATTGAATCTCATGCAAACAATCTGTCAGGAAACATTTTCAAGCAACTTTGGAGCAAGAAATGAACATGTTCCAGCAGGCTATAAATGCAACCAAGGGCATGAATGGATATAGCAAGACATGTATATCAAATCATGTTTATAGAGCATCTCCAGATTATGCATAGAATGATTAGTGGAAGCATGTTAACATGGCATCAAATTATAACAGAATCTGCCAGGAAAACAGTAACAGCAACTACCCTACTTTACAAGCTCAATGCACTCACTTCAAGCATCACAAAAATACAAGGTCAACACCTCTGGAAATATGGCATGGCCTAGTCCAACATTCATGTAGAGCTCATACTCATAGGATGCACACATAAATCATGGCAAAAATGACAAAAGAGCTCGAACTGATAAGATTCTGAAACTAACGATCTGAAGCTATCTTCCAACAGCATTTCGGGCATCAAGATGAGCTCAAATGCAAATGATGCAATGGAATGAAATGATGTACTCATCGAGACGAACATTTTGACATATTATACGCGCAAAACGGAGCTACGGATGCGGAGATGTGATGCGATGAAAATGGCATGATTTAATATGCAGAAAAGGACTTAGGCGTTTTGCTGGAAAAAAAATGAAAGAGCGCGTGATAGCTAAAAGTCGCACGGTGCGGGTTTTAGGAGGGGGGATTGCTCACCATGGGCTGCAGGCCCGTTTCGGCTGGATCTGGGCCATGGAGGCCGGGCGGTCGGGCTGGGCTTGGGCCCACGTGGGAGATGGAGGCTGGTCAGCGGCAGGCGGGATCGGGCTCTCCCGACGGCCATGGCCGCGCCGGCGACAGCGGGTCCGGCGAGGCGCGGGTCACGGAGGAGGGCGCGGGCGGCGGGGACGAAGTGCCGGTGGCGGATCCGCGGTCCCCGACCGGATCTGGCGAGGAGAGGCCACGGCAAGGCTCGGCGGCGGTCGGCGATGACGAGGGCTACCGGCGGCGGGGACTCAACCAGGGCGGCGAGGTCCGCCGGGCGGGCTGGTCGCCAGCGAGCGCTGGGCGGGCGCGCGACGCCTGGCGAAGGCAGCCTTGCATGACGGGCCGGGCAGGAGGAGGCGGCGGGCGGGCGACAACCGTGAGGCGAGGCGAGGCACGGACGGCAGGCTTGGCTGCTGGCAGCCAGAGGGCCGAGGCGGCTCAGGCAGGCAGCGCGCGGGACGGCGGAGAGGGGCCCAGGACACGTGGCGGACTCTCGATTGGACGGGCGGCGGCGCAGTTTCGTCCCAAGGAAATGGACATGTCCGTGGCGATGGGGAGGACGAAGCTAGGGTTAGACCGAGAATTTTGGGAGAGGGTCTATAAATAGGTAGAGGGAGCTAGGAGAGTCCAACTGAGGCGCGGTTTTCGGCCACGCGATCGTGATCGAACGACCGAGAGCATGGAGAGGAGTTTGGTGGGTTTTGGGCCACTTTGGAAGGGGTGTTGGGCTGGAACAAAAGAGGGCTTTGAGGTTACCCGGTTAACCGTTGGAGTACCAAACGAGCTCCAAATGGCACGAAACTTGACAGGCGGTCTACCGGTGCTATACCAAGGCCGCTTGGCAAACCTCGGGCCATTCCGAGAAAGTTTAATACCCGCACATGAAAAGAGAGAAGAGGGGACGCCGGGAGACATAGGAGCGCCGGATTGCAAAACGGACAACGGGGAAAATGCTCGGATGCATGAGACGAACATGTATGCAAAATGAAATGCACATGATGACATGATATGAAATGCATATGATGACATGGTGAAATGCAACACGCAAGCAATGACATGCCAACAACGGCAAATAACTGGCAGACACCTGGCGCATCGGATCCGGGGTGTCACAACACCCTCTCTTCTTTAATTCTTTGCCACATCAGAATGTTTGCTATTCCCGTGTGCATGATACCAGCTAAGATACCACCATTATGGCCAGCCTTAATCATCGCATGCAATAATTTAGTGCACCTTGAAATATGAACATGTGTGGGGCGTGTATGTTTTTAATGACTTGAGACTATACCTAGCCCGGCATGCAAGATGACTTATTATGCACCGTTCCCCATACCTGCAGGAAGCCCGTTCGTCTCCAAATCTTTTCTTCTCCATGTGTGGACACAATATGCCTGCCAAACTCTCCTTCTCCCTCTGGCGGTCCCACCACTCCACCCTGTGTGAAAAAAATCTGCATGCATGACTCTCCTCCCCCCACGCTCGTCCAATCCATTGTGACCAGCAATATTTCCACCCCTTCGCTCCCCCGTAATTTACTCCAACAAATATGCCCACATAGCTTTTACTTAACTTCAGGTGCATTGGGTCACTGACATACGGGCCCAGCAGTGTACTGGCCCACATGTCAGTGACGCAACTGGACCTGCAGTTAAGTCAGTGCAGCTCAATCCATATCTTATGTAGGTGTGCCATTACTCGCTATAAATAATGCGCCTCCCACGACATCGCTATCTCCTCCCCTCACGCTCACGTTCATCGCTATCTCCTCCCCCTCCCTCTCACGTCGACCACCATGGCATCGCCCCTCCCAAGCCCTAGGAGCCCCTCGCTGCATCGCGCGGATGGTCACGCGTCGCCGTTCCGTTCCTCGCCGCCACTAGTCGAGGTGGACGCGTCGGTATTCCGCTCCTTGCCGCTACGCGACGCGTCGCCGTTCCGTTCCTCACCGCCACTAGTCGAGGAGGACGCGTCAGTGTTCCGCTCCTCACCGCGACGTGACGCGTCGCCGTTCCGTTCCTCGCCGCCACTAGTCGAGGAGGACGCGTTGGTGTTCCGCTCCTCGCCGCGACGCGTCGAGGTGGACGCGTCGGTGTTCGCAATCTTGCAAGCACGCGCATCGGAGGACGCGTCGGCTCCCCGCTACGAGGAGAATGCCGCGCCGCCCGCCGAGCCCCCCAGCCTTGAGGAGCTTTGTAAAGAAATGGATGTCGCCTTGTGGGAGGCTTTGCCTCCAGCAGAGCGCGCCAAAATAGAGGCGGAGAAGAAGGCCAAGGAAGAGAAGTGCACCGCGCAACAAGCTTTCTGGGAGATCTATGTCGCGTTCGAGAGAGTCAAGCAATTGGTTCTCTGGCAGAAGGCTCGTGCGAGGGCCGTGAGGGTGGCGGAGGACGCCCGTGCCGACGCCCTGAGTGCAGTCGGGCCCAAGCACCTCATCTACGCTTGGCGGTACGTGGACCGGGTGCATGCTTCCAGCCAGGAGGAGTACCTGTTGGCGCCGGATCACCACACCGGTGAGATCGCGCTCGCCCGCCGGCAAGCCGCCAGTCAGCACCTCGCAAGTTGCGAGGCCGAGGAAGAGGCATTGTGTCATTGCGATGGGAAACGGCCATGCACCAGGCCACTCGTGGCGCGCCGGAAGCGCTCCTGCGAGTGCCATGGCTTTTAGGAGGAGTATAATTTTTGTTTCGTAAGGCGATCTCATTAGTTTTGGGACGCAAATGATAAATCCCGAACGTTCAAGAATTTTTAGCGTCCTTAATTAAGTATGTAAAAGGGAAAGTTTGGAAACGTTGTGTACTATTACGCATTTTGCAAGTACGTGCATATAGCACAAACTTTACTATATACTATCGGACTGCACGTCCCTCTCGATATATGCTTGCAGACTGTGCTACTCCCTCTGTCCAGGTCAATAAGTCATCTTTGGTTGTGCACGGTGACCAAGAAGGAGGGAAGACTTGTACACCTAGACGGAGGGAGTACTACTATTACTTACGTATGTGTAAATGCACGTTTTAACATTACGATGCAGTTTTTGTAAAAGTAGAAAAACAGCACTAGTCAAGCTTGTGAAACGATTCAATGCAAAACAAATGCAAAAATGCTCGTTTGATTGTTTACTTTTAGCTTCCTTCTCTGTGGTTATTTCTCCGTCAGTACTTTGTACGGAGTATCTCACCGGGTTGGAAAGGCATGCAAATTCCCAAACCGCTTCCTACACCTCTGATCGAATTTTTAGCCTAACAAGTTGTGCCGTGCAATTGGAATTCCAACTTGAGTACTACTACTAGTAGGAGTACCAGGGGCCAGTTCTTTTAGGCTTCTAGATTAGTAATCCCATAACAACTACCTCCGTCCAAGTTTATTGGTCCCCATTGTAATCTATGTCAAATTTTGACCATAAATTTAACTAATGAAATGTTAGTGCATGTCACATGCACTACTCCATCCATCTAGGTGAGTAAGTCATCTTAGGCTATGCACCGTGACCAAGGAGGAGGAGAAAATGAGAAACATTAATGTTTATTTGCTAATTAATAGTATTGCATGCAATGAACTAACCACTGCATGTCATGTTTGATATCTCAAGTCATTAAAAGCATGCACACTCTTTATCTCTTATTGGTTGATATGTCAAGAAACAAGAAACGAGGTAGAAGTTAATGCACCACGCCTAAGTATTTTGGGATTATTTGGTTTTCGTAAGATGACTTACACACCTAGATGCACCGCGCCTAAGTGTTTTGAGTAACATTTTATCAGTTAAATCTTTGGTCAAAATTTAGCACAAATTACAATGGTGAGGAATAAACCAGGACGGAGTAGTAGTTTAGAAGCCAAATAAATGAGTGAGGCGCCTTATTGTTACTCTCCACTGTGACTAGTCTTGTGGGAAAAGTTGGGGAAGTCGCCAAAAGAACTGGCCCTAGGAGTAGTAGCTAGGGATCGAGTGTGGGAGATGAACCGAGAAAGTAAATGCAGAGAGATGAAATGCAAAAAAGACGGAGGGATGTGATGGTTGCTTGTCTGTTTATTTTACCAGGCCACTTATTACTGGGAGTGGTTGGGTTTTGTGATATGACGGCTTTATTGCCGCGCCACGAGCGGGGTGAGAGGTGAGACTCCCGTGCAGCGCCGCCCTCTACACTTGTACTACATCGGTCGTCGTTTATTAGTCCCCCATTGAATTTGACTGAAGATTTAACTAACAAAATGTTAGTGCATGTCAACAAAAACTATATCTTTGGATTCGTATTTGAACATAGTTTTGAATGATATAATTTTAGGTGACATGCATCAGTATTTATCGTACTATATATAATGTTAGTTCAATTTTTGGTCGTACTAATCTATAGTAGTAAGGTGCCCGTGCGTTGCACCGAAGAGTGAAATGCATTGATCGGGGAGTTCTTTATTTTGACAAAGGATGTGGGGGTCATCTCATGTGTAACGGGTATTGATAGGTTTCTTCGGATATTATCTCATCTCTAGAGCTCACAAACATCCGGGTGAAATAGATAAAAAGGTATCTTTTACAAACAAAAGCGTTCAACTGTTCAACCTGCATCCAAAACTTGTGAAGAAATAACACTTATTGTGCTTTGCAAGAAATGATCTTTAAGAATTAGTTTTTGAGTATCGATTGTTATACATGTTGGCTACAGATGACATGGCACTTTCTTATAGTCAACAGTTGGCTATACTATTAAGTAATATTAACCATGCCCTTATACACCTAGACGGAGGGATTAAATCAGGATGACTTGCAAGGGGGCAGAGGAGATGTAAGAAATGGTTCATCGTAAGTCTTTCACGAATACTGTAGTAAAAATTCATACATGGAAGATTCTAGACTAAACCATAAACGGATACACTTTTATTCATGCATGGTACTCCATTAGAGCAAGATCCTGCATGGAAGTCTCCACATGCTTAGACAGCGGATTGCATTGAGCGAAGACTAATGATCAACATTTAACTTGATAATGCGTAGTTTTTTTAGAAGAACAGGGAGGCTCCTCCCCAGTTCCATTATCAAATGAAACCCAAAGTGTCTTACATCATCTCACTGAGAGGAGCAGTTCAAAGGAAGGACTGCGGCGAAAGCCACTCAAGTTAACGACAAGCTTACAGAATCAAAAGCAGCAAAGACACGGGCCATAAGCGCCCACACACACACTACATGTTTTCTAGGTGCACTTGATAATGTGTATGTCCAGGTGAACCTCCTTGGAGTCCCCGTGCACCGCGTCGGCGGGTAAAGGACGCCATGGGTTTTCCAAGCCCACATTGGCGGGATAGTCCCAGCTCCCTAGAGTCCAAGTCCGTCCGATGAGGCCAGTGTCGCCGCCCACGCGACCCGGAGGGGTAGTAACATTGACCACACACCCGTACATCTGCCTCGTGTCAGTGTCAGCGTCAGCGGCGACGCCCCTGACGCACATTACAGAGTCGGGGCGGCAGCCTGCGCGGGCCTCGCCGGTGCCCACGATCAAGAGGAAGACGATGCCGTCCTCCTCCGAGACTAGCAGGCGGGGGTGATCCTCCAGCGACTCCGGCATGGTGAACCGGTAGCACGTGTCGTACTTGATGTTCTCTACCAAGGGCCAGCAGTGACCGCTGCACGCATCCGTGAGGTGAAGCACCATGTCCGCCGGCGAGCCACAAAATGGCATCGGGCACTCATAGCAGTGGACGAAGGGCTCCTTGGAAGCATCGACCAGGCCATCCATGAAACGGGAGTGGCTGTAGGGGACGTTGCGCCAGTTGAATATATGAGCAAGTTACTACGAGATTTAATCGAATAAGCACGAAATAAATCATGACGGCTATAACATAGATGAAAATAATCATGTGGACTAGCATAGTAGTAGGATACAGAGTAGAAACACGAATTCTACCACGATTTCGAATAGGAAGGACAGAAACACATACGGTGCAACGGGAGCAGCACCATTGGCGTTGAGGTTGTCGCCCATGTCGTTGAGGAAGAGGTTGCCGAGGTCTGGGAAGAAGTCGTCGTCGGTGAAGTCATGGATGCCAGCAGTCGTGAGAGTGCGCTCCCCAGATTTCAACAGCGCCCGCCGAATGGAGCGCAGGAGGGAGTGGCTGTAGGGGACGTTGCGGTCGCCGAATGGAGCGCAGGAGTAGCACACGAAGTAGTAGATGGTGTCCTTACTAGTACTCCCTAGTCTCTATCTATGTATATCTATATATATCTACTCTTATAGAAAACTGAGTTGGTGATGATGGTATACTTGCCATCTTGTAATATAGAACATCCGATCTATATCGGACGGATAGAAAGCCAACTATGACAATTTTACAAAAGATACCCGCACCTCTCTCCACATTTACAGATAAGGCCTTGCCTCGTTCATCCTTATCTCCCACAACCTCGTGCTCCTCCCTATGTCTCTATCTCTACTACTCTTTTTTATAACAAATCAAATAGTGATGCGCCGTCCGCTGCACGCCCGACTGAACACGCCTCCTCGCCTCCATCATCACCAACTGAGTCTTTTATAGGAGTAGGAGTAGAGAAAAAACTGAGTTGGTGATGATGGTGTGCCGTGCAATGCATGGGCATCTTGCTATTTTTTGCATATAAGTCCAAACACCACGTTGACACGGTCTTTGAGCATGGTTCGTAGTCGTTCCATGATCGGGCATTGAAGTTTGTAACTGTTTTAGATTAGAATATACTACTCCTCCGGTGCTAGTAGTAGAGCACAGTCCTACTCTACTACTCTACTCTAGCAAGCTAGGGCATAGTACTGTAGTAGGTACTGAAGGGAGTACCAGTACTGTGATCACTCAAGCAAGTTGTCTGGCATCGATATGACCCTACGCTGCTAGTATGTGTCTCGTAAGTCAAGCGGTGTGCTATAGTCATCATCACCTGTCCACTTCCCGCAACACATATTCGCTTCTCCATCTTTGTTCGCACATAATCTCGTCCAAGCTTCCATCCCCACTAAGGCGCCTCCCCCCCCTCGTCCGAAACCCAAGAACTAACAATGGCAGAACCGAGCAGCGTCCGCCGAAAGAGTGGCTGGAATTCGCTCCTGTCGGATTTCGGGTTCCGGCAGACCCTTGAGGTTCGAACTCTGGGGTGCGCGCGAAGATCTTTCCCTACCAACTCACGTCTCGAAGCCTCGCAAGGAATCTAGGCTAGAAAGAAGAACACACAAGGGACACGAGGTTTATACTGGTTCAGGCCACCATTGTGGTGTAATACCCTACTCCAGTGTGTGGTGTGGTGGATTGCCACAGGGGCTGATGATGAACAATACAAAGGGAGAACAGCCTCGTGAGGGGCTGTTCTTGAGCTGGTGCGATGAACTGCTTGGGTGAGTTCAGTCGCCTCTCTCTAGTCTATGCGCAATCTGGATCTCATCTCCCTCTACTGTGGTGGCTAGTCCTATTTATAGTGGGAGCCCCTGGGCCTCTTCCCAAATAATGAGCAGGAAGGGCGCCAACAATTGGCCATTTTGAAGGGGAACATCTAGTACACTTATCCTGACTAAAGTTGGTCTTCGACTGCCAAAGACTCTGGCGGTGACGCCGTCCTGGGCTCCACGATGACTCCCATCCTGCCGTTCTGCTGGTCTTGGTCTTGTTGCACCGAAACGATAACCTTTGCCTGATGCCTCGGCCTGTGCTTGCCCCCTTTGCACTGAAGGGGAAACAAGGACACTGCGCAGGCCAGCGCCCGCCTGGTCTCGATCATCATGGCTTGCATCACGGGCTCCTCGCGAGGTGCCCTGCCTTGATCTCTCCGCCTCCTCGTGAGCCTACCTGATGAGGCTGCTCCTGAGGAAGCTTCCTATCGTCCGCTGAGGGAGTCCTGGACTAGGGGGTGTCCGGATAGCCGGACTATCAATATCCGCCGGACTCCCAGACTACGAAGATAAAGATTGAAGACTCCGGCTCGTGTCCGGAAGGAACTTTACTTGGCGTGGAAGGCAAGCTTGGCAATACGGATATGTAGATCTCCTACCATTGTAACCGACTCTGTGTAACCCTAGCCTCTCCGGTGTCTATATAAACCGGAGGGCCAGAGTCCGTAGGGACACAACATTACATCTCAACAATCATACCATAGGCTAGCTTCTAGGGTTTAGCCTCATTGATCTCGTGGTAGATCTACTCTTGTACTACCCATATCATCAATATTAATCAAGCAGGACGTAGGGTATTACCTCCATCGAGAGGGCCTGAACCTGGGTAAAAACATTGTGTCCCTTGTCTCCTGTTACCATCCGCCTAGACGCACGATTCGGGACCCCTACCCGAGATCCGCCGGTTTTGACATCGACATTGGTGCTTTCATTGAGAGTTACTCCGTGTCGCCACCAATAGGCTCGATGGCATCTTCAATCTTTGACGCTGTCTGGCGCAGACTTTCCTCCCGGACAGATCTTCATATTCGGCGGTTTTGCATCGCGGGCCAACTCTCTTGGCCATCCGAGCAGATCGAAGCTACGCCCCGCCGTCAGTCGATTTGAACCCTAAACTTCACGGCCGACGACCGCGGAGACTTGATCTTCGACGGACTCGAGCCACACCAAGCGCACACTGCGTGACGATGGGCATGATCTAGCTCTGCCGCCGCCTGCGTTGCTTTGGTGGTCGCGACTTGAATCCGCCCTGCCACTTGCCCGAGCCGATCGCCCATAACGAGGGTCGGTGGATAGCGACGCCTCGGGGCTTCAACATCTACGGCGATGGAGCCAAATACCAATCTTGTCCCTCATGAAATTCGTGGTCCCGAGGCACCGGACTCCTTGCCGGATGCGAGCCTCCCGCGCCCGCTAATTAAACCAGATTAGGCGCGGTTATGGAATTCACCGCCCGCGGACATCTTTCAACACTCGCTTTTGGCGATATCTTGAATTCTCGAAGCATCTCTCGCTATCAGAGAATCTGGCCGACTATGGCGGGACGGTTGGAGTTCGGACGACGAAGAAATTTGGAGCCCACCCACCACCCACTTTGTAGCCACTGTCGAGGACCTAACCGACATGCTAGACTACGACTCCGACGACATCGACGCTATGGACGATGATGCCGGAGACGATCGAGACCAGCACCACAGGACACCGAAGGCCACCTCGCCATACGACGCTACATGGTGGACACCCGAAAGAAGGGGATGGCGAAAAGCAGCGGAGGAAGATTCTTTGAAGAAGCAGCCTAAACGCCGGCGTCAGCGGCGCCGCTCTAAATCCCGCCACAACAAGAATGGAGAATCCGGCACGGGAGACAATAATACTCCAGAGAGTGCCGAAGACGACCTCCTCCTGCAAGATTTAGCGCAGGAGGATGAAGAAACGCCTCACGAAAGGGCGGCAGATTTAAGGGGTTGAGGACGATAACTATATGCCTCCTCCAAGACGAGGCAAGCCTCAATGATGACGAATTCGTCATACCCGAGGATCCTGTCGAACAAGTGCGCTTCAGCGCAGCTCATAGCCACAACAAATAGCTTAAAGAAAAGCAGCAACAGCTTCAAGCTGATCAAGATCTGCTAGCCGATCGATGGACGAAGTCCTCGCGTCAAGAGTATAAACTCGAACTCCCTCCAAAAGTTACCTAAGACGCAAGCTGCTCCCCGATTAGAGGAGGAAGCATACGCACCTTTATCACCAGCGACGACATGGCTGACCGACCACCCCGTGGTCGCGATGCAGAAGCGCTCAAGGCCCCAGCCAAGACCGCACTCGACATCGATCCAGAGTATGAAGACAAAAGGAACGCGCCGACTTGCGAGACGCCTTGGAGGACAAAGCAAGGCAATCCAGATCCATTTATGGATCACGGGCGCCTACGAGCCACGACGAATACCGCCGCCGGACATCACGCCGGCCGAGCCGAACACAGTAGACAGCGCTCCCTCGAGCTGCGTCATGATATTGCCCAATACAGGGGCGCCGCACACCCGTTATGCTTCACCGATGTAGTAATGGATCATCAGATCCCCGAAGGGTTCAAACCCGTGAACATCGAATCCTACGATGGCACGACAGACTCCGCGGTGTGGATCGAAGATTATCTTCTCCACATCCATATGGCCCGCGGTGACGACCTACACGCCATCAAATATCTCCCACTCAAGCTTAAAGGACCAGCTCGGCATTGGCTTAACAGCCTGCCCGCAGAGTCAATTGGGTGTTGGGGAGACCTAGAGGCCGCGTTCCTTGATAACTTCCAAGATACATACGTGCGACCTCCAGACGCCGACGACGTAAGCCACATTATTCAGCAACTGCATTTAATCGCCGCATAGTTTCGACACGGTTCTTGACGAAGAAAATCAAATCGCCGACCGTCCGGATGCGGAGGCCCTTGCAGCCTTCAAACACAACATCCGGGACGAATGGTTAGCCCGGCACTGGGGCAGAGAAGCCAAATCCATGGCAGCCCTCACATCATTGATGACCCGCTTTTGCTGGAGAGGATAGCTGGCTAGCCCGTAGCAACAATCTCGCAAAAATTCTGGCAGTCCGGATTCTAAGGACAACTACGGCAGGTCACGATTTAATCAAAACAAGCGCCAGATTAACGGCGACGGCAAAGAGGATACGGCAGTCAATGCCGGATTCCACGGCTCCAAACCCGTCAACGGAAGAAGCCATTTAAAAGAACAACCCCGGCCCGCCCAATCTGGATAGAATACTCGACCGCCATGCCGATACATGGCACCCCAAAAGCCAGCTAATCACACCAATAGAGATTGTTGGGTGTTCAGCAGGCCGCAAGTCAATTGTCAACACAAAGGACAAGGGGCTAAATAGCGACGACGAGGAAGAGACCCGCCGCCGAACAAGAGAGATGAAGGGTTTCCTCATAAGTGCGAACGGTGAATATGATCTACGCGACCCACATACCCAAAAGGGAGAGGAAGCGCCGACTACGGACGCCTATGCGATGGAGCCAGCCGCCCGAAATTCAATCCATGGTCCTCCCGTCCGATCACTTTCGATCGACGAGACCACCCGACTAGCATACACCATGGCGGATTCGCGCGCTGGTCTTAGACCCAAACGTCGATGGATTTCACTCACAAGAGTCCACGATGGACGGCGGCAAAGAGCCTCGAACCTGCTTTATCAGATACAAGCGCAAAATGGGCATAGACCCATCAAGGATCAAACCTACTAAGACAACCTTTAAAGGTGTCATCCTAGGAGTGGAGGCCAACTGCACAGCTGCTCACATCCGAAGTGGTCTTGGATCCCAGATAATTTCCGGCGAAGAGTTAATCTTCGATATAGTCCCGCTCAGAAGCGGCTATCATGCCCCCGCTCGGACGCAGCGCTTATGAAATTCAACGCGGTGCCACATTATGCATACCTAAAGCTCAAAATGCCGGGCCCTCGTGGAGTCATTACGGTCAATGGGAATACGGGAACGCCCCTCCGCACGGAGGAACATACAATGCTCTCGCGCAGAAGTACTGAGCAGCCTTCACGACAATTCTGTCCGCAACTAAAAGCCGGACACATTAAAGCGCCCCGAGCAGCACCAACCAAGACCACCCGGCGCGATCGAGTATCGCCAGAGTAATATGGCTCCCACCCGCCTGCCAGATATCACAAGAATAACACTCTGCACATCATTACGCTTTGGAGATACCATGGGCGCAGGGAGGGGCTTCACCTCAAGGATGGAAAAGTCGGGGTCGACCGCATCAGGCTCGTGCTAGCGCCCCCTTGGTGTTATTTTTTATCTTTTCTTCTTATATATGCAGGACTCTACCAAATAGAAGCCCCGCCGTCGTAACTTGCCAACTCACGATACAACAATCGGGGAGTAAACAAGGCGCGCATTTACACTCGTGTGGTCTCCATTACGAGCATTAAATTCAATTACATACACTGTCGTGGATTTGTCACGGCAGATGTCCTAGCGAAAGGACTTAGTCGTGGATCCATCGCTACGGGTTTACTTGTAGGGGTTAAAGTGGACACAAAGACAAGGGTTTTATACTAGTTCGGCCCCTTCGATGAAGGTGAAAGCCTACGTCTAGTTGTGATGGAATTGATGTAGTCTCGATGGCTAGGGAGCAAACAAGCTTCGCCTAGGCTCGAGTTGTGGTTGTCTGTCTTTGAACCGTCGCCGGGTCGTCCCCTTATATACACGAGTGACGCCCGTCGGTTCAGAGAGTCCCAACCGTTCATACTGTATCCCGGTTGGTATCTCTCTATTCCTAACTTACAGTACAAGTTATACATCAGGCCGGTTTACGGCTACCAGCTCTAAACCGACTATAGGCCTTGGGCCTTTCTATGCTTATACCACTAATGGAGTTAATCCGGCCCAAACTGGCCGGTTTACACCTAGGGGTAATATCCCCAACATTAGGCCCCAGATTGACTTGAACCGGTTCATGTCAACCTTTCATAAAGCCTGTATCTTGGACATCTTCTTTCGTTTGGTAAACCGCCATGTCGTCATTGCTTCTGATCACTGTAAACCGGCATGACGTCGTTGCTTCTGATCACTGTAAACCGGTATGACGTCATCTTGAAATCTTATCCTTTGTAACGCCTTCTTTAACGGCAGCCCCTGGATCCACGCGCTTGACCTAACTTTACGGCCTTATAAATAGGTCCGAAGGGTCATTCTTTTCCTCCCTTCGCTTCCTCTTCTTCGTCTTCCTCGCGCCGCTGCCATTGGAGCTCCGCCATCGTCATCGACCTCTGCTTCAACCTAGGCCGCTGCATCGACCTGAACGTACCAGAGCACCACGGCCTCTTTCCGCGTCTTCTCCATTCCTGGTAAGCTTCTTCCCCTTTTTAAATCTATTTCTGTACTTAGATCTGCTTTTAGGGTTCTAGCCTCGCACCATGTTCTTCGTGCGTTTTTATCCTTGTAACTTTGAGCCACGCTGTGAATCTTGCTCGCATCAATGGTGATTCCTGCGTATCCGCTGTACTTTCTCATTTTAATCCCATGGATCTTCTGCATATAAATCTGCCTTACGGTTCACTTCTGCTTCTTCTTTACTTCTGCAAAATATTTCCTGTTTTTCTGAAAACCCGCGTTTGATCCGTAGTAATCATGAGATTTTGTGAAACTTGTTTCTGTAAACTGGTCATAGCATCAATTATCTCCAAGGCCTAGATTAGGCGGTTTAACTCACCATAAGGAAAAGTTGCTGAACCGGCACAGGCACACCATTAGTCCCCTTGTTGAACCGCCAGAACTCATCACATCTCAATAAACCGATTTAAACACTGCCTCCGGTTTATCATAACCTAGATCAATCACTTGTGGCAAACACGCTCTTAAACCGGATCCGTTACTTTTGTAGATCGTGTCATGGCCAAACAAGTGTATGAATGCAACTGGGTTCCTTCCCGCATCTCTGAAACACAGCTGAATGAACTGGTATCAATTGGCGCTTTAGATGACAAAGACACAGTCCACTGGAGGGTTCTTGGAGAAGAATGTCCTCCCACCTCGTGAAGGGAAGTTGTAGCCATGATCACGGCCGGGGTTTCAAACCGCCGGTTCAAAATTTTACCGGACGATGGCCAATTTTCAGCTTCGGCCCCAAGACATTGGCCCCAACTCCGTCACCAACCTCGTGCCACTTTCAAGTGTTATCCGAAGCATATCTCGCAAGAGGAACCTTCATTGAACTGTTTAGGATCTCTTCCATCTAAACCGTCAGTCTTGAATTCACCGACGGCCCCAATACCGAATTAGGCGGTATGGCTATCCGTAAAAGGAAGGAGATCACCTATCCCCACGCCAAACTCCATACTCACCCCAAAGAGTGGAATGCGACTTGGTTCTCTCGCAAAGATACTTCTCTCAAGGTGAAAATCCTTTACCCGGCTTTTCGGCCCGAGAGCGGCTAAGCAATACTCATCCCTTTCCTCAAAGATTAACTGCCAAAGAGAGAAGCAAATATGCCCCACAACTGTCCAAGCTCCGAGCCTTTATGGCCAACGATTTGACTGGAATTGATCTTGCACGCTGCTGGTTATCTTGGGGCATGCTGCCTTTGAGCCGGCGTTCCGGTTTGATGTGCCAGTATACCGGCAGCGTCGATGACCCACTCCGACACACCAAACTTGAACTTTCTGATGATGAAGTTACGGATTCAGTAAGAAGAATGCTGAATGAACCGGAGCATCTCTGTGCTCAAACCGGCTTGGCTCCTTACTGCACCATCAACACACCACCTGCGGTAAGTCTCTGACTGTGTCATTATTAAAACCCGTTATTACTTTCATATATCCAACTTTTAATTATTTCCAATCCAGGGTGATAATCCGTTTTGGAGCAAGAAACTTTCCCAAGACAAAGCGGACAAAGCTGGGCGGCCAAATCAGCCCAAAACAAAAGTTGTCAAGAAATCAGCCCACAAGAGAAAGACCACTGCTTCATCTGACCCGGCCATTGACTATGATGTGGGTAATCCGGAACTTGATTCTCTTGGCTTGCTTTTTACACGCCTTATTGATGATGATGCTTGTCGATGACGTGAAGCCAAAGAACGCAGGATTTGCCGAGGTAACCATTCTTTCTTCCGATTCAACAAATTTGCCTTCTCCAAAATTTCACGGCAAACCGGAAAGTTAACTTTTCTCACCCTCTTGCTTACTTGGATCCCAAACTTCTTATGAAGACACAAAGAACATGAAGCTCGCCGACAACCCGCACAGCGGATGTAGTTACCTCTGCGGTTTACCAAACAGCCCGGTTCGAAGCGCCGCACCGAGGTTTCCGACCCTTTTATTGCTTTAAATTCCAAAGGGTTTCTTCCACAACCTCTTAATCCGTCCGACTCCGATTATCGTTACTTCTCATTCATCATCCGCTAATCCTCAGCCACTCAGCTACCGCCATTGAAAATAGCCGCTGGGTAAGTCAATACGGCCATATGTTTTCTGATACCTTCTGTAATGGATATGCTTTTTTCCTGACTTTTGTCTTTTCAGAACCAAACCGAAACCTAGCAAGAAGGCCCGCTTGGACAAAACAATTGAAGAGGCTGCCGCTTCCGATCATGAACAAGCGCCGGATCTTGAAAACGTTGCCTCTGAAGATATTCCCAATGACCCTTCGGTTCAAGAGGAGGTTATTCCTGAGGAGAGGCCTGTCAACACTTCAATCTCTGCTGATCCACCTGCCAGCACTGTCCGGTTTGAAAAGCCTCGCAGTCCTACTGAAACAGCCGTGCCCACACAATCCGTCGAATCGAAAGATGATGACGTTGTGATTACTGGTATGGGCCGCTCTGAGCCGGGGAATCCGGCAACTTTAACCCGGCATACTATGAAAGAGGATTCTTCCACTTTTAATAAAGGAAAATGGGATGTGGAGCTGGAAACATATGCCGCTTTAAGCGCCCAAGACCTTCATTCTGGATATTTGAACCGGCTTTACAGTAGCCGTGACTATGAAGCTGGCTTGGTCAAATTAATGAGGGACAAGTTTGAGGTAACACTCCTTTCCTTATCACCAGCATATTATTCCTTGTAGCCCCCAAGGGCCGGTTTGCAATCTTGATCAAACCGGGACTTGACTATCTGCATGTTCCATTGTGGAATTTTCCCACATAACCACCAGGGCCGGTTTAACTGTCCATAATTAAACCGGTTCTTCAATAAAAACTGTCTGACCAAACATTGGTAGAATCAAACAGTCATTAGCCCCCAAGTGCCAAGTTGAATACTTGTATTGAGCTTGGGACTTTGCCATGTAATAGCAGTATAAAAATTGAAGGTACATTAGCCCCCAAGTGTCAAGCATATAACTGTGTTGTATGGTTGGGACTTTGACTTAAATTTCTAGCTGAACGTGCTGTCAATGTGCAGGCTGAAGTGAAAATCAAAGATGACCGGATTGCCGATTTACAAGCGGCTTTGAAAACCCAGCAGGCCGAAACATCGAAGGCCAAGAAAGAATTAACCAGCGCCTTGACCGCTGCTGAACAGGTGAAGGAAAGTATGAAGAAAGAACAGGCAGTCTGGGCCACTGAAAATGCCAATTTGATCAAACGGGCAGAAAATGCCGAAGCTGCCCTTAAACCGGTGGTGGATGATCTGACAGCCGTGAAGCGGCAAGTACATTCTATGACTGCAGCCATCTTCGGTAAGCTCCCTGGGAATAATTGTGATATGTTGTACCTGCTGCATCATTTGTCCGGTTTAAAACTATCCCTTTACCGTATGTAGGCACACGCGTTGGGCACTTGGGAAATGACGTGCGGAAGAAACTGAAGGCTGTCTGCACTTTAGTTGAGCAGTTATATACCGGAGCCCAGCGCGTTATCACCACAATGTCATATAACAATCCAGCGCCTTCCCTGATCCAAGATACTCTGAACCGGCTATCAATGCTTCCTTCCCAGATTGAAGAGGTGAAGAAATCGGCTGCACGAACCGGAGCCATCAACGCCTTGATCCGGGCCAAGGCATGGTACCAGATTTTGATCCCGTTGAAGCAGCTCAAGGCTATCCCAGCGTGAAAGAAGATGGCTCTGATTTCAGTGAAGAGGACTTACGGGCGATAAACCGTGCGGTGCGCCCGCTGGCTTGTCAATTGGCCGAAGAAGCCGACTTGGAGCATTACCAAGCACAATATAATGATCAAAACAAGCGAGTGTTCCGCCTTCACCTTTGAACCGAAAACTCGATCCCTCCAATCCGTGAAGCATACTTACGCACCCGACATTGAACCGTCTTCTTTGATTCACGAAGAGGCTGTTTTCCAAGCGCTTAATGGGAATCGATCGACCATCGTGGATTTCAGCCAATGGGTAGGGATGAAGATGCTGAAGCGGCGGAAGATGAAGAACAGTCTTGAACCGGTAGCTGGGTTAAACGTCTGTCGTGGGCGGTTTGCCCAAAGAACAATGATCTCATTTGAGCACTGTGTTGCCTTGTAATAGCCTTAATTAAAACTTTCTGCCTGGATATGCCTTCGTGCATAGGTGAAACTTTTGTTTGATTCATACTCCCTACAACCAGAAAAATTGAACCTCGGTGGCGGTGACACCGCCAGCCGGTTTATGGTATTCAATCTATATATATGTATCGAAAATCAACAAGTATGTGATACAAATACCTGTCGTATCTGGGCATGAAGCTGGCGTAGCCACACTTTGAAGCGGAGGTCTTAAAAACCATGACCGTCTGGGGAGATAATAACTCCCCTATAACCGTGCTGAATCAGCACAAGCCACCGTGTTATTCCAAGAGGATGAACCGGAAGAAGTTAAACTTGGCAGATAAAAACTCCGGTGCAATATCAAACCGTGTCCTGTCAGCTTGTAACTGATAGTTAAACCGGATAAAAATATTCGTCGGGTTGAAAAAACGCAAAAAAGAATCGAATACCAATTATGTAAAAAATATGGCAACAAAGGCAATAACTCTTTGCAAAAGTAAAGCTTCATGGAGCTGGTCAGATGGCATTACCATGGTCAGACGCAACCAAGCCCCTCAAAGGCGTAGCGATGGTGCTGGTCGGCCAGGTCCCCAAAAGACTCTTGGCGAGTACGCCGGCCAAGTGGCATGACATTGGTTCGGGTTCGACCAAGCCCCCAAATGACTCTGGCCCTATTGGCCGACCAAGAGGCGTGACCGGTTCAGACGTGACCGTGTCCCCAAATGATCTGGTGGCTTTCGCCTATCAAGAGGTGTTGCATTGGTTCGGACACGACCAAGCCCCCAAGTGATAAATATAACTGTCAAGGGGTAAACCGGAGGCTGCTTTAAAAACAGAAACACTCCATGTAACCACACATGAGAAGAAAGACAGAGACCCCGCTTTAGCTGAGGCTCGATTTTTATTATCTCAAGATAATATATACATTGTCATGCTATGTACATAAACCGAGCCGATGACTCAAGTGTAGTAAGGTCAAGATGAGCTATATTCCACGGCCTATTGGTCTCCTCCTCTCGATGTACGTGAGTCTTTACGCCTCGAATATCAATCGATAGTAGGATCCGCAGTGCAGATTCTTGTCGACCACAAAAGGTCCTTCCCAAGGCGGGATAACTTGTGCATATCTCGTTCGGTCTTGGATGAGACGAAGCACCAAATCTCCTTCCGAAGGTTCTGGTTTTAACCCGCGGCTGTGATAACGACGAAGATCTTGCTGGTAAATCGCCGAACGAGCGGCTGCCATATCACGCCTCATCCAATAGGTCCAAAGCGCCCTGTCGCGCCATCTCGCTGTCCGCTTCAACATAAGCCGCTACACGGGCGAATCGTGCGGATATCACGGGGAGAATCGCCTCCGCTCCATAGACCATGAAGAAAGGTGTATATCCAAAGGATCGGTTTGGCGAGTATTGATACTCCATAGCACCGATGGGAGCTCTTCAACCCAGCACCGGTGTTCTCTGTAATGGAACCAAGTCGGGTTTGATGCCTTGTAAGATTTCTTGATTAGCGCTCGCCTGCCCGCTTGATCGGGATGCGCCATCGACGACACGTCTGCCGGATGTGCTCGCGTTCACAAAACACTTTCATAGCCCCCTTGGATAGATTAGTGCCATTATCAGTAATTATACTGTGTGGAAAGCCAAACCGAAAAATCACCTTTTTGATGAACTACACCGCTGTTGCCGCATCACACTTGCTGACAGGTTCCGCTTCAACCCACTTGGTGAACTTGTCCACTGCCACCAACAGGTGGGTCTTCTTATCTTTGGATCGTTTAAAGGGTCCAACCATATCCAGCCCCCAGGTCGCAAACGGCCACGTTATTGGGATCATCCTCAATTCTTGAGCCGGTACATGAGCACGCCTTTGAAAATTTCTCGACATCCATCACACCGCTTAACCAAGTCCTCCGTGATCAAGATGGGCATCAACCAAGTAAAATCCATGACGGAATGCCTTCGCCACCAGGGACTTTGAACCGGCGTGATGTCCACAATCCCCTTCATGGATTTCCCTTAAAATTTCACCGCCTTCCCCAGGGGAAACATAGCGTTGAAACGCCCCTGACACACTGCAATGATGTAACTCACCATTAAGAATCGTCATAGATTTGGAGCGCCGGATTATCTGTCTGGCCAGAACCTCATCTTCTGGCAACTCCCCTCGAGTCATATACGCAAGGTAAGGGATCGTCCAATCCGGAATAGCATGCAATGCTGCCACTAACTGAGCTTCCGGATCAGGAATAGCCAAATCCGCTTCACCAGGGAGCTGGACCGACGGGTTGTGCAAGACGTCCAGAAAGACATTAGGCGGGACCGGTTTACGCTGAGAACCCAACCGGCTTAAAGCGTCTGCCGCTTCGTTCTTCCGGCGATCCACATGATCCACTTGATAGCCCTTGAAGCAACCTGCGATATTATCCACTTCTCGACGATATGCGGCCATGAGCGGGTCCTTAGAATCCCAAGTGCCAGATACTTGCTGAGCCACCGGTCCGAAGTCACCAAAGCACTTAACCCGCTTAAATTCATCTCCTTAGCCATCCGGAGACCATGGAGCAAGGCTTCAGACTCAGCTGCATTATTAGTACAAGGGAACATTAAACGGAGAACGAATAAAACTTATCACCTCGTGGGGAAGTTAAACGACTCCAGCCCCGAGCCTTCCAACCGCTTGGATCCGTCGAAATGAATAGTCCAAGATGTGTGATCCGGCTTCTCCTCGGGCGCCAGAATCTCCGCCCGGTCATTAATGAAATCAACAAGTGCTTGTGACTTCACTGCTGTGCGTGGTATATACTTTAGTCCATGCGGCCCAAGCTCGATGGCCCATTTTGCAATCCGGCCAGTCGCCTCTCGGTTCTGTATGATATCACCCAAAGGAGCTGAACTAACCACTGTGATAGGGTGCCCTTGGAAATATTGCTTCAATTTCCGACTGGCCATAAAAACACCATAGACTAGCTTCTGCCAATGCGGATATCTCTGCTTGGACTCAATAAGCACCTCACTGATATAATAAACCGGCCGTTGAACCGGATACTCCTTGCCTGCCTCCTTGCGCTCTACCACAATGGCCACACTTACCGCTCGAGCATTGGCTGCTACATATAACAACAGCGGTTCCTTGTCAACCGGAGCCGCAAGAACAGGCGGATTGGCCAATTGCCGCTTTAGATCCTCAAATGCTTCGTCGTTGGCGGACCTGCATTTAAATTATCTGCCTTCCTCAAAGATTCGGTATAAGGGAATGGCCTTCTCCGAGGCGGCCGATAAACCGCTCAACGCCGCGATCCTGCCCGCCAGACGCTGAACATCATTGATACACTTCGGTTTAGCCAAGGAAGTGATAGCTTTAATTTTCTCCGGATTAGCCTCAATTCTCTCGCTAGACACCAGAACCCCAATAACTTGCCACCGAACACCAAAAACACACTTGGCCGGATTAAGCATCATCTTATAAATGCATAAGTTGTCGAAGGTTTTCTTCAAATCTTCCACCAAAGTGTCTCCTTTTGTCTTGATTTCACCACAATATCATCTACATAAGCATGCACATTGCGGCCGATCTGCGATGCAAGCAATTTCAGACACACGCCGATAAGTAGCTCGGGCACTCTTGAGCCCAAAAGGCATAGATACATAGCGAAGGCTCCAAAGGGAGTTATAAATGCTGTCTTCTTCTGGTCCTTAACCGCCATTTTGATCTCGATGATATCCAGTATGCGCCCAAAAACTTAAACGCCACATCCCGCCGTGGCATCAATAATCTGATCAATGCGGGAGGGCAAAAGGATCTGCCGGACAAGCCTTGTTAAGATCTGTGTAGTCCACACACATACGCCAGTGCCATTTTTCTTAAGGACTAGCACCAATTAGCAAGCCACTCGATGAAACACCTCAATGATAAAGCCAGCCGTAAGCCTCGCTACTTTTCTCCAATGGCCTTGCGCCTTCTTCATTAAACCGGCGGAGGAACTGTTTCACCGGTTTATACTTAGGATCCACATTAAGTGTGTGCTCAGCGAGTTCCTCGGTACACGGCATGTCGATGGCTTCCATGCAAAGATATCCCGGTTCTCACGGATGAACTCGATGCGAGCGCGCTTCCTATTTGGGATCCAGTTAGCATCGACAAGAAACTGCTTGGACGAATCGCCGCACGAAGTCAACAAGCTTGGTCTCATTGCCGATTTAAACTTCAGATCCGATTCATGCTCAGAGTGGGTTTCTTCAAAGGGTCATATCCGCCGGGTCAACGTTGTCCTTATAGAATTTCAACTCCTCCGTGGCACAGACCGCCCGCATAAGCTGCATCACCTTCCTCACATTCCAAAGCAACTCGGCGGCTTCCATGCACCGTTATCGTTCCTTTGTAACCCCGCATTTTGAGCTGCAAGTAAATATAACAAGGTCGTGCCATGAACTTAGCATAAGCTGGCCGTCCAAACAAGGCATGATATGGACTCGGATTTTCACCACTTCAAAAGTTAGCTTTTCGCATCGAATCATGCTCATCTCCAAAAGCCACATCCGTGGCTATCTTACCAACAGGATAAGCAGATTTGCTCGTACTACACCATGGAACACCGTATTGACGGTCTCGAGATCCTTGTCTGTGAGACCCATGCGACGGAAAGTTTCATAGTATAATATATTGATATCGCTTCCTCCATCCATAAGCACCTTAGTAAACTTATAGCCCCCACCGAGGGTCGCACCACCAACGCTTAGTTGACCGGATTATCAACCCGGGGATGGTCCTCTCGCCCACACGATAGGCTGTTCGACCAGCGTAAATATCGCGGCAAGGCCGGTTCAACAGAATTTACTGCTCGTTTGTGAAGCTTCCGATCCCGCTTGTCCAAACTGGTTGTGAAAACATGATACTGCCCACTATTCAACTGCTTTGGTTGGCTCTGATAACCTGATTGCTGCTGCTGCTGCCGACCATTCTGGTTATCCTGGCTATGGTGATTGCCTTGACTAGGCCCTGAACCGGAAGCTCCATCCTGACCCGGCCCATGGAAACCGGATCCTGAACCGCCTCCTGACCCCTGGTCATACCGGAACGCATTGGAGTTTTTGAACTCCTGCATAATATAACAGTCTTTCCAGAGATGATTCGATGGGGACTCCTTCGTCCCGTGCTTGGGGCAAGGTTGATTCAACAAGTAATTCAAACGGCTTGTATTAGGATTTGGACCCGATTCGCCTTTGCCTCTGCGCGTGGGCCTCGGTCTGTGCATTAGTGTTGGCTACGAACCGGGTTGCCATCAGCCTTGCGCTTGCCACCGCTTCCATGACCCGCCGTTTGTACCGCTGCCCTTGAGTTGCCATTCTTCTTTCCCTTCCTCGCTTCATCATCATCGCCTTCAGATCCTTGGTACCGTCCGAATCGGCATACTTTACCAAAGCGCCATGAGGGTTCCCATATCATTGCGTAACCGCTTCACGCGCCCCAATTTTAACTTCAAAGGCTCAAACCGGCAGCTTGCCTTCTAACGTTAAGATCGCCGAGTCAGCGTTGATCCGGTCGAAGAGTGCAGAATCTCGACACACGGCGTACCAACGGGTTGTTGACTTCTTCTTCTGGACGCAAGCCGCCAGGTCTACTATGGACTTGGGCTGCTTACACGTATCGTTGAAGTTCTCGATAAACCGGCCCGTGAATCGCCCCATGAACTCGATAGAATTGGGCGGTAAGCTCTTCAACCAAGCACGGCTGTGCCCTCCAAAGATCATGGTGAAGTACTTTGCACATGCTGTCTCATCAACATCCAGCATTTCCATGGCCATCTCATAACTTTCAACCCACGCTTCAGGGGACAGATCTGCGGTGTAATTCGGCACCTTGCGCGGGCCCTTAAAATCCTTAGGCAGACGCACATTGCGTAAAGCGGGGATTAAACAGGGCACCCCTAAAGCGGATGCGACTCCTGGTCCGGCGAAGGTGGTAGGTCGAACCGGTGTGTGTTGATCCGCATCATCCTGTGCTGCTAACTCGGCCTCCCTGCATGCCCGGGCCCGATCCACTACATCCTGAGCATCACGAATACCACCCATCTGGTGATTGCCTCGGGCCGCTTCACGGTCCCGCGCGTTGCTTGATATGGCCGGCTCATCCATGCGCCCGCTGTAGCTCCGCTTGACGGGCGAGAGTGAATCCGATCACGGCTGTATGAATATGCCTCTGCTGTCATCAGCAGAGTCCGAGAAGCTCCTTAACCGGCGTGTCTCAACCGCTTGGGGAATCTCCTTCGATCGATCGCCTCCAATCGTGCAGCGGCTGCAACAAGGTTGTCCATGGGATTGGAATAATGACCAGGGGTGTTCTGATCGCGGAGGAACCACCATGTTCTGCTGCGGAGGCTCCATCAGGCGCGGTTGAACCGTCGCTCCCGCTTCCTGGTGCCTCAATCCGGTTTACCTCCCCGTGATGGGGCGGGTTATCGGGTCCGCCCCGGTCCGAAAGAGATTTCTAGGATCAAATCGATGGCAGCGCGATCTATACTTCCGCTTCAACACCTCCGCGATGCACTCGTCAAGCATGAGTTTGTAAGCTTGTGCGTCTAAAGCGGCCCGCTCGCGCCATACGCTCCTTCTCGACGCTAGATCCGCTTTGGCTTGCGTGATCTTCTCTTTCACCTTTGCGATTTCTACATTATGAGCCTCCTGATCCGCTGGGTTGTCCTCCGCCATAAGAGCTGCTAGTGCATCAAACAGATCTGACAGAACTTGAACCGGCGGGCGACCGGCCTTGCCCTGCCGCCGCCGCTGAACCGGAAAGCATCGCTGCTGCGGTTGAAGAGTGGTTCGCTGCTGCGCATCGCCATGAATACTCCAACCCGGTTTAAGCGGCTTGGGGGTCCGGAATATCGTCACCGTCGGAACATCCTCGATCATGTCGCCTGCAGGTGGTACAATGACTCGGTCTCTCGTTGAAGATTCATCGCTGGAATAGACGACGGTCTCACTACCGTGTTCACGAACGGCGCCATACTCTCCTCCATGGGTGACTCCAACGAAGACATGCTTCACGGCCGGTTTAGCCTGGGTAGGTCACGCACGCTGAGCCGTCTCGATGAGGTCGGTGCAGATGTCCCGGCCAGCCCAGCTCCCCGATCTTGCCGATGAAAACATGTATGCCGCCAAGGGGACCCGTATCCATACTCGACCGATCGGCCTCGGGACCCCATCCGGCGTCGCCGATGTAGATCCGCCGCGACGACTCTTGGTCATCCGCCCACGACGTAGCCTTCGAGTCCTTTGAGCTTGCCCTCCAAGATCGCCAAACCATCGTGCGATAGCCCCACGGTGGGCGCCAACCGTCGTGGATTTGTCACGCGGATGTCCTAGCTAAAGGACTTAGTCGTGGAGCCATCGCTACGGGTTTACTTGTAGGGGTTAAAGTGACACAAAGACAAGGGTTTTATACTAGTTCGCCCCTTCGATGAAGGTGAAAGCCACGCCTAGTTGTGATGGAATTGATGTAGTCTCGATGGCTGGGAGCAAACAAGCTTCGCTTAGGCTCGAGTTGTGGTTGTTCGTTTGAACTGTCGCCGGTCGCCCCTTATATACACAGTGACGCCTGTCGGTTCAGAGTCCCAACCGTTCATACTCGTATCTCGGTTGGTATCTCTCTTCCTAACTTACAGTACAAGTTATACATCAGGCCGGTTTACAGCTACCAGCTCTAAACCGACTATAGGCCTTGGGCCTTTCTATGCTTATACCACTAATCGAGTTAATCCGGCCCAAACTGGCCGGTTTACACCTAGGGGTAATATCCCCAACATACACCAAGTCTGCGGCTTATCCCTGAAGGGGGACACGCTAATTTAGTCCAAATCCCTTGCTTATCAAGACTATTTGTATCGGCCGCTTTTATTAGCAGAACTTCTATCATAAATAACGCAGCACTTACTTTTTTGCAAGTTTATTACCTTTTCACGGCAATCGCGTTATCTTTTACAAATGTTCACCATGTGACATATTGCACCCGTACACTTTGGTACGGTCGAATACACCAGGGCTTCTTTCTCTATATTACGGTGTGATTAAGTCCAACACTTTCACAAAGTGCGGCACCTCAACTTATAGCATTATATGAATCAGCTCGAATCATGTCTTGGGTCAATAGTTGGGTTTGCCCGGCTCCTATGTTTTGGTGCCTTACGCCCGCCTCCGCCGGCTAAGGTAGCACTAGGAGAACCATCTGCGATTGCGCCCGGTTCGGCCGGGTTAACGCCTCGGAGAAAGCTAAACTGACCGGCATGATAAGGCGAGAGACCGGTCGCTGTTCGAGAGGTCTTTTCGGTCCCTAAAGACTCATGCCGCCGAGCGAAGTTCGGATTATGTCCGACGAAAGGCGTGGATAGCGCCCGATTCGGTCTTCCGATGCGAGGGCTTCACCAAATTTAAAATTATAGAATTCTATGGCTAAGTGAGAGTGTTCAAGCACTATAAGTCCGTCGCTGGTTCGCCGTGTTGAGTGCCTCCTAGATGGACCCAAAGATGGGAACAAGAGTGCTCAAGTTTATCACCGAACACCCCAAAGACTCGTGGCTCGGGGCTGAAGCCAACGACTTGCCATCTCTCGATTTAACAAACGGCCGCATGAAGGTAATATTTTAAATTAAACAAAGCGTTGCTCATAGCGCATATAAACTTAGTTTTGGCGCACGTGATAAACATACAGCGAGTTCACTCAAGGATTACATTAAGGGACACTCATCCGCGATATCGCTGGCTCCTTCAGACTACTTTATAATATCGCTCTGGGCGTCACGGTGCTCCTTGCCCGGCGGCGGCGGATCCGTGAGAAGCCCGCATCCAGCTTGCCCCATTGCACCTTTATGTGGGCAAGGGCTCGACGAGCGCCTTCAACGCAGGCGAGCGCTTGATCACATCCAGCCTAGGGCATGCATCCACTAGCCGCCAAGACTAGGCCAAAGTAGCTGCCGTGCATGGCTCGACCAGGCCACAACCGGACTATGAGGCTCCTCATAGCCTCTTCACTACCTTGTGGAGTTCGACCAGCTGCTTCATTTGGTCGCTTGGGGGCACTGGATGGCCGGCCTCAACGTCTCGAGACCAGAAGACCTTCTCCGTTGAGCTCCCTCCTCGCCACGATAGAATGCAGCGGCATCGACGACCACGCGGCAGATCTGCAAATGCCCCCGAGAGCTCCGAATTCGGTAAGTATCCGTAATTTACATTAACATGCTTGCTCGCATGAAAACGCGCCTTACCGCTGCTATCTTCCTCATGTCCTCTACCTCCTCACGGGCCCTCCGGGCCTCGGCCTTAGCGGATTGGCACTTTCGAGAGCCGAGGCAAGCTCGGACTCTCGAGTCTTGAGTCATGCTCCAAACTCTCATGCTTTTTCATGAGAGCCACGAGCTCTTGCCAACCTCCTCCACCAGCGCCGCTTGCTTTTCTCGCTCAGTTGCCTGCGGGTCAGATTATGCGTCGCCACGGCACAGCATCTCTCGTGGCTGCCACCTCATTCGTGACCCCTGCATTGCACATTTTATCCTTGTTAATTTTGTTTGCAACCAAAACCCTTTTCTGTAAGGTACATATTTAAAGTGGTGTTCTTCACCTTCTTTTTCCTTGAGCTGCCTCTTGGCATGGCCGAGCTCTTGCTCCGACCGCTCAAGGTCCTTCTTCAGCGCCTCGACCTCCGCTCATCGAGTCGGGAAAGTCATCACCGGCCGGACTAAAGAAATAGTGCGGCGTTAGAAGGACACTGTGTGACATACTATAATGCGGCATATGAATGATCCGGCAACTTACGATCTTGCCGGACGCTGAGCCCTTGGAGGCCACTCCTCCTCGCCAACGCTGATGTTGGCGAAACTGTCCGGGGGGTGGTTCTCCCCCTCTTGGACCCTTCGGCCGCCCCGATTGGGGAAGCCTTCCTCTTCTTCTCCCCCTCCTCTGGGAGAGAGTACTCCTCCTCCTCTTCCTCGTCTTCGGGAGGAATCCTCGCCGTCGTCGGGACGCAATGATTACGGAACTCTTTCGAGTCCCCGTGGCCACCTTCTTGGCCTTCTTCTCCGCACCACGTGACGGTGTCGGAACCAGCAGCCTTGCTAATTGGGCGTTCATGGTTCTTCCGCATGGAGCCGGACTGATAATCAGTTCGTCCTTCTCCATCCATTCTGTCAAAGGAAAGAGGCAGATTAAAAACCTCGCTAGAGTCAATCGGTTATCGCAAGTGTCCCGTAATGGGGTCGAATCACTTACTCCGTCGACGGAGACCGCAGGTGAAAGCCGCGGTCCTCGGTCGCGGATGCGGACGATCAAGTGTTTTGAATAGCACCCTCCGTGCACCTTCATATGTTGTATCAAGAGCCCGCCAGCGCTTGGTGCTGTTCCGGATTAAACTCCCACGAGTAAAAGCCCTTTCTTGGCATGGGAGAATCCGCGGGAGGAGCATGACTGGACTACGCCGACGAGCCGGAGCCCATTGCTCACCAGCTTTTTGATGCAGGTTCAAGTCCGTCACTCCATCGGGTTACCCCACCGCAAGCCCTTCTCTTTCCGGGAGGTGAGCTGCGGGGATTCCAGATCTGAATCGGGGCCGCCGCCCATGTCGGCTCGCTGCTCGGTGATATAGAACCACCCCGATTGCCACCCCTTGACGGAGTCCACGAAGGTCCCTTCTAGTTAAGGGACGTTGGGCGGCTTGCCCAACATAGCGCCCCGCATTCGCTTATGCCCCTTCACGATCTTCGCTTGACATTGAAGGTCTTGAGCCACAGCGAAGTGGGGCGGATGCACGAAAAGCCTCGCACACGCATTTATAAACGCCAAGATGTTGAGGATGAAGTTCGGCGCTAGATCGTGGAAATCCAGGCCGTAGTAAAACATGAGCCCCCAGACGAATGGATGGAGCGGAAAGCCCAGTCCGCGGAGGAAGTGGGAAGGAAAACGACCTCTCGTGAGGCCCCGGGTAGAACGAGCTGCCCATGATCGGCCGCCGATCGCGCAATGTTTCCGGAGAGGTATCCGCGTCAGAAGCTTTGGTGATGTCCTCCTCCTTGGCGGTGGAGGTCATCCACTTGCCCCCTCCGCATATGTTCGGAGAAGGGTCGAGGTGGAATGCGCGAGCTTGAGCGTTGGAGCTTGGGTTCGCAGGGACGGATGAGCAAAGGAGGAAGAAGGCATAGGTGAGAAGGTAAATCCTTATCCCTTATATATGGGCGGACAAAACTAAGCGTCCCTCACCGGCCTGGTAAAACTCGCTTATCCCCCAAGCGCCACCATCAATGGCGCGGTTGGGTTACCCACGCACGTATTGATGAGAATCCCGAAAGAGGGGAACACGATCTCGCCTCGACAGACGTGTTAAGGAGCCGCGCTAAACGTCTTTGAGGTGGAATAGTAAAAACAATTAAAACGAAGGCTTGGCTGCGGTGTGATGTCATGCCGCATAATCGCCGGCAGATTGGATCGGTGTATGTATTTTATTCTCTACGTTGGAGTGTGGAAATTATTTTGCGAGCGGACACTATCCTCGGTGTTCATTATCTTCTCCGATTATTCAAGGGAGGAACCCGCCTTGCAATGCCGAACATTATGCACGCGGACTTATCGTCATTGAAGACTGGTTCGAGGGCTCTTGAGGAGTCTCGACTAGGGGTGTCCGGATAGCCGGACTATCAATATCCGCCGGACTCCCGGACTACGAAGATAAAGATTGAAGACTCGGCTCGTGTCCCAAGGAACTTTACTTGGCGTGGAAGGCAAGCTTGGCAATACGGATATGTAGATCTCCTACCATTGTAACCGACTCTGTGTAACCCTAGCCTCTCCGTGTCTATATAAACCGGAGGGTCAGAGTCCGTAGGACACAACATTACATCTCAACAATCATACCATAGGCTAGCTTCTAGGGTTTAGCCTCATTGATCTCGTGGTAGATCTACTCTTGTACTACCCATATCATCAATATTAATCAAGCAGGACGTAGGGTATTACCTCCATCGAGAGGGCCTGAACCTGGGTAAAAACATTGTGTCCCTCGTCTCCTGTTACCATCCGCCTAGACGCACAGTTCGGGACCCCTACCCGAGATCCGCCGGTTTTGACACCGACATCCGCCCCGCGAGGCTTGGCCCCTCACGAGGGTCTTGAGCTTGAGCTGATGAAGCTAGGCTACACTGGGCCCCCACTTGAGCCACGCCGCGGGCCGCAGGTAGGCAAGTCTGGGGACCCCCGTTCCCAGAACGCCGACAGTAGCCCCCGGGCCCAAGGCGCGCCCGGACTTGACTTAGCAGAGAAGCGAAGGGGCAAGTGTGAAGCACCACGGGCCCCAATAGCCTGTGGCCTTGGGTGTCACGTGGCGGTTGATTGGACGTGGGTGTCTCCGCTTCCCCATGATGCCTCATTACACGCCCGGCTAGGCGGACCCGTGGTTGCACACAGCCATTCCCCTTTCGCCGTCCGCGTGCTTCCTATCCCTCCTTCTTCCTCAGGCTCCAACCTCCGCCTCCAATCCAACTCTAACTCTCCCCCTTCCCATTGCCATGGCGCCAACGAAAAAGGAAAGGGGGAAGAAGCCCGCGCCTTCGTCCCGCTCGCCTCCGGCAGCGGCCCTTGCCGTTGATCGGTCTATCATACTCAACCCCGAGGCCTTGGGCAAGGTCCGTTCTGCTCTTGCCACCATCTTCAACGAGTGCGGCAGGCCCACGGTCTAGCCTGCGTCCCATGCCTCCTTTGATAGGGTCGTCACGGAGGTCCGGTTCTTCGTCGATGCCCTGTGGGCGGGTCTGGTTCCCCCCTTTTCCGCTTTGTTCAATGCGGTGCTCTCCCATTATCAGATCCACATGATGCACCTCGGGCCTGAGTCCATTACCCTCCTGGCTGTCCTCGCTTTTGTTTGCGAGGCAATGGTGGGCATTCCTCCTAACGTTGCCCTGCTGCGCCACTTCTTCTCTTTGTGCCTGAGCGACCCCACTCAATGCTCGGGGTGTGTGAGCTTCCTCACCGTGCCAGAGACGGCTGCTTCGGGGATCGATTTCGGCCTTCCTCCTCCTGAGGCTAGGTTCAGAGAGCGGTGGTTGTACGTGGATGTCGGAGTGCCCAGCCCCCGCTCTCGCACCCGACCTTGCCCGCAGTTCCCAACTCAGGCTGGGATCACGAGACGCTCGCGAGCCCCCGGCTCGCCTTCGTCTGGCGCCGCTTCTAGAGTTTGAGGGCGCTCGATGTGACGGCGCCCAAGGTAGTGAAGGAGTTCCTCCAACATCGCATTGCTCCTCTCCAACGCCACTTCCGTCGAATGTGGGCCTTTGTGGGGCACAAAGACCGCATGTGGCTCCAGGAAGAGGATCTGGCGCCCGAAGCGCTGAGGACGGTGCTTAGGGTCCTGACTGGCGATCCGTCCCCAGGCAGCCTTCGACATGATGCTGCCCTCTTGTATCTTTGCTCGGGCAAGGCCGATTTTGTGAGGGAGATGCCCAGCTTTGACGAGTGGGGGCCGCGTCCGGCCGGCCTCACAGGACCCCGCGAGAACCCAGTTGCTGCGGATGCCCTTCCAGTTCATCCACGGCGGTCCTTCCTCAGGCGATGGAGCGGGGAGGCGAGAATCGGCGGGAGGTGAGGGGGCTGATGTCGAGGTGCTAACGCCGCATGGAGCCCCGAAGGCGGCATCCCCCGAAGCCCGTCCTGGAGCAGTGGCAGGCGTGGAGTCGCGGCCTACGGCTCCTGAGGTCGAGGGCTTCCGAGGCCCCGGTCGTCCCTCGTGAGGCGACGCCCGGCGGCGTCCCCCAGGCCGGTTCCCTCGGCGCTGATCACCTTGATTCCTCTTCCATGCCACAGGCAGACCCTTGCGCCAAGTGCTTAGGTCGGTTCCGCGTAGACTTTGAGGCCCTCCGCAAGAGGAAGGAGGCCTTGGGTGGCGACGATCGCCCTTGCCGCCTGTTGAAGTGCAGGAAATACTTTGCCATGGACGAGTAAGCCCTCTTATCTCTCTGCTCCTTCACCTCACTGGCCCTGCAGCTGATCGCGGCCTTTCAGGGCCCTTCCTGCCGAATTCATGGAGACGGCCAAGGAGCCATCCCCCCAGGCTTTGTCTTCACCGCAGACCCTAGGCGCACCGAGCTCGAGCGGCACCCCTGCCACTGGGCCGGTCGAAGGAGTGGTCCGTCCCGCTGGGCACCTCGAGCCTGTGTGCCTATTGTCCTCCCTTCACGTGCTCTCCTGGGGCGCAGCTAGCTAGCCCCGTGCTCCTTCCCTGATCGTGGATGGCGACTGGCTAAAGTCAGTCTTGAGCTCCTCTTCTAGGGACGGACCGGCGCCAGGCCGGGCTCCTGGCGAGGTCCGTCCGGCGATCGTTGGGGCACCAGCCCCCAGCCCCGCGCCGGGAGGGGGCATGCTGCCTCAGGGCCCTCCGCATACACCAGTGGTAGAGGGTGACGCGGAAGACGTGCTCAGGCACGCTCGGGAGCATCGTGCCCTTCGTCAAGAGTTCCTCCAGGGGGCTGCGGATGCGGTGAGCCAGATCAGGGCGGAGCTTACTGGCGAGATGCGCGCCTTGAGGCTGAAGGCTTGCGCCTCACTGAGGAGAGGTGCAAGCTGAAGGTAGCCGTCGCCCTTGCGTGTCACCAGCGTGACCTTGACAATGCGAAGGCTGAAGCGTCGGTGGTGGCCTCGCGGGAGGCCTGCCCCCAAGCCATCGAGGAGGCCCGGGAAGCAGACCGGCGGCGCAAGGATGCGGAGGAGCGCGCATGGGAGCTCCAACCTGGAGCAACTCTCTGGAGCAGCAAGTGGAACTGCGCCAGGCTGCCCTTGTGTCGCTGAAGGGGGCTTCCTTCGACCAGGTGGAGCTCCTAAAGCGCGAGGAGGCGCTGACGCTGGAGGCCGCCGAGCGCAACCTTGACCTTGAGCAGTTGGAGACGAGGGAGCACCTGGTGACTCAGGCGGAGGATGACGTCGCCGCGCGTGAAGCCCGAGTCCAAGAAGAGGTCGACCGCCGCGTGGCGGAAGCTCGCTTGGATCTCGAGCGCGAATATGAAGTGAGGTTGGAGTTGATCAGGGCCGAAGCTGAGGGTAGGACCGCGGCCCTCAGGACCAAACTGGCTGAAGTGACGCGGGGTGTGGACTCCTCCGCAGCCGCCCTTGGCGCAGCGTAGGCGGAGCTGGCCTCTTCCCGCGCCGAGCTGCTTCTCCTCCAACAGAGGGTTGATGGTGCCGAGGCCATCGCATGGTGGAATGAGGACGAGATCCATCAGCGGCGGATTCTGGAGCACGAGCATGCCCCCATGCTCCGAACGCTCAGGGAAAGGGCTAACACAGCCTTGGGCAACATTTGCGAGGCTGCCGCCGAGAAGCCGCATGAGACCAACTATGCCGGCAACCTCTAGTTTTTCACTGACGTGGTGATGCTTCTGGAGAACCGCTCTGAGAGGTCTCGTTGGCTTGTCGAGGAGAGGAGCCGAGCCTTGCTCGGGCGTGCCTTCTCCTATGTCTTCAGCTATCTACAGGACAGGGACCCCCACTTCGATTTTGGTGCCGCCATCGCACCTGTGCCCATAGCCATCCGGGGCGACCTAGCGCAATGGGTGGAGGACAACGTGGACGCCCTCGTTAGGGCTTTCGTATCTGATGATGACGGCGTGATTGTGGCCGCCGATGAAGGTGGCGTTGTGGACGAGCCTGGCGCTAACGGAGGTGTTGGCGGTGGTGGTGATGATGTCAGTGACGCCAGCGATGCCTCTGGAGGCGCACCATAAGACGCGGTGAGTGATATGTCCGATTGATCGTATGTCACCGCTCTTTACCCTACATGAAGAAGGTTCGGGCTCGGCCCTGAAGATTGTAAGAGCATTTTGGGAGGGGAAGCCCCTCATGTAAAGGTTTGCGATCAGTACCCTGGTAAGCATAACGCTGCGTGTGAGCTTAGCTACTGGCCCGGTGATGGGTCAGCTGACTTGTTTACCTTTTGACCCCGACGAGTCCTGAGCCGGCCTGTGGGGGCCACTGCGCCTCAAGTGTCTTCTAGTTGAACCCATTGATCCTGCGATGAGAACCTCCGGAGAGGGTGCGGCGAGTGTGGTCTGGATTGTAGACGTGCTTGGCCCGGCCCGACTCGCGAGGGGCTCGCGAGGAGGGGCAGCTGACGCTAACTTTGGACGCAAAGCCGAAACCAGAACATGAGAGATTGCTCGAACAAGACTAAACACCCCTTCCCCAAACACATGCAAGTCTCAAGCTCAAATCCAACTTAAATTCAAATCGAAGAACCTTGTCAACAGCGGAAAAGGCAAAAAGCAAAAAGCCACGTCTGGCACCTAGTCTAGTCTTCGTCGTCTTCTCACCAGCGCGGAGCTAAGTGCTGCCACTAGGCGTGGGCGGGAGCCCCCGAGGCCCGAGGGCGGCTCTCTGGAGACTCAGGGGCGTGTACATCCCCACTCATTATTATGTGAGAGTGTCACGGGCGGCGAGCTTCATAGGCACTGGGCCTTCTTCACAGGTACCGGCCTTGCTTCATATCGCCAGACGAGGGCCCCGCCTTGCGCCACACTCTACCGCCATTGACGGTGACCGGAGACCAAGGACGACGCTTAACGGGTAGAGCGATGCCAGCCGTTCCCTGACGACCACGGGTCCTCTGCCGGGGGCAGGCCCTAGGGCACCTCCCCGGCACAGGGCCTACCTCCTGAGAACGCCTTGCTCCGAGCACCACGGGGGCGAACCCGGATCTTGGCCCCTCTCCTGCAGCCCCCAGCGCCCTCCTCCTGAGGGGTAGGAGGCTGCCGCATTGGGGAAGCCATCTGCTGCGGCGACCTGTACCTCCTGCGACCCATGGTTAGCATAAGCTTGCTCTTGAGGAATTAGTGGTACCCTATAGTTGCTGCCACCGGCGCGGTTGTCGAGGCTCTCTTGGGGTTCCTGAAAGAGCTCAGCTTCTGGCGCCTCCTCGCCCTAGCCTGGCCCGAGTAACGAGCCATGCTCTTCTTCCAGTGCGCACTCTTGATTCACCATATAGGGCACATAAGCCTCTGGGCCACTGCCCCGTGGGTCTCGCCGTAGTGCCCCATATGCCACGCAGTCCGGCCTAGAGCGTTGTCTTGGGGGTGGTGGCATGGTGGTCCGCCGAGGCCGAAGGTCGCGGCGTGCACTCCTTTGCCGGCCGAAGATAAGGCCGGCGCGACTTGTCGCCTGGTGCTGTCGGCCGGGTTGGCGTTGAGTAGGCCCTGGAGCTTGCTTGGAGTTGCGTGGGCGCGTATGGGGCCGCCATACGGCCCGCTCTGGATCTGGGGTGGCAACTGGACGCAGAAAGGAGGTGCTCCCGAGGCGGCGGCATCCAGGAGCTCGGCCACTCGCTCTAACAAGACGTCGCGGCCGCCCTCTAGCAGCCGGCACCTTAGCAGCTCTCGGGCCACCGTGAGCGCGGTTGATACGTCTCCAACGTATCTAAAATTTATGAAGTATTCATGATATTATATTATCCATCTAGGATGTTTTATATGCATTAATATGTCATTTTATATGATTTTTGGGACTAACTTATTAACCTAGAGCCCAGTGCCAGTTTCTGTTTTCTCCTTGTTTTAGTATTTTACAGAAAAGGGATACCAAACGGAGTCCAATTGACGTGTCAATTTTTGAGGATTTTTTCTGGACCAAAAGAAGACCACGAAGCATTGGAGTTGGGCCAGAGGAGTCCCGGGCTGCCCACGAGACAGCCCCCCCCCCCCCCGGGGGGTGCCTTCCTATCTCGTGGACAGCCCGGAGGCCCCCTTTACGTGAAACCAACGCCAAAATTTCCTATAAATACTAAAACCTTCGGGAATTAACCTAAATCGGAAGTTCCGCCGCCGCAAGCCTCTGTAGCCACGAGAAATCAATCTAGGCCCTCTCCGGCACCCTGCCGGAGGGGGCCATCATCACTGGAGGCCATGGAGGAGGATCTCAGAGGGGCCATCATCGCCATGAAGGCCAAGGACCAGAGGAGGAAAGCCATGGAGGAGGAAGCACAAGGGGGAGAACCTCTCCTCCTCTCTCTTGGTGGCACAAGACTGCCATCGGGAGGGGAATCATCGCCGCGGTGATCGTCTTCATCAACATCACCATCATCATCACCATCCTCATCTCTTCTACGCGGTCCACTCTCCCGCACCCCGCTATAATCCCTACTTGAACATGGTGCTTTATGCTACATATTATGATCCAATGATGTGTTGCCATCTTATGATGTTTTGAGTAGATATCTTTTGTCTTTGAGTTGATTGATGATCTAGATTGGTACGAGTTGTATGTTATCTTGGTGCTGTC
Organism: Aegilops speltoides; assembly: GCA_021437245.1. NCBI lineage: Eukaryota > Viridiplantae > Streptophyta > Magnoliopsida > Poales > Poaceae > Aegilops > Aegilops speltoides. The sequence goes on from CM038144.1 coordinate 412,946,496, forward strand.
CTATGGTGCCCTCCGTGTCGCGCAAGCGTGAGGGATTCCCGCTATAGGGTGTTGCAATACGTTCATGATTCGCTTATAGTGGGTTGCTAGAGTGACAGAAGCTTAAACCCGAGTAAGGGGGTTGTTGCGTATGGGATAAAAGGGGACTTGATGCTTTAATGCTATGGTTGAGTTTTACCTTAGTGAATTTCTAGTTTTTGTGGATGCTTGCTAGAGTTCCAATCAAAAGAGCATACGATCCATGTAGGAAAAGTATGTTAGTTTATGCCTCTCCCTCATATGAAATTGCAATGACGACTATCGATCTTGTTAACAATTGCTTAGGACAATTCCGCACACTGATCCACCATTATTCCACACTCGCTATTTATATTATTTAGTAATATGTTCTAACTTTATGATAACAGCACCTACTTTTATATTCTAGCTCTCCGATATCATGCAAAGTTATCCTCTTTATACCCACAACACAATTTTATTTCTTGTTTCTAGTTGGAAGCGAACGTTCGGTGCACGTAGAGTCGTATCAGTGGTAGATAGGGCTTGAGAGAATATTGATCTTATCTTTAGCTCCTTGTGGGTTCGACACTCCATAATTATCACTTCCACCTTTGGGAATTGCTACGATGATTCCCTACACTTGGGGATTATCAAGCTCTTTTCTGGCGCCGTTGCCGGGGAGCAATAGCGTGGGGTTGATATTCTCGTGTGTGCTTGTTTGCTTTATCTACTTAGTAGATTTGTTTTTCCTTTTTGTTTCTGTTTAGTTGTGGGTGAAACATAAATTTTTTTTAAAAAAAGAATGAAAATACAAAAATATTTACTTGCCTCTCATGCCTAAAAAAGTTTTTCGAAAAGAGAAGTGATTGGAAGATTATGCATTGAAGAAGTGAGGGTCGACCTTGAGCACTTGTGTTCATGCTCACGGAAACAATGTAGAATTTTTCATGGAAGTTTCTCTGTAAATAATTATCCCCTTGTATATATCCATTGTATTATAAAAATAATGTGCCAAGCTTTGGTTGTAGGATGATTAGATTGCTTGTTTACTATGTGCAGAACAAAAACAGAAACTTTGGCTGTAGTGCATGAATTTAAATTTTTTACTGGAAAGTCAAATGGGTCTGAAACTTTTTGCACATTACTTATGTACAAATTGTTCAAATTTTCAAATTTATTTCATAATTTTTGGAGTTACAGAAGTTTACTAAACTTCCAGATTACTACAGACTGTCCTGTTCTTGACAGATTCTGTTTTTCGTGTGTTGTTTGCTTATTTTGATGCATCTATGGCTAGTATGTGGAGGTATGAACCATAGAGAAGTTGGAATACAGTAGGTTTAACACCAATATGAGCAAAGAATGAGTTAATTACAGTATCTTAAAGTGGTAGTTTGCTTTATTACACTAACGGATCTCACAAATTTTTTGTTTATGTTTTTGTGAATGAAGTGTTTGAAGAACGAGGAGTTACCGATGTGAAAAGAATAAAGAGAGACAAGAGTTCAATCTTGGGGATACCCAAGGCACCCCAAGTAAGTATTTCAAAGGATACTCAAGCATCTAAGCTTGGGGATGTCCCGGTTGGCATCCCATCTTTCTTCTTCAACAAATATCGGTATACCTCTGTTTTTGTTTTGTTCACCTTGTTTGTGCCCTTTGTGTTTTTGTTTTTCTTTAAGAATCATGATAGTATGAGATAGCTCTTCATTGATTTATAGAATAATTCATGTGCTTCACTTATATCTTTTAAGTATGATCTTATAGAATTGCTCTTTGTGCTTCACTTAAATCATTTGAGTATGGTTCTATAGAATGCTTCGTGCGCTTCACTTATATATTTTGAGCTTGGACATTGGTTAGTCTATATTAATTGTAGAATGCTCCATGATCTTCACTTGTATCTTTTGGAGTATGAATAATACCATTTTAATTTAAACTGGGTTTGGAAGAGTGTCAACTTTAGGAATTAGCAACCCCACTATCTTGGAGGATGTTGAATCTTCGTACGATATTTATGAAAGTGGATTTGGAAGAGTGTCAACTTTAGTTAGTATTCCACTATTTCGGAAGAGGTTCCAATTGAGTATGAGAACAAAGTTGCTATTCATGATTCTACTGAAAATTATTATGAGGGAGGAATATGTGCTTGTAGGAGTTGCAATAATATCAAGTTTCCTCTCTATGTGCTTAAAGTTTTGAAGTTATACTTGTTTTGCCTTCCTATGCTAGTTGACTTTTGTTCCAATAATTTGTGTACTCACAAAATCCCTATGCATAGGAAGTAGGTTAGATTTAAATGTGCTAGTCATATTCTTCATGATGCTCTCTTTGTGTTTCAAATCTTTTCTTTTATGCGAGCATCATTGAAATCATCATGCCTAGCTAAAAGGCACTAAAGAAAAGCGCTTGTTGGGAGACAACCCAATATTTACCCTTACTGTTTTTGTGTATATACATGATTAAGCTACTGTATTAATCATGTTTTATAGCTTTTGTTTCAATAAAGTGCCAAGTAAGACCTTTGGGAAGACTTGGGTGAGAGTTAATGTGATCTTGCTGTAAAAAACAGAAACTTTGCGCTCACGAGATTAGCTGTCATTTTTTACAGAAGAGTGCTTTTGAGTTGATTATTTTTTAAGAAGATTAATAGACAAATTCCTCACTTCCACCAATTTATTTCATAATTTTTGGAGTAACAGAAGTATGGTTATTGTTCAGATCATTACACTGTTCTGTATCTGACAGATTCTGTTTTCATTGCATAGTTTGCTTGTTTTCTAGTTTCTATGGCTTATATTTCTCAATATAAATTGTAGAAATGATATTTTACAGTAGGAATTATGTGAAAACAATTATGAACCTTGTCTTTTACAGTACCAAAGTGCATGATTTACTCTTTATCATACTAACCTATCTCACGAAGTTCCATTAAGTTTTGTGTGATTGAAGTTTTCAAGTTTTGGGTGAGATATTGATACGAGGAGAATAAGGATTGGAAAGACCTTAAGCTTGGGGATGCCCAAGGCACCCCAAGGTAACATTCAAGGAAGACTCAAGTGCCTAAGCTTGGGGATGCCCCGGAAGGCATCCCCTCTTTCGTCTTCAAAACTATCGGTACATCTTACTCGGAGCTATATTTTTATTCGTCACATGATATGTGTTTTACTTGGAGCGTCATTTTATTTTGTTAGTATTAGCTTTCTGTTATTTATAATAGTGTTTTGCATCTTTAGTTTCAATAAAAATGTCAAGGATAGCCTTTACCATGCTTATTTTGCTAGTATACATGTTGCTGTTTGAAAACAGAAAGTTTACCGCTGTTGCAAAAATTCCCTAGAAAAGTCAGAGCATGATATAATGTTGAAACTTTTTGCATAATGAGATCTGATAAATTTACTACAGTGGGAATTTTCTCTCATAATTTTTGGAGTTAGGTAAGTATTGCTACTCTTGCATTCTTTACAGGCTGTACTGTTTTGACAGATTGCTGTTATGTTTGCACTGTTTGCTTGTTTAATGATTCTATTTGAAGATAGTGGTATTAAATATGCAGAGACATTTAGTATGCAATGTTGAATAATAATTCTAGTGATTTGTTACAGTAGAAAATGATAAGGTTTTGCATTGGTTTATACTAACCTATCTCACGAGTTCTTGTTAAGTTTGTTGTGGATGAAACTTTTGATAAAAAGAGAAACCGTGATATGAGATGAATTAAGGAGACACAAAAGTTCAAGCTTGGGGATGCCCATGGCACCCCAAGATAAATATTTCAAGAAGTCTCAAGCATCTAAGCTTGGGGATGCCCCGTTAGGCATCCCACCTTTCTTCTTCAACAACTATCGGTTAGTATCGGTTGAGCCTAAGTTTTGCTTCTTCACTTGAGTTGTGCTATCCTTGCAATGTCATTTTATTTTGTTTTACTTGCTGTTTGAATAAAATCATTGGATCTGAAATTTTGAATAGAAAAAGGAACCCTCCCATGGCTAGTTAGTTATTTGACTACTCAGTGTCCTTCACTCATATCTTTTGGAGTAGTTTGTCATTTACTCTTGTGCTTCATGTATATCCTATGAGTAAATGGGGAATAAATTGAAAGTCATAAATCTGAATTTTTATATGTTTCATATGCTTATAACATGGTTAGTGATGACTTCACACATAGAAAGCATGAGGCATAAAAGTTGTTGAGAGCTGGCAAACGTAGTTTTGGTCATCGTTGCAATTAATAGGAAGTGATAAGGAAAGAGAGGTTCACATACAAATATATTATCTTGGACATATTTTATGATTGTGAAGCACTCATTAAGTATGACATGCTAAAAGAGTTGACGTTGGACAAGGAAGACAACGTAATGGTTTATGTTTTCTGACATCTCAGTTAAAGTATATTGTCATTGACCTTCCAAACATGTTGAGCTTGCCTTTCTCCCTCATGCTAGCCAAATTCCTTGCACCAAGCAGAGATACTACTTGTGCTTCCAAATACCCGTAAACCCAGTTTTGCCATGAGAGTCCACCATACCTACCTATGGATTGAGTAAAAATCCTTCAAGTAAGTTGTCATCGGTGCAAGCAATAAAAATTGCTCTCTAAATATGCATGGCTTATTAGTGCAAAGAAAATAAGCTTTGTATGATCTTGTTGTGGAAGTAATAAAAGCGACGGACTGCATAATAAAGGTCCACATACAAGGGGCAATATAAAGTGACGTTCTTTTGCATTAAGATTTTGTGCATCAACCCTAAACGCGCATGACAACCTCTGCTTCCCTCTGCGAAGGGCCTATCTTTTACTTTATGTTTTTACTTTATGCTTGAGTCAAGGTGATTCTCACCTTTCCCTTTTTCGTTTTATCCTTTGGCAAGCTCCTCGTGTTTGAAAGATCAGGATATATATATATATCCAATTGGATGTAAGTTGGCATAGGCTATTATTGTTGACATCACCTAAAGGTGAATACGTTGGGAGGAAGCACAATAAGCCCCTATCTTTCTCAGTGTCCGGCTGAAACTCCATAACCACAAGTATTGTGTGAGTGTTAGCAATTGTAGAAGACTATATGATAGTTGAGTATGTGAACTTGCTGAAAAGCTCTATTCTTGACTCTTTCTGATGTTATGATAAATTGCAATTGCTTCAATGACTGAGATTATAGTTTGTTAGTTCTCAATGAAGTTTCTGAACCATGCTTGACATTGTGACTAGATTGTTACTTGATCATGAAAAGTTTTATGAGATAAGCTACTATTATGACACATTTTGATGCTAGAAAAGGTGATTGGAATTATCATTGATCATACTTGTGCACCTGCTAGCATTCACACTTCATAAATTATTTCTTTTATCATTTACCTACTCGAGGACGAGCAGGAATTAAGCTTGGGGATGCTGATACGTCTCCAACGTATCTATAATTTATGAAGTATTCATGCTATTATATTATCCATCTAGGATGTTTTATATGCATTTATATGTCATTTTATATGATTTTTGGGACTAACTTATTAACCTAGAGCCCAAAGTGCAGTTTCGCTTTCTCCTTGTTTTAGTATTTTACAGAAAAGGGATACCAAACGGAGTCCAATTGACGTGCCAATTTTTGAGGATTTTTTCTGGACCAAAAGAAGACCACAGAGCAACGGAGTTGGGCCAGAGGAGTCCCGGGCTGCCCATGAGACAGGGGGTGCGCCACCCTGGGGGGCGCCCTCCTATCTCGTGGACAGCCCGGAGGCCCCCTTGACGTGAAACCAACGCCAAAAATTCCTATAAATACTGAAACCTTCGGGAATTAACCTAGATTGGAAGTTCCGCCACCGCAAGCCTCTGTAGCCACGAGAAATCAATCTAGGACCTTTCCGGCACCCTGCCGGAGGGGGCCATCATCACCGGAGGCCATGGAGGAGGATCCCGGAGGGGCCATCATCGCCATGAAGGCCAAGGACCAGAGGGGGAAAGCCATGGAGGAGGAAGCACAAGGGGGAGAAGCTCTCCTCCTCTCTCTTGGTGGCACAGGAGTGCCATCAGGAGGGGAATCATCCCGCGGTGATCGTCTTCATCAACATCACCATCATCATCACCATCATCATCTCTTTTACGCGGTCCACTCTCCCGCACCCCGCTATAATCCCTACTTGAACATGGTGCTTTATGCTACATATTATGATCCAATGATGTGTTGCCATCTTATGATGTTTTGAGTAGATATCTTTTGTCTTTGAGTTGATTGATGATGTAGATTGGTACGAGTTGTACGTTTTATCTTGGTGATGTCCTATGGTGCCCTCCGTGTCACGCAAGCTTGAGGGATTCCCAATGTAGGGTGTTGCAATACGTTCATGATTCGCTTATAGTGGGTTGCTAGAGTGACAGAAGCTTAAACCCGAGTAAGTGGGTTGTTGCGTATGGGATAAAAGGGGACTTGATGCTTTAATGCTATGGTTGGATTTTACCTTAATGAATTTCTAGTATTTGTGGATGCTTGCTAGAGTTCCAATCATAAGAGCATACGATCCGTGTAGGAAAAGTATATTAGTTTATGCCTCTCCCTCATATGAAATTGCAATGATAACTATCGATCTTGTTAACAATTGCTTAGGACAATTCCGCACACTGATCCACCATTATTCCACACTCGCTATTTATATTATTTAGTAATATATTCTAACTTTATGATAACAGCACCTACTTTTATATTCTAGCTCTCCGGTATCATGCAAACTTATCCTCTTTATACCCACAACACAGTTTTATTTCTTGTTTCTAGTTGGAAGCGAACGTTCGGTGCACGTAGAGTCGTATTAGTGGCAGATAGGGCTTGAGAGAATATTGATCTTATCTTTAGCTCCTTGTGGGTTCGACACTCCATACTTATCACTTCTACCTTTGGGAATTGCTACGATGATTCCCTGCACTTGGGGATTATCAGCGGCCCTTGAGTTCGCCTGCTCCCGTAGGGTGTGCGGCATTGTGGCCACGGCGTGGCTTGAGGCTCTTGCTGCTGACCGCACCTGCCGTGGTCTGAGGGAAGGCGGCCTTTGTCCGCGTCGCCCGCGCCCCGCAGCGCCCTGCAGAGTGCGAGCTGCCTGAGGCGCAATGTTGAGGTCGCCCTGGGTCGATGGCATGGCGTGGGCAGGCCACACCGCCCAGCGGCCGGTGTTGGCAGTCGGGTCGCTTGACATTAGAACGGCGAGGCGATGGAACGCGAGGCGGCGTAAGAAGGATTCTGGCGCACCCCCTACCTGGCGCGCCAAATGTCGGATTTTGGGTTCCGGCAGACCCTTGAGGTTTGAACTCTCAGGTGCGCGCGAAGATCTTTCCCCTACCAACTCACGTCTCAAAGCCTCGCAAGGAATCTAGGCTAGAAAGAAGAACACACAAGGGACACGAGGTTTATACTGGTTCAGGCCACCATTGTGGTGTAATACCCTACTCTAGTGTGTGGTGTGGTGGATTGCCTCAGGGGCTGATGATGAACAATACAAAGGGAGAACAGCCTCGCGAGGGGCTGTTCTTGAGCTGGTGCGATGAACTGCTTGGGTGAGTTCAGTTGCCTCTCTCTAGTCTATGCGCAATCTGGATCCCATCTCCCTCTACTGTGGTGGCTAGTCCTATTTATAGAGGGAGGCCCTGGGCCTCTTCCCAAATAATAAGCTGGGAGGGCGCCAACAATTGGCCATTTTGAAGGGGAACATCTAGTACACTTATCCTGACTAAAGTTGGTCTTCGACTGCCAAAGACTCTGGCGGTGACGCCGTCCTGGGCTCCACGATGACTCCCATCCTTCCATTCTACTGGTCTTGGTCTTGTTGCACCAAAACGGTAACCTTTGCCTGATGCCTCGGCCTGTGCTTGCCCCCTTTGCACCGAAGGGGAAACAAGGACACTGCGCAGGCCGGCACCCGCCTGGTCTCGATCGTCATGGCTTGCGTCATGGGATCCTCGCGAGGTGCCCTACCTTGATCTCTCCGCCTCCTCGCGAGCCTACCTGATGAGGCTGCTCCTGAGGAAGCTTCCTGTCTTTCGCCCCGCGAGGCTTGGCCCCTCGCGAGGGTCTTGAGCTTGAGCTGATGAAGCTGGGCCGCACTGGGCCCCCACTTGAGCCACGCCGCGGGCCGCAGGCAGGCAAGTCTGGGGACCCCTGTTCCCAGAACGCCGACAGCTCCCCACAGAGGTAATCAAGCTCATTGTTTCGCGTGTGGACAATCTCAGTACCATGCCGCTCGCTGCGTGCTCGCCGGGGCTGTACCATTTACTCAATGCCCTCAGGCCGGAGCTTTTTAAGCCAGCTCCTTGCTTGCCGATGCCGCCCGATCTTCAGAAACGGCGTGTCACGCAGCATAACGATCGTAGGGTGGCGAGCATCAACCCCCTTCACTGATATTCGATCCCCGTCAGCCTCAGCTACATTAACGGTATGTACTGGGTCGGCATGAACACGTCTTGGATGGGCTCGTCGATGGTCGCGGCAGCTGGATGCATGTGGAGGTCTACACCTGGCGATTGATCCCCCTTCCTTCGATTAACACTGCACTGCTTTGGCACCGCGGCCCAGAATACTCGGAATCTTACAGTAGCCAACATGATACCAAGTTTGATTTGCTCAAGGTTGTAATCTGCCAAGTGCCCACAAGATCTGCAAATTATAAAGATTTCAGGCTAATTGTGTTCTTCAACCGCGGTCTCGCCTATCTGACAGGTCACTGCGGTAAGTGGATAAATCTGCACGTCCATCGCAGGATCATACATCCTCCATGGTTCTCTGATTCCATTGAACACAAGGGCTTCATTTACGCTGTCGACTCCTTCTATGGCTGCACGTATTGCTGGCCTACTCCAGTCATCGCTACAAACGGCTGTTACAGCAGTATGTTACTTTCCTATGATATCATGATGGCTTGCTTATATTATTGTCAACATTTACTAAAAAAATATTCATGCTCATAACATGTTGTTCTTAAGATTGACTAAATCAAGAGCCCTTTTTTATTTGACTCCAACTTGATATGATGTTGTAGGCCGCCTGGTGTCCCTACCCTTCCTAATCCCAGAACCTTTCAAAGAAAAGCGGCATGGCAGTTGCAGGTGGTTCCTGGCTCGATCACACGACGGCGAAAGCTTGATGATCGTTCGCACGTACCGGACGTGTTGTTTCGCGAAATACAATAACAGTCACTGCAAGGTCTTTGAGCAGGATCCCAGCTTCTCTGGGCCTTCAGGAATTTTTGACTGGAGGCTGGTAAGTAGCTTTGGTACACACTCTCTGTTTATCGGACTGAATTATCCAATTAACCAGGAGATAACTGACGGCAAGGATCATGATGGCAGCACGGTTTCATTCATCAGGCAAAACTGTGTGTACACAGCATACCATGCATCTCTGCATGCACCACACAGTGATATGTGCCGCCACGCTCTGCAGCCCAAAGTAGGAGAGAGGGTCGCAAGTATCAGACTTCGACCGCTGGGTGGAGTTTCCCCGTCGAGCACCCATCTGGTTCAAGCCGTCCACCAATCTCCACACTTAATAAATAGTAACGTCTAACCGAGCAGTTAGTTAGATGAGTACACTTGGTGTAGTAGGATCTTTATTTAGTTTGATGCATACACTTGTTCTTTTTTAGTAGCCCTTTTGTAATGATGGCTGATGTTTGGTTTGAAAAGAGAGCTGCGTCTTCACTCTTCCGGCTCGCTATCGCTTCATTTGCACCCCAGCCCTGGTTGTTGCTGCTGCTGTTTTCAATGTACAATCAGTAGTATATTTCGTCTGTTGGTTGAATAAATGTGTTGTTAGAATGACAAACACAATGTTTTGGAAGTCATTGCACGGTTCGATCCTTTAGTGCCCTGTACCGTATGTAGCTCATACTATTTTTCGTACGGAACACATTTTCCACTTGTTGATAACATGCAGCCCACCGATGAAGGCCCAATAGAGATGCCCATAATTAACTGGAAGGGAGGCTCTCACATGAATCCGGCCCAGGTACATGCTCATGGTCCCCTAAAGATAAATAAGTAAATAAATAAATAAAGCTAAATGCTCATGCACCAGTTCTTTGGGAAAATAGGTAGCCCAGTATTTCTTTTTGAAGAATACCCAAGCTAGGCCTATTTGTTTTCTCCGAATTACTAGGCTACAAATCTTTCAAGACGAGGAGGGATGCATTCCGTCCTGGCCAAAGAGTATGGTCAATGTCTGTTAAAAGTAATATCAAAAGGGGTTGAAAATTCCAAAAAAATTATAGCAAATGGGATATTAGTTTTTTTTAATTTTGTTCTTCACTGATATCTTATACGTATTTCATTGGATTTAACATGACATAGTACTAATTTATTTTTAAATTTGTTTTAGTATGGCTATTAATTTTTGGATTAAGAATATTTCGTTCCTCAAAAAAATTTGCGAATTTTCAAAATTTCCCACATATTTAGTTAATTTTTTGACCTCGCATTGACCAAAAATGGCCGCAATTCTAAAATGGAAAACGGGCTGCAATAAATTCCATATGAATTAGAAAATGAGTAAAAATTATAAAAATGATAGCAAATGGGCTGTACACGCCACAGATTTCGAGGCTGACTTGTTTACGCAAGGCTTTGTCAGTGAACACACGATTCTAGCAGCAGTGACTGTTGGATGTCCATCCAACGGCTGACGTGCTTCTTCAATCTCCGATCTTCCTGCTCGAGCCGCCTAAACTAGTGCCGATGGGACTGCCTGTTCCCTCCTCTTGTGGCCCGCTGTGATGCCGCGCAGGCTTCCCCGGCCCACCCTACTCCCTCCGCTGGCCTGGCCGCACGCAATCAACTGCCTCCTTATTACACGAAAAAAAATGATTCCTCCCACTGACATCTGGGGCGCACCGGTTGGGCGGCTGACCTGTGGGCCTACTACGTTCACGCGTACGCAGGGCTTGTCAACTTAGTCAACAAACAATTCTAGCAGCAGTAATTTTAATCGAACGGTCCTGCTGCTTCTTCAATCACTGCTCTTCTTGCACCAGCCGCCCAAACCAGCGCAGGGGAGACCGCCTGCTCCTGCCTCCAATGGCCGGCTGTGCTGCCGTTGAGGCCTCATCGCCCCCTACTACTCCCACCGCTAGCCAGGCCCTGCGGCGATGGCAGCCTCACACCGCAGCCGAACTAGTGAACCCTCATACTCCTCTCCGCGTGGGCATCCATCGCCGCGTCTTCCCGGCTCGCGTCGTCCCTTCCTAGGCCTCGTGCCGCCCACCGCCTTGGTGCTCTCAGTGCGGCGTGGTCAATGTGGTCAACGACATTCCATCGGAAGAGTACTGTACATGGAGAGGCTAACAGCTGGGTCCACGGCCACAGCTCAGTTTTTTTGTGATTTGCCAAGTAAGTCGCTTTGTCAGGCCTGTTGGGCTGCAAATCTTTCAAGACGAGGAGAGAATTCATTCGGCTGGCCGAGAAAATGGCCCATCAGTAATGAGAAATGGGTTGTACATTTTTAAAACACATCAAACCGGCAATTAGTTTCAAATATCTTTTTTTTATTTCGAGATTTTAAATTACATTAATTCTTATGAATGGAGAATTTGTTGGATTTTATATTGATATACATTTATTTTTAAAATCAGTTTGAATGTGAGTCGAAATTTTGGGACTAAAAACAGTTCGGACCGCACTGAAATATGCAAAATTTCATATAATTTTTTAACCGTGGCGACAATATGGGCTGTAATGCTAACAAAAAGAATATGGGCTCCAAAAAAAACCTTAAGAATTAGCAAATGGGCTATAAATTATTAAAAATAATGGCAGATGGGTGGTATGCTGTTTTCCATAGATTTGAGGCTTTCCTAAAAAGGTTGACGACAGCAAAGGATCGTTGGATGGCCATCCAACGGCCGTTGTCTTCTTCAATCTCGCTCTTCTGCTCCGGCCGCCAAACAAGCGCCATGGACTGCCAGCTCCCTCCTCCCCGGCCGGCTCGACAGCTCGGACCCACTAGCTATATCTTCAGACGCAAGGAAGTGCCTCCTTATTACGCACAAAAATGAACACTTCGTTAGCTGGGACCCGGTATAGTGGCAGGTTGACTTGTGGGCCTACTAAGTTGACGGGGACGGAGGGCTTTGTCAACTTAGTCAATATGCACGATTCTAGCTCCAGTGACCGTACGATGTCCATCCAACGGCTGTAGTGCTTCTTCAACCTCTGGACTTCCTGCTCCAGCCGCCCAAACCAGCGCCGGTCGTGCCTCGTGCTCCTGGCTCCCGTGGCCGGCTGCGATGCGGCGGAGGCCTCACCGCCCCCTACCACTCCCACCACTGGCCAGGCCATCCCTCTACTCACCCACACCCCCTGTTATTCTGCGGTGACGGCAGCCTCACACCGCAGCGAACCAGTGAACCCTCATACTACTCTACGTGTGGGCATCCACTGCCGCGTCTTCCTCGGCTCCGCATCGTCCCCTTCCTAGGCCTCGCCGTCGTCCACCGCCCTGGTGCTCTCGGTGCGACGTGGTCAACATGATCAAGGAACGGCTTCCATCGGACGTGGACTGTACGTGGAGAGGCTGACAGCTGGGTCCACGGTCGCAGCAAGGAAGTGCCTCGTTATTACGCGCAAAATAATTATTCCTCCACCTGACAGCGGGGACCCAACGGATGGGCCACCATATTTCACGAAAAAAACGTTTCCCCTGACTACTGGGACCCACCAGCTACACCTTCGCACGCAAGGAAGTGCTTCCGGGCAAAAAAACAAAACGATTCCCCCCTCCTGACTGCTGGGACCCACCAGCTACATCTTCGCACGCAAGGAAGTGCGTCCAGGCAAAAAAAATGACTCGTCCCCCTTACTGCTGGGACCCACCAGCTACATCTTCGCACGCAAGGAAGAGCGTCCAGGCAAAAAAAATGATTCGCTTCTAAGCTCGCTGGGACCCACCAGCTACATCTTCAGAGGCAAGGAAGTGCGTGATACCGACCCACGTCGAAGCGCACGTAGCATTGTCATTTCGTCGCGAACATGTACGTACATACCGGTCGATGTAGAGGTGCGCACGTGTCATAGTAGAGGCGCGCACGTAGCATGTACACATACGTCTGTGGCGAGGGTGCAAGAAAGAAAATACGCCACGCATATACATACGGACAGGTCTCGAACGCCTACTCGCGATACGCACATGGCTGGGTCGGAACAGAGAAACAGCATCGTCGTTGTGTTCATGGGGAGCCAACCGGCTGGGTCGGAACGAAATGCGTGGTCGTGTTCATCGGGAGGGCTTGGACAGAACAGACGATGGAAACGAGGCCTGGCGTACCGCACAACGGAGGAAACAGACCTCCTACATCCGGAATGGGGTCCTGTTGATCGGAAGGGGTGTGGCGTACCGCAAAACGGAGGAAACGGACCTCCTATGGTCGAACGGGGGTCCTGTTGATAGAGAGGGGTGTGGCGTACCTCAAAATAGACGAAACGGACCTTCTACGGTCGAAACGGGGGTCTTGTTGATCGGGAGGGGTGTGGCGTACCGCAAAACGGACGAAACAGACCTCTTACGGTTGAAACGGGGGTCCTGTTCATCGGGAGGGGTGTGGCATACCGCAAAATGGGACTCCACGGGATACTGTTCATCTCCACCGTCGACATCCTCCAGCCTCCACGGGCTACCGTCGACCTCCTCCAGCCTCCACGGGCTCCCTGCTCATCCAGCCCCCCACCGCTTACTCCACCGCCATTGCTCAACCACCCCTCCACCGCTTCACTGCTCATCCAGCCCTCCACCGCTTATTGTTCATCCAGCCCTCCACACCACGGGTCTGCTCAACCACCCTCCACGGCCACCCTCCACCATCTACTGCTCATCCAGCCCTCCACACCATGGGGTCCTGTTCATCCAGAGGCAACGCCACCGCCAATGTTCATCCAACCCCCGCAACGCCACTGCTCATCCAATCGATCGGCTTCATTAGTAGCAGAGCGGCGAATGGCTCCATCGGGTTCGATTAATGACCATCGATCGATCGCTCGGGTCGAAGAACGCCAGAGTTCGCAAAGGTAATCGCTGGGGTCGATTAGAGCCCAACGCCTCGCTCGGGTTTAGTTAGAGCCAACGCCTCGCACAGATTTGCGTACGTGTACGAGAGAAATGCGCATCGCTCGGCCCCCGACCTCCCACCATAACCGGCAACTCCCCGAAATCCCCCCCCCCCTCTCGCTTCTACCACGGTTTTTTCTGTCATGGACGGCCCAAAGAATGTCATGCAGCTGCGTCTCCGGCTCGCCCAGGACGAAAAGCCCATTTTCTGTCATGATTTTTTGTCATAGAAGTAGGAGCCCACCACATCTATGATGATACCGGGTTTTGTCACAATTATTGTCATAGAAGTGTCATATGTATGACAGAAAAAAATTTCGTTCGGCCCAAAATGTCACGGATGTGTCTTTTTTTTGTAGTGCCTTTTAGCGACGTCATAGTGGAACTCTCAATGAAAGCACCAACGTCAGTGTCAAAATCGGCAGATCTCCATTAAGAGGGCCTGAACCTAGGTAAACATCGCGTCCCCTGCCTCTTGTTACCTTCGATCCTTAGACGCACAGTTCGGGACCCCCTTCCTGAGATCTGCCGGTTTTGACACCAACAGTGAACATGATCTATGTCACGCACATCCTGAAGAGGGAGCGCAAATGCACATTAAGGGACGTTTAAGCCGTAGAGCCTGTCATCCCAAAATTCAACCCATGGTTGGCTTGTCCGATCACCTTTGATCGCAGGGACCACCGAACCAGTATCCCTCATGGAGGTCCGGCGGCCCTGGTACTCGATCATATCATCGACGGATAGCATCTCACTAGAGTTCTTATGGACGGCAACAATAGCCTTAACTTGATCTATCAAGATACTATCCGTAAAATGGGTATCGACCCGTCAAGAATTAAGCCTAGTAACACTACCCTATAGGAGTGATACCCGGCGTGGAGGCCCGCTGCACGGGCTCCTTAACACTAGAAGTAGTATTCGGCTCTCCACACAACTTCCAAAGTGAAGACTTGATCTTCGACATCGTCCCTTTTCGCAGTAGTTATCATGCATTGCTCGGACGAACTGCTTTCGCCCGCTTTAATGCAGTCCTGCACTATGCTTATTTGAAGCTCAAAATGCATGGACCATGTGGCGTCATCATAGTAAATGGAAATGGAGCGCTCCCTCTATACTGAGGAGCACATCATGGCCCTAGCGGCCGAGGTGCAGGGCGGCCTCATAAAGCCGAACAACTTATCGGTCATCAAGACCCATGACATTGCTAAGCGAGTCTGATCCGCATCACAGTGCGATAGCTCGATGGATCCGGAGCTCGAGTAGAAGTTTAGCCTCCACCAGTTGCCCCATAAGGTTGAAGCATATGTACCGCGTGTACATAACTACGCAGTTAAAATACCTTGGACAACACCGGAGGCACACTGCAGAAAAAGTCCATAGTACGGCTTGACCCTATTTGGACCTTAAATATTTTTTCTCACTGCAGGTTCGTTAAAAAACCTACCGAATCTACGGTTGCACAGGACCTCCTCTCTAGGTCCCTCCTTTTTTCAGACAACCATCAACTCCTCCTCTCAAAGGATTCCCTACCAAGGAGAAATGGCACAGACGTGCAGCAGGGCACCATTGTGATCTTCAAACCACTACTTTTAGGCCCTGTGTAAACCTTTTCCTTGTGTAAACTTTTGGCTTGTCATGGCCATGATGTTCAGGGCATTATCTGTGACAACACGACTCGACGTATTAATCAGGGTATAAAGGAAGCACTTGATCACCACTTTCGTCTGGCACTTATTCATTTTACATTATCATCAGTATTCCCTCCCTACTTCAGACTGCCATACGTGCTTTAGTTCGGCCTTACACCGAGTGTTGTATTTGGCCTTGCACATTTTAAGTTTGAACACCTATAGGGAACTCTTCAGCGTCGCGGATATTGCATTATATGCATCGGCTCTGAATCATGTCTTTGGTCCATAGTTGGGTTGCCCGGCTCCTGTGCTTCCACCTTACGTTCCGCCCGTTTGGCTAAGGTAGTAAAGGGAGAACTACTACGATCATATTTCTGGTTTGTCCGGTCAAGTACCTCAGTAGAGAGAGCCGAAAATTGACTGTCATGATAGGCGAGAGCTGGTCGGTGATCCGGCAACCTAGTATTATACTACAAATCATTAGCGATTCACCCCATGTTTTATGAAGGGCTGGTCTTTGTCCAGCCGCGTGGAAAAGGCACCGTAGTCCGGATGGCCACACACGCACCAGGGGCTAGTACTTAGCCCCACATCTAAAAGTCCTATGGCTAAGTGAAGGTAATAAAGCCGCATAGTCCAATTGCCTGGTTCACCCCACGAACGCCTCCTTTATGGACCAAGACATCGGATAAAGTCTGGTCACGCGTTATGTAGAACACCCCTGTAGCATCTACATCGGGGCTAAAGCTAACGACTGGCAACTTTCAGAAATATAACAATAAACGGCCATACAGGAGGAAATATTAATGGAAACAAAAGGTGCAAGCATAGATATCTCACAGCACGAGTTCATAACATGGTTTGTACAAACTGAACACAGTCAATCGAACATCACATCCTTTGAACATTGGCCCTCTACTAGTCGGGCTCCTTCTAGGACATCGTCGAAGTACCTCTTCGGCTTCTAATGATATTTGCCTTCAGGTGGACCCACGGTCGCCACTTTGGTGGCCTTCATCTTCGCCCATTGTATCTTGACGCAGGCGAAGGCCATCCAGGCACCCTCTATGCAGGCCGAATGCTTTGCAGCACCAATCCATGATCGCGCATCAACAAGCAGCTTCACTGGGCCGAAGTAACTGCTGGGAATAGGCTCGGCTGGCCAGAGTTGGAGTATTAGATCCTTCATGGCCAAGCTGGCCACCCTATGTAGCTCCATCAAATGCTTCAGCTGGTCATTCAGAGGCGTCGGATGCTCCGGCGTGAGAAATTGCGACCAGAACAGCTTCTCGGTCAAGCTCCCCTCCTGGGCTCGGAAAAACTGTGCGGCATCGGCGATGCTCCTCGGAAGATCCGCAAACGCGCCTGGAGAACTCCACACACGGGTAAGCAAGGTATACCTCTTACCTCCAAAGATACTCTGCAAAAGAAAGGCCTTACCAGCCGCTATCTATCTTGCCTGCTGGATCTCCTTGCGAGCACTCCGGGACTCGATCCGCACCTCTTTGGCATCATGGAGAGCCTTGGCAAGCTCAGACGACTGGTCTGAAGTCTTCTGCTCCAAAATTTCACATTTGCTGATGGCATCCTTCCGCTCCTGCTCAACTTTGGCCACCCGAGCTTCATGTTGGCGGCTGGCAGTTTGCTCGGCCTCCAGATCTGCAGTCGCTTTGTCAGCGGCTGCCTTGTTTGCCTCCGCCTCTTGCTTGGCCTGGGCAAGGGCACCATTGAGGGTCTCAACCTCGACTGTGCCACTTATAATCATAATCAAAGAATTCCATGAGTTAACCTCTCAATATACATATCGCTTCCAATATGAAATAAAATTCCTTCTTCACATTGTCTGCATACCTTGCATTTCCTCGAACCGCTTGTTGATGCGGTCGAGCTCCTCATCGGCCACTCAAAACTTACGATTGAGTTCAGAAACTTCTGCAGCATGGGCGGTAGCCGCCAACATGGAGGCTTGTTACAAAGGTATCACAATATGTTACTATCCGGATTATTACGTGGATCCTCTGTCCAGTTTTTTCTAAACCAGACAGAGCCTCGGGGGCTATTGTCTATATACAGGATTATTCTTTCACATGACAAGATTTTAGAACATTACATCGCATACCTCAAAGACTGTCAGTAGGCTCCAGAAGGCTTCTTTTAGTTTGCTTTTAGTAGATTGAACCTTTTCCATAACCGCACCCATTAGGGTGGGTGCTCCTCCACAATGGAAGCACTTTGTAGTGCTCCCTCCAGAGCTTGAGGCGCCTCCGGATTAATGGAGGCTGTGGATGGAGCTGCTGCTCCTCCCCCCTCTTTCGAAGGGGGCCGCTTATCCGATCCCGGAGCCACATTGGTCTCCGGAATGGTGTTCGGCGGGAGCCCGAACTGTTGGGGCTCCCTGTCGTCGGTTGTCATGGGGGTCGCCTCCCCCAGGTGTTCGGTGACCTAGGTGTTAACCTGAGGCGCTTTCTCAACGGCCTCATTTGCCCCTCCTCGGCCAGGAGAAGTCCTCCGGGACGACACTTTGGTGTCCTCCATGGCGATAGCGAGGGGGCTCATGGGGGCATGTCACTTTCTTCCTGCTCGGGCGGCAGAGAGTTCCCCTCCGATAATGGAGTGTGAGGGACCTCGTGGGGAGGGCTGAAAGGAAAAAACAAAATGGCTTACATATCGGAAGAGGGAGGACTGAAGAGTAACAGTAAGTTTCTTAATACTTATGATTCGGTCAGGGGGCTTCACCCTGGGAGGTCTCTTGGGGATTTTTTCGGACTCTGAGTCCGAACTATCCACAAGGGCCAGCTTCCCTCTTTTTGGTGCCTCCCTCTCCAGGTCTTCGAAAGTCATCCTCTTTTTCCTCCTCCCCTTATGGGGGGAGTTGCTTTCCACTTCCTCATCTTCTTCTTCCTCATCTCCCTCATGGGAGCAGAGGACTTCGGTCTCACCAGACACGATGTCCGAAGGACCTTTGCAGCGGGGGCCGCCCTTTTCCTCCTTGCCCTTCTTCTTGGCCTTCTTCTTCGGCGCCTGATAAGGTGTCGGGACCAACATCTCCGTTAGCTAGGGTGTGGTCGGGTTCTCAGGCAGCAGTGCCAGACAGTTGATCTGCTCCGCCTTTGTCGTCCAGCCTTGTACGAAAGACAAGCGATATAATCTCTATTGTAATTGAAGCATTGAATGGATAGATCTTCGGAAAAATTATGCTTATCTCTAAGGCCGGATTCTTGATGTTGAGTCCGATATCCCCGGACTTCATCGGCCAACTTTTCTGGGCCTTGAAGAGCATCTTCCATATGTCTTCGTGTGTGGTGCCGAAGAAGCGCTTAAAGGTCTGTGGCTCCTTCGGATTAAACTCCCACATGAGTTAGGCCCGGAGTTGGCAGGGAAGGATACGGCGGAAGAGCATCACTTGAATCACGTTTGTGAGACTAGTGTTTGTACCCAACACATTGGATATGCATTTTTGCAGCATCTTCACCTCCGTTTGGGACCCCCAGTCAAGGCCCTTAGCGGTCCATGAGGTGAGTCTCGCGGGGGGTCTGGATCTGAAGTCATGTGTGGCCGCCCATTTGGCGTCGCGGGGTTCGGTGATGTGGAAGCACTCCTACTGCCACACCTTGAAAGTCTCAACAAATGCCCATTTGGGCCAGATGGCATTGGGGAGCTTGCTTACCAAGGCACCGCACTGGTACAACGAGGTGCTATACAAATAGTTTTTAACCCCTTTCCACGACGGCACTTGGAACTGTCGCCAAGTGAGTGTGGGCGATAGGGGGGGTCCTTCCCACACAACCCAGAAACCGGTGGGGATAGGGAGCCTTGATGCATACAATTGCCCCTATATAACTGCTTCCGATGTCTCGCATATCCGAAACACTTCATCCTTGCTACTCGTTTGTGCTTGCATTGCCATTGCAGTCGGAGTTTTGTGGTTTTACCTAAAACCAGGTAGATTCCAGGCATGGGAGTTTTCTAGGCACGTACCAAACTGGCTCTACGTTTACGATGCCTGGCACATCACAAACAGTTCATGATTATAAACAGTGTACGATAGGTAGACATTCGCACACATTTAGTTTTCTCGCACCATATGTGATAGTGTCTGACATCACATACACTTTGCAAGCATCAACTGTGTGCATTGTTACACACATTTCCACTCCATGAACCATGTCGGATTATGATGTATATCGCACACGTTGTGCTTTATTAACCGTGTCCTCCGTAATGACCTGCACACCGTAATTTCGCCCTAATTTAATTGCTGCTTTTTAAAATTGTACCTAATTTAAACTTGAAAGTAGGATATAGCTTTATTCATATCCATCAGGTTCAAACAACCAATGCATTATTCAATTCACAGGTATATATGTTTAAGAATTACATAAGCACCAAATAATGAATGATGAACCAGGGTTCTATACTTGTACTATTACAGATGGTAAAGAAAGAGACGACAAACATTGTGGTTGCTGAACAAGGTGAGGCGGAATGGCCCTATTATGCTCTCCTAGATGCAGAAGGCACGCATGACTCTAGTCCAACCCCTTGTGATGGTCGGCCGCCAATCATGTAGTCTGAGAGGTAGTCTTGAGTAAACTGCTTCAGGATCCACTACAAAGGAAAAAAGATTCAGACATTGTCATCTAACACAACTCACTACGGGCAGTAAAAAGAAGGCTATAGGGTTCTTACTTACCATCCTGCGGTTCACTGTTGTCTTGCACAAAGTGTAAACATATAGTTCGATTGACATATTTTGACCCATTTTAATAACAATCTTTATCAGTTTCCTCACTTGATGCTGGTTCATGAATATCTCATTGCCCCATACGTAGAAAGGGTCAAAGTGTGGATCTTTGGCAATGACATGTGTACCTAAAAGCACCAAGTTAATATTAGAAGTTAAACAACAATTGCAAAATGATGTAGTACAACACTCCCTCCATCCCATTATATAAGATTTTATACACGTATATCTAGACATCATCAGAACATTAAGGTAACACGAACATTAAGGTAACACTCTTCCTTGTTGCTATGTATCCTGGGATTGCATATTTAGTCATTCAGTACAATACATGTTCCTATGTAGCCTAGATATATTAAATATGGCCCTAGTTAACCTACTGATAAATGGGTTACAGATATATTCAGTGAAATGTCCGATTCAACGATTAATCCCTTATCAGCCCCCAGGCTATATGGTACCAGCTACCAAGATCCTGAATAGAGAGTACATATAAGCAATGCGATGAAACTAACCTCGATGGAAAAAACAACATTGTTCTCAATATTGTCATGTATGAGTACATGTAAAGGCATGTTAAGCACAACAGGCTAAACATCAACCAAATATATCCATGTTAGACGACATAATCTACAAATGATAGCTTCCGTGTGCAGGCTTAAGCACGCTAGTTAAGCAAAACAAGAAGCGGAAAGGTGTGTTAACTGCATCAGGCATAACATTTATAAACAAGCAAATAGTCATTCAAACTGGTATTGTGCAGGTCAAAAGTACACTAGTTATTGTTAAAAACGAAAAGGCATGTTAACTGCAATATCCTTAATTGCAACCAAATATCGTAATTCAAAGTGGTATTGGTGAAACTGTTATTGATGAAATTGAATTGCACGGCAAATAGTTGCACATATAGAGCATCATATTGTGAAGAGCTGAAATAAAAAAGGCATAAGGCCGTCTCTAGCCGATCCTTTAAAAGTTAAAGGACTAAAACAACTAGTGGACACACACACACACACACACACACACACACACCAGCAATTTTTGGCCGTTTCTAGTCGATCCCCTAAAGTTAATGTTGTAAACTTCAATTTGATCAAGTTCAAAGTAGGTTCAACCGAAAGTAGCATGCATTCAAACATAAACATATATAGTTCTGCATAACCGAACATAAAACATAAATTTAAACTAAGTTAAACTACTTTCGGTCGAAGTAGAGGTCGAGCCAATCCTTCCTCGTCAGGTACGGTGTGCCACGAGCCGGGTCCGGGCTGGTGCCGTCATCAGGGTCGTTGGGGAAGGCACTCCTCCACTCGTCGATGTCGATCTCCTCGTCCTCGCTGCCCACCTGGACGTCCTCCACGCCGCCGTCCTCGCCGCCTTCGACCTCATCATCGGAGGAGAGCACCATAACCTCGCCACCGTCCTTGCCGCCTTCGACCTTGTCATCAGAGGAGACCGCGATAATCTCGCCGCCCTCCGGGGTGCCGTCCTCGCTGCCTTCGACCTCATCATCGTAGGAGAGCACGATAACCTTGTCGCCCTCCGCGCCGGCAAAGATCGCCCGCTCCGCCTCCACGAGATCCGAGTGCTGCCGGTGGAGCTCTTGCATGTAGGCCTCATCGGCAGCCTCGGCGTCGAGGCGCTCCCACGCCTCGCAATCCTCCTGCGCCATAGTCGAGCTCAGCACCCCTAGCTCCAGTGGAGCGAGGTGGACCGGACGTGTGCCGAAGGGGAAATTGAGCCTAGCTGCCGCGCTGTGGTAGAGGACCTGTCGTACTCCATGGCCGCGAGCTCGGCCGTGTGGAAGCTACCGAGCCACCGGTGGGTGTGGGTCTCCCAATCTGTAATCTCGGTGACCCACGTCCCCCACCGTCGCTGCCGGATCCCGAGGTAGGACCTCGTTGGCTGCCGGGTCCGAGGGAAGATGGGGAAGTCCTTGAACCGACGTAGGGGCGCGGCGGCGGGCGGATCAGGGGACCAGCGATGGTGGATCGATAAAGAGCCCGCGGAGGACAACGGGGACACCTCAGCGGCCACCTCACCGGCGTCGGGCAAAGAGGCTGCGATAAACCTCTTTTGGGCCATTGGCTCCTTGAGCTCCCGGACACACATGCAGAGGTTGAGGATAGAGGCGGCAGCGATGGCGGCGACCTACCAATGGTTACGGGGGTGGTGTGTGTCGGTGAGCGCAGGTTTTGTGGAGTGTGTGGTGTGTGTGGAGGGGGCGTTAAGGTGGTGTTTGAGGAAATACCGCAGCAACGGAAAATTTTACTAGGCAGGAGTAACAAGGTGGGGGCTACTGAAAATTTTACTTACGCGAGCAGATATTTTTGAGATTGCGAGGGATGCAGAGGCGGGAGTGCTTGGGGAGCGAGCTAGTGTGCTTGACACGCCGGTTGTGGACTGTAGTCGACGCACCTTCTCGCGTAAGCCATAGGCGTACTATACACCGACAGTGCTCCAGGATATTTTGTACTGCATCTCACGGTTGGTGATAATAAATTGTGTGGGATCTACTTGATTTTTCATTTTGATTTGAATTACATAATGGGGTCACAACGGCAATGGACAGTGTTTGAATTGCTAGACCTTTTATCTGAAGTGAACATGCAACTATATGTGTGTCATAAAAAAATTGAAATTATTCAGGGTTCATTTGGAAATTTGATACATTAAATTGGTTTTCTAGCAATTTCAGGTGCACAATTCAAAATTAAAGCACATGCTCTAGTCCATAAAAACGGGTTGCAAAATCAAATGTTTGTCCTTGGTTGCAAGCTTAGGTCACATGCAAGAAATGAGAATGAATGTCAAACACCTTGACATTGTCGCTCAACCGCTAACTGAGATACATGGTTTCAAAATTCTAGTAAATCGAAAACTCGGCTGAAATTCATGAAACTTGACATGATATCATGGAACGGCATTGACATGCGGTGGTAAAAATATTTTCCCATTTGGGGCAGGTTTGGGTATAAGCTTCTCGCAAACCGGAGCTTCTCTCACAACAAGCCAGATGGTTTCAGTAGGGAACGTGCCACCTTGGGGGACAAAAGATATATGTTGCCTCTTCTTACTTTCTAACTTTTCCTATGTCAACATAGAACAACACGAGTGTTGTGTCATTTTTTGGGAATTTTCGGGGTTCGCTTGGACATGTTTATACATTAACTGAGTTTTCTATGCATTCACGTGCATAATTCAAATTTGAACTATATGCACATGCTCCAATGCATATAAAATGGTTCAGAATTGGAATGTGTGTCCTTGGTTACATGCTTAAGTCCCATGCAAGAAATGAGAATGAATGTCAAACACCTTGCCATTGTTGCTCGGCCGCTAACATTGAGGTACATGGTTTTTAAATTCTAGTAAGTCGAAAACGTGTCTGAAATTTATGAACCTTGACACGCTAGCATGGAACGGCATCAACATGCAGTGGTAAAATTATTGTCCTGTTTGGGGCAGGTTGGGGTATATAAGCTTCTCACAAACCAGAGCTTCTCACAACGAGCCTCATGGTTACGGTAGGGAACGTTTCACCTTTCTAGACGAAACGATATCCGTTGCCTCTTCTTGATTTCAATTCCTTTTCTAGTGACAACATAGAACAACATGAGTGTTGTGTTAAATTTTGGAATTTATCAGGGTTTGTTTGGACATTTTTATGTATTAATTGACCTTTCAATGCATTTTTGTGCATAATTCAAATTTGAACTACATGCACATGCTCTAATGCATATAAATTGGTTGAAATTTCAAATCTATCTCCTTGGTTGCATGCTTAGGTCCCATGCAAGAAATGGGAATGAATGTCAAACACCCTGCCACCGTCACTCGGCCACAAACATTGAGATACCTGATTTTTAAATTCTAGTAAATCCAAAACTTGTGTGTAATTCATGAAACAAGGCATGCTATCATGGAGCAGCATCAACATGCCGTCGTAAATTTTTTGTCCCATTTGGGGCAGGTTTGGGTATAAGTTTCTCACAAACCAGAGCTTCTCACAACAAGCCTAATGGTTTCGGTAGGGAACGTTTCACCTTTCTGGACGAAATGATAGTCGTTGCCTCTTCTTGATTTCAATTTTTTCTCTAGTGTCAACATAGAACAACATGAGTGTTGTGTTAAATTTTGGAATTTTTCGTGGTTCGTTAGCACATTCTTATGCATTAATTGAGTTTTCAATGCATTTACGTGCATAATTCAAATTTGAACTACATGCACATGCTCTAATGCATATAAATTAGTTGAAAATTCAAATCTGTGTCCTTGGTTGCATGCTTACGTCCCATGCAAGAAATGGGAATGAATGTCAAACACCCTGCCATCGTCACTCGGTCGCAAACATTGAGATACCTAGTATTTAAATTTTAGTAAATCCAAAACTCAGCTGAAATTCATGAAACCTGGCATGCTATCATGGAATGGCACCCGACATGTCGTGGTAAACTTTTTGGCCCATTTGGGGCAGGTTTGGGTATAAGCTTCTCACAAACCAGAGCTTCTCACAACAAGCCTGATGGTTTCGGTAGGGAACGTTTCACCTTTTTGGATGAAATGATAGTCGTTGCCTCTTCTTGATTTCAATTTTTTGTCTAGTGTCAACATAGAACAAAATGAGTGTTGTGTTAAATTTTGGAATTTTTCGAGGTTCGTTAGCACATCTCTTATGCATTAATTGAGTTTTCAATGCATTTATGTGCATAATTCAAATTTGAACTACATGTACATGCTCTAATGCATATAAATTGGTTGAAAATTCAAATCTGTGTCCTTGGTTGCATGCTTAGGTCCCATGCAAGAAATGGGAGTGAATGTCAAACACCCTGCCGCCGTCACTCGGCCGCAAACATTGAGATACCTGGTTTTTAAAATCTAGTAAATCCAAAACTCATCTGAAATTCATGAAACCTAGAATGCTATCATGGAATGGCACCCGACATGTTGTGGTAATTTTTTTTGTCCCATTTGGGGCAGGCTTGGGTATAAGCTTCTCACAAACCAGAGCTGCTCACAACAAGCTTGATGGTTTCGGTAGGGAACGTGCCACCTTTGGGGACGAAAAGATACCCGTTGCCTGTTATTGTTTTCAAAAAATTTCTAGTGTCAACATAAAACAACAAGAGTGTTGTGTTAAATTCTGGAATGGGGGGTTCGTTTGGACATTTTTATATATTAACTGGGGTTTCTAGGCATTTTATGTGCATAATTCAAATTTGAACTACATGCACATGCTCCAGTGCATATAAATTGGTTGAAAAATTAAATATGTGTTCTTGGGTGCATGCTTAGGTCCCATGCAAGAAATGGGAATGAATTTCAAACACCAGGGCACTATTGACTGCCGACAAAACATTGAGATACTTTGTTTTTATATTCTAATAAATCCAAAACTCATCTAAAATTCATGAAATAGGCATGCTATCATGTAATGGCACCCGACATGCTGTGGTAATTTTCGTGTCCATTTTGAGAGAAGGTGCACTCGAATAATAGTCAACAAAGGCATTTTGAAACAACTAGCTGACACTCTAACATCGCAAACGTTTTAGATAGAACACACATATGTACATTGATAGCTTCCTCAGTAAGCCAAGGGAAAATGTGCCGAGCAGGATTTGTGCAGCTCTTCTTCACAAATGTTTTAGATAGAACACCTGTATGTAAAGTGAGAGCTATGGTCTTTCACAGTAAGCCAAGGGAAAATTCGATGTGCAAGATTTGTGCATCTCTTCAACACAAACGGTTCAGATTGAATAAGGTATGCAAAGCGAGACTCCGGTGCTAAGCCAAGAGAAAATTTGGCAAGCAGGATTTCTACCTCCCTTCAACGCAAACGGTTTTTTCGGATGACCCGTGTGCAACCACGTACAGATAATTTGGTAAGATTTGCATCTGTCATATTGGGTATATTGCCATTTGTCAAACTGGAAAGATTGACATTTGTTGATCTAGTAACATTGCCATTTGTCAATCCTTGTAACACTGCGATTTGTCAAAATATGCAGCTAAAAATCACTAGCACTATCTAATTTTTGCAACTAAAATTCAGTAATTAAGCATAGATTTCATTCATAGATTAAGCAGTTGTGCTTAATTCATACAAACAGTTGAATTGCTATATGCATG
This sequence comes from Aegilops speltoides, assembly GCA_021437245.1. NCBI lineage: Eukaryota > Viridiplantae > Streptophyta > Magnoliopsida > Poales > Poaceae > Aegilops > Aegilops speltoides. The sequence goes on from CM038144.1 coordinate 412,973,083, forward strand.
TATATGGTTGCTGGCCATTAGGCGCCGTGGCGCGCTCTGCTCGGGTCCGTCGGCGCACTCGGGTTGTGGACAACTTTTCCTTGCGTGTTCAATTGTTATATGCATATATATGGTTGCTCGCCATTGAGGCGACCGCGGAGCACTCTGCTCGCGTCCCTCCGCGCGCGCTCTGCCAGAGGTTGGGCCTGCGCACGATCACGTCGGGGGCCCCATATGCACGCCGCGCGCATTGCCACGTGATGCAGTTATGTGCGGCACAATGGAGTTACGCGCTGCGAATTAGAACTGCCATCAGGGAGTGCCGATCGATATTCCAGGCCGTCCGACCTTCCCTTTAATTCCCGCGGCCATTATAACCCTAGTCTCTTTAACCTTTCGATCATGCTCCACAACACAACAAGCACACCCACGATGACACATAGAGAGGGAATGTCTAGCGGCGCTCCAATGGAGTTCGGCGAGCATAAAGTGGAGACCCATGCGAGGGAGACAGATCTCTCGGTGGTGTATACCATCGACCCGACTGTGGTAGATGACTACATCAACACCGTCGAGCAGTTGGTTGCTGGAGACAAGTACAAGGTGGTCGGCATCGACCTCCAGTACACCGCCGGTCTTCCTAGCAAAGATCAGAAGGTTGTCGTCGCCCAGTTGTGTGTGCGCCATCATGTCCTCATCTACCACTACTGCATGGCCATAGAGCCTTGCGTCCGTTTCGCCAGGTTTGTCAACAGCACCCACTACAAGTTCGCTACGATGGAAACCACCGATGATGTAAAAGCGCTCAGGGTTACGGGCTTGGCCTGCAAGAACCTTGTCAAAATCCGCGGTCTGGGGCAGCACGAAGAAGGACTCCCTGGTTGAACTTGCCTTGGCCATCATTGACCCCTACTACGAAAAGATGAAGCAGGATGCCTAGAGAACAAGTCCTGTATCCTGGCACGGGGCTTGGATGTGGCAACTAGATGAACCTCACCTTAGGTCGCGGCCAAGAGCATGTACACATGCTACGAGATGCAGAGGCGTATAGTTGACATGAGGAAGTGCCTCGTTACCCAAATCGACGAGCCCGGATTGAGCCACAAGCAGAGCAAGCGTCACAAGTAGTAGATGATGATCAGATGATCGTTTATGCATGTAATATATAGTTTACTTTGGTGTGTGGAAACGGCATGTGTGTAGTAGTCACCTATGTAATTATGCATTTAATAGCTTACTTTGGTGTGTGCAAATGCCATGGTTATAGTAGCCACCTATGTAAGTGGATGTTCAATTTGGTTATGCAACCATGTCCTTATAAGTGTGTGTGTGTGTGTGTGTGTGTGTGTGTGTGTGTGTGTGTGTGTGTGTGTGTGTGTGTGTGTGTGTCTATATACATATATATATATATATATATATATATATATATATATATATATGGATTGACTATTCGTCACCCTGGGTGAGGAATAGTTATTCTTCACCCCCCTCCCCCCTCTATTTTACCATCAATGCACCATAATTTTACGTTCCGTAAGTTTTGTCTTATTTCTGACGTAAAAAGAGACCGTAAGAAAATATATAATCATCCTAAAAATATATTTTATGTTATGTAAAATTATCCCATCGCACAACACACGTCTTATTAGCAGCAATCGTCCGTGTTATTATCAGTCTTCACACACATTTCTGGTTACTAACTTGTTTGCCGCGTATCACACACACATCTTGTTATATTGAACCATTTATGCTCTCTTGTCTCAACACAAACCGTTCATCCGCGTGAACCGCATGCCATATATCGCACACACCTTGATCTGGATGACCGTTTCTTTTGCGTTGCCTAATCACAAACAGTTCATCCTAGTGAGCCGTATGCTGTTATCGCACACACCTTCATCTGGCTGCCCGTTTCTTTTGTTGCTCCTCATCGCAAACGGTTAATTGCACTAAACCGTATGCCCTACATCACACACGAAACTAAAATCTGAACCGTGTTTGATGCATCCGTCATTGCAAACGTTTTGCACCTTTTTTGACGGGTTTTTTACACCACCGTTTGCGATTAATGCATCGCACACAGTTTCGTCAAAGGGTCTCTGATTGTAGTGTCGCGTTAGCAGCATCCCACAGTAGTGCTGCCACAGTCCCCATGCTATCCATCGACCACCTTCGTCTTTAGATTGAATACCTTGAGCCATAGGCCGAAGTGTGGTGGGATGCAGAGCAGGCTGATGTCTACTACGCAACCTTCTTCTTATAGACTCGTGTTGGGCTTCCAAGTGCAGAGTTTTGTAGGACAATAGCAAATTTCCCTCAAGTGGATGACCTAAGGTTTATCAATCTGTGGGAGGCGTAGGATGAAGATGGTCTCTCTCAAACAACCATGCAACAAAATAACAAAGAATCTCTTGTGTCCCCAACACACCCAATACAATGGTAGATTGTATAGGTGCACTAGTTCGGGAAGAGATTGTGATACAAGCGTAATATGGATGGTAGATATAGGTTTTTATAATCTGAAAATATAAAACAGCAAGGTAGCAAGTAACAAAAGTGAGCGAAGACGGTATTGCAATGCTTTGACACAAGGCCTAGGGTTCATACTTTCACTAGTGCAAGTTCTCTCAACAATGATAACATAATTGGATCATATAACAATCCCTCAACGTGCAACAAAGAGTCACTCCAAAGTCACTAATAGCGGAGAACAAACGAAGAGATTATTGTAGGGCACAAAACCACCTCAAAGTTGTTCTTTCCGATCAATCCATTGGGCTGTTCCTATAAGTGTCACAAACATCCCTAGAGTTCGTAGTAAAATAACACCTTAAGACACACATCAACGAAAACCCTAATGTCACCTAGATACTCGAATGTCACCTCAAGTATCCGCAGGTTTGATTATACGATATGCATCACACCATCTCATATTTATCTATTCAAACCAACACAAAGAACTTCATAGAGTGCCCCAAAGTTTCTACCAGAGAGTCAAGACAAAAATGTGTGCCAACCCCTATGCATAAGTTCACAAGGTCACAGAACCCGCAAGTTGATCACCAAAACATACATCAGGTGGATCACGTGAATATCCCGTTGTCACCATGGATAAGCACATGCAAGACATACATCAAGTGTTCTCAAATCCTTAAAGACTCAATCCGATAAGATAACCTCAAAGGGAAAACTCAATCCATTACAAGAAGGTAGAGGGGGAGAAACATCATAAGATCCAACTATAATAGCAAAGCTCGCGGTACATCAAGATCGTGCCATATTAAGAACACGAGAGAGAGAGAGAGGGAGAGAGATCAAACACAGAGCTACTGGTGCATACCCTCAACCCCCAGGGTGAACTACTCCCTCCTCGTCATGGAGAGCACCGGGATGATGAAGATGGCCACCGGTGATGGATTTTGATACATCCATTAGCATCATGTTTTCCTACTGCTATTTATGTTGTTTTATTGTATAATTATGCTCTTTGGAGTAATTCTAATGCCTTTTCTCTCAAAATATGCAAGGTATACACAAAAGGGGGAGAATTCCGGCAGCTGGAAATCTGGACCTGGCTACGTCAAGCTACCTATTCTGCACAACACCAAATGAGCTGAAACTCCATGAGGATTTTTCTTGGAATATTTAAGAATTATTGGAGCAAATAAGTGATATGTCTCCAATGTATCTATAATTTTTTATTGTTCCATGCTATTATATTACCCGTTTTGGATGTTTATGGGCTTTACTTTACACTTTTATATCATTTTTGGGACCAACCTACTAACCGGAGGCCCAGCCCGAATTGCTGTTTTTGCCTATTTCAGTGTTTCGAAGAAAAGGAATATCAAACGGGGTCCAAACGGAATGAAACCTTCGGGAGCGATCTTTTCGAAACAAACACAAACCAGGAGACTCAGAGTGAACATCAAGCAGAAAACAAGGCGGACACGAGGGTGCCCGGCGCGCCCTAGGGTGTGGGCGCGCCCCCCACCCTCGTGGGCCCCTCGTGGCTCAACTGACCTACTTCTTGCTCCTATGTATATATATATATCCACATACCCTGAAAACATCCAGGAGCACCATGAAAAACTATTTCCGCCGCCGCAACCTTCTGTATCCGCGAGATCCCATCTTGGAACCTTCGCCGGCGCTCCACCGGAGGGGGAATTGACCATGGAGGGCCTCTACATCATCTCCAAGGCCTCTCCGATGAGTTGTGAATAGTTTACCACAGACCTTCGGGTCCATAGTTATTAGCTAGATGGCTTCTTCTCTCTCTTTGAATCTCAATACAAAGTTCTCCTCGATCTTCTTGGAGATCTATTCGATGTAACTCTTTTTGCGGTGTGTTTGTCGAGATCCGATGAATTGTGAGTTTATGATCAAGTTTATCTATGAGAAAGAGTTGAATATTCTCTGAATTTCTTTATGTGTGATTGGTTATCTTTGCAAGTCTCTTTGAATTATCAGTTTTTTGGTCGTGGGTAGGCACTCACAAGCCGCTTCATGAGTCCAAAGTAGTTGATGGGTGAGGGAGTCCTGGACTAGGGGGTGTCCGGACAGCCGGACTATCATCGTCCGCCGGACTCCAAGACTACGAAGATACAAGATTGAAGACTCCGTCCCGTGTCCGGATGGGACTTTCCTTGGCATGGAAGGCAAGCTTGGCAATACGGATATGTAGATCTCCTACCATTGTAACCGACTGTAACTCCTAGCCTCCTCCGGTGTCTATATAAACCGGAGGGCTTTAGTCCGAGGACACAACATATATCAACAATCATACCATAGGCTAGCTTTAGGTTTAGCCTCCTTGATCTCGTGGTAGATCCACTCTTGTACTACCCATATCATCAATATTAATCAAGCGGGGACGGGGTTTTACCTCCATCAAGAGGGCCCAACCAGGTAAAACATCGTGTCCCTTGTCTCTCGTTACCATCCGCCTAGACGCACAGATTCGGGACCCCTACCCGAGATCCGCCGGTTTTGACACCGACATTGGTGCTTTCATTGAGAGTTCCTCGTGTCGCCGCCGATAGGAAGGATGCCTCCACCCGCCTTCAAAGACGGTATTTTCGCATAAAGGGGCCTTGGCCACCGCCAAACTATCCGCTAGGCGGTTTTCTTATGACCACCTGTCCGCCATCGCTTCGACAATGACTTCCCAAGTCGCAAAAGCAATCTCGCGTCACTCGAATTCGCCGAGCGGCTGGATCCAATGGAGCTCTCGTCTATCAACGAGCTCTTGATCGCATCGCCGCATACAGGAGTGGCTACAGACTACAATCAGATTGGGCTTAAAACCAACTGAGAGAGATTAACTCTCCCGTGCCACCCACCACGCCGCAGTGGTAGAGGAACAATGCGGCGACTCTTCGCCTATATTGAAAACTAGTCACGTCCGATTCCCAACCTCCATGCCGGATTTCCGCAGAGGATGGACTTCGATCGAGCATTGAGCTTAAAATCATGCATCGTTCGGACTCACCGGATCGTGTCCAAGAACCCAAGCTTCAATTCGAAACTCCTCGGCCTTTAAGCCCCAATATGGGCAGGATCCGGATTTTAGTCCACCCACCCGCCCAGACAAATGCGATCTATCTCTAATACGGCAAGAGCCCGCTGAAACAGTACATCATTACTGGGCCAGATTCGTCCTAGTTATGGACAGGATAAAGGACTGCCGAGAGGAAAACGCAATCAAAATCTTTTGCAATAATTGCACGGACGAGGGAATATTGAACGCCATCAGCCGTCATAAAATTATACGCTTCACCGATCTGGTGTCCATAGCACGAAAGTACTGTGCGATGGAGAGTTTCCGGAAAACCGAAAACCAATCTTGGGATAATCCAGCCCCGAATACAACCCCAGTCCGCAACAAAAGGGTGCATCATACTCAGGCCCCAGATGCAAAAACCAAAAAGCAAAAACCCCATAAAGGGCACGGAACCATACTGGAGGGATGGCTCAATGGACCCTGTAAGCTTCATAGTACAGAGGGAGCTGTCCCAACACATAGCCTTCGAGCATGTTGGATATTACGGCAGGTGGCCAAAAGTGGCGAGGAGCTTCTAGCCCCGGAAAACCACTCCAACAATACCGGTGCGGTATCAATATCTCGAGACCTTCGTGATCAAACAATATGCTAAAACGAATAATCCGCTGGCCTCGCCAAGTCTACCAAGTAGCAACAAAGAAATCCATGGAGCGACACGGCTATCACCTTCAACGCCACGACGAACCTAAATTCGAACAGCCCGAGCACCAGCCCAGACCGGTGCTTAGTCCCATAGTGGACGGCTTTCGACTTACAAAGGTCCTCATGGATGGCGGCAGCGAACTAAACCTCATCTATGAGGGAACTCTTCAAAAATGGAAATCAATTGAGCCGATTGAGCGAAGCAAAGACAACCTTCAGAGGAATAATCCCTAGCCGGAAGCACGCACCGGAAAAATCACACTCGATGTGGTGTTCGCTCACGGACAATTACAGATCCGAAGAAGTCACGTTCCAAGTGGCCCTGCTCAACAGCGGATATCACGCTATATTAGGACGAGAGGCATTCACAATTTTTCAAGCCGCACCCCATTACGGGTATATGAAGCTCAAAATGCAGGGCCGGCGGAATAATCACTCTCGCTAGTGATCCGGACATAGCACTCCGACCGAAAACAAGACAGCCAGACTAGCCACGGAGGCACTATTCGAGGCCCTAGCGGCAGAAGAACTCATCACTGCAAGGCTGACGGTAAACAGGACGATGTGATACTTGATAAAAGATCCAAGCCCACTTCCTTCAAACCAGCAGATGAAATAGTGAAATTCGAGTCCATCCAACAGACCCAACAAAGACGGCCTCCATTGGGGCACAATTAAACCCCGAGGTAGACGCCGCACTGCGCGAATTCCTTCGGGAAAATTGGGACATTTTCGCCCGGCATCCTTCGGACATGCCCGGAATCCCACGCAGATTGGCAGAACACAGCCTAAACATCCTAAAAGGATTCAAGCCGGTCAAATAGGCTCTTCGACGATTTTCCGAACCCAAAAGACAGGCAATGGGAGAAGAGCTAGCCAAACTATTGGAAGCCGGATTCATTAGAGATATCAAACATCCGGATTGGCTAGCAAATCTGGTAATGGTACCAAAGAAGGACAAAGCCTGGCGCCTATGCGTCGATTTTAAAGACCTCAATAAGGCTTGCCCAAAGGATCCCTTCCCCCTCCCCCACATCGACCAAATTATCGATGCTACAGCAGGGCACGATTCATTGTGCTTCCTCGACACATACTCTGGCTACCATCAAATCAAGATGGCGGAAGCAGACCAAGCCGCAACGGCATTCATCACTCCATACAGACCATTTTGCTTCAACACAATGCCCTTCGGACTTAAAAATGCCGGCGCAACATATCAGCGCATGATTCAAACATGTCTCGCTACCCAGATCGGCAAAACAATGAGGCATATGTAGATGACGAGTCGTCAAAACAAAACACGCCGAAACTCTAGTAGACGATTTGAGGCTCACATTCGACAACCTCGAGCATATGACATCAAGTCAATCCGGAAAAATGCGTTTTGCGCATCAGCGGAAAGCTGCTGGGCTTCATTGTATCCGTAGAGGAATTGAAGCAAACCCGCTAAAATCCGAGCTGTCACAGCTTGGATATCCCAAAAGACCTCAAACAGATACAAAATTAACAGGATGCGTGGCAGCTTTAAGCCGCTTTATCTCCGTCTAGGAGAAAAGGCATTGCCCATCTATCGCCTTCTCAAAGTACCAACACTTCGAGTGGGCGGATGCTGCCATCGCCGGACTCGAAGAAATAAAGGCCATATTGGCAACAACTGGCTCGCTACGCCTAATCTGGGCGAACCAATGTTGTTATACATCGCAGCAACGCATCAAGTTGTAAGCGCGGTACTCGTCGTTGAACGAGAGACCGAAGGGCATAAATTCCCTCTTCAAAAACCAGTGTATTATGTATCCACTGTGTTAACTCCCTGCAAGTCCCGTTACCCACATTATCAGAAGATAGCGATGCGGTGTTCATGGCATCCGGAAGCTCGACACTACTTTCAAGAGTGTTCGATATGATGGCCTCCAAGTACCGCTCAATGACATCATAAATAACCGCGACATAACGGGCAGGATTGCAAGATGGGCCATTGAGATCTTACCATTCGATATAACTTACAAACCTCGTGAGCTATAAAGTCACAAGTTTTGGCTGACTTTGTGCCGAATGGACAGGTTTAACTCCCTAAAGAGTACGGCGCATACTCCAATTGACTATGCACTTTGATGGCTCCAAAATGTTGGCGACCGAGGTGGCGTCGTCTTAACGTCCCCAACCGGGACACAAATCCAATACGTACTTCAAATAATGTACACGGACTCCAACAACGCAGCCGAATACGAGGCCCTCCTACATGGTCTCCGGATGGCAATCTCCATGGGCATTCAATGCCTAGAGGTGCGCGGGGACTCAAACCTTGCAATATCCCAAATAAACGGAGACTTTGATGCCAAGGATCCAAAAATGGCAGCATATCACAACGTTGTCCTAAAAATGTCGGCTCAGTTTGAAGGACTTGAATTCCACCACGTAGACCGAGAAAATAACCAAGCAGCCGATGTACTGGCACGCATCGGCGCAAAACGTGACGCTGTCCCTCCAAATATCTTCCTGGAACGTCTCTTCAAGCCATCCGTACTATGGGAAGGGGAATCCGAAAATGACAAACCGGACACAACCGCGCCAACCGGCGATTCAGCCAATGACATAACACCTTTAGCCCACGATATAATGGCAGTAATTGCCCCGTGGACGGAACCATTCCTAGCCTATCTGCTTAGACAGGAACTTCCCAAAGACCAAAATGAGGCCCGCTGCATAGTCCGGCGATCGAAAGCCTACAAGGTCCATGAGGGAGAACTTTATAAGAAAAGTACAACCGGAGTCCTTCAAAGGTGTATCTCCGAAGAGGAAGGGCGAAACCTCCTGGCTAAAATTCATGCCGGACTAGGCGGACACCACGCAGCAGCCTGGGCCCTTGTAGGAAAGGCATTCCGTACAGGATTTTATTGGCCAATGGCCCGGGCAGATGCCCAGGACTTAGTCCAGAGATGCGTCGGTTGTCAGCTCTTCGCTAATCAGAGCCATATGCCACCCACCGCCCTCAAAACTATACCCATTACACGGCCGCTTATGCGGTGCTGGGGCTTGATATGGTTGGACCCTTAAAGGGGGAACCCACAAGCAAAGGTACCTATTGGTCATGGTGGATAAATTCACCAAATGGATAGAGGCCAAACCGGTCAAAACAGCGAGTCCGGACCAGTGATAGACTTTATATCTGGGTGGTACACCGCTACTGAGTCCCCACAAAGCATCATCACCGACAACGGCACGAACTTCACGGCCGGCGAGGTTAAGTCATGGTGCAAAAATATGGGCATCAAGCTCGACTCACGCTTCGATCTATCACCCTCAAACCAACGGTCAAGTGGAACGAGCAAATGGTCTAATAATAAGCGGCATTAAACCCGGACTAGTGCGGTCACTTATTAAATCGACACGCCGGGTTGAGGAGCTCGACTCGTAGACGGGGGCTGCGGACAACACCTAACCGTACTACGGATTCACACCATTTTTAGGTATCGGCAGAGGCGATTCGCCTGCGACATTATTCATGACTCACCTCGAGTGTGCATGTACGAAGAAAGAGAGGCCGAGCTGGATCGGCAGGACAGCTTGGATACATTGGAGGAAGAACGCGACGTTGCCAAGGCTCATTCCGCATTCTATCAGCAGCAAGCCCGAAGATATCAAAGCAGAGAAGTACGGGCCAAGACTTACAACGTTGGCGAACTAGTTCTACGCCTGCCGGACAAGAAAAAGGACAAGCTCAAGCCCAATGGGAGGGCCCCTTCATTATAGATCAAGTCCTGACCAGCGGAGCGTATCATCTACGAAATGCGTCGGATAACCGACTCGAGCGAACCCATGGAATGCAGCCCGCCTCAGAAGATTCTATGCCTAGCGCGGACTAAGAGTTCGTCCCCTTCCTCCGCTCAAATTTTTACTCTGGCTGTCTTTTGTTTCTCTTTCTTCCCTAACCTTTTACTAAAAAGCCCCTACGGGCCTACTTCCGCATTGTTCACGTACACTTGATGTGCCATCCGCACTCATTATACCGGGGCTTCTTTTCGAAGCTCAATTATAAGGGCTTCATGCCCAAAGACATGTGTCAAGCTTCCACATGTACCTTTTACTCACCATTATATGCATCGATATGACTTAAGTTTTGGCCAAGTTGGGTTGCTGGCTCCTATGCTTACCCCACGTTCCCGATTGTTTGGCTAGGAGGTAAAGGAGCACCTCTGCGATTATTATTGCCGGTCGGCGGATGTGTACCTCGATCTGGGTGAAGCCAAAGCTAGCGTTCTTAAGGGAATATTCGGTCAATGACTTGAAAGATGATTTTTACCTACTTATTTATCTGCCCCAGATGTTTTTTGCTTTTTTCGCAGTCCGGACATGCACTTTAGGGCATGCCTCCCGAGAAAGGAACCCTTAACGAACTATTCTCCCCGAAGATGTTTCTTACTAACCATGTAATATAACATAACTAGTTGGGCACTTGTCCGACAAAGCACTAATGACCCCTACGCTTTGGTCTCCATGCATACCCGGTTGTTTCTTAACCAAAAGGTATTGGACACACTCAGGACTCTAGGGTCCCGAGGTTGAAGCGAAAAGGTCGGCAAAGACAAACGATCTACAATCCGGCTAGAAGGCATTTCACATGTCATTTTAAAACAAATACATTGTCAAATTTATTGATTGTATTCATCCTCAATCCCGCCTAACAGGCTGTCTAATTCTGATCTGTTGGGAAAATTTAGCAGCCAACTCTACGGGTCAGATACTAAACTCACAGGATCTCCTTCCCATCGGGCCCCACGGTCCAACTTCGCCATGTGGTTGGGATCCGCCTTCTTACGCAGCGTCTTCACCATGGCCCAAGCCTCCTGGCACCTTGATGGCAAGCGAAATCTTCCCAAACGGAAGCGCTGCCAAGACTCTCAAGCTTCTCCACAAGCTCCCCAAGGCCCTCGGGTAGGGAGAGGGCTGGCCATAAAGCACAGACGACGCCGCTCATTGCTGCCGAACTCGTTCGAGCAGTTGCAACAACTTCGGGAAGTTGATCACCCGTTGATATGGGCATCTCCTCATGAGGCGACTTGTGAGTATACCTACAAGACATACTATGTCAATTTGCTTCTTCGCGAACTCTTCCTTTTAAAGGAGTCCGCCAAGAACTTACTATAAATGCCGCAGCAGTGGCCGCTGATTCTCCTTAACGGGCGGACAGCTCGGCTCGAGCGCCTTTCGGCTCTTCTCCGAGCTTGGCATTGGCATCCTAGAGCTTGTTCCTTTCTTGCTGCACCCTATTCAAGCACACTCTCGCTGACCTTTAGTCGGGCGCAGCAATGCTTACTGTCGGATCTTGTCGTGGCACTGCAATGTCATTATTAGACTTGCGCGCACGCCGCCAGCGCTTATATCTATTAATAAAAATGTGTTACGGGAGAGGGCCTCTGCGTTCCCTCTGCGGCAGCAAGTGACCTCAAGTTGGGCCTTGCATTCTTGCAGCTCTGAGCACATTTGGGCATTCTTCTCGGTAAGAGCTCGCATTTCAAATGATCCTTAAATCAGTTAACATAACTACTTTAAGTCTCGGGGACTCTTGGCATATATAACCATTAAAATTCCCTTACCAGATGTCTTTTACATGCTGCTCCGTGGCTCTGGTAAAACCGTCTTGAGCAAGACGGAGGTGCGCGCCCCTGCGTTAAAGGCGCCCAATGCCTCGGCGTAGAAGCACGCTTCACGAAATACCGTCCGTGGCGCTTGTGGTTCATGGCGCTCTCCACCTCGGACTTGGTGGCGGACAGTCTGTCGGCATCCTCCGTTGGAGGAGTATCCGCCTGCGCCTTGCGCTTGCCTCCTCCGTGGCGGGCGCCGGAGCCCGGCGGTATAGGCTGGATTGGCAACCTCTCACGCCCGCAGTCCGTGGCGCTTTTTCTCCTATAAAGGATCATGAGCACTCGGACGCTTCCTAGGAGCGTGGCTCTGAATATTTAAAATCTGAGCTATACCTTTGCGGCGAGCAGCCATCCGCATCGCGCTCCTTTTCCTTTCTTGGTCGGGACGACCTTTGTTGGTCACCGCATGGGCTCGGCTTCCCGCTTTGAAGGTGCTTCTGTAAAACACCATCGTTCGCGAAGGTCGGAAATGGGCAAGGAAGAGAAAATGGTGTTCGAACCTCGGTCACAATCACCTGGGAAGCCGGATATAATCCGGGGTAATCCGCCATAATGGCGACCAAAGCATTGTCCATGCTAAGCTGGTAAAACACCCCGTCGATCAGCTCCACCTTGATATCCGGATCCTCTTCGGAGGCCAGATCTTGGGATCTCCCTGGATCCTCAGGTTGCGGAGCCGGACTCATCATGTCCTCCACAATCCGGCGCAGTTCCTGCGCCGAAGACATAATGTAAGAAGCCTAAACTTCGAAAGCATGGGTTGAGCCCTTAAAAATGTTCACTTACCCAGCTTCTAGGGTTGTTCATAGAAAACCCATTCAAGGGGTTCGTTCGAAGGAAATCCTCCTTTTCCCCCTTGTACAGGCCGAACAGGATCTGCACCAGGTCCTCGGTCGAATCCGGTCCTTTGCGGCCGTGGCGGGTGGCGTCATCCTCCCCGTTAAAATCCCACATGGGATGGACCCTGTATTGCAGTGGCTGTACTCCCCGCATGATGCATATTGCCATGATTCCGATCATGGTCAATCCGGAATGGGCCAGTAATCTTATTCGGCCCATCAGGTAATGAACGCTCTTGTCTTCCTCCAAACGGGGCTCATGGGCGCCACCGAGGCGTTTCTTGAGAGGAGGAGCTTGAACTCCGGGAGGCCAATCCGGACTGGGTCCGGCAGCGGAGCATCTTCTATATAAAACCACTCCGAAGGCCAGTCTTCAGACACCTTCTTAGGAGTACTGGATGGGTATCCGGTCCCGGCAATGCGCCATATTTCGGCGCCGCCCACTTGATATATGGATCCCTCGTGAGAGCAGGGTACGAGGCAGAACAGCCTCTTCCACAGTGCAAAATGGGGCTCGATGCCCAAGAATAGCTCGCAAAGAGCTACGTAGCCCGCGATATGCGGTGATGAGGCGGGCGTGGGTGATGGAGCTGGAGTCAGTAGAACTCCAGAGCCCGCGGAGGAACGGATGTATTGGAAACCGAGTCCCCTTATCGGATAGGGGACGAAGCATACCCGCCCCTTTGTTGGGACTTGGGGTAGCCTCCGCTTGCTTCCCACCTTGGTAGGTGGCCAGCCAGTCCGAACCGGGACCATGAAGGCCGGAGGAGATATCCTCCGCTTGAGCTTCACTAGCTCGTTGTGTGGAGCAGAGCACCTCCTCCAATCCTGGCGGTGGGCTGGGAGCGCGAGAAGAAGGGACGCGTCAACGGTCCATGATGGAATGGATTTTTAGGTCAAGGGCGCTCCGATGAAGTATTCGCGGAAGGAAGATGATGTGGTTTGGATCTGGATTTTTGCCTCTTTTGTAGGCGGATGACTCGCACAACTAGGGAGTGAAATATAAAAACACCCTGGCTTTTCGCATTCGTGCGACACGTGGAAGAAGACCATTATTGGGCGTAGAAGCCAAGAAGCATAGTATTTATGATGAAGCCGGACACTGTTCGACAGCTACATGGAACTTGAGGGGAGAACCCGCCTTGCAACGCCGAAGACTATATACGCGTTGGACTTATCGTCATTGAAGCCTGGTTAAAGGGGCTCTTGAGGAGTCTGGACTAGGGGTGTTGGACAGCGGACTATCATCGTCACGGACTCCAAGACTACGAAGATACAAGATTGAAGACTCCGTCCGTGTCCGGATGGGACTTTCCTTGGCGTGGAAGGCAAGCTTGGCAATACGGATATGTAGATCTCCTACCATTGTAACCGACTCTGTGTAACCCTAGCCTCCTCCGGTGTCTATATAAACCGGAGGGCTTTAGTCCGTAGGACACAACATATATCAACAATCATACCATAGGCTAGCTTTAGGGTTTAGCCTCCTTGATCTCGTGGTAGATCCACTCTTGTACTACCCATATCATCAATTTTAATCAAGCAGGACGTGGGGTTTTACCTCCATCAAGAGGGCCCGAACTCGGGTAAAACATCGTGTCCCTTGTCTCCTGTTACCATCCGCCTAGACGCACAGTTCGGGACCCCCTACCCGAGATCCGCCGGTTTTGACACCGACAATGGGCATAGGTTCGGCAGGCCATAGCTGGACTATGAGGTCCTTCCTGGCCAGTTCAACTGCCTTGTGCAACTCGACCAATTGCTTTAGCTGGTCGCTCATGGGCATCAGATGTTCTGTCCCAAGATATTGAGACCAGAACAACTTCTCCGTTGAGCTCCCTCTTCGGCTCGGTAGAACTCTGCGGCATCTGATATGCTGCGCGGCAGATCCGCAAACGCTCCTGGAGAACTCCAAATTCGGGTAAGTAAAAAGAATGTCTCCTTCACATGCTTGCTTTGCATAACAAATGCCTTACCCGCCGCAATTTTCTCGGCTGCCTGGATCTCCTGGAGGGCCCTCTAGGCTTCGGCTCTGGCGCCTTGTGCGCTCTGGAGGGCCTTGGCAAGCTCGGACTCTTGAGTCTTAGAGTCACGCTCCAAGGACTCATACTTCTGGACGAAATCTTGGAGCTCTTGCTGGACCTCGCTGACCCGGGCCTCTTGCTTCTCGCACGCAACGCGTTCCTTGGCCGCTTTGTCTTCGGCCTTGTCTAGCGCCTTCTCAAGGGCCGCCACTTCGGTCGTGGCCTCTATAAAAGTTCATGACGCTTTTATCAGCACAAACCATTTATCCTTCATAAGTACATAGGCAGGGTACTATGTACCTTGACTTTCCTCCAGCTGCCTCTTCATGAGGACGAGCTCTCCCTCGGTCCGCTCCAGGTCCTGCTTTAGTCCAGAGACCTCCGTAGTACGAGCGGCAGCGGTCAGCAGCGATGCCTGCTTATTTGCATAGACATCTTATGTTAGACTCCTGCGAACATTATTTGATCCTATGTTCGGTTTTTCTTTCCAAACACCACACAGAGCATCAGGGGCTACTGTCTACACTGTGATATTCTCTCACAATTTTATTACTTACCTCAAAGCCTGTTAGAAGGCTAGAGCAGGCTTCAGTCAATCTGCTTTTGGCGGACCGGACCTTCTCGATCACCGTACTCATAAGAGTACGGTGTTCTTCATCAATGGAAGCGCTGCGAAGCGTTTCCAGCAAGCTGTCCAGTGCCTCTGGGTGGGCAGAGGTCATCGGTACAGGCGGCTTGCCCTCCTTAGGGAGAGGCTGCCTGCCTAAATCCGAAACCACTTGGGTCTCCGGAGCCGTATTCGGCTGGGGGCCAAACTGGCTGCGGCCCCCATTATCGGAGTCCGTGGGGGTCTTTCCCCCCATGTGTCCGGCGACTGGGGTTTCGCCTGGAGGCGTCTCCGGAACTGTCTCCCCTTGGCCTGGTATCCTTCGAGACAACACCTCAGTGTCGTTCGCGGCCTTGGGGGAGGAGTCTGTCCGAAGAGACTCGCTGTTCATCACCAACAGGTCCAACGATCCCTCCGAAGAGGAGGATATCTCGATGTCGGATTTGGCCGGACTGCAGGTGCACGTCTGGCATGTTAAGAAGCGATAAAGCAAGCATACCGGAAATACTATTGTGTCCGGATACTTACGACTTAGCTAGGGGCTTGACCCTGGGTTCCCACTCCTCGCCGTTGTTGGTAGCTGCGGTGGAATGGTCCGGAAGGAAGGTTTTCCCTTCTTGGACACCTCGGCCTCCCCATGCATGACGGCCTTCCTCTTCTTTCTCCCCCTAGTAGGTGGGGGATGGATTTTGTCGGTGTACAAAAGTAGGGGCTCTGCTTTTGACCCCTTTACTTGTGCACGGGCAGTCAGAGCCTCCCGCCACGAGCACGCATAACATGGCAGGAAAGGGGGCCGGAGAGAGGCCGAAGCCACAAGGACATCCGAAGCAGCAACAAAGACCAAGGCCACGAAGATCAGATAGGCGTAGCAGGTCCCCCCGGCAAGGACTCTTGCCTCAGCAGCCACGACAATTCCCTTGCCGGGGCAGGTCGCCCACGCCAACCGAAGTGAGCCACCCTTGAGCCCACCAGCACTCGACAAAAGTGTTGGGACAGGGCTCGGGAGGCACCTCCGTGGTGGCATGCAGATCTTTGTGAAGACAAAAAATGCTCAAGATCAAAAGAGGATAGGAGTGCAACTATCCTCACAGAAGGAACCCACAAGACCCCCGGCAAGATCCTTGCCAAGGGAGCCAGCACGCCACGGCAAGACCCTTGCCGGGCCACCCGGCAAGACACTCGCCAAAGCACACCTGCAGGGCCACCGCCAGGCCCGCACAAGCCAAGTCACCGCCACCATTCGCATGCAGCTGCCGACCCAACCAGCTGGGTAGGCACCTGCGTGGCAACATGCAAACCTTCATGGAGGCTCCACCACCGCACCACCTCAGCTGCCTGCCTGCATACATGGCACCACATGCATCGCTGGCCAGGGGCACGTGTCGGAGCGAGGAGGAGCGGCGACGGACGGGACGGGCCTCGCCCCCGTCCCCGATGAAGCGAAGGGACACCTAAGCCTCGCATTAAATGCGTCTTGTCCTGTAATACTAGTGATAAACTCGCAGCACTATAGCACTTTCCACCTCCTGTGCACCATGTGGAAGCCCCTTCGCCTATAAAAGGAGGCCCATGGCGCACAAAGAAAGGATTCGGCGCACAGAGAAAGGATTCGTCTTTTATCCTCTATCATGCATTTCGTTATGGACTGGGACACGTGAAACCCCGTTCTACCCCTAAGCTGTCGTGCTCCCCCTTTTTGGTACCCAAGGATTATCCCCTGGGTCCGAATTTTGTCGTAGCCACGACGGCAAGGAAGGGGAACGGGGAGCCTAAGCCCACCTCATCCCCGCCTCCGCCAAGAGCGTAAAAAAGGTTGAGCAAGGTGGGGAGACGTCAAGGCCTGTTGCTGGGCGGAAAAGCGTTTGTCTTAAAGATAACAAGGATTCACTCCTTGTCATGGATACCTCCCGCGAACGAAAATCCTGGCAATAGTAAATATAGCTCTTTCAAGTATTCGGGGATTATAAGGACTTTAGAAGATCATGTGGAACACCAGCATAGGCATTGGATTTGTAGAATTAATGGATTATGCAGTGATTAATGAAAGTTAACAGGTTGTTGGAGTTGATTCATAGGAAGGAAACAAGATCTTGGAGTGGCTTACGACGTGTTTCCCTAGGATAGAGGTGCTTTATCTTAGACCTTCGAAGAATAGGCTGAGCACTTCGATTGTCACGTTCAAGCTTAGCGACTTATATGTTCTACCCATGGATTTTAGGGGTAGACATACATATGAGTTTGGGGATTGTAGACATATATGGTTTTGTTAGACATCCTCTCGGGAGCCATGAGGATATGAATCACATGAGTGATGATTGGAGTTGACCTATATGAAATGATGCTATCAGTGATATGATGTGATTTGTTTAAAGGACTAGATAGACTATTGGCATCTCAGAAACCGTGCTTAAAGATAAGATGATAGATGTTCACTCGCACACTAGAATCCTTGAAACCCTTAAGCCCTACCAAGCTACAACATGGTCGGATCGGGACCTTAGGGCCTTGACACTAGATCTAGAACCACCTTGGCCCACACTCAACCATGACCACCACCAATGCCTCGGCCCACTTCACTTCAACCCCATAGATCTCATGGAGTGCTTAGACAAGATAGTTGTCATCATCATTTGGTGACCTACTGTCCACCGAAGACGGAAGAAGAGCCGTTCAGCTAGCCAAGGAACATTTGAAGACCGCCATGCCAAGGAGGAAGAACTACACCGACCACCATCGTTAAGAAGAAAACCTCCGCATCGAAGACCAGGCATATCTACGGGCCACTTCTCTCTAAGGAACCAAGCATTCCCATGACAAGGAGACCCACACCAAGATTCATCGGCCCCCTTCGAGATCACTCCAAGATTTTAGAACCCCCTCCGAGATCGCTTCAAGACGAAGAGTAGACAACTACCAACTAGAGTTACCACCTGACTCACCCGATGTGCACGATGCTTTCCATGCATCCCAACCCCCGGAAGTGCTTTCAACTTCCTAGCTAGCCGAGAAAATCGATAAGGACACTAACCACCAAGCCATCGACCCCTAGCCCAATCTAACCTACCGCGAGCTACCCATTAGCAACCTGGATCAAGAAGAACGTCATACGCGAAGCCACACCATCAAGTATTTCAAGTTCAATGGAGCACCAAACAGAAGCAGGAGCAACATGAGGACTTGAAGACTACCCAAGATCCAAGTTTCTGTATCCCTTTCCACGCCTAGTTTGGGAATCTCGGGGACGAGATTCTTGTAAGGGGGGTAGGTCTGTCACACCCTGATTTTCATGCCACAACACTTAAGCTAATAAATCATGATAAAATGTGGTTTGGCAAAAACTTTTGAGTGTTTTGTCTTTGCTTGATTGGATTTTCGTTTCTTTGTTTGCAAGTGCTCTAAAAATCAAATAAATCCTCCAACTCCTATACTTCATCTCCTTGCTCCAAACTCTTGGACCAATGATCATGCCATGTGTATAGAGCAATATAGTATTTTCTTACAAAATAATTTGGCCAAAAGTATTTTCAAAATTAGTTTTCCAAAAACCCCTGAATTGAGGTTTGCACTGCAAGTACTTAATTAAGGGCAGTAAAAATCTTTCCAAAAATATATTTGACTCCTATTAGATATAGGATACCCAGAAAACACAAAAATATAATTTTAAAAGTTATTTTCCTATTTTATTTAAAAGCTTTTTCTTAAGGCCAGAAATGGTCTTTAATAGGGAAAAATTATTTTACTGTTTTAAAAATATTTGACAAAAATTAGGGAAACTCATAGGACATATATTGTCCATATATAAGAGTTTCAACACATGGTCATGTTCAAAATATTGGTGTAACCCTCAAAACCCTTTCTCAGATATTTCAAGCTTTTGAAATATTTACAAAGGAAATATTCTCCAAAAATTCCAAGAAAATTCTATCATGTCACATGTGACATGTTTGATGATCTTGACAAGTATCATGTCATGGAGAATAGCATAACTCCATGAAACCCCCTCAAAACCATTTCTGTCCATTTTGAAGTTTGAGCAACTTTACATTGCCAAACATGTCCAAATGTTCTCAAACCTTGTGAACATGCTCCAATGGTCTAATTATTCATCTAGACCAAGTGGCACAAGTTGGAGAACAAGTTAACTTGATCAAAGTGCCCCAAAACCCTTCCTGTCCAGAACCAAATTTGAACAACTCTACATTGGCAACTTTCTCCTTTTGATCTCAACTTTTGTGGACATGTTCATAGCCTCTAATGATGGCACTACACCAAGTGGTGCATCAAGGAGAATAGATTTGCATGACTAAATCTTGGCAAAGCCATTTCTGCTGATTTCTAGGGTTTACAAAAGTTGCATTGGCAACTTTGCCCAAATAAGCTCAAATTTGGTGGCACACCCTATTTCTAAGTGTCTTTCCATCCTGTTAAGTATCTTGGCAATTAGAGTTCATTTGCTTACCCAAACAAACATCAAACACCTTCGCCATTTTTCAAAATCATCATTTTGACCTCTTCCACTAATCTCCTTGAGCTCAACTTTTACCACAGCTCCTCCTAGTCCTCTCCTACCTCCAGAACTCTCCCCGGCCATTGCTCAATTATTGGAGGGTAAAACCTCATTTTTTCTCTCTGGACAGCCATTTCTCTCTCTCCCTCCACCTCTCTCTTCTCCTAGTGGTTCACCCGGGGCATCCAAGGCCACCACCCCTTTGTTTACTCCTCCCCTGACCCCCTAGACACAAGTGGCCACGCCCTACAAGCCAAAGACATGCCTGGCATGCAATTGGCGTGCTCAGAGCTTCTGGTGCACACCGACTGTAGCCGCCTCCTTCAACCGCCCGGCCACCTAGGGCCTCCCCTCGTGTCCCCGAGGTCACCTCGGCGTCCGCAACACGCCACTGCTGTCGTCCCCATCCTCTCTCTCCTCTCGGCTCTCCTCGCGTGCGAGACAGGCGCCGCCCGAGCGCCGATCGGCTGCATGGCACAAGGGACCCGCCATGCCGCATTCCCCGCTCCCTCTCTTCTCCCCCTGGGCGTAGTCCACCTCCACGAACTCCCTGGACTCGGTGCACCACCTTCCCGAGGGCCGTAGCGACGAGTGCGAGCTCGCCGGCGCACGAGCCCACGGTGCACCATCGCCCCGCCATAAAAGGCCACCCCTGGGGCCTCTCTGGCCTCCTTTCGCTCTCTCTCCCTCCCAGAGACCCCTGGACCAACCCTCTCCCCTCCTCGCGCTCTCCATCCGTCACCATGGCCGGAGCCTTACCGTCGGTTTCCGCCTAAATCCGCACCCATCTCTCCTCCTCCTTCCCTCTGGACCACTCCAGAGCGCCACCACCGTCACCGCGAGACCCTCCCGTGCTTCTCCCCCTCCTCCCCGTGGCTGTCCATCGAGCTGCATCACCACCGTTAGCCTCGTCCGCCGCGGTCGATGCCTTGCTCGACCCGGTGCCCCTGGGGACCGTGCCACCCACGGTTGGACGCGGCTGGGTCCCCTGAGCACGCCGGTGGGCAGGGCATCGCCAGAGATGCCCTGTAGCGCCGGCGGCCGGCGTCGAACACCTCTCTCATCTCTGTCGCACCAGCTGGAGGTGGAGGACGAACCTGACAGGCGAGCCCCGCTTGTCAGTGGCCCAGCCACGGGGCCACGCTGGCAAGTGGAGGCGTACTCGTTTTCTCCCGCATCCCCGCAGCGAAGGTGTACTCAGGATGGGCGCCATCGACGTCGCCCTGTCGTCTGCGTGGCCGAGCCGCTGGGCCGGCCCACTGCTAAACTGCGCCCAGTGCGCTGGATAAGGGTAAAACCCTTTCCTTTTCCTTTTTCTTTTCTGTAAATTTGTAAAGTCCACAAATAAGTCAAATGGACTCCAAATTTGATGATTCAAATTTCCAGTGGCTCCATAAATCCAGCCCTATTTAATAGGCCACAATGGACATTTTTGTTGTCCCTGGTTTTCACTGAACCTTTTTAAAAGGTCATTTATCCACATAAGTCCACTTCAAAAATCCATATTGTATTCATTTCAACTCCAAATCCAGTGAAACCAATTTCTAAATGTTTCTAAAATCATGCCTGAATTAATGGGTACTTTTACTCATTTTTATAAAATGTCATTCTGTGTACAACTTGTGGATCCATCAAACCCCTTGATTCCATCCTATCGAAATGTTTAGAAATATCCATAGATCCACTTCCATTGAAACCACTTTGGTCATCCCTCATATGACCAGAGGTACCCCAGAAAAGTCCAACTCATATTTTTAGAGCACTTTTATTTCCTGCCTTGTTGTGTTGCTTATTATGGTTGCTTTCGGCGATAGAGGCGAAGTAGGCGAAATGCTCGGAGTTGGACCGTAGATATTTGAAGACCTCAAGACTTTGTTCAAAAGGCAAGCAGCCCTTTGACCATGTCTATGAAACCCTTTTTATGCATGTCATATAGCACTTATTATTGTTGCATCGGAATCATGAAGGATGGGTAACCACTTTGGTGGGTTGCCTCCGTTACTTTTCTCGTTGACACTTGCATTGTGCATGACCCTACCTTCTTATGAGGGTTATGACGATGGGAGTAGATAGGATGCTAAGTAGTTTGCTACGCAAAAAGGGACGGGAATATGCATGTGATGGAAACAAAATATTTTCAAAACAACTTTCGAAAACCCCATCGGGTGCCATTTATGCCCGAGGGAGATGATGAGAAAGGTGACCACTTGATGACGAAGTGGTGTACCGAGGCAAGTGTGTGTTGTTTTTGAAAACGGATTAGATTTAAGATTTGATGACTATCCCAACCCTACATGCGCGACCACTCTACCCTTATATGGGAAAGGGCATTGTTGAGTACCTAGACCGATACTAGCTTGGAGCCCGCATTACTAGTGACGGGGGAGAGTTGGTGCTCTCTCTTGGGGACGGGTCGTGCCAGGTAGGGCGGCCATGACCATCTTTATGGGGCACCGGACACACCGTTGGTACCCCGTGCCAGTGGTATGTGATGAATATGGGAGCAAGGCTCCACGAAAATGTTATTTGAAATGTTGGGCACGGGGGTTACTACCAATCGAGTGGACTCCATGTTAGTGTCGTCTAGGAAAGGCGGTGATCGGTGCTTACCCGGGTACTTGAGGTATCATGGTCGTGGATGACACGGAAGTTCCCGGATCTAGTGGGTAAAGTGTGCAACCTCTGCAGAGTGTAAAACTATTGAATAGCCGTGTCCACGGTCAAGGACGGTTGGCGGTCTTGCTTAAACTATGTCGGGGTTTTCAACCGTGTGAGTGTGATGATGAAACTACTTGGGTCAAGTCGAAGGACTTGACATGTTGGAGATGGGTTGGTGCCCACTCTATTTATGTTGGGTTGGTGCCCACTCTATTTATGTTGGGTTGGTGCCCATTCTATTTATGTTGGGTTGGTGCCCACTCTATTTATGTTGATATCTGTGACCAGATCTCATGGTTACTTGAATTCTCTTGATGCATGCTTTATAGGATGTTGAACATGTCATTGCACTCAAAACTAGCTTTATGCAAAATTTACCTATGTCCTACATTGTTGTACCTTGAACCAAAACATGGGTTGCTTGCGAGTACATTCAAAGTACTCATTGGCTTGCCACTGGTTATTTAATTGGCCAGGCTTGGAAGAACCGGAGTTCGAAGAAGAGTTCTTTGGAGACGATCATGCGAACTAGGACGTTTCCCAGTCAGAATGCCTGTAGGGTTAAGGCAGATGGCATGGGTTCTACTTATCAACGACGATTTCCGCTGCTTATGTTTCATTTGATGTTCAGCCCTTAAGGCTTTGTCGTTGTAAGACTTGACCATAATGGTCACAATTTGTGTAAGACGGTATGTATGAATGTAAGACTCTTGTTATTCAGCTTCTGTGTGTTTAGTGAGCATTGATCTCTGGGATCACTGTACACGTACATTCGGTGATCTTGACTTATAAGTCGGGGTCCCCACAGAGCTGGTATCAGAGCCATCCTGACTGTAGGAAGCCTTAGTTAGCATGGTCGTTAGTTAGGGTAAAACTATTTTCAAAACTACTACTAGTTTTCAAAACTATCTATACTTCTCTTCCCCTTCAGAGTTTTTCGAAAACTAGGGTATACTTTCCTTATTGGTCTCTTCCCCTTCAAAACCTTTGGTCGCTAGAACCCTTATGCCACGACCACGAGTTCCTTGTAATCCTCGTGGGTAATCTGGAAGGATGATGCCTTGCCGACATTCACCCACATCTCCTGAACACAAGATTGGCGACATCACAACAAGACAATATCAACAGAAGATACATCCTCGAGGAATGAGGACCTGAAGACCCAGGAGATGGTGACACCCTTGACACTGCCCCAAGATGATGCAATCTTAGCCTACGATGATCAGGGCATAGAATATGCAAGATCATGGTATACATCGCTAATAGAGTAACCATGTCACTACCGTTGTTGTATCGGCAACCACCGATGGATGAGAACCTAGCCATTTGGTCCGCCTCACCATAGTGAGCAGGAAAACGGTTCTCCTCATCCCCCGCTCTTGGTGTCGATGTTGTCATCAACGTAACCGACATGATGGACCTCTATTACGCCTTGATAATGTCATTGCATAAAGGATTACCTACCTGGTACCATTGACGGCATAGAAGACAAAAAGGGATCGTCGTGATTAAGAAGACAATAGAAGATCAAGTCAATGCCAGCCACGAGGAGCCACCTTCTCCCCATCACTAAAACAGGCGAGAGGTTGTTGAAGAATCTTCAGGATCAACCCAGATTGTTTCATCGAACAACTACAAGAGACGGAGCAACACCTGAGGGAAACCCGGGAGACTGCACGAGGCTCAAGGCACGACTATAGAGTCCGAGGACCCCTAGGGTAGGATGAGTCGTGTACCCCTATGCGTGATCGAGTCCGTATGATGGTTCGAGTAGAACCCTGATTGTGTGTTGCTTGTTTTTATTTGTCTGTGTTTTGATATCAGTTGCCCTTTTTGCCCTAGGCAACAAGTATGCAACTATATCATCTGCCTTATTTTGTTGCTTGTGTTTGGCCCCTTCTGGCACTTGTTTGGTTGCACCTGCACTATAGAACCCCCTTTAGGCATTCCCCTCCTCTATGCTACTTTTCCCTCTCATCTCTCTCCTCAACTGAAGACAAGCAAGACAATATGCACCAAGGATTCCACCTCGGCGACCAACAAGCACTGAAGACTTTTGCTACAACCTCCTCGACCAAGTACAACCCCGTATATTTGCACTTCAAGACTAGAACCCATCCCTAGACCCTTCAAGACTTCACGAGATACCCCAGCTCAAAACCTTAACCATGAGCTTAACCTACGGAATTGCAAGAGAACCTGTTAAGCCTCCGTAACCTTGCTTATCACTGAGTTCATGATGGAACTAGTGGACATAGTGAATGAGCACATTATCATCCTAAGATAGCACCAAAACTGACGATGCCATAGGAAGGACCAATCTGAGGATATAGGAACAGAGGACAAATGACTTGATGAGTTTATATCAATGACTTTTAGGAATTATCTGAGACTCTTTGGTGGGTTATAAGGCTACCATGTTGGTAGATGAACTTGGTGGGATCATGATTATAGAGTAGCATAGCTTTCATTACCCCTGAGTAAATTGGATTTTAGGACAATTATGATCGCAAGCTGGAACTCTTGGAAGTGCAAGGATTTGACTTGATCAGATGATATTGATGGGAGACAGTTGATATTACGTAAATGACTTGGGGAACATGAAGGAATTCTCGTTGCACAAGAGATTTGGATTTAAATAGGTGATCCTAGTTGAGTATAGATGCTGAGTATGCTTACATGGTTCGGAGTAAATTGGATTTAGACTAATGATCTTGATCATGATACCATGTTTCTCGGTGGACAATAAACTAGGAGATTGGATTAATTGTCGGAGTTTATTTAGACATCTTTGTGAGCTTGACCTTGGAGTATTACAAGATCACAATAATGGAAACTGGTGAACTGACAATAGTAAATATAGCTCTTTCAAGTATTCGGGGATTATAAGGACTTTAGAAGATCATGTGGAACACCAGCATAGGCATTGGATTTGTAGAATTAATGGATTATGCAGTGATTAATGAAAGTTAACAGGTTGTTGGAGTTGATTCATAGGAAGGAAACAAGATCTTGGAGTGGCTTACGACGTGTTTCCCTAGGCTAGAGGTGCTTTATCTTAGACCTTCGAAGAATAGGCTGAGCACTTGGATTGTCACGTTCAAGCTTAGCAGCTTATATGTTCTACCCATGGATTTTTAGGGGTAGACATACATATGAGTTTGGGGATTGTAGACATATATGGTTTTGTTAGACATCCTCTCGGGAGCCATGAGGATATGAATCACATGAGTGATGATTGGAGTTGACCTATACGAAATGATGCTATCAGTGATATGATGTGATTTGTTTAAAGGACTAGATAGACTATTGGCATCTCAGAAACCGTGCTTAAAGATAAGATGATAGATGTTCACTCGCACACTAGAATCCTTGAAACCCTTAAGCCCTACCAAGCTACAACATGGTCAGATCAGGACCTTAGGGCCTTGACACTAGATCTAGAACCACCTTGGCCCACACTCAACCATGACCACCACCAATGCCTCAGCCCACTTCATGTACCCCATAGATCTCATGGAGTGCTTAGACAAGATAGTTGTCATCATCATTTGGTGACCTACCTGTCCACCCGAAGACGGAAGAAGAGCCGTTCAGCTAGCCAAGGAACATTTGAAGACCGCCATGCCAAGGAGAAAGAACTACACCGACCACCATCGTTAAGAAGAAAACCTCCGCATCGAAGACCAGGCATATCTACGGGCCACTTCTCTCTAAGGAACCAAGCATTCCCATGACAAGGAGACCCACACCAAGATTCATCGCCCCTTCGAGATCACTCCAAGATTTAAGAACCCCTCCGAGATCGCTTCAAGGCGAAGAGTAGACAACTACCAACTAGAGTTACCACCGACTGCTTGATGTGCACGATGCTTTCCATGCATCCCAACCCCCGGAAGTGCTTTCAACTTCCTAGCTAGCCCGAGCACTGATAAGGACACTAACCACCAAGCCATCGACCCCTAGCCCAATCTAACCTACCGCGAGCTACCCATTAGCAACCTGGATCAAGAAGAACGTCATACGCGAAGCCACACCATCAAGTATTTCAAGTTCAATGGAGCACCAAACAGAAGCAGGAGCAACATGAGGACTTGAAGACTACCCAAGATCCAAGTTTCTGTATCCCTTTCACGCCTAGTTTGGGAATCTCGGGGCGAGATTCTTGTAAGGGGTAGGTCTGTCACACCCGATTTTCATGCCACAACACTTAAGCTAATAAATCATGATAAAATGTGGTTTGGCAAAAACTTTTGAGTGTTTTGTCTTTGCTTGATTGGATTTTAGTTTCTTTGTTTGCAAGTGCTCTAAAAATCAAATAAATCCTCCAACTCCTATACTTCATCTCCTTGCTCCAAACTCTTGGACCAATGATCATGCCATGTGTATAGAGCAATATAGTATTTTCTTACAAAAATAATTTGGCCAAAAGTATTTTCAAAAATTAGTTTCAAAAACCCCTGAATTGAGGTTTGCCTTTGCAAGTACTTAATTAAGGGCAGTAAAAATCTTTCCAAAAATATATTTGACTCCTATTAGATATAGGATACCCGAAACCACAAAAATATAATTTTAAAAGTTATTTTCCTATTTTATTTAAAAGCTTTTCTTAAGGCCAGAAATGGTCTTTAATAGGGAAAAAATTATTTTATTGTTTTAAAAATATTTGACAAAATTTAGGGAAACTCATAGGACATATATTGTCCATATATAAGAGTTTCAACACATGGTCATGTTCAAAATATTGGTGTAACCCCTCAAAAACCCTTTCTGTATATTTCAAGCTTTTGAAATATTTACAAAGGAAATATTCTCCAAAAATTCCAAGAAAATTCTATCATGTCACATGTGACATGTTTGATGATCTTGACAAGTATCATGTCATGGAGAATAGCATAACTCCATGAAACCCCCTCAAAACCATTTCTGTCCATTTTGAAGTTTGAGCAACTTTACATTGCCAAACATGTCCAAATGTTCTCAAACCTTGTGAACATGCTCCAATGGTCTAATTATTCATCTAGACCAAGTGGCACAAGTTGGAGAACAAGTTAACTTGATCAAAGTGCCCCAAAACCATTCCTGTCCAGAACCAAATTTGAACAACTCTACATTGGCAACTTTCTCCTTTTGATCTCAACTTTTGTGGACATGTTCATAGCCTCTAATGATGGCACTACACCAAGTGGTGCATCAAGGAGAATAGATTTGCATGACTAAATCTTGGCAAAGCCATTTCTGCTGATTTCTAGGGTTTACAAAAGTTGCATTGGCAACTTTGCCCAAATAAGCTCAAATTTGGTGGCACACCCTATTTCTAAGTGTCTTTCCATCCTGTTAAGTATCTTGGCAATTAGAGTTCATTTGCTTACCCAAACAAACATCAAACACCTTCTGCCATTTTTTCAAAATCATCATTTTGACCTCTTCCACTAATCTCCTTGAGCTCAACTTTTTACCACAGCTCCTCCTAGTCCTCTCCTACCTCCAGTAACTCTCCCCTGGCCATTGCTCAATTATTGGAGGGGTAAAACCTCATTTTTCTCTCTCTGGACAGCCATTTCTCTCTCTCCCTCCACCTCTCTCTTCTCCTAGTGGTTCACCAGGGCATCCAAGGCCACCACCCCTTTGTTTACTCCTCCCCTGACCCCCTAGACACAAGTGGCCACGCCCTACAAGCCAAAGACATGCCCTGGCATGCAATTGGCGTGCTCAGAGAGCCTTCTCAGTGCACACCGCCTGTAGCCGCCTCCTTCCAACCGCCCGGCCACCTAGGGCCTCCCCTCGTGTCCCCGAGGTCACCTCGGCGTCCATAACACGCTACTGCTGTCGTCCCCATCCTCTCTCTCCCTCTCGGCTCTCCTCGCGTGCGAGACACCGCCGCCCGAAGGCTGATCGCTGGGTCATGGCGGGGACCCGCCATGCCGCATTCCCGCTCCTCTCATCTCCCCACAGGCGTAGTCCACCTCCACGAACTCCACGGACTCGGTGCACCACCTTCCCGAGGGTCGTGGCAGCGAGTGCGAGGCTCGCCGGTGCCACGAGCCCACGGTGCACCATCGCCCGCCATAAAAGGCCACCCCGGGCCTCTCAGCCTCCTTCGCTCTCTCTCCTCCCGAGACCCTGGACCAACCCTCTCCCCTCCTCGCGCTCTCCATCCGTCACCATGGCCGGAGCCTTACCGTCGGTTTCCGCCTAAATCCGCACCCATCTCTCCTCCTCCTTCCCTCTGGACCGCTCCAGAGCGCCACCACCGTCACCGCGAGACCCTCCCGTGCTTCTCCCCCCTCCTCCCCGTGGCTGTCCGTCGAGCTGCATCACCACCGTTAGCCTCGTCCGCCGCGGTCGATGCCTTGCTCAACCCGGTGCCCCTGGGCGACCATGCCACCCACGGTTGGACGCGGCTGGGTCCCCTGAGCACGCCGGTGGGCAGGGCATCGCCGGAGACACCATGTAGCGCCGGCGGCCGGCGTCGAACACCTCCTCTGTCTCCTGTCGCACCCGCGCGGGAGGTGGAGGACGAACCTGACAGGCGGGCCCCGCTTGTCAGTGGCCCAGCCACGGGGCCACGCTGGCAAGTGGAGGCATACTCGTTTTCTCCCGTGTCCCCGCAGCGAAGGTGTACTCAGGCTGGGCGCCATCGACGCCGCTTCGTTGCTCTGCGTGGCCGAGCAGCTGGGCCGCCCATCGCTAAGCTAGCCCAGTCTTATTTGGATAAGGGTAAAACCCTTTCCTTTTCCTTTTTCTTTTCTGTAAATTTGTAAAGTCCACAAATAAGTCAAATGGACTCCAAATTTGATGATTCAAATTTCCAGTGGCTCCATAAATCCAGCCCTATTTAATAGGCCACAGTGGACATTTTTGTTGTCCCTGGTTTTCACTGAACTTTTTAAAAGGTCATTTATCCACATAAGTCCACTTCAAAAATCCATATTGTATTCATTTCAACTCCAAATCCAGTGAAACCAATTTCTAAATGTTTCTAAAATCATGCCTGAATTAATGGGTACTTTTACTCATTTTATAAAATGTCATTCTGTGTACAACTTGTGGATCCATCAAACCCCTTGATTCCATCCTATCGAAATGTTTAGAAATATCCATAGATCCACTTCCATTGAAACCACTTTGGTCATCCCTCATATGACCAGAGGTACCCCAGAAAAGTCCAACTCATATTTTTAGAGCACTTTTATTTCCTGCCTTGTTGTGTTGCTTATTATGGTTGCTTTCGACGATAGAGGACGAAGTAGACGAAATGCTCGGAGTTGGACCAGAGATATTTGAAGACCTCGAAGACTTTGTTCAAACAGGCAAGCAGCCCTTTGACCATGTCTATGAAACCCTTTTTATGCATGTCATATAGCACTTATTATTGTTGCATCGGAATCATGAAGGATGGGTAACCACTTTGGTGGGTTGCCTCACATTTTTCTCGTTGACACTTGCATTGTGCATGACCCTACCTTCTTATGAGGGTTATGACGATGGGAGTAGATAGGATGCTAAGTAGTTTGCTACGCAAAAAGGGACGGGAATATGCATGTGATGGAGACAAAATATTTTCAAAACAACTTTCGAAAACCCCATCGGGTGCCATTTATGCCCGAGGGAGATGATGAGAAAGGTGACCACTTGATGACGAAGTGGTGTACCGAGGCAAGTGTGTGTTGTTTTCGAAAGCGGATTAGATTTAAGATTTGATGTTGTCCCAACCCTACATGCGCGACCACTCTACCCTTATATGGTAAAGGGCATTGTTGAGTACCTAGACCGATACTAGCTTGGAGCCCGTATTACTAGTGACGGGGGAGAGTTGGTGCTCTCTCTTGGGACGGGGTCGTGCCAGGTAGGGCGGCCATGACCATCTTTATGGGGCACCGGACACACCGTTGGTACCCGTGCGGTGGTATGTGATGAATATGGGAGCAAGGCTCCACGAAAATGTTATTTGAAATGTTGGGCACGGGGTTACTACCAATCGAGTGGACTCCATGTTAGTGTCGTCTAGGAAAGGCGGTGATCGGTGCTTACCCGGTACTTGAGGTACCGCTGGTCGTGGATGACACGGAAGTTCCCGGATCTAGTGGGTAAAGTGTGCAACCTCTGCAGAGTGTAAAACTATTCGAATAGCCGTGTCCACGGTCAAGGACGGTTGGGCGGTGCTGCTTAAACTATGTCCAGGGTTTTCAACCGTGTGAGTGTGATGATGAAACTACTTGGGTCAAGTCGAAGAACTTGACATGTTGGAGATGGGTTGGTGCCCACTCTATTTATGTTGGGTTGGTGCCCACTCTATTTATGTTGGGTTGGTGCCCACTCTATTTATGTTGGGTTGGTGCCCACTCTATTTATGTTGATATCTGTGACCAGATCTCATGGTTACTTGAATTCTCTTGATGCATGCTTTATAGGATGTTGAACATGTCATTGCACTCAAAACTAGCTTTATGCAAAATTTACCTATGTCCTACATTGTTGTACCTTGAACCAAAACATGGGTTGCTTGTAGTACATTCAAAGTACTCATTGGCTTGCCTTGGTTATTTAATTGACCAGGCTTGGAAGAACCAGAGTTCAAGAAGAGTTCTTTGGAGAGCGATCATGCGAACTAGGGCGTTTCGGTCGAGAATGCTGTAGGGTTAAGGCAGATGGCATGGGTTCTACTTATCAACGACGATTTCCGCTGCTTATGTTTCATTTGATGTTCAGCCCTTAAGGCTTTGTCGTTGTAAGACTTGACCATAATGGTCACAATTTGTGTAAGACGGTATGTATGAATGTAAGACTCTTGTTATTCAGCTTTTGTGTGTTCAGTGAGCATTGATCTCTGGGATCACTGTACACGTACATTCGGTGATCTTGACTTATAAGTCGGGGTCCCCACATCTTCCTCGCCACTCTC
Organism: Aegilops speltoides; assembly: GCA_021437245.1. Lineage (NCBI taxonomy): Eukaryota > Viridiplantae > Streptophyta > Magnoliopsida > Poales > Poaceae > Aegilops > Aegilops speltoides. The sequence goes on from CM038144.1 coordinate 413,004,452, forward strand.
GCTTGAGGAAGAATCTTGATCGTCGGAGGAGCTCTCCACGCAGCACCTCACGCGGGTCCCGAAGTGCCCGAAGATCTTGACAGAGAGGAGGCCACCCTCCATTAGTTTCAAATGGAGGGCCAGCCCGTCCGACAAGCTGTGGAGGCGGGCGAAGGTCTTCCACCCTCGGTGAAGATACATGACGTGAGGGGCGGGGAACTCGACATCGACCCACGTGCAGCTGTTCCCACAACCCCTCATGTGCAGCCGCTGCGCCTGCGGTAGATCCAGCTCCATCTCCCGCGCAAATGGGGTCGGAAGGTGAAGACGGCGGCGCGGCCGATGGCGCAGCCTGATGAAGAATTCGCAGGGGTTATCCCCGGCGTGGCCCTCCATCGGAGGAGGGGCTGCTGGAGGAGGCGAGGCGGATCTGCCGCCCCGTCCTCCTCTCCCTCGGGCACCGCGACGGCCTCGACCTCGCCCCTCTCCCTTCCTCTAGTGGCTGGCTCCGCCACTACGAGCTCCTGGGGAGGGGCGATGCACTGTCTGGCCAAAACCCTCGCCGCCACCGATGATGCGTCGCCACGCCCCCTCGCCATGGCAGAAGAAGAAAGAAAGCAGGAATGGGGAGAGGCAGATGGCGAGAGGCTGGGGGGCATCATTCCTCCCACTCCCCTCTTTATAAAGAGGCGGGGGCGAGGCCCGGCCGCCCCCTCTCGGCCAATCCGGCTTCTTGAAGTGACAGCGAGCGAGGCCGTCGACCGCCCTCCCTGCTCCATTGAAGGCTCGTGGGAATCGACCCGCACGCGCGCGACTACCCACGTCCTACGCGCCTGCCATTCGCTCTGCGTTACGCATGCAGCAAACGTGGCGCAAGGGGCGGGCGCAGTGGGACGCGTGGAATGATGGTTCCCGAGCGAGGGCAGTAAATGGGAGGCGGCCTTGCGATCTCGAAGAGACACACAAGCCACCTCTTTACTGTCCACCGCAAGGTGACGCCAGGACGCCCACGTCATGCGCGCGCACGACCCCAACGTCATGTGTTCAACGCCGGTCGTGGCGAAGCGCAGCGGAGGAAACAGTGGCCGCGGTAAAAAACCCACCCCAACTGCCCGCGCACCGTTTTGGGCCTGGCCCAACAACGTGCTGCGCTTATGTCTGGCCCAGGCCCGGGGGCTCCTGTCGGTGTACAAAAGTAGGGGCTCTGCTTTTGGCCCCTTTACTTGTGCACGGGCAGTCAGAGCCTCCCGCCACAGCCACGTATAACATGGCAGGAAAGGGGGGCCGGAAAGAGGCCGAAGCCACAAGGACAATTGAAGCAGCAACGAAGACCAAGGCCACGAAGATCAGATAGGCGTAGCAGGTCCCCCCGGCAAGGACTCTTGCCCGGGGCAGCCTCAGCAGCCCCGGCAAGGCCCTTGCCGAGGCAGCTCACCCACGCCAACCGAAGTGAGCCACCCTTGAGCCCACCAGCGCTCGACAAAAGCGTTGGGACAGGGCTCGGGAGGCACCTCCATGGTGGCATGCAGATCTTTGTGAAGACATAAAATGCTCAAGATCAAAAGAGGATAGGAGGGCAACTATCCTCACCGAAGGAACCCAGAAGACCCCCGGCAGGATCCTTGTCGGGGGAGCCAGCGCGCCACGGCAAGACCCTTGCCGGGCCACCCGGCAAGACCCTCGCCAAAGCACACAGGCAGGGCCACCGCCAGGCCCGCACAAGCCAAGTCACCACCACCGTTCGCATGCCGCTGCCGACCCAACCAGCTGGGCAGGCACATGTGTGGCAACATGCAAACCTTCGTGGAGGCTCCACCACCATGCCACCTCAGCTGCATGCCTGCATACATGGCACCACATGCATCGCTGGCCAGGGGTGCGTGTCAGAGCGAGGAGGAGCGGCAATGGACGGGACGGGCCTCGCCCCCGTCCCCGATGAAGCGAAGGGACACCTAAGCCTCGCATTAAATGCGTCTTGTCCTGTGATACTAGCGATAAACTCGCAGCACTATAGCACTTTCCACCTCATGTGCGCCACTGTGGAAGCCCCTTTCGCCTATAAAAGGAGGCCCATGGCGCACAGAGAAAGGATTCAGCTCTTTCGAACCACGCAGCACCTAGAGCTAGTTCGAGCTCAAGAACGCTAATACATCCACTAAAGCAGGATCGTAGGGTTTTACGCATCTTTGCGGCCCGAACCTGGGTAAATCCTTCTGTGTCATCTACTAGCCCTGCTCTCCTCATGATCCCTGCACCCCGCAACCGTAGAAGGGATTCCAGTGATCCCATAGGTGTCGTTTCCCACCGATAGATTTCCTCCTCCTCGTCGTCGTCTTCGGTGGAGGAGTGCGTCTCGGTGTCTTTGGTCGTCATGTCCGGTGCAACCTTGCGCCAGAGACCATCTCTGGTCCCTAGGGCCGTCTTCTTGGCCTTCTTCTCCGGCACCTCATAGGGCGCTGGAAACAACATCTTCGTTAGAAGAGGCGATTCTGGATCTTCAGGTAGCGGAGCCGGACAGTTAATCTGCTCCGCTATCGCTAGCTAGGCCTGTAAGATTGGCATGGAGGCTTAGATTCCTCCCGCGGATGTGCTAGTGAAAGGCATATCTTACAAATATGAAAACTTACCAGATTGGCTCGACGTTTTGCGCTGAGCCCGCGATCTTCAGTTGTGGGCGGTGGTACCTCGTTGGCCTTGAAGAGCACCTTCCAGACGTCTTCGTGCATCATGCCAAAGAGCTCTCGCATCGTCTGGTGTTCGGCCGGGTAGAACTCCCATAGATTGCAAATCCGTCTCTGACACGGAAGGATCCGGCGGAGGAGAATAACTTGGACCACGTTGACGAGCTTGATTTTCTTGCTTATCATATTTTGGATGCATGTCTGAAGCCCGGTCAGTTCTTCCGTTGAGCCCCAGGCTGCGCCCTTCTCTTGCCAGGAGGTGAGCCGCATGGGGACGGCGGATCGGAATTCAGGGGTCGTCGCCTAGTTGGCGTCGCGCGGCTCGGTGATGTAGAACCACCCCGATTGCCACCCTTCACAGTCTCCACAAAGTAGCCTTCAGGCCAGGTGACATTGGGCATCTTGCCCACCATGGCGCCTCCACACTCTGCTTGTTGGCCGCTCACCACCTTTGGCTTCATGTTGAAGGTCTTTAGCCATAGGCCGAAGTGGGGTGTGATGCGGAGGAAGGCCTCGCACACGACGATAAACGCCGAGATGTTGAGGATGGAGTTGGGGGCCAAATCATGGAAGTCCAGCCCGTAGTAGAACATTAGTCCACGGACCAACGGGTGGAGGGGGAATCCCAGCCAACGGACGAAGTGGGAGAGGAATTGTCGGTGTCAAAAATGGCGGATCTCGGGTAGGGGGTCCCGAACTGTGCGTCTAGGCGGATGGTAACAGGAGACAAGGGACACGATGTTTTACCCAGGTTCGGGCCCTCTTGATGGAGGTAAAACCCTACGTCCTGCTTGATTAATATTGATGATGTGTATTACAAGAGTGGATCTACCACGAGGTCAAGGAGGCTAAACCGTAGAAGCTAGCCTATGGTATGATTGTTGTAATGTATGTTGTGTCCTACGGACTAAAACCCTCCGGTTTATATAGACACCGGAGAGGGCTAGGGTTACACAAAGTCGGTTACAATGGTAGGAGATCTACATATCCGTATCGCCAAGCTTGCCTTCCACGCCAAGGAAAGTCCCATCCGGACACGGGACGGAGTCTTCAATCTTGTATCTTCGTAGTCTTGGAGTCCGGCAGACGATGATAGTTCGGCTGTCCGGACACCCCCTAGTCCAGGACTCCCTCAGTAGCCCCTGAACCTGGCTTCAATGACGATGAGTCCGGCAAATAATGTTCGGCATTGCAAGGCGGGTTCCTCCTTTGAATAGTCCAGAGAAGATTGTGAACACCAGGATAGTGTCCGGCTCTGCAAAATAAATTCCACGTTCCACCGTAGAGAGAATAATATATACACAAGTTCAATCTGCTGACGTATTTTGCGGCATGACATCACACCACTACCAAGCCTTTACTTGAATCGTTTTTTATTATACCGCCTCAGCGCGTTTAGCGAAGCGGTTTCCTTGGCACGTCTTGTCGAAGCAGAGATCGTGTTCCCCTTATTCTGGGATTCTCATCAATACGGACGTGGGTAACCCAACCGCGCCCGCCACGCCTCCTCTATCGAAGGCGAGTCCCTAACGGTCGCGGAGACGGCTCTGGGTATTCTCCCTCTTTATAATAGGACCAAGGCTCGTCTCTTTTCTTCAATCTTTCATCGAATCCTCTCCTTGCTCCAAGTTCCAACACCCAGAGCCCAGATTCGAAAGTGCTTGGACCTTGACAATGTCCGCTCCGACCTTCGGGGCTGATGGATGGACGGAGGAGGACGTGTTAAAGCTGAGAAGCCAAGTACTGCCCCTCGAGATTTTGCATGGGCTGCCCTTGAAGGGCAGGCCATCCCCACCCCCGAGCCCGACGAGTATGTCATCTTTGTATCCCACCTCCGTCGGGGTTTAGGCTTCTCGACGGATCCTTTCATGAGAGGGCTCATGTTCTACTACGGGCTGTATTTCCATGACTTGGCTCCGGAGTCCATCCTCCATATTTCCGCATTTATTATCGTCTGTGAAGCCTTCCTCCGTGTCACCCCCCCACTTCGGCCTGTGGCTGAAGACCTTCAATGTGGAGCCGAAGATGATTGGTGGGCGTCAAGCAGAGTGCAGCGGGGTGGCCATAAGCAGGAGGGCCAATGCCCTGTGGCCCGAGGGCTCCTTCCAAGAGGAGCTCGGCTTGTGGCAGCAGGAGTGGTTCTATATCACCGCTCCAAAGGGCAGCAGGCAGAAGCCGCCGCCTTCATTCCGCTCTGGACCTCCACGACGGTTGATGTCGTGGGTGAACCGAGGGCTCAATTGGGGGCCATGAAAAGACGTGCCCCTATTGCAGGGCCGGATTCGAGACCTCCAAGCGAGGGAGATCGATCTGGTCGTGGTGATGCAGGTCATGCTAATCAGGCGTTGTCGGTGTCAAAACCGGCGGATCTCGGGTAGGGGGTCCCGAACTGTGCGTCTAGGCGGATGGTAACAGGAGACGAGGGACACAATGTTTTTACCCAGGTTCAGGCCCTCTCGATGGAGGTAATACCCTACATCCTGCTTGATTAATATTGATGATATGGGTAGTACAAGAGTAGATCTACCACGAGATCAAGGAGGCTAAACCCTAGAAGCTAGCCTATGGTATGATTGTTGAGATGTATGTTGTCCTCTGGACTAAGGCCCTTCGGTTTATATAGACACCGGAGAGGCTAGGGTTACAGAGTCGGTTACAATGGTAGGAGATCTACATATCCGTATCGCCAAGCTTGCCTTCCACGCCAAGGAAAGTACCTTCCGGACACAAGCCGGAGTCTTCAATCTTCTATCTTCGTAGTCTGGGAGTCCGGCGGATATTGATAGTCCGGCTGTCCGGACACCCCCTAGTCCAGACTCCTCGGTAGCCTGAACCGGTCTTCAATGACGATAAGTCCGGCGTGCATAATGTTCGGCATTGCGAGGCGGGTTCCTCCCTTGAATAATCCGGAGAAGATAATGAACACCAGGATAGTGTCCGGCTCTGCAAAATAATTTCCACATTCCAAACGTAGAGAGAATAAAACATATACTCCGATCCAATCTGCTGACGTATTATGTGGCGTGACATCACACCGGCACCAAGCCTTTGTTTGAATTACTGTACCACTTCAGCACGTTTAGCGAAGCGGTTTCCTTGGCACGTCCTGTCGAAGCAGAGATCGTGTTCCCCTTATTCCGGGATTCTCATCAATACGTGCGTGGGTAACCCAACCGCGCCATTGATGGTGGCGCTTGGGAGATAAGCGAGTTTTACCAGGCCGGTGAGGGACGTATATTTTCGTCCGCCTATATAAGGGATAAGGATTTACCTTCTCACCTACGCCTTCTTCCTCCTTTGCTCATCTATCCCTGCGAACCCAAGCTCCAACGCCCAAGCTCGCACATTCTGCCTCGACCCTTCTCCGAACATGTCCGGAGGGGGAGGCAAATGGATGGCCTCCACCGCCAAGGAGGAGGACACCACCAAGCTGCTGCGACGCGGATACCTTCCGGAGACATCGCGCATCACCGCCCGGACGCGGGCAGCTGCTCGTACCCCAGGACCTCATGAGAGGGTTGTTTTCCTTCCCCACTTCCTCCGCGGACTGGGCTTTCCGCTCCATCCATTCGTCCGAGGGATCATGTTTTACTACGGCCTGGATTTCCATGATCTGGCGCCGAACTTCATCCTCAACATCTCGGCGTTTATCGTGCGTGTGCGAGGCCTTTTCTCGCATCCGCCCCACTTCGCTGTGGCTCAAGACCTTCAACGTCAAGCGAAGGTTGTGAAGGGGACGCAAGCGGAATGCGGAGGCGCTATGTTGGGCAAGTTGCCCAACGTCCCTTGGCTAGAAGGGACCTTCGTGCACTCCGTCAAGGGGTGGCAATCGGGGTGGTTCTATATCACCGAGCCGCGCAAGTCTACGTGGGCGGCAGCCCCCGAATTTAGATCTGGAATCCCTACACAGCTCACCTCATGGAAAGAGAAGGGCTTGCAGTGGGGTGATCCGGTGGAGGTGACGGGACTTCGAGCCTGCATCAAGAAGCTGGTGAGCAATGGGCTCCACTTCGTCGACGTGGTCCAGTCATGCTCCTCCGTGGATTCTCCCATGCCAAGAAAGGGCATTTAATCTGTGGGAGTTTAATCCGGAACGGCACCAGACGTTGAGCGGGCTCTTCGATACAACATACGAAGGTGCCTGGAGGGTGCTGTTCAAGAGCGCTGATGCGCCCGCATCCGCGACCGAAGACCACGGATTCAGCTTGCGGTCTCCGTCTGACGGGGTAAGTGATTCGACCCCATTACGGGACACTTGTAGTAGTTAGATTGACTCTAGCGAGGTTTTTAATCTGCCTCTTCCTTTGACAAGAATGGATGGAGAAGGCCGAGCTGCTCGTCAGCCCGGCTCCCATGCCAAAAGAACCAGTGGATGCCCATTTAGCAAGGCTGCTGGTTCCGGCACCGTACGTGGTGCCGGAGAAGAAGGCCAAGAAGGTGGCCGCGGGGACTCGAAAGAGTTCCCGCAATCAAGCGTCTGACGACGACGACGAGGACTCCTCCCCCGAAGATGAGGAGGAGGAGGAGGAGCACTCTCTCCCGGAGGAGGGAGAGAGGAAGAGGAAGGCCTCGCCAACCGGGGCGGTCGAAGGGTTCAAGAGGGGGAGAACTATCCCCCCGGACAGTTTTGCCAACATCAATGTTGGCGAGGAAGAGTGGCCTCCAAGGGCCCGGCATCCGGCAGGATCGTAAGTATCCGGATCATTCATATGCCGTATATTGTATGTCACGTGGTGTGCTTCTAATGCCGCATTGTTCCCTTAGTCCGGCCGGTGACGACTTTCCCGACTCGATGAGCGGGTCGTTGGCACCGTCGGATGTAAATTCCATCCCGACTGCCTCTACCCCACGCACCGAGGACGACGAGGCGGAATCCTGAGGGGACGCGCCAGGGAGGCTCCGGAGGCGCCGTCAGGCAGCCCCCCGGACTTTGTGCCGGACTCTACTTCGGAACCCGTAGCGGTTCCAGAGTCCGGCGAGCAGCCCCTCAAAAGAGGGGCAGGACCGTGACGCCAGCGGCCTCCGTCCAACCGGAGGCGCCGGACAACTCTGGGAGGCTCAAAGGCGCCTCCATTGAAGAACACCGCACTCTCATGAGTGCGGTGATTAAGAAGTCGGCTTCGCCAAGGGCGGGCTGACTGAAGCTTCGCAACAACCTTCTAACAGGCTTTGAGGTAAGAAGGTTAAAATTAAGTAATATAATACCGCATAGACAAGAGCCCTCGATGCTTAGTCCGTGTTTGGAAGAAAAGCCGGACTAAGGATCTAACAAGATATACGCAGGTTGTTAAAAAATATGTCGATATGGGTTTGCAGGCTGCGTTGTTGACCTCTGCCGATTAACGACGGAGGTCGAGGCGCTGAAGAAAGATCTTGAGCGGTCGGAGCAAGAGCTCGCCACGCCAAGAGGCAGCTCAAGGAAAAGAAGGTGAATAACACCCTTTAAATAGGTACCTTACGTAAAAGGGTTTTGGTTGCAAACAAGATTAACCAGGATAATATATGTAATGGGGGCCACTAACGAGGTGGCAGCCACGAAGGATGCCGTGTCCGTGGCGAACATAATGCGCCACAGAACGGATTGAGCGAGAAAAGCAAGCGCGCTGGTGGCGGAAGTTCGGCAAGAGCTCCGTGCTCTCATGAAAAACATGAGAGTTTGGAGCGTGACTCAAGACTCGAGAGTCCGAGCTTGCCTCGCTCTCGATAGGGCCGAGTCCGCCAAGGCCGAGGCCCAGAAGGCCCATATGGAAATAGAGGACATGAAGAAGATAGCGGCGGGTAAGGCGTTTTTCATGCAGAGCAAGCATGTTAATGTAAATTACCGGATACTTACCCGAATTCGGAGCTCTCGAGGCGTTTGCGGATCTGCGCAGAGGCGTCGATGCCGCCGCATTCTATCGTGGCGAGGAGGGAGCTCAACGGAGAAGGTCTTCGGTCTCAAGACACCGAGGCCGCCATCCGGTGCCCCAAGCGACCCGGTGAAGCAGGTGGTCGAACTCCACAAGGTGGTGAGGAGGCCATGAAGGGCCTCACTGATCCGTGTGGCACGGGAAAACCATGCCGGCAGCTACTTTGGCCTAGTGCGGCGGCTAGTGGATGCATGCCCAGGCTGGATGTGATCAGCGATCCGCTTTGTATAGAAGGCGCTCGTCGGGCCCTTGCCCGCATAAAGGTGCAATGGGCAAGCTGGATGCGGAGAAGCTCGCGGATCCGCCGCCCGGCAAGGAGCACCGTCACGAGCGATACTATAAAGTTGTCTGAAGGGAGCCCACGATATTGCGGATGAGTGCCCCATAATGTAATCCTTGAGTGAACTCATTTGTGTGTTTATCCTCAGGCGCTGAAAACTTCGTTTATATGCGCCATGAGCAACGCTTTGTTGAATTTAAAATATTACCTTCTGTGCGGCCGTTTGTAAAATCTGAGAGATGGCAAGTCGTTGGCTTCAGCCCCCAAGCCACGAGTGTTGGGGTGTTCGGTGATAAACTTGAGCACTCTTGTTCCCATTATTGGGTCCATCTAGGGAGGCGCTCAACACGACGAACAAGGCGACCGGACTTATAATGCTTGAACACTCTCACTTAGCCATAGAATTCTATAATTTTAAATTTCGGCGAAGCCCCTGGTATTCGGAAGACCGAACCCGGGGCGCTATCCACGCCTTCGTCGGACATCATCCGGAACTTTGCTCAAAGCGGCATGAGCCTTTAAGGACCCGAAAGAACCTATCGAACAGCGACCAGTCTCTCGCCTTATCATGCGGTCGGTTTTAGCTTTCATCCGAGGCGTTAACCGGCTCAACCGGGGCGCAATCGCAGTGGTTCTCCCAGTGCTACCTTAGCCGACGGAACGGAACATAAGGTACCAAAACATAGGAGCCGGGCAAACCCAACTATTGACCCAAGACATGATTCGGAGCTGATTCATATAATGCTATAAGTTCGGGGTGCCGCACTTGTGAAAGTGTTCGGACTTAATCACACCATAACATGGGGAATGAAGCCCTGGTGTATTCGGCCGCACCAAAATATCTGGTGCAAGATGTCATGTAATGAACATATGTAAAATATAACATAATTGCAATGAAAAAGTAATGTACTTGCAAGAAGGAAATGCTGCGTTATTTATGAAAGAAGGTCTGCTGATAGAGCGGACTGATACAAATAGTGCGGTAAGCAAGGGATTCGGACTAAATTAACATGTCCCTCCGAGGATAAGCTGCAGACTTGGTGTATGTAATCGAATTTAATGCTCGTGAACGGAGACCACCGAGTGTTAAATCGCAGCCTTCTTTAATCCCTGACTGTTGCATCGTGAGTTCGGCGAGTTCGCCGTCGGACAGGGCTTATGTTTAGTGGAGTCCTGTATAAAAAAGGAAAAGATAAGAAGTAAAACCAAGGGGGGCACTAGCACGAGCCCCTAGTGTGGTCGAGCCGCACTTTTTAATCCTTGTGGTTAAGCCCCTCCCCTGCGCCCATGGTATCTCCAAAGCGTAATGATGTACGCGGAGTGTTACTCTAGTGACCATGCGCGGGCGGGGGTTGGGGCCGCATTACTACGCTGCGATGCTCGATCGTGCTGTGGTCTTGGTTGTTGTTGCTCGGGCGCGTTTTAATGTGTCCGCTTTTTAGTTGCGGACTAGAGAACTGTCGTGAAGGCTGCTCTGTACTTCGCCACGAGCCATTTGTATGTTCCTCCGTTCGGAGGGAGCGTTCGTATTCCCATTGACCGTGATGACTCGCGAGGGCCCGCATCTTGAGCTTTAGGTATGCATAACGCGGCACGCGTTGAACTTCGCAAACGCGGTTAAATCGAAAGGGGGCATGGTAGCCGCCACGGACGGGACTATATCAAGATTAACTCTTCGCCGGAAACTGTCCGGGATCCGAAGACCACTTCAGTGTGACGGAGCCTGCATGCTTGGCTTCCACTCTGGGATGACACCTTTAAAGGTTGTCTTACTAGGTTTGATCTGGATGGGTCTATGCCCATTTTGCGACTTTGTGTCCCGATAAAGCAGGTTCAATTGCTTGCCGCCGTCCATCGGGACTCTTGTGAGGTGAAATCCATCAACAATTGGGTCTAGGACCAACGCGGCGAATCCGCCATGGCGTATGCTAGTCGGATGGTCTCGTCAATCAAAAGTGATCGGACGGAGGACCATGGATTGAACTTGGGCGATGGCTCCATCGCATAGACGCCCCCGTAGTCGCGCTTCCTCTCCCTCTTGGGTATATGGGTCGCGTAAATCATATTCACCGTCCGCACTTTGGGGAAACCCTTCGTCTCTCGTTGTTCGGTGGCGAGTCTCTTCCTCGTCGTCGCTATTTAGCCCCTTGTCATTGTGTTCGGCAATTAACTTGCCAGCCTGCCTGAACACCCAACAATCTCTATTGGTGTGATTAGCTGGCTTTTCGGGGGTGCCATGTATCTGGCATGAGCGATCGAGTATTCTGTCCAGATTGGACGGGCCCGGAGTTGTTCTTTTAAATGGCTTCTTCCGTTGACCGGGTTTGGAGCCTCAGAATCCGGCATTGACTGCCGTATCCTCTTTGTCGTCGCCGTTAGTACGGCGTTTGTTTTTGATTCGACGTGACCTGCCATGATTGTCCTTAGTGTCCGGACTGCCAGAATTTTTGCGGAGATTGTTGCTGCGGGCTAGCCAGCTATCCTCTCCCGCGCAAAAGCGGGTCATTAACGATGTGAGGGCTGCCATGGATTTCGGCTTCTCCCGCCCTGTGCCGGGCTAGCCATTCGTCCCGGATGTTATGTTTGAAGGCTGCAAGGGCCTCCACATCCGGACGGTCGGCGATTTGATTTTTCTTCGTCAAGAACCGTGTCCGAATTGTCCGCCGATTCATCCGGCTGCTGAATAATGTGGCTTAGGTCATCGGCGTCGGTGGTCGCGCGTATGTACCACGAAAGTTATCAAGGAATGCGGCCTCCAGGTCTTCCCAACACCCAATCGACTCTGCGGGCAGGCTGTTAAGCCAATGCCGAGCTGGTCCTTTAAGCTTGAGTGGGAGATATTTGATGGCGTGGAGATCGTCACCGCGGGCCATATGGATGTGGAGAAGATAGTCCTCGATCCACACCGCGGGGTCTGTTGTACCATCGTAAGATTCGATGTTCACGGGTTTGAACCCTTCGGGAATCTGATGATCCATTACTTCATCGATGAAGCATAACGGTGTGCAATACCAGATGAGCGATATCGCGACGCAGCTCGAGAGCGCTATCGCTGTGTTCGCCCGCCGGTGTTATGTCCGGCGCGACGGTATTCGTCGTGGGTCGTAGGGCGCCCACGTGATCCATAGATGGATCTGGATTGTCTTGCTTTGTCATCCAAGATGTCTCGCAAGTCCGGCGCGTTCCCTTTTGGCTTCGTACTCCTGGATTGATGTCGGGGTACGGTCTTGGCTGGGGCCTTGAATGCCTCTCTGTCGCGACCACGGGGTGGTCGGTCAGCCATGTCTTGCGCTGGTGATAAAGGTATGTATGCTTCCTCCTCTAATCGGGGGAGCAGCTTGCGTCTTGGGTAACTTTTGGAGGGGAGTTTGAGTTTATACTCTTCGGCCGCGAGGACCTCGGTCCATCGATCGGCTAGCAGATCTTGATCAGCCTGAAGTTGTTGCTGCTTTTTCTTTAGGCTATTTGCCATGGCTATGAGCCTGCGCCTGAAGCGCTCTTGTTCAACGGGATCCTCGGGTATGACGAATTCATCATCGTTGAGGCTCGCTTCGTCTTCGGAGGGAGTCATATAGTTATCGTCCTCAACCCCTTAAATGCCGCATACTGTCGTGAGGGCTTGCTTCTGCGTCCTCCTGCGCTGAGTTTTGCAGGAGGGGATCGTCTTCGGCGCTCTCCGGAGTGTTGTTGTCTCCCGTGCCGGATTCTCCATTCTTGTTGTGGCGGGATTTAGAGCGGCGCCGCTGACGCCGGCGTTTAGGCTGCTTCTTCAAAGAATCTTCCTCCGCTGCTTTTTCGCCTTCCCCTTCTTTTGGGGTATCCACCATGTAGACGTCATATGACGAAGTGGCCTTCCAGTGCCCTGTGGGCGCTAGGTCCTGTTCGTCTCCGGCATCATCGTCCATAGCGTCGATGTCATCGGAGTCGTAGTCTAGCATGTCGGTTAGATCCTTGACGGTGGCTACAAAGTGGGTGGTGGGTGGGCTCGAATTTCTTCGTCGTCCGAACTCCAACCGCCCCGCCATAGTCCGCCAGATTCTCGATAGCGAGAGATGCTTCAGAGAATTCAAGATATCGCCAAAAGGAGTCTTGAAAAGATGTCCGCGGCGGTGAATTCCATAACCGCGCCTAATCGCTTAATTGGCGGGCGCGAGAGGCTCGAGTCCGCGAGGAGTCCTCGGGATCATGAGTTTCGCAGGGACAAGATTGGTATTCGGCTCCATCGCCGTAGATGTTGAAGCCCCTGTGGCGGCGTCTATCCACCGCCCTCGTCATGGGCAATCGGCTCGGCCAGCAGCCGGAGCGGATTCGAAAATCTTGACCACCAAAGCACCGTCCGCGGCAGAGCTAGATCATGCCCATCGTCGCGGTCGTGGCGCTTGGCTGTGGCTCGAGTCCGTTGAAGATCAAGTCTCCGCGGTCATGGCTGTGAAGTTTAGGCTTCGAATCGACCGACGGCGGGCGTAGCTTCAATCTGCTCCAGATGGCCAAGGAATTGCCCGCGATGCAAAGCCGCCGAATATGAAGATCTGTCCGGGAGAAAGGTCTCACCCGACAACGTTGATGGTTGAAGATGCCATCGAGCCTATCGGTGGCGATACGAGGAACTCTCAATGAAAGCACCAATGTCGGTGTCAAAACCGTGGATCTCGGGTAGGGGGTCCCGGCTGTGCGTCTAGGCGGATGGTAACAGGAGACGAGGGACACATTGTTTTTACCTGTGTTCGGGCCCTCTCGATGGAGGTAATACCCACGCCCCGCTTGATTAATATTGATGATATGGGTAGTACAAGAGTAGATCTACCACGAGATCAAGGAGGCTAAACACTAGAAGCTAGCCTATGGTATGATTGTTGAGATGTATGTTGTCCCACGGACTAAGGCCCTCCGGTTTATATAGACACGGAAGAGGCTAGGGTTACACAGAGTCGGTTACAATGGTAGGAGATCTACATATCCAGACGCCAAGCTTGCCTTCCACGCCAAGGAAAGTACCTTCGGGACACGAGCCGGAGTCTTCAATCTTCTATCTTCGTAGTCTGGGAGTCCGGCGGATATTGATAGTCCGGCTGTCCGGACACCCCCTAGTCCAGGACTCCCTCAGGCGTCTTCTGCCCTGCAAATGCTGTCCTCTCCGGCTATGGGAGTTCAATCCGGAGGGACCACGGATTCTCCAACACTTTATGGGTACGACACCCGTGGAGATGTACAAGTTATTCTTCAGACCGCAGGCGTCGTGTCCGGAATTGACCGAGGATGCCGGCCTAAGCTGCAATCGCCCGGATACTCAAGTAAGTAGCTCAGTGTTTGGACGCACCGTTTGTTTGCCTTTCTACAATTCGCCTTTTAACCCGTTATCCTTCAACAGGAGTGGATAGTGCAAGCAAAGCGACACGGTGTCCGCCCCCCCTCGGAGATCGCGCCGAGCCCGTCTTTGGTCGAATGTTGGAGGTTGCGCCTTCAGAAGAAGGCGAAGGGGAAAATAGAGGAGCTACTACCTCGCCCAAGGGGGCGCTTGAAGAAGGGGGGATCGAGAATTCCTCCCTCCAGGGGGAGAAGAGGACCGCCTCCGAAGACCCGGAGGCCAAAGCCCCTAAGCGGGGGAAGAAATCTTCACCAGAGGGTCCTGCGTCCGGGGAGGTCCCGGCCGTGCAATCTTCTCTAAAGAATCAGCCCTCCAGCGAGCCGTGAGTCAAAAAAGGGGAGTTCATAAATAAGAAACATCCCTATTTGTGCTTCTGAGGATAACCGAAATTTCTACCTTGTAGTTCGGATCTGCGACCTTCTCAGATGAGCTCGTCTTCGAGGGATCTTCGTCCAGAGATGATGGAGAGCGAGACGCCTCCGTCTGCTGCACCATCGGATAGGGCGGACGAGCCTGAAGTGTCGTCACGGAGGGTATCCCCGAGCCTGGCAGAGCCGAAGAGTTCGGCGCCGACTAGTGTTCGGCCGGGGGAGTTGATGGATCTGCTTGAGAGGGCGTCCATCTCAGAAGATCACCGTGCATTGATGAGCATGGTGATTGGAAGGATTTCGTCCACCGAAAGCGGATTGCATAATGCCATCAGGAGTTTGCTGGCGGGGTTTGAGGTACGTAAAAACGATGCACCTTTTGACAGCTTTTGCACATGAAAGTGCGCCTGTATAGATAGTAGCCACGAGACTCGGTAGGTTGTCGAAAGCGACAGCAGTGCGCCAAGGATCAAAATTGCGGTATTGAGTGCCGCCTTTCCTATGCGGTGGCGGATAGTCCGGGCTAGCGGATGATGGAGTTGCTGAATTAATGCGGCAACTCGATGTTGCGATGCGACATCGCGCTAGTCGACAAGCGACTTGACGAGTCGCAAGGTAAGTTGTTTCCGCAGATCACCTATTAAGGAGTCAAAGCCCACCTCTTACAATATTTATGCTTGACGCAGATGGTGCTGCTGCTTTGTGGAGAGCCGGGTAGAACTTACTCAAGCCAAGGAGCAAGCCGAAGGGGTGATGCGGCTGCCTCGAGGGTACGAAGAGTTAGAAGCGAAGGCTGCACATCGCCGAAGCGAGGAAGAGATGGCGAACCGGCCGTTAAATTGAAGGATGCTACCGACCGCAATGAGGCTCTTGAAAAGGAGCTCCTATCGGGCGAGAAGTCTGGGAAGGCCACCACCGAGGCCAAGGATGCCCGCTCGCAATGCGGGCTATGAAGGAGGAGCTGCGTCAAGCGGAGACATTGTGGCTGGTAAGCCTTTTCGCGCTTGCCGCAGTTTACGGATCCAAATTATGCCCGGCTTGGCCAGCTGTGGGGTCTGGAGGATCCATATATGGACTTAGCGGCAAGTGCGGCAGATGCCGTTGTGCACTTCCGGAGTCAGAAGGATCACAAGACGGAAGAGCTGTTTTGGTCTCAATTCCATAGTCCGGATCGTTCACTTCCGCTGACCGATCGGTTGGCCGAATGGGCTGAGCTGAATAGGTTGTCCGGACTTGCCATGACGGATATCGTGACTCATGTCTGGCCAGAGAGGCCCAAGGCGACGAGCTATTTTGGCTTATTGCAGCAATTTCTTGGGGCGGTGCCGCATATCAAGGAGATGAAGCGGTCGGCCTGCATAGAGGGTGCACGGATGGCCCTTTCCCGTGTGAAGACACATTGGACAGAGATGGATGCTACCGCTGTTGCAACCCAGGGTTCGGACGAAAGCCGGTTACCCGCCGAGCACTACTTTGGGGAAGTTATGTGTGGTGCTCGTGTAATAGAGTCGCAGTGCTCGAAAAATGTCACGTTCAAATGAATGTTTTATTTTGTAAAACAATGATTATGATGTAATCGCTTTTTATACTTGTGCGTTCCAAGTATTGATATATCTCCTATGCGGCCGTTTATGTATACGTGTGTATAACCCGAAGATGGCGTCTTTGGCTTCAGCCCCTCGCACAAGGTGCGGGGTGTTCGCAAAAATAGCGCATTTTCACACTTAATCCGACGCCTCGGTCTGTTGAGGAGGTGGTAGCGTAGCAAACGAGGCAACCGGACTATGATGCTTTATCACTTTCACTTAGCCATTGAGTTCGAGGGTGGGGCTACGATATAGCCCACGGGGCACCGCGCTCTCGAATTCGGGCGCGTGTGTGCTGACCGAAACGGTCCTTCGTCAAAGCGAGGAATTCTAAACATTCCGATGGTCGATCGAGTGGTTGACCGGTCTCTCTGAGATCATGATGATCGTTTTGGCTTTCTCTCGAGGTGCTCGCCCAAATTAACCGGGCACAATCGTAGTAGTTCTCCGGTGCGCGTTAGCCGATGATCTGAGCGAAGGCAGCAAAACACAGAGCCGGAAAACCCAACATTTGACCAAAGACATGATTCGGAGCTGATGCATATAAGGCCTAATCTCGAGACACGAACACTCCCTAAGGTGTTCGGTCTTTATAATAATGGGCAAAGCAATGCCCTAAGCCCCTAGTGTCAGTGTGCGGGCAAGGTCCTCTCGACGCGCCGATGCCAAAACGTCGAGCTCCACTCTGGTTATAATGAGAAACCAGGGATTATAGCAACAAGAGGCGAAAAAAAGGTTTACGCAGGTCTTAATCTGAAAAGAATCCTTGCGACGGGTCCTCTACCGCACGTCTGCGCTGTGTCTCCGCGCAGCCGTTATCACGGGACGGTGTGCACGTTGTTCATCTGTAAAAAGAGAGGAACTTAGTTTGAAAGGAAATTGTGCGAAAAAAAAAGTATATGAAAAATATTAATAAATAAGTAAAGCGGAGTCTATATTAGCTCATTGTTGCTTATACGCACAGCCCCTTGTGAAGGGGTGTGCGGCTAGGGAGCCCCTAGCTTATTTATGCCGGACTCGTCTAGCCGTGTCCGGGGTCTTTAAATGACCCTCGTAATGAAATGATGCCACGTGGACCGGGCATTTTATGTGTAAGAGACGTGTAATGTGGTATGGCGTTGAAGCGGACAAAAGCTTCTCGTCCCAATAGTGCTTGATAGCTACTTTTGAATGGGACGACATGAAAGATTAGTTTTTCGCGTCGGAAGTTGTTCGGTGACCCGAACACAACTTGTAGTAATAAGGAGCCTGTGCACTTGGCATAAGGGCATGGCGTCACTCCTTTAAAGGAAGTGCGTGTGGGGACCCCGACTCATAAGTCGTGATCACCGAATGCACGTGTACAGTGATCCCAGAGATCAATGCTCACTGAACACACAGAAGCTGAATAACAAGAGTCTTACATCCATACATACCGTCTTACACAAATTGTGACCATTATGGTCAAGTCTTACATCGATAAACCATTAAGGGCTGAACATCAAATGAAACATAGCAGCGGAAATCGTCGTTGATAAGTAGAACCCATGCCATCTGCCTTAACCCTACAGGCATTCTGACTGGGAAAAGTCCTAGTTCGCATGATCGTCTCCAAAGAACTCTTCTTCGAACTCCGGTTCTTCCATGCCTGGTCAATTAAATAACCAGTGGCAAGCCAATGAGTACTTTGAATGTACTCGCAAGCAACCCATGTTTTGGTTCAAGGTACAACAATGCATGACATAGGTAAATTTTGCATAAAGCTAGTTTTGAGTGCAATGACATGTTCAACATCCTATAAAGCATGCATCACGAGAATTCAAGTAACCATGAGATCTGGTCACAGATATCAACATAAATAGAGTGGGCACCAACCCATTTATCATAAACAGAGTGGGCACCAACCCATCTCAGTCGTGTCAAGTCCTTTGACTTGACCCAAGTCATTTCCATCATCACACACACTGGTTGAAAACCCTCGACATAGTTTAAGCAGCACCGCCCAACCGTCCTTGACCGTGGACACGGCTATTCAAATAGTTTTACACTCTGCAGAGGTTGCACACTTTACCCACTAGATCCGGGGAACTTCCGTGTCATCCACGACCCGCGGTACCTCAAGTACCCGGGGTAAGCACCCGATCACTACCTTTCCCTAGACGACACTAACATGGAGTCCACTCGATTGGTAGTAACCCCCGTGCCAAACATTTCACATCATAAAGTTGTGGAGCCTCGCTCCCATTTTCATCACATACCACAAGCACGGGGTACCAACGGTGTGTCCGGTGCCCTGTGAAAACAGTCATGGCCGCCCTACAGCACGACCCGCCCCAAGAGAGAGCACCAACTCTCCCCCGTCACTAGTAATGCGGGCTCCAAGCTAGTATCGGTCTAGGTACTCAACAATGCCCTTTCCCATATAAGGGTAGAGTGGTCGCGCATGTAAGGTTGGGACAGTCATCAAATCTTAAATCTAATCCGTTTTCGAAAACAACACACACTTGCCTCGGTACACCACTTCGTCATCAAGTGGTTACCTATCTCATCATCTCCCTCGGGCATAAGTGGCACCCGATGGGGTTTTCAAAAGTCGTTTGAAAATATTTTGCCTCCATCACCATGCATATCCCCGTCCCTTTTTGCATAGCACTACTTAGCACCCTATCTACTCCCACCGGCATAACCCTCATAAGGAGGTAGGGCCATGCACAATGCAAGTATCAACGAGAAAATAACGGAGGCAACCAACCCACGTGGTTCACCATCTCACCATGATTCCGAAGCAACAATAATAAGAGCTATATATGACATGCATGTAAAGGGGTTTCATAGTCATGGTCAAAGGGCTGCTTGCCTGTTTAACAAAGTCTTCGAGGTCTTCAAATATCTCTGGTCCAACTCCGAGCATTCCGTCTACTTCGTCAACTATCGTCGAAAGCAACCACAATAAGCAAAGCAACAAGGCAGGAAATAAAAGTGCTCTAAAAATATGAGTTGGACTTTTCTAGGATACCTCTGGTCATATGAGGGTTGACCAAAGTGGTTTCAATGGAAGTGGATCTATGGATATTTCTAAACATTTCGATAGGATGGAATCAAGGGGTTTATGGAATTGCAAGAAGTGTACAGAAGAATTATTTAAAAAAATGAGCAAAGGCACCCATTTAACAAAGGATGATTTTAGAAGCATCTAGGAATTGGTTTCACTGGATTTGGAGTTCAAATGAATTTCCTATGAATTTGCAAAGCTGATAAATATGAAGAAATGGCTCAATAATTTGTGTGGTACAGAAAGTATCAAGAAAAATGTTCATAAACTAGGTTATGAGCTGAGATTCATCTAGGAATTGGAATCATGGCATTTGGATCAATATTGAGCTCTCTGTGATTTCCTAAAGTTTATCACAGAAATAGGAAAAATAGGATGTGATAATTATTTGTGAAGAAAAAGTCTCTGCAAAAATGTGCATGCTGCACCAACAGGTAGATCATCATTTATAGCGTCACTAGAAATTTGAATCATCAAATTTGGACTTAGAATAAATATTCTATGGATTTTACCATTCCACTGGAAAAGAATAAAAAAAATTATAGGCATTACCCTTATCTTGCGCACCAGGCGAAGGATAGCAGTGGGCCGGCCCAGTGGCTCGGCGGCTGCGCTGGAGGAGCAGGCGACGTCAGGCGTATTCCTTCAGGCGCCGCGCATGGGAAGCGGGAAGAGGCTGGTACGCCTTCACTTAAACGGGAGGGGCCCGCTGGCCGGTCGCTGACCTGCGGGGTCCATCCGCAGGGTCGTCGCCCTCCTCCCGCCCGCGACAGAGGAGGCAGAGGAGGCGGGGCCGAGCGCTTGCCGGCGCCCGTTCCGGTGGCTCCGGCCACCTCCGGCGACCGCCCGGACTCCGGAGAGCTCGGGAGGACGGGCCGCATCCACCTGGGGACCGGAGCTGCCGAGGAGCGCCAGAGCGAGCGAGGCCTCGGCCGCGGCAGGAACAGGCGGTGGCGGGGTTCGGCCCAGCAAGGAAGGCACGAGGAGGAGGGGATGGAGCACGGGGTGAGTTGGTGATGGTGATGAGAGGGTGCGGAGTGCTCTGGGGAGAGAGAGGGTCGAGGCCCACGAATTTAGCGGCGGCCCGGCACTGCTCCGCCATGGAGGTGCAAGGAGAGCACGGAAGAGCCGTGGTTTGGTCCGAGGAGGCGAGAGGGGAGAGAGAGCAGTTTGAGACATGATAAGGCTCGGGGTGGCCCTATCTGGGCGCGGCCGAGAGGTGCCAGAGGCGGGCGACAGCCACGGCCGGGGCATTGCCGAGGGCTAAACAGGCGCCTGGGGCGTGTCTGAGGTGCTCGTGGGCGTGGTCCAGTCAAGGAAGGGAGAGAAGGAGGCGGGGAGCGTCGGGACAGCGCGGCGTGTGAGCATGCCCATTGGAGCTCTCGGGGCGGTAGCGTCTTGAAAAGGAGGCAGCAGGAGGGAGGGAGAGGAAGGGACAGAGTGGTGGCGTGTTGCGGACGTCGAGGCGTCGTGGACCGGCGCTTGGGCGGCCCGAGGTGGACGGGAGTCGGTGGCGGGGCTCGGCCGCATCTTGTAGGCGCTCAGGCAGGCTTTTGGCGGCATGGCGCTGCTTTGGCAGCTCTGCCGTGTCCACTTGTGTCTTGGAGCTTCCTTGGATGCTCTAGAGTGGTCGAGGAGCTAGGTGGGCGCTGCATATAGAAAGGAGAGAGAGAGGAGGAGTTGCCATGGGTAAACAGAGAGAGAAAGGGATGGGTTTTACCCCCAAATAATTGAGCTATTGAAGGAGGAGAGTTACTGGAGGTAGGAGATGGTCATAAGAGGCTGTGGTAAAAAGTTGAGCTCCCCAAGAATAGTGGAAGGGGTCAAAATAGTGGTTTTTGCAAAATGCCAGAAGGTGTTTGATAATGGTTTGGGCAAGAATATGACTTCCATTTGTCATGAGACTCCACTGGGTGAGATGTCACACATAATTAGGGCCTTCCACCCATTTGGAGTTCATTTGGAGCAAGTTGACAATGCAACTTTGGTAAACCCTAGAAATCAACAGAAATAGGCTTTCCAAGATTTAGCCATGCAAATCTATTCTCCTTGATGCACCACTTGGTGTAGTGGCCTCATTTGGTCATGTGATCATACTCACAAAAGTTGGAATCAAGGAGAGAAAGTTGGTAATGTAGAGTTGTTCAAATTTGATTCTGGTCAGAGAGGGTTTTGAGGCACTTTGATCAAGATATCCTTTTCTCCAACCTATGCCATTTGGTCTAGATGCATCATTAGACCATTGGAGCATGTTCACCAAGTTTGAGAACATTTGGACATGTTTGGCAATGTAAAGTTGCTCAAACTTCAGAATGGACAGAAATGGTTTTGAGGGGTTTTGATGATGTTATCTTGTTCTCCAAGACATGACACTTGGCAAGATAACCAAATATGTCATATGTGACATGATAGAATTTTCTTGGAATTTTTGGAGAAAATTTCCTTTGTAAATATTTCAAAAGCTTGAAATATCCAGAAAGGGTTTTTGAGGGATTTGACCAATGTTTTGAACATGACCATGTGTTGAAACTCTTATATATGGACAATATATGTCCTATGAGTTTCCCTAAATTTCCTCAAATATTTTTGAAGCAATAAAATAATTTTTGCCTATTAAAGACCATTTCTGGCCTTAATAAAAAGCTTTTGAATAAAATAGGAAAATAACTTTTAAAATTATATTTTTGTGGTTTCTGGGTATCCTATATCTAATAGGAGTCAAATATATTTTTGGAAAGATTTTTACTGCCCTTAATTAAGTACTTGCAGTGCAAACCTCAATTCAGGGGTTTTTGAAAAACTAACTTTAGAAAATACTTTCTGGCCAAAATATTTTTGTAAGAAAATTCTATATTGCACTATACACATGGCATGGTCATTGGGCAGGAGTTTGGGGCAAGGAGATGAAATGTAGAGGGTAGAGTAGTTGACTTTAAGAAGCACTTGAAAAGAAACACAAAGAGAAAACCAACTCCAAATGAAAACCAAATAATGCAAAAAGTTTTTGTTGGTCCAAATTTTCATGCTTTATTAATGAAAATGCAAAGTTGCAAAATGCAGGGTGTGACAGTGCGGCTATGTCGAATTTTAGTAAGGTCTATCCCCAACTTGCGGATTGCTTTTGGATATAGCAGGTTTAAATCGCTGCCTCCGTCCATCGGGACTTGTGTAAATTGTAGTCCGTCAATTATAGGATCCAATATCAGGGCAGTCCATCCTGCATTTCGAACGCTTCTGGAATAATCCAGGTGGTCGAAAGTGATTGGTTTTGATATCCAATCTCAAGGTTCCGCTGGGGTGGACTATGCGAGACCCATTTTAGCGGGTGCCGCATTGTTTTTCCGTATTATCACATGAAATGAGTTTACTGCTTTGACTTCTTGTGGGAAAGTCTTTTGTTTTCCGGTGCTCTGCTGATGGGGTTTATCATCGTCCTCGCTTGATGCGTCGAGCCCCTTATGTTCGGCATTGAGTCGGCCGGACTGTTTGAAAACCCAGCAATCTCGGTGGGTGTGGTTTGCAGGCCTTCCGGGGGTACTATTGGTGACGACACAGAGGAACTCTCAATGAAAGCACCAATGTCGGTGTCAAAACCGGCGGATCTCGGGTAGGGGGTCCCGAACTGTGCGTCTAGGCGGATGGTAACAGGAGACAAGGGACACGATGTTTTACCTGTGTTGGGCCCTCTTGATGGAGGTAAAACCCTACGTCCTGCTTGATTAATATTGATGATGTGTATTACAAGAGTGGATCTACCATGAGATCAAGGAGGCTAAACCCTAGAAGCTAGCCTATGGTATGATTGTTGTAATGTATGTTATGTCCTACGGACTAAAACCCTCCGGTTTATATAGACACCGGAGAGGGCTAGGGTTACACAGAATCCGTCACAATGGTAGGAGATCTACATATCCGTATCGCCAAGCTTGCCTTCCACGCCAAGGAAAGTCCCATCCGAACACGGGACGGAGTCTTCAATCTTGTATCTTCGTAGTCTTGGAGTCCGGCGGACGATGATAGTCCGGCTGTCCGGACACCCCCTAGTCCAGGACTCCCTCAGGAATACTCCCCTTTCATGGGGTTTCGGGGTAGGGATGATCTGCCCTTCGGCCGGAAGCCGATGCGCGATGTCTTTGGACAAATATCCGGACTCCCGAAGCTTCTTAATGTCCTCCTTAACGGAGGAGGCCATCCACTTGCCTCCCACTCCGGACATGTTCGGAATGTTTTTGCGGATAAGATGAAAGCTTGGGCATTGGAGCTTGAGAATGGATGAGCAGAGGAAGAAGAAGGCGTGGGTGACAAAAGGGGGAATCCTTGTCTCTTTATAAAGGCAGCAGGAATTATGCGCCTCCCCACTTGCCCTAGAAACTCGCTTATTCCCCAAGCGCCGTGTTAATGGCGCGGTTGGGTTACCCACACCCGTATTGATGAGAATCCTATGATAAGGGGACATGATCTCTGCTTCGACAAGACGTGCCAATAAAACTGCCTCGCAAGATGTGTAGTAGCAGGTTGAGAAAGCGGTCTGAATAATGACTGGGCCACGGCGTGATGTCACGCTATGGAAAAGTTGTCAGCAGATTAGACTCGGGGAATATTGTACTCTCTACGGTGGTATGCGGAATTTGTTTTGCAGAGCCGGACACGATTCTTGTGTTCAAGATCTACTTTGGAGTATTCGGGGAAGGAACCCGCCTTGCAATGTCGAAGACAATCTACATGCCGGACTCATCGTCATTGAAGCCTGGTTCAGGGGCTACGGAGGGAGTCCTGGATTAGGGGGTCCTCGGACAGCCGGACTATATGCTTATGCCGGACTGTTCGACTATGAAGATACAAGATTGAAAACTTCGTCCCGTGTCCGGGTGGGACTCTCCTTTGCGTGGAAGGCAAGCTTGGCAGTTCGGATATGTAGATTCCCTTCTCTGTAACCGACTCTGTGTAACCCTAGCCCCCTCCAGTGTCTATATAAACCGGAGGGTTTAGTCCGTAGGACAACAACAATCATAACCATAGGCTAGCTTCTAGGGTTCCTCTACGATCTCGTGGTAGATCAACTCTTGTAATACTCATATCATCAAGATCAATCAAGCAGGAAGTAGGGTATTACCTCCATAGAGAGGGCCTGAACCTGGGTAAACATCGTGTCCCCCGCCTCCTGTTACCATTAGCCTTAGACGCACAGTTCGGGACCCCCTACCCGAGATCCGCCGGTTTTGACACCGACACAAACCCTTAAAGATTATGGGATACATGTGAAACATGTTCCACTACTTTGTGACAATGAAAGTGCTATTAAGATTGCTCATAATCCCGTGCAACATTCTTGGACTTAGCATATTGAAGTTCGTCATCATTTCATTCGAGATCATGTTGCTAAAGGTGACGTCGATCTTAGGCATGTTCGTATCGATAAGCAATTGGCGGATATATTCACCAAACCGCTTGATGAGAAAGTGTTTTGTCATTTGAGAGGTGAACTGAACATCATTGATGCCTCAAACTTGGAGTAGGAACTCCATCTAGATGCATGCAAGGGATGAGCCTTTCTATGCCTAATCCTTGGTATTTCTCTTAAGATGATGAGCATATGTCTTGGATCTATACTTGTACCCTTGCATGTTATCTAACCCTTGTAGGTACTTAGAAGACCCCAAATCCATGAGATTGCAAGTCACTCACATCTTAAGCAATCTCTACATCACCAAGTTTCTACTATATGGTTGTGGAATACAAGGAAGGATGGCCTCACTCAACATATCCTTTGACAATTTCTATCAAATTTCATTTGGTATCAAGTTACATGTTTGTCATTTTTGGATACACAAGTGCTCTTCCTTGCAAGACTAACCCATGTAGGAAGATGAACTCAAACTTAAAGTGGTGCTCTCAACTTTTGGTGAACTACATCAACCTTGAGCATCCAACACAAGTTTAACTACATGACCAAGATCAACACAACCCAAGGTATGTTATTCCATCTTAGAGAAGCTTTGACCCAAGTCATGAGTTAAAGCAACTCAACGAGATGTGAATACATCAAAGTGCTTAAATGAAAAATGGTGACCCCATTTTGAGCTTAAACGATGAGTATGACCTATGATCGAGTCACTTCACTTGACTCCTAAGTCAATATACTCTAACATAGGTGACTTTGTCGCCGACCCCTTCTAGATGAAATTCTCTAGTGTTTCTTTGTTCCTTGTTTTCCTTGTTTCTGCCTTTGCGTTGCTGAGTTGACAAGAGTTCTTTTCATTGAACTCGGACACACCGAGTCCAGTAGATCTGCTAGACCGAATTACAAGGGTTCCTTGTATATAGTTTATCGGTTCAACCGAAAAGGACTAGCTCGGTCTGACCGATGCACACACCCAGTGGCTCTGATATCACGGAGCTGCCGATGAAAACCACCCGGTGTCACCGATTTCATTGTTGAAGAAAACTTTTTGCCATTGCATTTTGCACATCTCTTCCAGCTCCACTCAATGATTCTTATCCTCTACCCGCATCATAATCTACATGCTGACATGTAATGTGTCTCAAGGACCAAACCCAATTGACTCATGCTCTAGAAGTTCCCTTCTTGGAAATTGATGTCAAGGGAGGGAGAGAACACATCAAAGCTTATCACATGGAAAGAAAACACATCTTAGCTTCCCCAGATGCTTGTTGTCAATAAAGGAGAGAACCACATGTCTTCAAGAGGGGAAAGGCATGTTCATATTTAGTTGATTGTACCATTTCTTGATGTAATGGTTCTTGCTCTGATTTTCTCTTACCCTACCTTCTCCCATTATCCAATATCAGATTCAGGGGGAGAAATAGTTCATATCTAAGGGAGGAAAATGTTTGGAATTCATTGCATATCTTTAATCTTTGGGGACATGTCCATATCCAGGTGGAGTACTAAGTACACACTCATTACATGTCATCCCAGTCTTGGTATTCTTGTGGTTTCCTGAACTTGCTTTATTTAGAGTGTTCTTGTGTTATCTAACCATATTTTCTCAACTCATCTCTTCCAAAGTCAGCTCACGAGACCACAAGGTAAGTGTATGCGTCACACTCATGTGCATGATGATCTCTTGCTGCTGCACATATTGTTTGCAAGAAGGATTCATGAACATGTAGGTATACATATTCTATCTACATCATTTGCTCTGATGCATATAGCCAAGATACATGTAACTCATTGCTTGCTCTGACATGCTTATGCATTCACATGTTCTTATATTCCATCTTTACATGTTTGCATAC
Source organism: Aegilops speltoides (assembly GCA_021437245.1). Lineage (NCBI taxonomy): Eukaryota > Viridiplantae > Streptophyta > Magnoliopsida > Poales > Poaceae > Aegilops > Aegilops speltoides. The sequence continues at coordinate 413,030,911 of CM038144.1, forward strand.
ATGTAGGGGGAGCCTATGCATGTTACATGTTCTTCCAAAGCTTTACCTGTTGCTATTCATATCTTTATATAAAGCTTTGACGCATGTTTTCATCAGTTACCAAAAAGGGGGAGATTGAAAGCACAAGTGCTTCCTCGGTGATTTTGTTAATCAATGACAACATATCTCTTGTTGGACTAACATTTTTATCAAGTACATTTCATATGAGTTCAACAATGGCATGGCATGGACTAGAGATGTGGACCCTTCAATATGCTAAGGACAAAGATTGGCAAAGGCTCAAAACTCTTCATTTTCATTTTAGTGATCCAAGATCACATTGAGTCCATAGGAAAACCAATACTATTAAAAGAGGATGAGGTGTTGTTTAATGATCTACTTGCTCAAAGTGCTTAGTGATATTGCTCTTAAAACCCTCAACCACTTTCTCATTTCCACATATGTCCAAAACCTAAAGTCAAACTCGGCCCCACCGATTTGATCTATCCGGCGCCACCGAGTTCATTTGACATAGCCACTGCCAGAAACCCTAATCAATTCGATCACACCGATACAGATCTCGGTCTCACCGAGATGGCCTTGCAAACTCTCTGTTGTCTGTTGCAATTATTTTGGTCCCACCGAAATGTGCAATCGCACACACCGAGTTTGCCTAACCAACTCTCTGTTTCATCATTCCTAAAATCATTCTCACCGATTTTATGCGATCGGTCTCACCGAGATGAGGTTTCCCCTAGCCCTAGCACATCAGTCCCACCAAGTTGATCATGTCGGTCCCACCAAGATTCCTCATGTTCACATTTTAAATTGAATCGGTCTCACTGAGTTCTTCTATTCGGTCTGACCGAGTTGGGTCAAATGTGTGTAACGGTTGGATTTTTTGTGGAGGCTATATATACCCTCCACCCCTTCTCCATTTGAGAGAGAACCATTAGAACATGCCTACCTACTTCCACCACTCATTTTCTGAGAGAGAACCACATACTCATGTGTTGAGACCAAGACATTCCAATCCAACCACATGAATCTTGATCTCTAGCCTTCCCCAAGTTGGTTTCCACTCAAATCATCTTTCCACCATGGCCAAATCTGTGTGAGAGAGTTGAGTGTTGGGGAGACTATCATTTGAAGCACAAGAGCAAGGAGTTCATCATCAACACACCATCTATTACCTTTTGGAGAGTGGTCTCTCCTAAATTGGTTAGGTGTCACTTGGGAGCCTCCGTCAAGATTGTGGAGTTGAACCAAGGAGTTTGTAAGGGCAAGGAGATCACCTACTTTGTGAAGATCTACCCAAGTGAGGCAAGTCCTTCGTGGGTGATGGCCATGGTGGGATAGACAAGGTTGCTTCTTCATGGACCCTTCGTGGGTGGATCCCTATGTGGACTAGCGCAACCGTTACCGTTCGTGGGTTGAAGTCTCCACCAACGTGGATGTACGATAGCACCATCTATCGGAACCACGCCAAAAATCTTCGTGTCTTCATTGCATTTGCACACTCCAATCCCATCCATTTACTTTCTTGCAACTAGCATGCTTTACTCTTTCCGCTACTTATACTCTTGCCATGCTTGCTTGAAGTGTGTTGGGAATGTTTAAAATTGTGCTAACTTCAACCTCAACTTGAAAATCATAAAAACTGCTACTTTTGCTTGTTGAGGGTCTAATCACCCCCCCTATAGACACCTCTTCTCGATCCTTTCATAGGGTTTGATCCCTAGTATACATTATGTTCTAAGATTGATGTTGCTATGACTTTGATATGCTTAATGCTTGTCACTAGGGCCCGAGTGCCATGATTTTAGATCTGAACCTATTATGTTTTCATGAATATATGTGAGTTCTCGATCCTATCTTGCAAGTTATAGTCACCTACTACGTGTTATGATCCGGGAACCCCGGAGTGACAATAGTCGGGACACTTCCCGGTGATGGCCGTAGTTTGAGGAGTTCATGTATTCACTAAGTGCTAATGCTTTGGTCCGGTTCTCTATTAAAAGGAGGCCCTAATATCCCTTAGTTTCCAATAGGACCCCACTGCCACGGGAGGGTAGGACAAAAGATGTCATGCAAGTTCTTTTCCATAAGCATGTATGACTATATTCGGAATACATGCCTACATTATATTGATGAATTGGAGCTAGTTCTGTGTCACCCTAGGTTACAACTGTTGCATGATGAATGCCATCCGACATAATTATCCATCATTGATCTATTGCCTATGAGCTTTTCACATATTTATTTTTGCTTAGTTACTTTTCCGTTGCCACTGTTACACTTGCTACAAAACTGCTACTGTTACTTTTGCCATTGTTACTGTTACTTCCATACTACTTTGCTACTAAATACTTTGTAGCAAATATTAAGTCTTTCGAGTGTGGTTGAATTGACAACTCAGCTGCTAATACTCGAGAATATTCTTTGGCTCCCCCTATGTCGAATCAATAAATTTGGGTTGAATACTCTACCCTCGAAAACTGTTGTGACCCCCTATACTTGTGGGTTATCATTCACCCACCGTATGCTTTCTTTCAAGAGAGAAGCCTCTAGTGAAACCTATGCCCCCCAGATCTATTTTCCATCATATATTTTCAGATCTATGAACCAAAAAATCCAAAAATACCTTGCTGCAATTTATTTACTTTTATTTTGAGTTTATAGTAATCTTTTATATCTATCTCTATCAGATCTCATCCTTGCAAGTGACCGTGAAGGGATTGACAACCCCTTTACTGCATTGGGTGCAAGTGTTTGATTATTTGTGGAGGTGCATAGATTGGAGACTTGCGTGTACCTCCTACTGGATTGATACCTTGGTTCTCAAACTAAGGTAAATACTTATCTCTACTTTGCTGCATCACCCTTTCCTCTTCAAGGGAAAAAACAACTCAAGGTCAAGAAGTAGCAGTAGGATCTACATGTGAAGCGGAGTACATAGGTGCTTCGGAAGCGGCACATGAAGGAGCCTAGATGAAGGAGTTCAAATCCAATATGGGTGTAATACCCAGTGCATCGGTTCCAATCACAATCTGGAACAATTGCCATAGCCAAGGAGCCCAGGTTTCACAAGAGAACCAAACAAATCAAGTGACGCTTCAACTTCATTCATGATTATGTCAAGGATGGAGACATAGAAATTTGCAAAGTACATACGAATCTGAATGTGGCAGACCCGTTGCCTAAACCTCTTCCACGGGCAAAAATGATAAGTACCAAGACTCCATGGGTGTTAGATTCATTACTATGTAATCTAGATTATTGACTCTAGTGCAGGTGGGAGACTGTTGGAAATATGCCCTAGAGGCAATAATAAAGTGGTTTATTATTATATTTTCTTAATCATGATAAAGGTTTATTATTCATGCTATAATTGTATTGATCGGAAACTTAAATACATGTATGGATACATAAACAAATACCAAGTCCCTAGTAAGCTTCTACTAGACTAGCTCGTTGATCAAAAAATGGTTAAGGTTTCCTGACCATAGACATGAGTTGTCGTTTGATAACAATATCACATCATTAGGAGAATGATGTGATGGACAAGACCCATCCGTTAGCATAGCATATGATCGTTCAGTTTATTGCTATTGCTTTCTTAATGTCAAAACATGTTCCTTCGACCATGAGATCATGCAACTCCCGGATACCGGAGGAATACCTTGTGTTCTATCAAACGTCACTTCGTAGCTGGGTGATCATAAAGGTGCTCTACAAGTATCTCCGAAGGTTTCTGTTGAGTTGGCATGGATCAAGATTGGGATTTGTCACTCCGTATGACGGAGAGGTATCTCTGGGCCCTCTCGGTAATACAACATCACAAGAAGCTTTCAAGCAAAGCGACTAAGGAGTTAGTTACAAGATGATGTATTACGAAACGAGTAAAGAGACTTGCCGGTAACGAGATTGAACTAGGTATGTAGATACTGATGATCGAATCTCGAGCAAGTAACATACCGACAGACAAAGGGAACTACGTATGTTGTCTTAAAGGTTCGACCAATAAAGATCTTCGTAGAATATGTAGGAACCAATATGGGCATCCAGGTCCCGCTATTGGTTATTGACCGAAGAAGCGTCTCACTCATGTCTACATCATTCTCAAACCCGTAGGGTCCACATGTTTAACGTTCATTGACAATGTAGTATTATATGAGTTATGTATGTTGGTGATCGAATGTTGTTCAGAATCCCAGATGAGATCACGAACATGACGAGGAGCTCCGGAATGGTCCAGAGGTGAAGATTGATATATATGATGATATCCGGAAGGGTTCCAGAATTCGCCAAAAGGGTTTCAGATGTTTCCAGAAATGTTCTGGTGCGAGGACACTTTGGTTGGGCCAAGGGGTAAGGCCCACGGGGCTTTAGGTCGGTGCAAAAGGAAGTATTGCGAAGGTCGGGTACCAGGCGCCAGGGACCCTGGCGTCTACCCCTAGGCCAGAAGCCGAGGACCATGGCGTATGGGCCAAACGCCGAGGACCGCGACGTCTGTTGCTGGAATCCAAGAAGGACTCTTCCTTGCGTTCCAAACCGACTTTGGGGGAGGCCCTCCCTCCAACTAACGACCCCAGGGCTCAACATATAAATAGAAAGGCATGGCTAGCCCATAGAACACACCATGATTCACCAAGCCGTGTGCCGGCACCCCCTCTCCCTCTAGTTCATCCTTTGCTCAAAATCTGTCGTGCTTGGCGAAGCCATGTGAAAATAGTTTCACCACACCGGCGTGTTACCAGAACTCATCTACTACTTCGCCCCTCTTGCTAGATCAACAAGATGAGGACGTCATCGAGCCGAACGTGTGCTGAACGCAGAGGTGCCGTATGTTCGGTGCTTGATCGGAACAGACCATGAAGGTGTACGACTACATCAACCGTGTTGATAAACGCTTCCGCTTAGAGCAACTCTAGCAGACCCCGCAAAACACGCAGACCCGCAAAATTCCGGCGAGTATGCGGGCTCGACCCAATTTTCTAGCCAGAACAGAGCCCGCATACTTGCCCAGCCCGCAAAAAAATTTGCCGCGGCCTGCAAATCGCACGCCCCGACAGCTGTATCTACGGTCCCGCGGCTCGTTTGCAGGTCGAAACCCTATCCCCCGTCGCCGCCGAGCCATGCGATTCCCCGCCCCCTTCTCCACATTTCTCGCTGTCGGCGACCACCTCCCCCCTCCAGCCGCCATGTGGGGCCGCATGTGTGGAGCTCCGGACACGGCTCCGGCAGCAGATCCGACGGCGTAAGCGACCCGGAGCGCGAGCGGCGCGTCCGGTCGGACGACGCGAGGAAGCGCGGGTGAAAGCACATTTGATCCCCGGGTGGTTTTGGTAATTAATAACAACATATATATCATTGAACTAATAGTTACTTGAGAATCATTTCAGAGAGTTCAGTGATATGGGTATGGCAAGGACTGAAGAAGTGGACCCCCCAAAATGCTAAGGCAAGCATTGGCAAAAGCTCAAGACTCCATTTTTGGTTTAGTGATCCAAGATCACATTGAGTCCATAGGAAAAGCCAATACTATTAAAAGGGGATGAGGTTATGATGATGATCTGGTTGCTCAAGTGCTTAGTGATACATCTCCTAAACTATCAGCAACTTTCACTGCCATACACACTCATAAGTAGTAGCGGTCCCACCGATATTCCAAACTCAGTCACACCGAGATGAACCACCTCAGCCATAAGCCAAACCCTAGAAAACTCGGATTTTCCGATTCTGAACTCGGTCTCACCGAAACATGAGTTGCCAAGCTTCTGTAACCTTCTGTCATCAAATCGGTGTCACCGAGATGATGAAGTCGGTCTCACCAAAACTGGCATGGTCTTGTCATTGCACGAATCGGTCTAACCGAGTTTGTATTTTCGGTCCCACCGAAAATCCCAACGTTCACATTATTTGAACTATCGGTCTCACCGAGTTGTCCACTTCGGTCCCACCGAGATTGCTCAAATGTGTGTAACGGTTGGATTTTGTGTGGAGGCTATAAATACCCCTCCACCCCCTCTTCATTCGTGGAGAGAGCCATCAGAAAGAACTACCACTCCTACCTTACATTTCTGAGAAGAGAACTACCTACCCTTGTGTTGAGATCAAGTTGCTCCACTCCCACCATATGAAGCTTGATCTCTAGCCTTCCCAAGTTGCTTTCCACTCAATCCTTTCTTCCACCACAGCCAAATCAGTGAGGAGAGTTGAGTGTTGGGGAGATTATCATTTGAAGCACAAGAGCAAGGAGTTCATCATCATCTACAACATCTATTACCTTTTGGAGGGTGGTGCCTCCTAGATTGGTTAGGTGTCGCTTGGGAGCCTCCATCATCGAGATGTGGAGTTGAACCAAGAAGTTTGTAAGGGCAAGGAGATCGCCTACTTCGTGAAGATCTACCCCAAGTAAGGCTAGCCCTCCGTGGGCGTAGGCCATGATGGAATAGACAAGGTTGCTTCTTCATGGACCCTTCGTGGGTGGAGCCCTCCGTGGACTCGCGCAGCCGTTACCCTCCGTGGGTTGTAGTCTCCATCAACGTGGAAGTACGATAGCACCACCTATCGGAACCACGAGAAAAATCATTGCGTCTCCAAATTGCGTTTGATCTTCTCCACTTCTCTTTACTACTTGTGCAATTTACTTTCCGCTGCCCATACTCTAGAATTGCATGTGTAGTGTGCTACTTGACTTGTGTGTTATGCAAAATCTGCCAAAATCTGTCCTTGATAAAAGATGAAATTTTTATCTTGTCGAGTAGTCTAATCACCCCCTCTAGACACTCTCACCTTCTTCGATCCCTCAATTGGTATCAGAGCTTTGGTCTCCATTGCTTTGGTTTACACACCATTGGAGGAAGATGGACGTGTCTACGTTTGGGAGTGTTAGCCATAGAGTGCCTATTCTTAATGGAGTGTCCTATAACTCGTGGAGGATTGAAATGCTTATTATCTTTAAGACGTACAACTTGCGCAAATATGTTGAGACCCCCTATGTGCCTCCATTTGACCCCTTGCACCCTACCATGGATGAAGAGCTTGATTTGCTTCATAACCTTAGAACTGTAAATCTTATCATTAGAGGGTTACCCGATAACTTGCTTAAGCTCGTTACAAACTTTGAGTGCGCCTATGCTATGTGGAAGTTCTTGGAAGAACTTTATCCGGACTACTCTTTGAGAGGTCTTGATGAAATTCTATACAAGACTATTGAATTTGATATGATGCGCCCTAATGATCCCAACTTTGATAAATGCTTCTTTGAGCTTCGTGATCTTATGAAAAAGAAGGGTGATCCCGGTCTTATCAATGTTCTAATTAGAAATGCTCTTGTATTGCATTCCGATGATTATTGTCACATTGACAAAACTAATGCAAGTAGTTATCAAATTGACCTAGGTGTTGATGATGAACAATCTATGGGTCAATATGATGATGAGCATGAGCATGATGATGATTACTCCGATTCGGACACCGAGCTAGACAAGATCATGAAGAGTCTCAATCTTATGGCAAATCGAGAGACTACATATCCGCGGAAAAGAGTGGATTCTTGATAGTGGATGCACCGACCACATGACCGGAGACAAAGACATGTTTCGAGAGCTTGCAAAGAACGATGGTCCACGCAAGTATGTGACTTTTGGAGACAACTCCAAGGGTAAGGTACTTGGCCTTGGTAAGGTGGCCATATCTCATGATAGCTCTATTCAAAATGTCATGCTTGTAGAATCTCTTGGATACAATTTACTTTCCGTGTCTAGATTAGTGACTTTGGATTCAATGTGCTATTCATCAAGTAGATTGCCAAGTCTTTCGTCGTGACAATCATAACATGGCGTTTACGGTATCCGTAGAGGTGATCTATATATTGTTGATTTCACTAAGAAAGCCCAACCTAGAGCTTGCTTCATTGCTAAATCCGCTAAAGGTTGGTTATGGCATAGAAGGCTTGGACATGTTGGTATCGTAATCTAGACAAGCTAATCAAAGGTGATCATATTCTTGGCGTTAAAGATGTTTTCTTTGACAAAGATAGACTTTGTAGTGCTTGTCAAGCAGGAAAACAAGTAGGTGGAAGTCATCCGTGAAGAACATCATGACCACAAGGAGACCGCTTGAGCTTCTTCATATGGATCTCTTGGTCCCAATGCTTACAAAAGCCTTGGTGGTAACTCCTTTGGTCTAGTTATAGTTGATGATTATTCCAGATTTACGTGGGTATTTTTCCTTGATGACAAATCGCAGGTTCAGAGAATCTTCAAAACCTTTGCCAGAAAGGCCCAAAATCAATTTTGAGGTGAAGATCAAGAAAGTTCGGAGTGACAATGGAACGGAGTTCAAGAACGCCAATGTAGACTCTTTTCTCGATGAGGAAGGGATTCTACATGAGTTCTCGGCTACGTACACTCCTCAACAAAATGGAGTCGTTGAGAGGAAGAACCGAACGCTCATAGAGATGGCGAGAACGATGCTTGACGAATACAAGACACCGAAGCATTTTTGGGGGGAAGCGGTCGAGACAGCTTGTCATGCTATCAACAGGCTTTATCTTCATAAGCTCCTCGGCAAAACATCATACGAGCTCCTCACCGTAACAAACCCCAAGTGGGATACTTTCGTGTCTTTGGTTGAAATGCTATATCCTTGATAAGCATCGTCGGTCTAAATTTGCTCCTAAAACTCATGAAGGCTTTTTTCTTGGTTATGGATCAAACTCCCACACCTACCGTGTCTACAATAATTTCACCCGAAAGGTTGAAGAGACGGTAGACGTGAAGTTTGATGAATCTAATGGCTCGCAAGTAGAGCAAATGCCTATTGATGTAGGAGACAAGGACCCATCAGAAGCTATCCAAGATTTATCTATTGGAAAGATCCGTCCCATGGAAGTGAAGGAGAGTACCTCATCTACATATGTGGAGCCCCCTACCTCACGGCAAGATGAACCTCAAGGCAACATGGAGGCCTCCACAAGTGGAACTCACCAAGATGAGGAAGTGCAAGATCCACCACAACCTCCTTCTCCACCGCCTCAAGACAACACCAACAACAATGAAGAAGAAGAAGAGGAAGATGAAGATGATGAGGAAGCTCAGCCACAACCTCAACAAAAGCTATCCCGAGTCCGAGCAAGAGTCAAGAAAAATCATCCCGTGGAACAAATGATGAACGACATCAACTCCGGGAGAATTACTCGCTCTAAAACTCGCTTAGCTAACTTTTGTGAGCATTACTCATTTATCTCTAGTATTGAACCTATGAAGGTAGAAGAAGCACTTGAAGACCCGGATTGGGTGAACGCTATGCACGATGAGCTACACAACTTCGAGGAACAAGGTATGGACCTTGGTAGAGAAGCCCAAGGATGATCAAAACGTCATTGGAACCAAATGGGTGTTTCGGAACAAGCAAGATGAAGATGGACAAGTCATCCGCAACAAGGCTCGTCTCGTAGCTCAAGGTTACACACAAGTCGAAGGTATGGACTATGGTGAGACCTATGCCCCCGTTGCTAGACTTGAGTCCATTCGCATTCTTCTTGCTTACGCCAATCACCATGATATTACTCTCTATCAAATGGATATCAAAAGTGCTTTCCTAAATGGTGAAATTGAGGAGGAAGTATTTGTGAAACAACCTCCCGGATTTGTGAATCCCAAAAAGCCTAATCATGTTTACAAGTTGCACAAAGCTCTTTATGGTCTTAAACAAGCTCCTAGAGCTTGGTACAAATGCTTGACTAGCTTTCTTCTCGAAAAAGGCTTTGAGATTGGAAAGGTAGACTCAACGCTGTTCACAAAAAGGGTTGATGGTGAACTATTTGTGTGCCAAATATATGTTGATGATATTATCTTTGGTTCAACTAACCCTCATTTTAGCGAGAAGTTTGGAAAGCTCATGTCGGAGAAGTATGAGATGCCATGATGAGTGAACTCAAATTCTTCCTTGGGTTGCAAATCAAGCAATCTAAGGAGGGTACCTTTGTCTCACAAACAAAGTACACCAAGGATCTCTTCAAGAAGTTCAACATGCAAGAAAGAAGGTATGAGAACCCCATGCCTACAAGTGGACATAATGACTTGACAAAAGATGGAGAACCCGTTGATCAAAAGGTTTACCGATCCATGATTGGTTCTCTACTATATCTTTGTGCTTCTCGTCCTGACATAATGTTGAGTGTATGCATGTGTGCTCGATATCAAGCAGCCCCTAAAGAATGTCATCTTAAAGCTGTTAAAAGGATTGTGAGATATTTGATACACACACCAAACTTTGGCATTTGGTATCCTAAGAGGGCCTCTTTCGACCTTGTTGGCTATTCCGACTCGGACTATGCGGTGGCAGGGGTTGATAGAAAGTCAACTTCGGTGCGTGTCAATTCCTTGGTCGATCCCTTGTATCTTGGTCCTCCAAGAAACAAAATTCAGTATCATTATCCACCGCCAAGCGGAATATATTGCTGCTGGTTCGTGTTGTGCTCAATTACTATGGATGACGCAAGCGCTTAAGGATTATGGGATACATGTGAGACATGTTCCTTGCTTTGTGACAATGAGAGTGCGATTAAAATTGGTCACAATCCGTGCAACACTCTCGAAGCGAAACATATTGAAGTTCGTCACCATTTCATTCGTGATCACATTGCCAAGGGTGACATCAATCTTAAGCATGTTCAGATCTTGACAAACAACTCGTGATATCTTTACAAAACCTCTTGATGAGAAGGTTTTTTGTCGCTTAAGGAGTGAGTTGAACATCATTGATGCTTCAAACTTGGAGTGAGAACTCCATTGATGCATGCAAGGCATGAGCCCACTTGACTAATCCTTGATATTTCTCTTATGATGGTAATCATATATCTTGGACACATTTGCCTCCTTGTATTGCATCTAACTCCTTGCAGGTATTTGGATGATCTACATTCCACAAGATTACCATACACTCAAATCATGAGTAATCTTGTCATTGACCAAGTATCTAGCCCTTTGGGATGTTGAGTTCAAGGAACAAAATTCCACATATCCTTTTTGACATCTTATACATCTAGTATTTCACTCTTGTCATCTTGGATATCCTTGAGTATTTCCTTGCTTGCCTAACCCATGTAGGAAGATGAACTACACAAGTGGAAATGGCGCTCCAACTTCACATTCAATGAGCACCTACATCAAGTTCACCTACATGAACAAAGCAACAACAAGCCCAAGGTATGTTCTTCACATCTTTAAGGAGCTTTGCTCAAAGTCATGAGTACAAGCAGCTTCATAAGATGTGATCACATCGAATGCTTAATCGAAAAATGGCAACCCCATTTTGAGCTTAAATGATGAGTATGACCTATGATCAAATGTCCTCATTTGACTCCTAAGTCAATATACTCAAACATAGGTGACCTTGTCGCTGACCTTTATCTAGATGAAGTACATATGTTTTGGAGTCTTTCTATTTTCTCTTATTTTATTTTCTCTCATTGAGTTTTCATTAAAAAAAAACTTCATCTAGGAATCTTTTTCATTTCTATTCTTCTGTCTTTGTGAATATCCTTCTGGCTCTGATCAATTCCTCAAAAATCATTCACAAATTCATTGCAAATCCTTTGAAACATTCCTCGCAAAGTGAGCTGAATTATTTCTGTATTTCCTTGGAATTAAACTCGGCGTCACCGATTTATATATTTCGGTCTAACCGAAAAGGATCTACCCTAAGTCCCTGACTTTCGGACCCACCGATCCATCTTAATTCGGTGTCACCGATTTATTTCTTTCAGGATATCATCTTCTGCATCTCCACTCAATGATTCTCTATGCATGTTCCTTTTTTGCCCTATTGTGATTCTTAAGGATCCCACTTCTTTTTTTCCATCTTCCCTAACCTTCCTAGTTTGCTGTCCTTTTCGGCACTTGATGTCAAAGGGGGAGAATGTTGGGGAACGTAGTAATTTCAAAAAATTTCCTACGCACACGCAAGATCATGGTGATGTATAGCAACGAGAGGGAGAGTGTTGTCTACGTACCCTCGTGAGACCCGGCGAAGCGATCACAACGTAGAGGAAGTAGTCGACGTTCTCCTCGCGATCCGACCGATCCCGGCGCCGTTACTCGGCGCCCCAGTTCTTGACACACGACAGCTCGATGGCGTCCCTCGTACTCGATCCAGCCGAGTGTCGAGGAGAGTTTCGTCAAGACGACGGCGTGGTGACGATCTTGATGTTTCACTGGCGCAGGCTTCGCCTAAGCTTCATGACAGTATAACCGAGGTGGAATATGGTGGAGGGGGCACCGACACGGCTAAGGAGCGATCTAAAGATCAACTTGTGTGTTCCAAGGTGCCCCCTGCCCTTGCGTATATAAAGGAGCAAGGGGGGAGGGGGGCGGCCAAGGGGAGGCGCGGCCAGGAGTCCTACTCCTCAGGGAGTAGGATCCCCCAATCCTAGTTGGACTAGGATTCCGGAGGGAAAGAGAGAGAGGGGGCGGCCCTTCTCCTAGTCCTAGTAGGACTAGGGAAGGGGGAGGCGCCCACCTAGGGCTGGCCCTTCTCCTTTCCACTAAGGCCCATCGAGGCCCATTTACCTCCCGGGGTTCCGGTAACCTCCCAGTACTCAGTAAATTCCGTTTTGCTTGGAACCATTCGAACTCCAAACATAGGCTTCCAATATATCAATCTTTATGTCTCGACCATTTGAGACTCCTCGTCATGTCCGTGATCACATCCGGGACTCGAACTCCTTGGTACATCAAAATACATAAACTCATAATAACATCGCCATCGAAACCTTAAGCGTGCGGACCCTACGGTTCGAGAACAATGTAGACATGACCTAGAACTATTCACGGTCAATAACCAACAGCGGGACCTGGATGCCCATATTGGTTCCTACATATTCTACGAAGATCTTTATCGGTCAGACCGCATAACAACATCGTTGTTCCCTTTGTCATCGGTATGTTACTTGCCGAGATTCGATCGTCGGTATCCAATACCTAGTTCAATCTCGTTACGGCAAGTCTCTTTACTCGTTCCGTAATACATCATCTCACAACTAACTCATTAGTTGTAGTGCTTGCAAGGCTTGATGATGTGCATTACCGAGAGGGCCCAGAGATACCTCTCCGACAATCGGAGTGACAAAACCTAATCTCGAAATCGCCAACCCAACATCGCCTTTGGAGACACCTGTAGTACTCCTTTATAATCACCCGATTACGTTGTGACGTTTGGTAGCACCCAAAGTGTTCCTCCGGTAAACGGAGTTGCATAATCTCATAGTTACAGGAACATGTATATGTCATGGATAAAAGCAGTAGCAACATACTCAACGATCGTGTGCTAAGCTAAGGGAATGGGTCATGTCAATCAGATCATTCTACTAATGATGTGACCTTGTTAATCAAATAACAACTCTTTGTTCATGGTTAGGAAACATAACCATCTTTGATTAACAAGCTAGTCTAGTAGAGGCATACTAGTGACATGTTGTTTTGTCTATGCATTCACACATGTATCATGTTTCCGGTTAATACAATTCTAGCATGAATGATAAACATTTATCATGAAATAAGGAAATAAATAATAACTTTATTATTGCCTCTAGGGCATATTTCCTTGATCTCCCACTTGCACTAGAGTCAATAATCTAGATTACATAGTAATGATTCTCACACCCATGGAGTCTTGGTGCTGATCATGTTTTGCTCGTGGAAGAGGCTTAGTCAACGGTTCTGCGACATTCAGATCCGTATGTATCTTGCAAATCTCTATGTCTCCCACGGACTAAGTCCGGATGGAATTGAAGCGTCTCTTGATGTGCTTGGTCCTCTTGTGAAATCTGGATTCCTTCGCTAAGGCAATTGCTCGATATTGTCACGAAGATTTTCATTGGACCCGATGCACTAGGTATGACACCTAGATCGGATATGAACTCCTTCATCCAGACTCCTTCATTAGCTGCTTCCGAAGCTGCTATGTATTCCGCTTCACATGTAGATCCCTTCTGACGCTTTGTTTAGAACGCACCAACCGACAGCTCCTCCATTTAGTGTAAATACGTATCCGGTCTGCGATTTAGAATCGTCCGGATCGGTGTCAAAACTTGCATCAACGTAACCGTTTACGATGAGCTCTTTGTCACCTCCATATCGAGAAACATATCCTTAGTCCTTTTCGGTATTTTAGGATGTTCTTGATCGCTGTCGATGATCCACTCTGGATTACTTTGGTACCTCCTGCTAAACTTATAGCAAGGCACACATCAGTCGGTACACAAGACATTGCATACATGATAGAGCCTATGGCTGAAGCATAGGGAACATCTTTCATTTTCTCTCTATCTTCTGCAGTGGTCGGGCATTGAGTCTTACTCAACTTCACACCTTGTAACACAGGCAAGAACCCTTTCTTTGCTTGATCCATTTTGAACTTTTTCAAAATCTTGTCAAGGTATGTGCTTTGTGAAAGTCCAATTAAGCGTCTCGATCTATCTCTATAGATCTTAATGCCTAATATGTAAGCAGCTTCACCGAGGTCTTTCATTGAAAAACTCTTATTCAAGTATCCCTTTATGCTATCCAGAAATTCTATATCATTTCCGATCAGCAATATGTCATCTACATATAATATCAGAAATGCTACAGAGCTCCCACTCACTTTCTTGTAAATCTGAGGCTTCTCCAAAAGTGCTGTACAAACCCAAATGCTTTGATCACACTATCAAAGCGTTTATTCCAACTCGAGATGCTTGCACCAGTCCATAGATGGATCATTTGGAGCTTGCACACTTTGTTAGCTCCCTTTGGATCGATAAAACCTTCGGTTGCATCATATACAACTCTTCTTCCGTAAATCCATTCAGAATGCGGTCTTTACATCCATTTGCCAAATTTCATAATCATAAAATGCGGCAATTGCTAACATGATTCGGACGGACTTAAGCATCGCCACTGGTGAGAAGGTCTCATCGTAGTCAATCCCTTGAACTTGTCGAAAACCTTTTGCGACAACTCGAGCTTTATAGACGATAACATTACCGTCGGCGTCGGTCTTCTTCTTGAAGATCCACTTGTTTTCTATTGCTTGCCTACCCTCGGGCAAGTCAACCAAAGTCCATACTTTGTTTTCATACATGGATCCCATCTCGATTTCATGGCCTCAAGCCATTTTATGGAATCTGGGCTTACCATCGCTTCTTCATAGTTCGTAGGTTCATCATGATCTAGTAGCATGATTTCGAACAGGATTACCGTACCACTCAGTGCGGATCTTACTCTGGTTGATCTACGAGGTTCTGCGAAGTAACTTGATCGAAGTTTCATGATCAACATCATCAACTTCCTCACTACTTGGTGTAGGTGTCTCGAAACCGTTTCAGCGACGAACTACTTTCAAGTAAGGGAGAAGGTACTATTACCTCATCAAGTTCCACTTTCCTCCCACTCACTTCTTTCGAGAGAAACTCCTTCTCTAGAAAGGATCCATTCTTAGCAACGAATGTCTTGCCTTCGGATCTGTGATAGAAGGTGTACCCAACTGTCTCCTTTGGGTATCCTATGAAGACACATTTCTCCGATTTGGGTTCGAGCTTATCAGGTTGAAGCTTTTTCACATAAGCATCGCATCCCCAAACTTTAAGAAATGACAACTTTGGTTTCTTGCCAAACCATAGTTCATAAGGTGTCGTCTCAACGGATTTTGATGGTGTTCTATTCAGTGTGAATGCGGCCGTCTCTAGAGCATAACCCCAAAAGCGATAGCGGTAAATCAGAAGAGACATCATAGATCGTACCATATCTAGTAAAGCACGATTCTGACGTTCGGACACACCATTACTGTTGTGGTGTTCGGGTGGCGTGAGCTGCTGAAACTATTCCACATTGTTTCAAATGTAGACCAAACTCGTAACTCAAATATTCACCTCCACGATCGGATCGTAGAAATTTAATTTTCTTGTTACGATGATTTTCAACTTCACTCTGAAATTCTTTGAACTTTTCAAACGTTTCAGGACTTATGTTTCATTAAGTAGATATACCCATATCTCGCTTAAGTCATCTGTGAAGGTGAGAAAATAACGATATCCGCCACGAGCCTCAACATTCATCGGACCACATACATATGTATGTATGATTTCCAACAAATCTGTTGCTCTCTCCATAGTACCGAGAAGCGGTGTTCTAGTCATCTTGCCCATGAGGCACGGTTCATAAGTGCCAAGTGATTCATAATCAAGTGACTCCAAAAGTCCATCAATATGGAGTTTCTTCATGCGCTTTACACCGATATGACCTAAGCGGCGATTGCCACAAATAAGTTGCACCATCATTATTAACTCTGCATCTTTTGGTTTCAATATTATGAATATGTGTATCACTACTATCGAGATTCATCAAAATAGACCATTCCTCAAGGGTGCATGACCATAAAAGATATTACTCATATAAATAGAACAACCATTATTCTCGATTTAAATGAATAACCGTCTCGCATCAAACAAGATCCAGATATAATGTTCATGCTCAACGCAGCACCAAATAACAATTATTTAGGTCTAAAACTAATCCGAAGGTAGATGTAGAGGTAGCGTGCCGACCGCGATCACATCGACTTTGGAACCATTTCCCACGCGCATCGTCACCTCGTCCTTTGCGAGTTAAGCAATCGTAGTCCTGTTTGAGTTGCAAATATTAGCAATGAACCAGATATCAAATACCAGTGCTACTACGAGCTCTAGTAAGGTACACATCAATAACATGTATATCACATATACCTTTGTTCACCTTGCCATCCTTCTTATCCGCCAAATACTTGGGGCAGTTCCGCTTCCGATGACGATCGCTTGCGGTAGAAGCACTCGATTTCAGGTTTAGGGCGGACTTGGGTTTCTTCTCTGAGCAGCAACTTGCTTGCTGTTCTTCTTGAAGTTCCTTCTTCTTCCTTTGCCTTTCTTCTTGAAACTAGTGGTCTTATTGACCATCAACACTTGATGCTCCTTCTTGATTTCTACCTCGCAGCCTTTAGCATTGCGAAGAGCTCGGTATAGTCTTTACTAACCCTTGCATATTATAGTTCATCACGAAGCCTTTGTAGCTTGGTGGCGGTGATTGAAGAATTACATCAATGACACAATCATCCGGAAGATTAACTCCCAATTGTGTCAAGTGATTGTAGTACCCGGACATTACGAGTATATGCTCACTAATGTAACTATTCTCCTCCATCTTGCAGCTATAGAACTTATTGGAGACTTCATATCTCTCAATCCGGGCATTACTGTTGGAATATCAACTTCAACTCTGGAACATCTCATATGCTCCATGACGTTCAAAACGTCGTTGAAGTCCCGGTTCTAAGCCGTAAAGCATGGCACATTGAACTATAGAGTAGTCATCGACTTTGCTCGCCAGACGTTCACAACATCCGTGTTGCTCTCAAAGACGAAGCTGTCACCTAGCGGTGCATCGGGGCGTAGCTCTTACGTGCAGCAATGAGGATGATCCTCAAATTCGGACCCGATCCGTGTAATTGCTACCATCATCTTTCAACTTTGCTTTCTCAAGGAACGCATTAAAATTCAACGGAACAACAAAGACGAGCCATCTATCTACAATCAAACATAAACAAGCAAGATACTATCGGTACTAAGTTCATGATAAATTTAAGTTCAATTAATCATATTACTTAAGAACTCCCACTTAGAAAAACATCTCTCTAGTCATCTAAGTGATCACGTGATCCAAATCAACTAAACCATAACCGATCATCACGTGAAATGGAGTAGTTTTCAATGGTGAACATCTTATGTTGATCATATCTACTATATGATTCACGCTCGACCTTTCGGCCTCCGTGTTCCGAGGCCATATCTGCATATGCTAGGCTCGTCAAGTATAACCCGAGTATTCTCGTGTGCAAAACTGGCTTGCACCGTTGTAGATGGACGAGAGCTTATCACACCGATCATCACGTGGTGTCCGGGCACGACGAACTTTGGCAACGGTGCATACTCGGGAGAACACTTCTTGATAATTTAGTGAGAGATCATCTTATAATGCTACCGTCAATCAAAGCAAGATAAGATGCATAAAAGGATAAACATCACATGCAAATCAATATAAGTGATATGATATGGTCATCATCATCTTGTGCTTCATGATCTCCATCTTGCGGCACCACCATGATCACCATCGTCACCGCGCGACACCTTGATCTTCATCGTAGCATCGTAGTCGTCTCGCCAAACTTATGCTTCTCGACTATCGCTGCCGCTTAGTGATAAAGTAAAGCATTACGAAGCGATTGCATTGCATACAATAAGCGACAACCATATGGCTCCTGCCGATTGCCGATAACCGGTTACAAAACATGATCATCTCATACAATAAAATATAGCATCACGTCTTGACCATATCACATGACAACATTCCTGCAAAAACAAGTTAGGCGTCCTCTACTTTGTTGTTGCAAATTTTACGTGGCTGCTACGGGCTTAAGCAAGAACCAGTCTCACCTACGCATCAAAACCACAATGATACTTCGTCAAATAGACTCCGTTTTAACCTTCTCAAGGACCGGGCGTAGCCACACTCGGTTCAACTAAAGTGAGAGAGCAGACACCCACCGGTCACCTTTAAGCAACGAGTGCTCGTGCGGTGAAACCAGTCTCGCGTAAGCGTCTGGCGTAATGTCGGTCCGGGCCGCTTCATCTCACAATACCGCTGAACCAAAGTATGGCATCTTTGGTAGGTAGTATGACTTGTATCGCCCACAACTCACTTGTGTTCTACTCGTGCAAAACATCAAACCATAAAAACTGGCTCGGATGCCCTTTGTTGGGGAACGTAGTAATTTCAAAAATTTCCACGCACACGCAAGATCATGGTGATGTATAGCAACGAGATGGGAGAGTGTTGTCTACGCCTCGAGACCCGGCGGAAGCGATCTGGCGTAGAGGAAGTAGTCGACGTTCTCCTCGCGATCCGACCGATCCGGCGCCGTTACTCGCGCCCCGAGTTCTTGACACACGTACAGCTCGATGGCGTCCCTCGTACTCGATCCAGCCGAGTGTCGAGGAGAGTTTCGTCGACCGACGGCGTGGTGACGATCTTGATGTTTCACGGCGCGAGGCTTCGCCTAAGCTTGCGACAGTATAACCGAGGTGGAATATGGTGGAGGGGGCACCGACACGGCTAAGGAACGATCTAAAGATCAACTTGTGTGTTCAAGGTGCCCCCTGCCCCGTATATAAAGGAGCAAGGGGGGGGGGCGTGCCAGGGGAGGCGGCCAGGAGTCCTACTCCCTCAGGGAGTAGGATTCCCCCAATCCTAGTTGGACTAGGATTCCGGAGGGAAAGAGAGAGAGGGGCGGCCCTTCTCCTAGTCCTAGTAGGACTAGGGAAGGGGGGGCGCGCCCACCTAGGGCTGGCCCTTCTCCTTTCCACTAAGGCCCATCGAGGCCCATTTACCTCCGGGGTTCCAGTAACCTCCGGTACTCGATAAATTCCGTTTTACCGGAACCATTCGAACTCCAAACATAGGCTTCCAATATATCAATCTTTATGTCTCGACCATTTCGAGACTCCTCGTCATGTCCGTGATCACATCCGGGACTCGAACTCCTTGGTACATCAAAATACATAAACTCATAATAAGCATCATCGAAACCTTAAGCGTGCGGACCCTACGGTTCGAGAACAATGTAGACATGACCTAGAACTATTCACGGTCAATAACCAACAGCGGGACCTGGATGCCCATATTGGTTCCTACATATTCTCGAAGATCTTTATCGGTCGGACCGCATAACAACATCGTTGTTCCTTTGTCATCGGTATGTTACTTGCGAGATTCGATCGTCGGTATCCAATACCTAGTTCAATCTCGTTACGCAAGTCTCTTTACTCGTTCCGTAATACACCATCTCACAACTAACTCATTAGTTGTAGTGCTTGCAAGGCTTGATGATGTGCATTACCGAGAGGGCCAGAGATACCTCTCCGACAATCGGAGTGACAAAACCTAATCTCGAAATACGCCAACCCAACATCGCCTTTGGAGACACCTGTAGTACTCCTTTATAATCACCCGATTCGTTGTGACGTTTGGTAGCACCAAAGTGTTCCTCCGTAAGCGGAGTTGCATAATCTCATAGTTACAGGAACATGTATATGTCATGGATAAAAGCAGAGCAACATACTCAGCGATCGTGTGCTAAGCTAAGGGAATGGGTCATGTCAATCAGATCATTCTACTAATGATGTGACCTTGTTAATCAAATAACAACTCTTTGTTCATGGTTAGGAAACATAACCATCTTTGATTAACAAGCTAGTCTAGTAGAGGCATACTAGTGACATGTTGTTTTGTCTATGCATTCACACATGTATCATGTTTCCGGTTAATACAATTCTAGCATGAATGATAAACATTTATCATGAAATAAGGAAATAAATAATAACTTTATTATTGCCTCTAGGGCATATTTCCTTCAGAGAAGACTTAGGGGGAGAAGAGAAGATTTAGGGGGAGAAGAAGAGCAATCTTACCTTAAGGGGGAGAGAATCACATCAAAGCTTTGCCGTGTTTTTCCTTATAAGAGAATTTCTTGCCGTGTTTCACATTGGACATTACAATTGGCGTCATTCTCATTTGGCATCATTCTTTTGATTTTGCTCTTTCCATCAAACCCCTTGATCTGAAAGAACTCAAAGGGAGAGGAATCTTCACAATTGATATCTTATGGAAAGCAAAATCTCTTAGAGTTCATTGAAAATCTTTTAGTTTCGGAGACATGTTTGCTGATTCAAGCTTGTGCTCAATATGAGACTCTCTTTATACATGTCATCCCTGGCTTGGTACTCTTGATGTTCTTGCAGTTGGTTGAAGAAATACTCTTGTGTTATCTAACCTTGTTTTCCCAAGTTTATCTCTTCAGGTACAATGCCAAGGAACCTCAAGGTAAGTATATGCACCTTGCAGAATGTGCATGATGGTGACTTGCTTGTGAATACTTGTTTGCAAGAAATCACCATGCACATATGCATTATCACTCACTTCTTTTCATCTCTGCCTCGATGCATATAGCCAAGCTGCATGTAGCACATCTTGCTTCTCTCTCTTGTGTGCTTGTGGTAGTTCAAAACCATAATTTATGAAAATCTTGCACACTTGTAGGGGGAGCCTGTGTACTACATGTTTGTCAAAGCGTTCGTGATAATTCTGTCTTTCTTTCAATAAGCTTTGATGTCTTGTTTAGTGTGTTGCCATCAATTACAAAAAAGGGGGAGATTGAAAGCACATTTGATCCCCGGGTGGTTTTGGTAATTAATAACAACATATATATCATTGAACTAATAGTTACTTGAGAATCATTTCAGAGAGTTCAGTGATATGGGTATGGCAAGGACTAAAGAAGTGGACCCCCCAAAATGCTAAGGCAAGCATTGGCAAAAGCTCAAGACTCCATTTTTGGTTTAGTGATCCAAGATCACATTGAGTCCATAGGAAAAGCCAATACTATTAAAAGGGATGAGGTTATGATGATGATCTGGTTGCTCAAGTGCTTAGTGATACATCTCCTAAACTATCGGCAACTTTCAACGCCATACACACTCATAAGTAGTCTCGGTCCCACCGATATTCCAAACTCACCACACCGAGATGAACCACCTCACCATAAGCCAAACCCTAGAAAACTCGGATTTTCCGATTCGAACTCGGTCTCACCGAAACATGAGTTGCCAAGCTTCAGTAACCTTACATCATCAAATCGGTGTCACCGAGATGATGAAGTCGGTCTCACCAAACTGGCATGGTCTTGTCATTGCACGAATCGGTCTAACCGAGTTTGTATTTTCGGTCCCACCGAAAATCCCAACGTTCACATTATTTGAACTATCGGTCTCACCGAGTTGTCCACCGGTCCCACCGAGATTGCTCAAATGTGTGTAACGGTTGGATTTTGTGTGGAGGCTATAAATACCCTCCACCCCTCTTCATTCGTGGAGAGAGCCATCGAAAGAACTACCACTCCTACCTTACATTTCGAGAAGAGAACTACCTACCCTTGTGTTGAGATCAAGTTGCTCCACTCCCACCATATGAAGCTTGATCTCTAGCCTTCCCAAGTTGCTTTCCACTCAATCCTTTCTTCCACCACAGCCAAATCGGTGAGGAGAGTTGAGTGTTGGGGAGATTATCATTTGAAGCACAAGAGCAAGGAGTTCATCATCATCTACAACATCTATTACCTTTTGGAGGTGGTGCCTCCTAGATTGGTTAGGTGTCGCTTGGGAGCCTCCGTCATCGAGATGTGGAGTTGAACCAAGAAGTTTGTAAGGGCAAGGAGATCGCCTACTTCGTGAAGATCTACCCCAAGTAAGGCTAGCCTCCGTGGGCGTGAGCCATGATGGAATAGACAAGGTTGCTTCTTCGTGGACCCTTCGTGGGTGGAGCCCTCCGTGGACTCATGTGCAGCCGTTACCCTCCGTGGGTTGAAGTCTCCATCAACGTGGAAGTACGATAGCACCACCTATCGGAACCACGAGAAAAATCATTGCGTCTCCAAATTGCGTTTGATCTTCTCCACTTCTCTTTACTACTTGTGCAATTTACTTTCCGCTGCCCATACTCTAGAATTGCATGTGTAGTGTGCTACTTGACTTGTGTGTTATGCAAAATCTGCCAAAATCTGTCCTTGATAAAAGACAGAATTTTTTATCTTGTCGAGTAGTCTAATCACCCCCCCTCTAGACACTCTCACCTTCTTCGATCCCTCAGCGGGGCCCGGAGGTGGACCAACCACGACCTGTCGCCGCCGGCGAGCTTCCAGCGGAGCGAGACGGAGGAGTACGACCGCCGGCGCGCATCCTTCTCCTCCGCGAGATCTTCGTACACCGGGAGCTCCTTCTCCTTCGGCACTGGCCTTCTCCCCGTGAAGAGGGAGTGGTTGGAGGACGAGGAGGAGCCGGACGAGTTCGACTTCGTCCCCGTCAAGGAGGAGCCCGAGGACCCCGCTCCGCTCGGCCGTCGCGGAGTCGTCTCGCCGGAAGACTAGTCGCCGACGTCGACGCCGTTGTGGCCGCCATCGCCGAGCGGAGCGTGCGCGAGGAGGAGGAGCGTCGGCGCCACGCCGAGGAGCTCGAAGACCTCGAGTGGCAGCAGGCGGTCGCCGCCAACCTCGCCGCCAAGGAGAAGTACGAGGAGTGGCACCGCATCCGCGAGGAGCAGAGGGCGAAGTACATTGACCTTTGCAGCTCCGGCGAGGAGGATTGAGCGTTCTTCTCCTCCACGGCGTCGTCCATTTGCCGCGACCTCGCCGCCGTCAGATCCGACCCCCTCTAGTACTAGTATTAACGTAGTATGTAGTATGAACTATGTTTGTAGTGTGTTGATCATGTAAAATGTATGTAGTATGTGATGAACTACTCGTGTCAACGAGGTGCAATTTCTCCCGCAAAAGTGTTTTTTCAAATTATGCAGTTTTAGATACGGTTTTTGTTCGGCCGCGCTAGTTTTCGACCCGCAAACGCGATCTTCGTCAAACCGCAAACGCGTTTTGCGGGTCAAGTTTTTGCGGGGTCTGCTAGAGTTGCTCTTAGTGATCTACAAGGGTACGTAGACACTCTCCCCATCTCGTAGCTATGCATCTCCATGGATAGATCACACACTGGAGTCCGGGCAACAGGATCCCAACCTTTTTTTTGAACATCAATACAGACACAAGCGCTCATATACACGCGCATACACTCACCCTATGAACGCACACACGCACAGCCTACCCCTATGAGCACCTCCGAAAGACTGAGACGGCATATCATCTTGAAATTTACGAAGTCACCGTAGGCACCTCGTCATCGACGGGAACGTCTCCTCCCATTGAATGTGCATCACCGGAAATCCTGAAATAAATTCAGAAATAAATGCGAGCACCAGGATTTAAACCCCTGACGGGCTGGGGATACCACAGTCCCTCTAACCATCCAACCACAGGTTGGTACGCGGATCCCAACCTTTTAACAAAATAAACGAAGAGGTGTGTGTGCGCGTTCATAAAAGTGTATGTGCGTGTATGTTACCTGAAAGAATAAAATAAAATACTCCCTCCGTTCCTAAATATAAGTCTTTTTAGAGATTTCAATAGGGACTACATACGAAGCAAAACGAGTGAATCTACACTTTAAAATATGTCTATATACATCCGTATGTAATTCGTAGTGAAATCTCTAAAAAGACTTATATTTAGGAACGGAGGGAGTAGAATGCATGTGTATGTGAGTATCTGCGATTGTACTGTACTTAAAAAAAAATCTCACGACCTTTTTTTATGGTAAAAAATTTCTCACGTCCTTATCACGGGAACTCCAAACTCCAAAGGCTAGAGAGACAACCGTGCGTGGGAAGCAAAACTCCGCCGCGCCGTGCCACACCCCCGGCTCAAGTCCAAACCCACGAGGCCACCACCCCCGCACCTCGCTCGATGCCGGATCGCGCGCACAGATCC
Organism: Aegilops speltoides; assembly: GCA_021437245.1. Taxonomy (NCBI): domain Eukaryota; kingdom Viridiplantae; phylum Streptophyta; class Magnoliopsida; order Poales; family Poaceae; genus Aegilops; species Aegilops speltoides. Next base: position 413,055,391 of record CM038144.1, read on the forward strand.
CACCGCATCCAGATGCACGGAACCCCGTAAGTCAGAGCCTACCATCGTCTCCAACCCAAGTTCACCAGCGCCAACACAACACAGCACACGCACGCTCCCGCCCCGCCCCGCCCCGCCTGTCCTCGTCAAACCCCACGGTCCAAAGTCCAAACGCTCTACCCTCCGACTCCCCTCGCCTCAAATCTCACCGGTCACCACACCCGCGCGGCCGCAGCGCCGCTCAGACTCAGGCTCAGCCCCGCCGCCGAGGCGCCGCGCGCAGCCATGGCCGGCCCCGAGCAGCGCGTCGTCGCCGTCATCATGGTCGGCGGCCCCACCAAAGGTACGCCGCAGATCTGCGCCCGCTCGCTCCCCGCCGGCGCGAACCCCCCTTCCGCGCCGCGCGTATCTAACTGTCCGGTGGTTGGTTGGGTGTGCAGGGACGCGGTTCCGGCCGCTGTCGCTCAACGTGCCCAAGCCGCTCTTCCCGCTCGCCGGCCAGCCCATGGTGCACCACCACATCTCCGCGTGCCGCCGCGTACGACCCACTCTCCCTCCCTTCCTCTCTGCATTTGCTTGATGGGTTCCCCGTGTGCGCCTCGTGTGAGAATTGAGGCCTTTTCGACCCCGCTGCTGCAGATCCCCAACCTGGCGCAGATATACCTCATCGGCTTCTACGAGGAGCGGGAGTTCGCGCTCTACGTCTCCTCCATCTCCAACGAGCTCAGGATCCCTGTCAGGTTCGCTTCCTGCCCTCCCCAACACTTTCACTTCATTTCCTGCCAGTTTAGGCGCGTCGGATTCAGACTGCGGTGAACTGCCACTGACGGGGTGCTGTTTAATTCTAGGTATCTGAGGGAGGACAAGCCGCGCGGGTCGGCCGGAGGGCTCTACAGCTTCAGGGACTACATCATGGAGGACAGTCCGGTCTGCTCTTGACCCATTATCATCTTCATTTAAAGAAATGTGGAACTGAATTAGTTGTTTGGCATTCGCCGCTATTTGTTAGGGTGGATTCTAGTGTGTTCCTTCGACCTGGGATGCCTGAATAATTGAGTTTAGCACCGCTGTGGTTTGCAGGATTCGAAAACACAAGAATAGGTCAAACGTAGGAATAAGATGTTATGACATTTGGAATCCTACATTGAATGGAAAACACAGAAATCGGTTATAGAAGTTATTTGGTTGCGCCACAGGAAAAACACCTGAATTTTGCATAGGGACTGAATGGATGCCAATGCCATAGTTGTCTCATAGACTCAAAATTTCAATGTCTAACCTCTTGCTAGGAATCCTATGGAATAATATATCCCCTAGTAGAAAACCAATCCATAGAATTTGGAGGGTCCATTCCTTTGAATTAGATGGACTCTAACGGAAAAATTCCCATGGATTTAAAATCTGACAAAATTCCTTTGTAAATTCTCTGAGAGATATGCAACTGCTTGGGTTTTACTGGTATCTACTTTGCTGTTCTGGGTCAGAATAAGGGAACTTTTGCCCTCTAAAGTTCCCTTATATATTTTTTTTTTGCAGGCACACATTGTTTTGCTGAACTGTGACGTCTGTTCTAGCTTCCCCTTGCCAGACATGCTCGGTAGGTTGCCAAGTAGCTGAAGTTGGGATTGCATTGTGTATTAACAGTGTTTGCTTTGTTAAGTTTCTGTTGGACACTCATCACTAAATGTATCACCATCTCTTCGTTGCAGAGGCCCATAAAAAGTATGGAGGCATGGGCACTTTGCTAGTCAATAAGGTGTGAGAATGTCATACTAGTAACTTCCATATTAGCGGCAACCAGAGTTCATATAGTATTCTCATGCATAAGTCATAACATTATCCCAAAATCTTTCTCAGGTATCTGCGGAGTCAGCCAACCAATTTGGCGAGCTAGTAGCTGATCCTGAAACAAATGAACTGTTACACTATACGGAAAAACCAGAGACTTTTGTGAGTATACAGTGCTGATTATTTGTTGTTTGGTTTGCTGTTCTATTTTCCATTTGGAGAATTGTGCATGTCTTATTATTTGGTTTTCAAATTATTTTGGAACAACCAATCGTTCTTAGTGAGTAGTTAGCTTAGCTCTAATGCATTTTATACATGTGTAGGTGAGTGATCTCATAAATTGCGGAGTCTATATATTTACACCCAAGATATTAATTGCTATCGAGGATGTCCTAAAACAGAAGAAAGACAGAGGTATTATGCTCAGTAATATTACATTTTTTTGCCTTTTAAATTGCTATGGTTTACACATATTGTCCATGGTTCTTTGCCCATTCCTTCACCTCGCTACTAATTTTTGCCTCATTTCGTTTTGGCCATGCTCCCGTGAGGCATGTTTTGTTTTTGCTAGCGTCGCCACTCAAACCATTTGTCAAAGAGGTTCCAGTTGAACAAAATTCTGACAGCTTGGTGACATACAAATTTGAGAAAGTATATTAGTTCTAGTCGGCATGTTTTGTTTTTGCTAGCGTCGCCATTCAAACCATTAGTCAAAGAGGTTTGACTGTTCCAGTTGAACTAAAATTCTGACAGCTTGGTGACATACAAATTTAAGAGAGTATATTAGTTCTAGTCGGTTAATATTTTCTTCATTAGTCTTGTTTTGGTACAACTATTGGTACTTCCTATTTACAGCACAAACTTTAATCACTCTCAATGCTAAAATTTCAGCTAATTTGCGCCGTGTATCCAGCTTTGAAGCTCTTCAATCAGCAACAAAGTATGTGTGTATCTTCTATTCATTTTCCTGCATATTTATTTGGGTCATTTCTCAGTTAATGTGTATTTGATTATCTTTTAATCATGGAAATCATTGGTGCTATTTTAAATAATATGATGTGGTACTACCAAATTAATGCATCACCAGGAAGTTGAACGTGAACTGCGAGATGTCTATGTTCTAACTTGTAATACAAATGTCTTGGAACATAATTTTTACAAAACAACTAATTTTACCACTGATCTTTTAGCAAATCAATGTCTCATTAGATGGATTAATTGTCCAGAAACAAGAATTCACTTTCATGTATCCTTGAAAAAAGAATTAACTTTCATGATACTGATAAGTATACTACTGATGTCCTTGTCTTGCTCTACCTCCAATGATTTCCCCCTTATATTTTAAAGGTAGGTAAGTTCAGTGCACATGGATTGCTACCACATCATCTCATTACAATAAAACCGATGTTTGCCATGTTTTCTGAAGTCGTCTTCTGGGATGACCCTTTGTTTGCTTGAAGGCGTCATGAACTCATGATCCTTTCATTAGGTTCCAGGGGGGATTGTGCATGGAAATATAAAATCATAGAATATGTCTTACATGGCCATCTTATCAATTCAGAATAAGAAAAGAAATGGGTAGGAGGACTAATTGGCCATCATATTGTCCTTGCTGCTTTGTAGAAAGCATATTTTCTTCTATCGTTGTTGGCCTGAATAAGGTCCTGTATCTAGCAATACGGCTATTTTGTCTTCTCGTTAGTTCTTCCAAGAAATCTAAAGAAAAATAATAGAGCTTCCATTAAGGTGATCCCAATGTATTTATAGGATACTGAACATCTTGTGTTAATTGTCAACAGGGCAATTCCGGCAGATTATGTTAGGTTAGATCAAGATATCTTATCTCCTCTAGCAGGAAAGAAGGAACTTTACACATACCAGACACTTGATTTTTGGGAACAGATCAAGACCCCAGGGTAAATATAGTTCTTGACGGCGCTCTTTCTAATCTTGAAGTTGTTGATTGACCAGTGTTGCATCTATGCATAGGATGTCTTTGAGATGCTCTGGCCTATATCTCTCCCAGTTCCGCCATACCTCTCCTCATCTTTTAGCCTCTGGAGATGGCAAAAAGGGTGCCACTATTGTAGGTGACGTGTACATCCATCCATCTGCAAAGGTGCATCTAACTGCAAAGGTAACATCTGGTTCTTCAACATAAATTTAGTAGATCGTGATATACCATGGTGTCTGATATCCTTGACATTCTATTTATAATAGTGATGGTTTTATCTTTTTATACGCTATCCACACGCAGATTGGTCCCAATGTTTCGATATCAGCAAATGCACGCATTGGAGCAGGTGCCAGGCTTATCAGTTGCATCATTCTGGATGATGTAGAAATTATGGTTAGTCTTCCTCTCTTTACCAAATGATAACCCACATTTAGGTACCTGCGTCTCAGATAATTCCTTTGGTTGCAGGAGAATGCAGTTGTCATACATTCAATAGTAGGGTGGAAGTCAACAGTAGGGAAATGGTCACGTGTACAGGCAAGATTTTCTATACATGTTACCTTATCCTATTAAAAATTACTCATTTTCACCTCTTTCATCATAGAAAGCTTGGAACCTTTCATATTCTGATGTTTCTGTTCTAGCCCAATTTGAGAAGTATGTAGATTTTATCAATGTTTATGCTTCTCTGCACTGAACATATCTACTGTACTGTTTTAAACATTACATTTTGTGGTTCCGTGTGCAAAATTACTACGTATGGTTTTGCTGAAAAAAGTTACTTTTGGTATGACAGTACGTCTCGCTGAAACTGTCTTTGAGACGAAGATACAATTACGTATACTGCTAATCCAGTCTTTTCTGGGTGCATCATGTAACAAAATTACTTTCTGAATACAGGGTGAAGGTGACCACAATGCCAAACTTGGTATCACCATTCTTGGTAAGACCCTACCTAGATGATATCTTGTTACCTTCCCATGAAAATCTTGTGATAATATGCTTTATGTATGGATAGTTCCTATGCTCGATTTGACGTGCTAGCTAAATGCAGGTGAAGCCGTTGATGTTGAAGATGAAGTAGTTGTAACTAACAGTATCGTGCTCCCAAATAAAACTCTCAATGCCAGTGTGCAAGATGAGATCATCCTATAATATTCCTTGCACAACACATATCTTTATTTAATCCCGAATAAGGTCTTCAAACCAAACATGTAATTTTCTTTCCTTTTCTACTTCACCCCCCTTATGTATGCTTGCATTAGATTGGGGTCGTTAGTCTGTACAAGGCATGTGATCTGATATGGTGTAATTTTCTTTAGCATTCTGGTATCAAGTTCACTGGTGTAGAGATTGTACAAACAGATTACAACATTTCTATTGAGAACTGACATTTTGTTAGCTGGATCAGTTGTGAGCAATTGCTGTTCTTTGAGACCCCAATCATTTTTCTTTCTGATTATCAGCTTTGATATGTTACTGTTAGGTGTGTTGTTAATCAGTCAATTTACGCACTCCATTTCACTTTGGGAAATAAGTTTGTCAGCAATAAATGCTTACTGAAGTTGTACTGAAGCAGCAACAAATAATATGGATTGGAGGGAGTACATAAACTATTTTGCTGATGACATGTGCAATAGTTGCAGTATCCATTTCACTTTGGGAAATAAGTTCGTCAGCAATCAGTGCACTGGTCAGAGGCAATATATTCCGCATAAAATGGTAGTAATGAAATATTGTAACACGTTAGGATTTGTCCTGAACCTTATATGGAATATCACCGAGTATGGCACCATCGTATTCTATCATATGTACAAAAATGCTACAGTCGCATATCATGTCAACATATCAATGAAGGTAGCCGCGCTGCTATCAACGCAACTGGAACTGGAACTGATTCTGCTAAAGCCCGGCAGGCATGGATAGGCAGGAAGCTGACAGATGATGCCCCAAATCCCTAATGCCTGAACAAAGCCTGTAGTCTATCTACTAACAAAAGAACCCTATTTGTAGTTTCTGCAACGCCTGCAAAAGATGTTGCAAGAGCACTTTGGTCTTTCACTGTCCGATGTCCTTGAGGAAACGAGGAGGGATATTTTCAGGTGGATCCATTGCCGACACATGCTCAAGCTGTACAATGATCGAACAAACAAATTCAAACAAAAAAGTTCGCATGTGAAAGCCAAAAAACTGGGGAAAGCGTATCTTACCTCGCAATCATTATACTTGACTTTGATGGCGTCTTCTTCCAGGCCCGGATATCCATTCAACTGCAATTTGTGTATCATCAAGATGCAAGACTTGAGATCAGAGACCTTGTATTTCGTGTTCCTTTGCAGTGTCAGGTTCTGCAGAATAAACACAAGCTAATATCAGAAAATTATAAAGCATAATGTAGATTCAACAAAGGAGTAGTCATGTCTTCTTACCCAAGGACGGGCAGTTGGGCTGATTGTGAACCTGGCCAAAAAAAGGCAGGCAGCAGCAACAACTGATGGATTGAACTGTATGCAGTCATAGTTCAGCAAGCTCAATTCTGCAAGGTAGCTACACAGAAACTCCAGCTTCTTTGCTTTTGCGCGCTAAGGTTTGAAGAGGGGGCAGACATTATAATAAAGAACATTAAGTGAATACAATATCAGATGCTGCAACGGATGCTTACATCGCGTCCGCGGCAAACAGTTATGTGAGTCCAGTGTGGCAATAATCATAAGACAAGATATATGTTATGCGAATTAAACATGGTAACTATTGTACATGCTGAACACAATGTGGTCGTGAGATGGCTTGGCCATCGAAACTGTGTTCGGCATACCTCACTAGATGTCGTGCAAATTTTTTATATTCTCAGATGCTGCCCATGTGCTATGCTAGACATAGGCAGACATGAATTCTGATAAGCTTTTCACTAGCCAGATCTAGGATTTATCTCATTTCAGAGTATTTTGTTTGGCAGAACGGACATGTACCGAACGTTAGGCTTAGGAATGTATTTGAACACAATATGGCAGTAGTCATAATACTACTTATATATCTGAACTTTCATCGTAACTGTTTTACTACTTAGGAGATTTTATCATCCAAATGAAAAAGTTTCAGCTCAAGCACATACCGTAGAAAAGTTCTTGCAGTAGGACTCCCCATCTCAAAGTTAAGAGATTTCAGTATGTCAGTCTCCATCTTCACAACCTTCGGTGCATAAAAACCATAAATATTTCTTCACCATTCAAGCCCTGGAAATTTACTATAGGAAGTAAAGCAGAAGCAAGGCTAACCTGCTTCGTGGTGTACGTGTTGGCAGTAACGCCCCTGTATCTTTGGACCTCATGCACAAATATGTCATCTTCATATTTCCTGCAACAATCCATTCATGCTAATCAGATAGTCACGCTAAGAGATAAAGAAAAAAGAGATAAGCAATGGCTTAGTTCCCTACGCAGCAACAAGCAATGCGGTCACACCAAGTAATTGCAACTCGTGCCGTTTAATGACACTTGTTGTGAGGAAGCGATCGACATATGAAACTGCAAGGTGAAGTGTGTCAGCAGGAAGCCTGAATGTACAAGACACGTCCACCAGCCAGTCAACTAGGACCGCCCTCATCTTGGGATTGATATCTTCCTGTGTTGTCCAGATATAGTCATCCCTCGGCCTCCTCGATGCCTAGAAAATGTAGACAACAAAGTCGCTGAAAGAGCCTATTTACATCGACCCAAACAGCGAAAACATACCGCATTATCTGCACAGTAATGATTGTATCTTCAGATAATTAAGATGGCATACACACTGAAGAACTCCACAGCTTCTGATATGAAATCAGGCTAAAAAAGTGAAGCTAACATATAACATACTTAGTGGTGTCTTGCTGTGCATACCACTAGGTTCTGCATGTAGTAATCCCATAAATATGTAACCTGCTTCTGGTTTATTAACAGAGTAGCAAAAATTCGTTGCTCGGCAGAGATGGAAACCCACTATTGTCCAATGCCACAGTGCACTAATTTCACCATTGCCTTAACCACGAGTAACTAAACAACTACTACCTCCGATCCATATTACTTGTCGCTCAAACGGATGTATCTAGCACTGAAATACATCTTGATACATCCATTTGAGCGACAAGTAATATGAATTGAAGGGAGTAGATAATATATCCCACATTCATAAAAAAAACTGAATAATTCACTGCAGTATATCGAGATGTATCCACAACACAATACAATCCCCCAAATTCCAGAAGATCATGCGCACAACGTGATCACGCCCCAAAATTCCTCAATTCTATCCAATGCGACCTCGCCTTAACTACAAGATGCGACTAATGCGACCGCAAAACCATGTAAACCCGACCCCTAACAAAGCCGACTTGGAGAACGAACTCGTACCTCCACACGCATGATCGGACGAGAAGGGGAATCGAGAAGCCCCTCACCTCCAGGGACCGCATGTATCGGTCGATGTCCCCGAGGTACGGCTCCATACCCGCCCGGAGCGCGGCGGGGTCAGGCTGCTCCGAGGAGTCCAGCAGGTCGGCCTCGGTCTCGTCGTCGATGTCCCCGGGGTACGTCGCGATAGCCGCTGGGGCCGCGGCGGGGTCCGGCTGCTCCGGCTCCGAGTCCGTGTCCAGCGTGCGGGCGGGGCCGGTCACGCTCTCCTCGTCGCTGACCTCCATCCTCTCCGGTCGCGGGTTCTCCCTGACCGGCGGCCGCGTCGTCTGCTTGGAAGCCCTCAGCGACGGTTGCAGCGGCGCCGAAGCGTTGCTCGAGGTTGAGACGATAGGCGGCTTGGCGGTTCGTGGCTGGCCTTTTAAGGTGCGGGAAGACGCGGGCGGTGCTCTCCATCGCCTCCGGCTCCGCCCTCCTCTGTTGCTGCTGGCCGCGTAGTTTCATTTCGGTTCTTCGTGCTGGGTTTTGGAGGAGAGGGAGAGAGGAAAGCTGCGGCTTGGGAAGCCCGTTATTCTTGACGCCGTTTGGCTTTTGCTTTGGCCAAAATGCCCCAACACGCAAATAAATCCCAACCATCCAGAGTCAAGCTGACAATGGAGATTATTCAGGTAGGTATCAGACTCACATCGATTATTCAGGTAGGAATCAGATTCACATCACCGTTCCCGTGACAGACTCTTTATGCCCATTCACGTCCTCGCCGGGGTTTTCATCCTCGCGGAAAAATCCATGTCTGTAATTAGTAGAAATATTTAAAAAAATACATTATTTTAGCACAACAAACAACATGTAAAGCCTTCTAGGACATCTGTTGATGCTAAGGTTTGGGCTCTCTTTGGCTTCTAGGGCAGAATGACCACGATAGGTAAAAATTAAGTCACCTAAATATATATCGTTAATCTAATTTATATTAAATTAAATTTTATACGTGTTCATTGGAATAAAGGGAGTAAGGATTAGTTTGCATGCCAATATGATTGCACAAAGGTTCTTTCTAGGGCCTCAAAATGGACCATGTGTTGCCATAATGAATTAATGATGGTTGTTTAATTTCTTAACTCAAATTGACAATGGTTAACCGTTATCCGCATCCCCGTGGACAATTACTCTATCAGGAGACATGGATGATCCAGTTTATATATCCACACGTAAATTGGGGTCAAATACCTTACTCAAAAGGTAAGACGGGGAAGGGGATGTAATAGCATTACCCGTACCCATTACCCGCCTTATCCATGAAGGCCTTATATTGGAGCCCTAAATCAACAGAACCCATGCAATTCCCACACATACCCAACCAAAAGAACCATACCATTCAAAACTTCTTTCGAGTACAGACTCAGTGGTATAATTTTTGCCTATATAACCAACTAGCCTAATTTATGGTGAAAGTTCAATTTTGAAATGTGCGTGCGCTTTATTTATTGAAATAGGGAGAGTGCAATCTTGATATCTAGGAGAAAATGTTGCATCATCTTTATGGATTCAATCTCAAGATCCCCCTTTTGCGGGTAAATTTTGAGATCCCTTATAAGTGGTATGACCAGATATTTTTGGCATGGACGGAAAGACATGCATAAAGGAGCAATTCATTTCAGAAGGAGAAAAACTCTCAACTATTTAAATCAGACAATTTTGTTCCCTTTGAAACGGTTTGATGGATGAGATGGTTGTGCTTTTGTATGTTTGGCAACACACTAAAAAGAGAGGATAGAAATATACATAAAACCGATAACACACGAAAATAAAATAAAGGATTTACATAAAGATAATGTTCTAGATAAGTTTGGAAACTTATGGAAATGTTTGAAATATCATGAAATTCAAGAAACAATAAATCTAGGGAATTATCATGAATAATATATGCTCTTCATAAATGTTCCTAAACTTCCTTTACCCTTTTTACTAAAAAAAATTCAATAGTATGCTGTTGCATTTTTGACTTTTATGTGTTCTTTTTCTTCTCATTCATCTTGATTGTTTTATTTCTTCCCTTGCATTTATTGCTAAAAAAGCCAGTGTTGCCACATGTGCAAAACCACAGACACATTATACACAAAACCACTTTGAGTCTAGGCTGAGATCAAAATTATCAACTTTATAAAGTTGATGAGTCGCTGGGGCAAAAAATACACTTTTCTCTGAAAAGGTAGAAGCACAAATGTTCTATTATCCACTCTGGAAAAATCATGGAAGCACTAGCTAACTGCTAAATTCAAGAGACTAAGGAAAGGACTTCAACTATGGCAATGTATCTATCCAATCCGAACTACTGAGGCATCTAGTTTGGTCATCCTATTCTATGATACTCCAAAAGAACATATAGGAATGGAATTGGAGGATAATTTTGAAAGAGTGCTTAATCAAACTTGTCAACCTTGATAAGATATAATGGAAGCTGAGAGCCACTGTTAGATGGGCCAACAAGGGAGATGAAAACACAAAGTTCTTCCATGCAAAAGCTACTATTAAGTACAAAAAATAACCATAGTTGTTGTTCTCCATGATGAGCATGGCCCAAAGCACTCATAGCATCAACAAAAGGTTGCCATTTTTTGAAGAGATTAGGCACTATTGTTCCAATTAAAGACCTTCTCCATCTCCAGAATATGATTCGGAGAGCCCATTTAGGACAGTAAAGCTGAGCCTAAAGTGAACCCTCTCAGCTATTTGCGTTTTCTGACCATCTATTTTCGTGATTTGGATGCTTTTGACCATCAGATCTAGCCATATGCCCCGCATGTATCAGCAATGGCCTGTTTGTCCTATGGGCTGCTGCTCTAGAGGCCAAAATGAAGGTCTCTGGTTCACTGGGCCATCGGCCAACCCATTACACCGCTTCACCGAAGGAGGTCCACGCTGGGCTTCACTAAAGGGACCTAGAGGAGCGACCGCGTCCATTCCATCCGGTCCTGATGCAAGGAGTAGAGAGGAGCGGTCGCTCGATTGGATCCACTAGAGGTGCGGGATCGAGTCAGGTCGATGCGTGCGCTGGGAGCCTAGGATCGACCCTTCTACTCCGGTGATGCCTACTCCTTCCCGTCTTCTGCGGGGGATCCAGCGCGACGAATCCAGCGGAGTGCCCGATACTCGCGCGTGATGCGGCGCAAAGCCTCCCAGCGTTGTGCAAGCGCCCGAACAGTGGACCTGTTCTTCTATCTCCCATGCCGGTTGGTTGTAGGGATGTCAACCGGGTCTCATTTAATCCCGTTTAAACCCGCTAATAATCTAGTAGTTCAAAAAATTATTTATTTATTAAGAAAATGAACTATGAAGCTAAATAAAGCTAACTAAACGGGACTTACGGACTCCGCTTATTTGCCTTTTACATCCCTGGTTGGTTGTACCAGACTTTGACATTATGATCCTGCATCTCCATTTCCATTATAACTGTTGTAAATCTTGATCCTATTTCTAGAAATATCCAATTATTCTACCGCTTTCTTATCCACGTATGTACATGTGTTTTTTTAATTTATTGGCCATATAAATGTACAGACAATTGTCCTATTATCAGCCCTTATTCTTTGTTGTACGGATGGGTAGCTGCGACCTCTTTATCATGAAGGTCTCTTGTATTATACTTTCACTTTGCTCATCCTGCATTTTCCCCTTCTCCATTTTCCTGTTTGACTACAACAATAATACCACCAATAGTATTAATGGGAATACTTTCTTGAAATTGTCACAAGGTCATGTGGATAGTTCTATAGGTGTATTTTGTGCATACATTATCCCATTAAAGTTGATTATTTCCTGCTCAGGCTCGTTTTGTTTCATAAAGAACACCATGTTGAAGAGACTTTGACTGTAAGACAAATGACGGATATGAAGCTCACATGGTGCTTGATACATTTTTTTTCCAATAAAGGGCGCTTTTATTATCTCAAAATGTACCATCAAGCGGATACAAAGCATTATTAGTAACACCCGGCCTCTGCATAGTTAGGATGCACACGGCCCAATATGAGAGTCTGACAAAAATTCATGAAATAAAAACCGACAAATTGGCAACAGTAGAGTTCTATAGACCGACATTATGCCTATGTCGATGGAGGTGGTGGATCGATCCGAAGGCTACTTTGCCACCTCCAATCAAATCCCGCCTGAACGAAATATTCGGCGGGGATGAACTGAGCACCTGCGCAATAATATTATTCTTATCGCGAGCAATGTTGTATAAGGCTGGATATTGTTCTTGGAGGCTGGCATTCCCTAGCCATATGTCTTCCCAAAAATGAATCTCCGGCCCATCCTTTATCGCGAAAGACCCAAAGCGAAACAGATGTTTCTTTGCCGCCATTAGGCTAGCCAAAAAGTGCGAGTCACCAGGTTTTCAGAAATGCCTGGGACACCGTCTTTGGCCTAGATACTTGTTGCGCGACATGTTTTGCCAAACTCTATCCTCAGTAAGAAGTTTGAACAACCATTTATTGAGTAGGGCCTCATTTTTGACATGTGAGTCGTGAATTCCAAGGTCACCTTGGTCTTTCGACCTATAAACCACACTCCATTTGGCCAGCCACTATTTTTTCTTTTCGCCATCTCCTTGTCAAAAGAATCTGGATCTAAAATAGCCCAGTCTTTGTAGGACCCCTTTTGGAAGTTGGAAGAAAGAAAACATATAGAGAACCATATTTGTGAGGACAGAGTTAATCGAAACCAACCGTCCTCCAACTGAGTAGTTTGCCTTTCCAACTGCTTAACCATTTTTCTAGACGCTCCTCTATGTGCTTCCACTCCGCAATGGTGAGGCGTCAATAGTATTCCCAGATATTTAATCGGGAATTGGCCATGTGCGCAACCAAATAGTTTAGCATAATCGGTCGCCGCCTCAACTGCTTCTCCAAAGCAGAACAATTCGCTTTTATGAAAGTTTATTCTGAGACCCGACATTTGCTCAAATGCTGAAAGCAAGAGTTTCAGGTTTGGAGCCTTGTCTAGATCATGTTCCATAAAAAGAATTGTGTCATCTGCGTATTGTAAAATAGAGAGGCCACCATCCACATGGTGTTGCACTACTCCTGCAATCTGGTCGTCCTGCTTGGCAAGCTCAATCAAAATAGGCAACATGTCAGCGACAATGTTAAATAACATTGGGGACATGGGGTAACCCTGCCATAGTCCTTTTTTTGTTTGAAAGTAATGGCCCACATCATCATTGACTTTGATAGCCACACTACCTCCATTACAAAATTGTGGATCCACTTGCGCCATTTATCAGAGAAACCTTTCATCCTTAGGGCATGTTGAAGAAAAGACCACTTGACCTTGTCATAGACTTTTGCAAAGTCAATTTTGAATACCACTCCACTCATGTTTTTTCGGTGCATCTTGTGGACGGTCTCATGCAGGATTACTACACCATCTAGTATATTTCGTCCTTGCATGAAGGCCGTTTGAGATGGATTGTTAACATGGTCAGCTATCGAGTTTAACTTATTTGTAGCCACATGGTGAAAATCTTGAAATTGGCATTAAGGAGGCATATGGGCCTGAACTGCTGAATCCGTTCAACCTCCTTGATCTTCGCAACAAAACAATATCGCCAAAATTTAGCCTGAATAGGTCAAGTCGATTGGCATGAAGACAATTGAACAACTCCAAAAGGTCCGTCTTGATGATATCCCAGAAATTCTGATAGAATTCTGCAGGGAAACCATCAAGGTCTGGAGCTTTGTTGTGTTCCATTTGGAACACCTCTGCTCTCACCTTCTCTTCTGAGAAAGGTGTCGTGAGGATATCGTTCTCTTACATAGTAAGTTTCTTTTCTCCACGAAGATGAATGTTGAAATGCAACTCACTACGCGTCCGACTTTTAACACTTTCACTCTCCAAGACATGCGCACGCTCTCTCGCACACATACCTCTTTTCGGTTGTACAAAAATTTGTATAGCTTTATCATACAACATTCCAAATAGACGGGCACAACAACGAGCGCCATCATAGATCTAGTGAGTTGCAGTGCTTGGAAGAACTTTTGATCAATGAAGTTGTTAAATTTTTACCTATTGACAAAGCTCCTGGACCTAATTAATTTAATGGCACATTTATTAAAGCTTGTTGGGATATGATTGCTCAATATTTCTACAAGCTCATTCAAGATTGAGAAAAGTATACTTTTCGTCCGTCAACTCTTGATAAAGTCTATATTTGATTCCTTAGGTATGAAACCGGACAACTTGCACCATCAACACTTGAAACCAGACAAGATAAGTCCCTCTACTGATCGCAAGCAGTCTCATGGTGACGTGGCGCGGTTTTGACAGGGTCCGCAAACACGTGGCAATCCTTGATGGATGTTCTTCTTGCTTCTCGTTCTAACTCAGCTGGGCATTTTGTCGAACAGTTGGCGTACGTGGAGTAGCAGCATGAGGACGTGGGCGTGGAAGCCTCCGGCGAGATGGCTCTGGTCCCTGGCGACCTCCGTGTAAGGCCGCTCCAGAGTGCGTCCACCAGCGCGCGCCCGCGCCGCCGACGTCGAAGCTGAGATCATGCTATGCTGAGTGCTGACACCAACGAGCATTAGTGCGTGGCGTAGCCAGGCGAAATCGATCCAGCAGCATGTTAGCTTCTACTGTATGTATCACCGGAGAAAGTCACGGCTGCGTCGTTGAGGTAGGTTCTGCGGTAACATGGCCCGCTCCCGTGGCCGCTGTCCTGTCAGCGCACCTTGGCCTTGATGGTGACGCGTGCACCGCCGCGCATCGGCTTTGCCAGCCACCATCCGTCGGCTGCACCCACGGCTGAGAGCCGCAGCTCGAACTGCCGCCGCCGCACCGCTGTCGTCTGCTCCGCGCTGCTCGTCGACACCCCATCTGCGCATTGGCCAAGCTCGCGGTGCCAAGACACCGTTGGCCCTGCTGGCCATCGCCAGCGCATCCGTGCCGAACCTTCCTCGGCCCTGCTGGCCGCGGCAATGCGTGTAGGGGAAGCCGGAGGTGTCGGGGGACGGGAGGAGATCCTGATGGGTGATGTCCAGGAGAACAGCATGGTGCGTGGCCCATCCGAGCGACACGCACAACAACTGTTCGATATTTTGTCTCAATGTAGTTAACATGAGCATTGCGTGTGTTTTATTTTTCTTTTCTTTCTACGTAAAAGCTTGGGCATGTGTCACTTTGAACCAGTCAAAACCACGCTCAGTCAGCATGAATACTGAAGGGACAAAACTTGTCTGGTTTCAAAAGCTAAAGGTGCAAGTTGTCTGGTTTCATAGTTGAGGGACCAAATCTATCATGGAAGAGTTAATCTTCAAAGTGTGAACTCCTTTTTCCTCTCTCTAATCCCCCTAAAAAGAATGCTCGGCCATGACGATGGAGGTTGAAGACGACATGACCTAGATGCGATGGAAGAGGCTAACTTTGTGTAAACCATGTGAAAAAAGGCGAGGCTTAAGCGTATGCGTTAGCAGGGACGCGTGTTAGGATTTACACGGGAGTTAGGCCAAGGATTGATCCGCAAGTTAGTTACCAACCTGGATCGCATCTCTTCGGCCTAACAGTATTTACAACAACTCACAACAACCATATACACACAATCCTACACATATACAATGTTTAACATCATCAACAGTCAGACTTACTCAAAAAGCCTCATCAATGGCGTGGAAAAACGGCTGGAGGATCCACTCGTTCGCTACGAGTGCGTCGCTCTCATCGTGTACTCTGCCACAAGCTTTGAGAACAGAGACGAGTTGTTCTCCAGCAGCTTGGCCGGCGAGTCACGCTCCACGGCCACACCTGCAAAGATTAGCAGGGCTTTTGTCGGACCAACAGATATGCCAAACGCATGGGATTATAGAAGAATTAACAAGGCGCGATTGCGATTTGTTTCAAAGGGCTGATGGCTGACCGTCGTCGAGGAGCAAGACCATGTCGCTGTCAAGGACCGAGGTGATCCGATGCGCTATCGTGATGACCGTCGCCTCCGAGAAATTCTCACGCAGTGTTTTCTGAATCATGTTGTCTGTCGCGGTGTCCACTGAAGCAGTGGCTTCGTCCAGAACCAGTATCTTGGTTCGTTTCAGAATCACCCTACCAAGACACACAAGCTGGCGCTGCCCCACGCTCCAGTTCTCTCCATTCTCTATCACTGCAAGGCAATATAGCATGATCTTTTCAGTTTACAGAAGAAGCAGTAGCACATGTTTTAAAAAGCTGATACTGGGAAATGTGCAAAAGGATGAGCAAATTAAGTTTCAGACTTTCAACCGCACGACTGAAAATGAACATATCACACATCAGACCTGGTGAGTCGAGTTTCAGCTCCTTCCTCCTGACCTCATCTCCCAGCTGACAGTTATCCAAGGACTGAAATGGAGCAAAAGATTCAGACTACAACTTCACAATAGGTTCTTGACTACTGTGGAAGTATTTGATGACAGGCAAGAAATAAAGCATGTGAAAAAGAAACTACCTCCCAGATCTGAACGTCGCTGTATTCGTTAAGAGGGTCAAGGTTGCTCCTCACAGTTCCCTCAAACATCGTTGGATCTTGTGGAATGATGCTAAGTCTAGATCTCAGATCATGCAGCCCGATGGTGCAGACGTCAACACCATCTACCAGTATCTGACCCACAGTAGGCTCGACAATACGGAATAGGGCCTGTATGAGTGTTGATTTACCACTGCCCGTTCTTCCAACAATACCAGTCTTCATGCCTCCAGGAAAAGTGACTGAAAGGCCCTTCAGAACAAATGGTAGTTGTGGAGCATATCTCACCTGCAGAAATTTGAAAAGTTAAGGATCTGCACTATCTAGCATAAATTGTTCATTTCTCATTTGACAAAATACTGAATCTGCAATTTGTTTCCCATCAGACAGGATTTCTAATAGTTCACTCACAATGGCAAAAATATGAAATTTCTGTGCAACAACACGGTAAAAGAAAAGGAGAACATAATTAAACAAGAGGAAAAATAAAAGGGTATTTACATGGAGATTACGAAGCTGAATTTCTCCCTCTGATGGCCAGTTATGGGGCAACTTATCTCCTGACGTTGAAAGTGGAGGCTCTTCAGGAATGCTTATGTATTGCAGAATTCTTTCTACTGATACGATCTTGTTCTCCAAATTGCACATGCTCCGGACAACCCATGCTTGCAACGTGTTCAAGTTAAGCCCATATGTGACGGCGAGACCAGCAATACCTGAAAGCAGGACGTAGATTTAGTTGCAAGCCCATATCAAGTCACATATAATCTGCTACCATTACTCGAATATTTTTCCAAACAAGTAACATCCTAACCTGGATCAATGATACCAGTTGGTAGACTGATCAGAAATATCAAGGCAAATGCAAATGTAAAGGACGACAGCGTATCCAAGCGGAAACAAAGCCACTCCATTGCTGCAGCATTGTAGAATTTCGGTCGAGAGTCAGCATCTATCAGATGGCTATTAGTTAATACAAACTGATTTTCTTTGCCAAAACTTCTGATGGTTGTTGATCCACTAATTGATTCTGAAAAATGTTGTATGATAGGAGCTTTGCAAACCCCTACCAGCCTTTGCAGCTCTCTGGCCGTCTCAATGTAATAGCGCTGCAAAAGTATACATATATAATAAGGTGCTGATCTTGCAGTTAAAACAACATGAAGAATAAATATTAAATAGATTAAATTACCTGGTAGCAGAAGAAGATAATGATTACAGGAATGAAAACAACGAACACCTGCCATGCTACCTGAGACATCACCACAATAATTCCAACTAGTTGTATGATGGAAAACGCAACATAACCCATCTGGTTAGCTATATATGTATCCACTTCGCTTTGATCAGTTGAAGCCTAAACAGTTCAATCTTGAGTGAGCAATATTCGACGTAAACAAATCAAACTTCCCAGGAGATTTGAGGAGATGCAAATGACTTACTCTATTCAAGATGCGCCCACTTGGAGTGGAATCGAAGAAAGACATAGGAGCTCTGAATATGGCCATATGCATCTTGTTGAACAACAGAGTTGCTGTTTTGTATGCAGCTGTGACAACAAACAATGCCCTTACGAGGATGCACAGGGAACTTGCAACAGCCAATGCCACAAAGACGTAGATCAGTGTCGACATGCTCACTGGAGGCTCAGCGTCTTCTGATACAGGGGAAGCCCAAGCCATCCAGTAATTGCTAGCAATCTGAAGTACTTGGAAAAGTAGTTGTGCTATCAACACGAATGGTACGAGAGCTCCGCCGTAAGCCAGTGTGAGGTACTTCCAGTAGACCCAGAACCCCACCCTGCCTTTTTCCCTTTCTTCTGCCTGCACCAGCTGCCCACTTTGAACCTTGTCACCCGCTTCTTTGCCATTTTGTTTATCTTTTTCTTCAGCTGATGACAATGACCTGGATAGGCTTGAAGATAATTTCTCACTGCCTCCATTAGCAACATCAATCACATCCAATGCTGTGAGAGCATGCTGGTGAGCACCAACCAGTTCCATTAGCTCTTCCCCTGAACCAAGTATATCGTTGTATTTGCCTGCTTGTGCTATTCTCCCGCCTTTCATTACCTAAATTAAAATTACCTTATAAGGAGAGCCGAACAATTTATGGAAATAAAATCTACATGAAACATTTGCCAATGAAATTCTCACCAGAATAAGATCAGCTGAAGGCAGGAATTCAATCTGGTGAGTGACATAAACCACTGTTTTTGAAGCCAAAGCCCCAAGCAAGCATTCCTGCAAATGGAAGAAACCTTAAGCAACGAGTTCTCAAACTCCTATTGAACAAAAAAAAAAGTATTATACCTTGAAAAGGTGGGATCCTGTATGAGCATCGACTGCGCTGAACGGATCATCGAACAAATAGATGTCGGCATCCTGATACAAAGCTCGGGCTATCTGTATCCTTTGCTTCTGCCCGCCACTAAGATTAATGCCTCGCTCTCCAATGACTGTCTTATCACCGAATGGCAAGATCTCCAAATCTTTCTTCAGCGAGCACCACTCAAGGACCCTGTCATACTTCTCATTGTCCATCTCCTTGCCGAACAGTATGTTGTCCTGAATTTTGCCACTCTGTATCCATGCCGTCTGGCTGACATACGCCATTGTTCCACAAGTCTTGACCTCCCCTGATAGCTTTGGCACCTCACCAAGAACGCAAGAGAGCAAGCTTGATTTTCCAGAGCCGACCATCCCACAGACAGCAACACGCATGCCTTGCCGAGCTTGAAAATTCAGGTCCTTCAGCGTTGGCAGCTCAGGTGAGCCGTCCCAGGAGAAGCACCCATTGCTGACCTCAATTGCAACATTGGAGCTACCACTTGGTAGCCTCTCCACAGCATCCGTCGGAAACTCCTCAAGGCATAGGAAAGATGCTATCCTGTCAAGAGACACCTTGGTCTGAATCATCATTGAGATTGTGTCAGGAAGGTTGTATATTGGTTCTTGAAGCACCCGGAACGTGGCCAATGCAGACAGCACCTTCCCTGACTCCAATGGTATCCCTAGGAGCATGCAAGCTCCAAAGGTTGCCACTGCAACGAATGTCGGGGCACCCCAGAACACGAAGGTGGCCGCGGTCCATGTGTAAAGGTACTTCTTGAGCCAGCTTGCCTCTGTCGTCCTGAGGTCATTGATCTTGGACAAGAACTTCATTTCCCACCCCTGCAGTTTAAGAATCCTCATGTTGCGCAGGATCTCAGACGTCGCCTTCATCCTCACATCCTTGCAGTCCATCAGCTTCTGCTGGAACTTCTCCTGCATTTTCATCGGAGGCACATTTGCAAGCATGACCGCAATGGTGGCACCGAGCGCTGCAAGCGAGGCTACCCCGAGGGTGGAGTACAAGATGAACAATGCCAGGCCTACTTGGAGAGGTACCAGCCAGGGATCGTGCATGTACCATGAGAAGAGCCCGACTCGGTCGGCGTCGACGCTGATGATGTTGATCATCTCCCCGCTCGTGCATCTCTGTCTCGAGCTGCTGGACAGAGAGAGCCCTTTCTGGTACACGACGGAGACAAGCGCGGACCGAGCACGAATCCCGGCTTGCTGTAGCCGGAAGAACCAGTGCCGTTGTGACAAACACTCAAACACCTTGGCTACGATGAATGTGACAACAAGGAGCTTCCCCTTGCCGGCGTACCTCTCGTCGCCGTTGAGGTACTGCACCAGGGAGTCTATGAGGTATGGGCCAACGTAGGTGGCCAGGTTGTAGATGAGCGCGTAGAGCGCGGTCACCGCGATGTGCCACCACACGGTGCGCACAAGGGCCCTGGTGAGCTTGAACGCCGTGAACTTCGGGCCAGAGCCGTCGCCGGCGAGCGCCTGCAGGTTCGTCTTGAACGATGGGAGCAGGCCGGCCACGCTGTCGCCGTGATCGAGGTCCGGGACGTCGTCGAGGCCGAGGGTCTTCCTGTGGCCGACTGCGAACAGGGGGCCCATCCAGGCGAAGGTGAGGACGCTGAGGAAGCCGGCGCTCGTGAAGAGGGAAGCATCGACGGTGTCATCGTCGCTCGCGCCGTTGAGCAGAGGCTCCTCCGGAGCAGAGCCGCCCGTCGTTGTCGCCGCCCTCTTGGCCGAGAACCCGGCGACGAGTAGCGCCACGGCCGCGAGGACCTCAACGGCGTCGCGCGCCCACGGAAGCGCGGGCACGGGAAGCCCGTAGCAGAGGCTGGTCGTGGCGTGGACGGCGACGGCGAGGAGGGAGAGGAGAAGGAAGAGCCCCCACCAGAGCCTGAGCAGCGCGGGGAACCGCTCCTCCCCGCGGCGGCGGTACTCGAGCTGCAGGTACGCCGCGAGCAGCAGCCACGCCACCGCGCGCGCCGCGGCGTCCGCCTTGCCCGCGACCTCGGCCACGCCGCCGCCGCTGTTACCGAGATACCACGAGACGAGCGAGTAGGCGCCGAGGAACAGCTCGGACGCCGCCAGCGCCCACGTGGCGCGCACCGCGACCTGGCCCCACCGGAACCGGATGCCCGGGGCGGCCGTGTCCTTGCCGCGGCGGCCGGAGGCGAAGAGGAGCCGGGCCGCGACGGCGAGCGCGAGCAGGAGGTGGGCTCCGGCGCCGACGCCGTGGAGGAGCAGCGGCCGCAGGAACAAGGGGAGGGCGGGCTGCTTCTGGCCCGCCATCGCTGCCGCGGTGGGCATGGATGGGTGCCGGCTGATGGCTGAGTGAGTGGAGCGCCGGAGCTGGCTGGCGAGGGTTATATAGGCGGGGCGGCGACACGTGCGTGGCGGGTGCCCGGAAGAGTCGTGACGGCGACGAGGCGGCTGCAAGATGTCGGCAGGCTCTCCTTGTCGGCGGCGTCTCCCGCTCTACGGAAACTGAGCTCTTGGCAGTCAGCAGCTGCGGGTCAATCACTTAGTCGTCAGCTAGTGGCGCGGTGATATCTTGGCCGTCGTCGTCCGCGGTGTCGCCGGATTGTACCATCGAGATGGCATGGTGAATTCCTCGCTAGCCATTGTGCTCAGTTGACCAAAAAATCACCGCAATTGTCGTGCATGTTGTTTGAAAGAAGGGCAGTTCAGCCTGATCTTCTATTTGGAAGTTTGAAGTCCTGCTTTTCTCTCAAATATTTCCCCAAATGATAAGTGTCACACGTGTGACATAAAGCAACATGATCCAAATATTTTGACTATCAAACAGATGACATCAGCGGAATCTTTTTGGTTTTTCAGACTTAAAAATGTTTTATCTCTTGAATAAAAAAATATGTGCTCATCATTAAATCCGTATTGAAGAGATCTTCAAAACTAGATCTTATTGATATGTTTCGACAATTTTTTTGGTCAAAAGTTGACATGATGTTACATTGAAGTTGCCATAGTTTTACCATAAAGTTGACATAATATGCTACATCTACTTTTTTCTTCTAGATTTAAAGCCATCATTGTATTTCAACTACTTTTCACGGTAAATTTTTTGAATTGACCATGGCGATTTTTAGTAATTAACCACGAAAAATTTAATTCATGGATCATGAAATATTTTAGTCATTCATCATGGCAAATTTAGTTTATAGATCATGGCAATTTTAGTATTTTGACCATGAAAATTATTTTTTGTGTGAAGCAGGGCAAATTTTAGTGCATGTACCCTCGCAATTTTAGTTTTTGGTTCATGGAAAATTTGAGTCATTAATTATGCATTTTTAAAGTAACGACGGATTTCTTTTTTACTTATGAACTATTTCAAAATTATTTCATGGATGGCAAAATTTAGTAATTCTCCATGGCAAGTTTAGTTTCTTAATTCCCTTTTTTATAACATGTCAAGAATTTACTTTAAATGTAGAAGAAAAAATAGTTGAAACATATCATGACAATTTCAGTGTAAACATCATGGCGCTTTATGTGCAATAGACATGGCAACTTTTGACCATCCAAAAATATCATTGAAACATATCAATATGGGATCTAATTTTGAAGTCCTCGTCGCGACAGATTTAATGGTGAAAACGGAGTTTCAATTGGATTTTTCATTTAAGAGATACATCAAGTTTGAAAAACCGAAAAGATTCCCGCTGACATTACATGTTTTTGTCACTATTTACATGCATGTGTGAAAGAAACAAAAAGACTGACGTGTCACAATGAGTGACTAGAAAGGCGTTTGGCCCGGCCTCCTTCAGCCCACACGTGTCGGCAAAATTGCTTCGTGCCACATGTGTGGCAGTTAGCAGGGTCCATTATTTTTTGATTTGTTGCAGCTAAGGAAATCAAGAAGAGTAGTTCAGTCTGATCTTGCATAGAGCAGTTCATGTTTTTGTCTAGAAGAAGAGCAGCTCAAGGTGAAGGCTGCGAGCATGGTTGTCAAGATGCCAAGGAATGGACATGTGTCATACACATATGCTAAAATCAGTCTATAGGGTTGTTTAGTTCTAGCAATACTAGCAAAAGAGTCCGTACGTTGCAGCGGGAGAAGAAAATACCGCACTGCCCTAACCCAATAAGTCTTGCCGAGGCGTCTCTCTCGGCATAAGATGAGAAATCTGTTTTTTTTTTCTTGCAAGATTTTGCCGAGGCGTACAAGAACGGTTATCGACGGTTTTTTCCTCTCCAACTTGGTTTTCATGAGGTGTTCATTGCAATCTGGTCTGGTGTCAGTACGAAAGAAAGATGAATCGTGCATTATTGATTAAGATTTCACCCTAGATAGCATTTTTAAAGATATTTAACAGGTAAAATAACATCATATTCATATCCTACACATTTTTCTAATCAAATTGCATATATAACATGCTAAAATTGGAGTTAGGGTTTAAACGATATGGGTATTTAAATAAAAGTATTATTTGTTCTAGATGGAATGCGGGTTACTTGTAGAAATGACAGGTGGTTTTCCCTAAAACACAAAAAATGATTAGTATCCTGTCACTTAATGATGCAGTCTCGGTTATTTACTAGAAAGGGGAGGGGGTTTTCTGTATAACGGTAAAAACGGTTTGCTTTCTCACTTAAATGAGAATGATGGGTTAATTACCTGAAAACAGAAGGGGGTTTCTATAGAAATGTTGACAGTGAACGGGCAGAAGCACTCTGTACTTTATAAGTGGGTATGGACTGTTTGTTTGTAGCTTGTATGTTGTGTTCATAGTTTTCCAAACAGAATCATGAATAAAAATTTGTCCGACAAAAACATCCTTATGTATTGTTGTTGGTCTGTCATTGTTTGTTGAGAATGACAAATATACAGTATCAAACTAGGAGATACTAGTGTGGTATCTGGGAGAGACTAAGGGCATGGATCGGACCCGTTCCTAGCCTCGTTTTAGCATTTGGTTGACGACTGGAATGGAACTTACTCGTTCCTACTGAATGAATATCTGGCCCAGATTCGGAACACGGTGATACCTCCAATCGGAGCAATCACATGGAACCGGTCGGTCATTCCTCTCCCTCTCTCTTGCGGCACCTCTTCCTTGTCTCTCTTGCTCCCTCATTCTACGCCACCGGGCCTCCACCTTCAATATGTGCCACTGACCTCTCCCGTCCCATCTCGCGCTGGCGTTGTTCATCTCACGCTCGCAGCCGCCCAACCCGCCTCCCAGCCGATCCTCAAACCGTCTGTTTCCTCCCAGAAACAGCTGTCCAAACCCTGCAAGCCATCCAACGATGACCCCCCCGGTGTGTGAAGCAGTTCGTTCCACAATTTTCCCGCAAAATAGAACCAAACGCAGGGGGCTTTGCGGGAGTCCGAGCATGAGCCATGTAGGATTCCGACGACCCAGGTGTGACGCCCCCTTTTATAATCATGCACTGATCATACACACATAATGCACAATCAGGAACGGTGACTCACGTTAATATCACAACACAACTCTACGACACAAATTTAAACATAAATCTTTATATTGCAAGCCAGGACCACAAGAACCCATAATACATTAGTTATCAAACAACATAAGTCGGGGTACAGACGGTGTTAAACAAGTGTTGCCTTAAGACGGTTGAGCAAAACAACGACACTAGATCCAAAGGTGAGGCTGTTGGAAAACGTAGCATGCAATTTCAAAAAATTCCTGCGCTCTCACAAGATCTATCTAGGAGATGTATAGCAATGAGGGGGAGAGTGTGTCCACGTACCCTCGTAGACCGTAAGCGGAAGCGTTTCACAATGCGATTGATGTAGTCGAACTTTCTTTGCGATCCACCGATCAAGTACCAAACACACGACACCTCCAAGTTCTGCACACGTTCAGCTCGGTGATGTCCCTCGCCTTCTTGATCCAGCAAGATGTCGAGGTAGTAGATTAGTTTCGTCAGCACGACAGTGTGGTGACGGTGATGGTGAAGTGATCTCTGCAGGGCTTCGCCTAAGCACTACGAAAATATGACCGGGGAAGTAAACGGTGGAGGAGGGCGCTGCACACGGCTAGGCAATTGTCTGGTGTGTGCTAGGCGCTCCCCTCCCACATATATATAGGTGGGGGAAGGAGGGAGCAGCCAGGGGGCACCCCAAGTATGATCCGAAATCCTACTTGGGGTTTCCCCAAGTGGCGCCCCTGTCTGTGTCAAAACCGGCGGATCTCGGGTAGGGGGTCCCGATCTATGCGTCTAAGGCTAATGGTAACAGGAGGCAAGGGACACGATGTTTTACCCAGGTTCGGGCCCTCTCGATGGAGGTAAAACCCTACTTCCTGCTTGATTGATCTTGATGATATGAGTATTACAAGAGTTGGTCTACCACGAGATCGTAGAGGCTAAACCCTAGAAGCTAGCCTATGATGATTATGATTGTGTCTCTAAGGACTAAACCTTCTGGTTTATATAGATACCGGAGGGTGCTAGGGTTTACACAGAGTCGGTTACAAAGAAGGAAATCTATTATCCGGATCGCCAAGCTTGTCTCCCACGCAAAGGAGAGTCAAATTCGGACACGGGACGAAGTCTTGAGTCTTCACGGTCCAACAGTCCGGCCAAAGTATATAGTCCGGCTATCCGGATACCCCTTAATCCAGGACTCCCTCAGTAGCCCCTAAACCAGGCTTCAATGACGATGAGTCCGGCGCGCAGTTTGTCTTCGACATTGCAAGGCGGGTTCCATCTCCGAATACTCCAAAGTATCTGTTGTAATGAACAGTGTCCGGCTTCCCATCAATGTTGTGCTCCTCGGCTTCTGTGCTTCAATAATGGCCATATCCACGTGTCAAGCGAATACGAGGAGCCGGGGCATTTTTGCATTTGCCACCCCGGCCTTGCAGGCAAACCATCTATTTGAAGGGATGAGGATTCACAGATCCAAGCCTCACCCTCTTCCCTCGAGTGAGCATCCAATAGAGCATGCCCAGAAAAAACCATTCCAGCATGGTCGGTCGCCGCAGCTCCTCCTCTCGCTCCCTCGGCTCTAAGCCAGGTGATTGGGAAGAACATTCTGTTCCTCAAAGCCGCTTAATAGAGTTACAGACCCAAGGGTTTCTTCCACCGGCGTTCATGGTCCCCGTCCGAGCCGGACTAGCCACCTATAATGGCGGGGAGCAAGCGGAGAGATCTCCTAATCCATTCCCGGGGGAGCGAATATGCCTCATCCCGCATCTGCTAAGAGGCGTCGGGTTTCCAATCCACCCATTCCTTCGCGGGCTCCTGGAGTTCTACGGCCTCCAGTTGCACAACTTCACCCCTGCCTCCGTGCTGCATATCGCAGGATACGTCGCCCTTTGTGAATTATTCCTGGGCTGTGAGGCTCACTTTGGGTTATGGAAGAAGTTGTTCTGCCCCGTCCCTCGCAACCAAGGGAAATCCATATGTCAAGTGGGCGGAGCCGAAATATGGCGCTTCGCCGAGACCGGATACCTGTCCGGCACTCCCAAGAAGGCAGCTGAAAACTGGCCCTCGGAGTGGTTTTATGTTGATGACATTCCCCTTCCGAATCCAGTCTGGACGGGCCTCCCTGAGTTCAATAATGCTCCGCTGAAGGCACGCTGAAGTTGGCGCCCTTAGGGCCCCCAAGAGGAGGATACCAAAGAAGTACACTTCCTGATGAGCAGGATAAAGATACTGGCCAAATCGGTGACAATAGTCGAGGTTATAGCAATATGCATAATGCGGGGGTGCAGCCGCTTCAATATCGGGGGAAGCCCATGTGACACTACAACGGGGAAGATGATGCCACCCGCTGTGGTCGTAAAGGTCCGGACTCCGCCACTGCTTTGGCGAAAATACTGTCCGATTTGTACAAAGGGGAAGAAGAAGAATTCCTTCATATTAAACCGCGGGACGGATTATCCATGTACAACCCCCCAAGCTCAGTAAGTCGTCACTCTTTCCCCTGCTCCATTTATTCTGGCGTCCTTCATCATGATTATTTACCTCAATATTTCTGAGCAGGAACTAAGGAGGGCCGTGGAAGGATTCAACAGCCCCTCCCCGCAGCCAGAGGACCCCGGAAGGGCCTCCGATCCAGGACTTGAAGAAGATCCGGATATTACAGTGGAGCTTGTCAACGGGACATTTTATCAGGCCAGCTACGATGGCGCCTCGGTGGCTATTACCGCCGATTATCCCGGACTGCTACCTGCATCACGTGTAAGCAAGGTCGAAACCTTATCCTCCGAAGAGGATTCCTTTCTGATATCATGCCTTTATGCATAAAATATCATATGTTTATAGAGACGACCATCGGAGCGCGGCACCGAGCCCCTGGGGGCTCGTCGGCCAAGGACGTCCGAGTCCGGCAGGCTTAAGAGGAAGTCGGTTAGGGCCGAAACGCCTTTACAGAGGTATGGTAAAAAC
Organism: Aegilops speltoides; assembly: GCA_021437245.1. Taxonomy (NCBI): domain Eukaryota; kingdom Viridiplantae; phylum Streptophyta; class Magnoliopsida; order Poales; family Poaceae; genus Aegilops; species Aegilops speltoides. The sequence continues at coordinate 413,082,739 of CM038144.1, forward strand.
CTACTCTGTGATTGTTGTGTTTGAAATGTAATAGCGTCTACTACGTCTTGAGCTTGCGTTGGTTTTCCTCGAAGAGGAGAGGGTGATGCAGCAAGTGTAGCGTAAGTATTTTCCTCAGTTTTGAAAACCAAGGTATCAATCCAGTAGGAGGCTCCTCAAAAGTCCCACGCACCTACACAAACAAACTGAGAACTCGCAACCAACGCAATAAAGGGGTTGTCAATCCCTTCACGGCCACTTGCAAAAGTGAGATCTAATAAAGATAGTAAGATAAGATAAATATATTTTTGGTATTTTATAATATAGATGCAAAAAGTAAAGATGCAAATAAAAGTAGATTGAAAGCAAATATGATAAGAGATAGACCCGGGGGCCATAGGTTTCACTAGAGGATTCTCTCAAGATAGCATAAGTATTATGGTGGGTGAACAAATTACTATCGAGCAATTGATAGAAAAGCGCATAGTTATGAGATATCTAGGCATGATCATGTATATAGGCATCACGTCCATAACAAGTAGACCGACTCCTGCCTGCATCTACTACTATTACTCCACACATCGACCGCTATCCAGCATGCATCTAGAGTATTAAGTTCATAAGAACAGAGTAACGCATTAAGCAAGATGACATGATGTAGAGGGATAAACTCATGCAATATGATATAAACCCCATCTTGTTATCCTCGATGGCAACAATACAATACGTGCCTTGCAACCCTTTACATCACAGGTAAGGACACCGCAGGATTGAACCCAAAGCTAAGCACTTCTCCCATGGCAAGAAAGACCAATCTAGTAGGCCAAACCAAACTGATAATTCAAAGAGACTTGCAAAGATAACTCAATCATACATAAAAGAATTCAGAGAAGATTCAAATATTATTCATAGATAAACTTGATCATAAACCCACAATTCATCGGATCTCGACAAACACACCACAAAAAGAGTTTACATCGAATAGATCTCCACAAGAGAGGGGGAGAACATTGTATTGAGATCCAAAAAGAGAGAAGAAGCCATCTAGCTAATAACTATGGACCCGTAGGTCTGTGGTAAACTACTCACAACTCATCGGAGGGGCAAGGATATTGATGTAGAAGCCCTCCGTGGTCGATTCCCCCTCTGGCAGAGTGCCGGCGAAGGCTCCAAGTTGGGATCTCACGGATACAGAAGGTTACGGTGGTGGAAATTGTGTTTCGTGGTGCCCCTGGATGTTTTCGGGGTACGTAGGTATATATAGGAGGAAGAAGTACGTCGGTGGCCGCCCGAGGGGCCCACGAGACAAGGGGCGCGCCCTACAGGGGGGGGCTCCTATCTCGTGGCTTCCTCAGCTGCTTGTTGACTTGCACTCCAAGCTCTCCGGATCACGTTCGTTCCAAAAATCATGCTCCCAAAGGTTTCATTCTGTTTGGACTCCGTTTGATATTCCTTTTCTTCGAAATACTGAAATAGGCAAAAAAACAGCTATACGGGCTGGGCCTCCGGTTAGTAGGTTAGTCCCAAAAATGATATAAATGTGTAAAATAAAGCCCATAAACATCCAAAAGGGGTAATATAATAGCATGGAACAATCAAAAATTATAGATATGTTGGAGACGTATCAAGCATCCCCAGGCTTAATTCCTGGTCGTCCTCGAGTAGGTAAATGATAAAAAAGAAATTTTTGATGTGGAATGCTAAGTAGCATAATTCATAATGTAATTTTCTTTATTATGGCATGAATGTTCAGATCCAAATGATACAAAATAAAAGTTCATTGACATAAGAAATAGTAATACTTCAAGCATACTAATCAAAGTAATCATGTCTTCTCAAAATATCATGGCTAAAGAAAGTTATCCCTACAAAATCATATAGTCTGGCTGTTGCTCTATCTTCATCACACAAAGTATTTAATCATGCACAACCCCGATGACAAGCCAAGCAATTGTTTCATACTTTAATAATCTCAAACTTTCTCAACTTTCACGCAATACATGAGCGTGAGCCCTGGACATAGCACTATATGTGGAATAGAATGGTGGTTGTGGAGAAGACAAAAAGGAGAAGATAGTCTCACATCAACTAGGCGTATCAATGGGCTATGGAGATGACCATTAATAGATATCAATGTGAGTGAGTAGGGATTGCCATGCAACGGATGCACTAGAGCAATAAATATATGAAAGCTCAACAAAAGAAACTAAGTAGGGTGCATCCAACTTGCTTGCTCACGAAGACCTAGGGCACTTTTGAGGAAGCCCATCATTGCAATATACAAGACAAGTTCTATAATGAAAAATTCCCACTAGTATATGAAAGTGACAACATATGAGACTCTCTAACATGAAGATCATGGTGCTATTTTGAAGCACAAGTGTGGAAAAAGAGATAGTAGCATTGTCCCTTCTCTCTTTTTCTCTCATTTTAAATTTTTTTCTTTTTTTTTCTTTGGCCTTCTTTTTTTCCTTTTTTGCCTTTCTCTTTTTTTCCTTTTTTGTTCTTTTTGTAAAGTCCGAAGTCTCATCCTGACTTGTGGGGGAATCATAGTCTTCATCATCCTTTCCTCACTAGGACAATGCTCTAATAATGAAGATCATCACTCTATATGAATGCCTCCTGCGGTGTACCGGGATATGCAATGAAACAAGAGTGATATGTATGAAAATTATGAAGGTGGCCTTGCCACAAATACAATGTCAACTACGTGATCATGCAAAAAGCAATATGACAAAAGTAATGCGTGTTATATGAACGGAACGGTGGAAAGTTGCATGGCAATATATCTCGGAATGGCTATGGAAATGCCATAATAGGTAGGTATGGTGGCTGTTTTGAGGAAGGTAAATGGTGGGTATATGGTACCGGCGGAAGTTGCGCGTATAATCCATGGACTCAACATTAATCAAAAGAACTCATATACTTGTTACAAAAATTTAGAAGTCATCAAAAACCAAAGTACTACGCGCATGCTCCTAGGGGGATAGATTGGTAGGAAAAGACCATCGCTCGTCCCCGACCGCCACTCATAAGGAAGACAATCAATAAATAAAATTGTGCTCCAACTTCATCACAAAGCGGTTCACCATACGTGCATGCTACGGGAATCACAAGCTTCAACACAAGCATTCTTTAAATTCATAATCACCCAACTAGCATGACTTTAATATCACTACCTCCATATCTCAAAACAATTATCAAGCATCAAGTTGATCATAACATCCAATTCACTTTCTATGATAGTTTTTATTATACCCAACTTGGATGCTCTTCATTCTAGGACCAACTTTAAAACCATAGCAAATACCATGCTGTTCTAAAAGACTCTCAAAAAGATATAAGTGAAGCATGAGAGACTAAAAATTTCTTCAAAATTAAGGCACCACTGTGCTCTAAAAGATATAAGTGAAGCACTAGAGCAAAAACTATCAAGCTCAAAAGATATAAGTGAAGCACATAGAGTATTCTAGCAAATTCTAATCAAATAGGCTTCTCCCAAAAGGTGTGTAAAGCAAGGAGGATTGTGGTAAACTAAAAAGCAAAGACTAATTTAATACACGACGCTCCAAGCAAAACACATATCATGTGGCGAATAAAAATATAGCTCCAAGTAAAGTTACCAATGAACGAAGACGAAAGAGGGGATGCCTTCCCGGGGCATCCCCAATCTTAGGCTTTTGGCTGTCCTTGAATATCTTGGGCTGCCATGGGCATCCCCAAGCTTAGTCTCTTACCACTCCTTATTCCATAGTCCATAAAATCTTTACCCAAAACTTGAAAACTTCACAACACAAAACCCAACAGGAAATCTTATAAGCTCCGTTAGTGAAAGAAAACAAAACCACCACATAAGGTACTGCAATGAACTAATTCTTTATTTATTTTAGTGTTAAACCCACTGTACTCCAACTTCTTTATGGTTTATAAACTAATTTACTAGCCATAGATGCATTGAAACAAGCAAACAACACACGAAAAACAGAATCTGTCAAAAACAGAACAGTCTGTAGCAATCTGTAACTAACGCAAACTTCTGGAACTTTAAAAATCCTACCAAAATAGGAAGTCCTGTACAATTTGTTTATTGAACATCAGCAAAAAGAATCAACGCAAAATCACATTCCTGTGATTTAACAAAATTATATTCGTGCGCGTAAAGTTTCTCTTTTTCAGCAGAACCAAATCAACTATCATCGTAGGTTATCCTATAGGTTCTACTTGGCACAAACACTAATTAAAAGATAAAAACACATATAACCAGAAGGTAGATGCAAGATTTATTACCAAACAGGAGCAAAAACAAAAAACATAAAGAAAAATTGGGTTGCCTCCGAACTAGCGCTATCGTTTAACGCCCCTAGCTAGGCATAAAAGCAAGGATAGATCTAACGAGTGCCATCTTTGGCACTAAATTCATAAGTAGCACGCATGATAGATTCATAAGGTAATTTGACTTTATTTCTTGGAAAGTGCTCCATGCCTTTCTTTAATGGAAATTGAAATCTAATATTCCCTTCCTTCATATCAATAATCGCACCAATCGTTCTAAGGAAAGGTCTACCAAGAATAATAGGGCAAGAAAGATTGCAATCTATATCAAGAACGATAAAATATACGGGCACCAAATTTCTATGCAACAATAAGAACATCATTGATCCTTCTCATAGGCTTTTTAATGGTGGAATCCGCAAGGTGCAAATTTAAAGAGCAATCATCAAGATCATGGAAACCTAGAATATCACATAAAGTTTTCGGAATCGTGGAAACACTAGCACCCAAATCACATAAAGCAAAACACTCATAATCATTAATTCTAATCTTTATAGTAGGTTCCCACTCATCTTTAAGTTTTCTAGGTATAGAAACTTCCAAATTAAGTTTTTCATCATAAGATTGCATCAAGGCATCAACAGTATGTTTGGTAAAAGCTTTATTTTGGCTATAAGCATGAGGAGAATTAACAACGGATTGCAACAAGGAAATACAACCTTTTAAAGAGCAATTATCATAATCAAATTCCTTGAAATCCGAGATAGTGGGGTCAATGTTATTGGAAGTTGAGGATTCTCCAATCTCACTTTTACCAAATTTAGCATTAAGATCTAAAGACTCTAAATTCTTGGGACGCCTTCTAGGCAAAGTTGATTCATCATCAGTCCCATAATCATCAAAATTCATATTGCAAAACATAGATCTAATCGGAGACGCATCAATAACTTTAAGATCCTCATCATTATTTTCACGGAAACTAGAAGAACACGCTTTTATAAAGCTTTCTTTTTTAGCACGCAATCTAGCGGTTCTTTCCTTGCACTTGTCAATGGAAATTCTCATTACTTTGAGAGACTCATTGATATCATGCTTAGGAGGAGAAGATCTAAGTTTAAGAGACTCAACATCAAGTGAAAGTCTATCAACGTTCCTAGCCAAATCATCAACTTTGAGCAATTTTTCTTCAAGCAAAGCATTAAAATTCTTTTGAGAAATCATTAATTCTTTCACACTATTCTCAAAATCAGAGGGCATCTTATTAAAATTACCATAAGAATTATTGTAGGAATTTCCATAATTATTATAGGAATTACTAGGGAACGGTCTAGCATTAAAATTTTCTCTATAAGCATTATTTCCAGAACTATTCCTACCAACAAAATTCACATCCATAGATTCATTATTATTCTCAATCAAGGAAGACAAAGGCATATCATTGGGATCAAGAGGAGTATTTTTAGTAGCAAACATCTTCATAAGTTCATCCATCTTTCCACTCAAAACATTGATTTCTTCTATAACATGCACTTTTTTACTAGAAGATCTTTCGGTGTGCCACTGAGAGTAATTAGCCATAATATTATCAAGAAGTTTTGTAGCATCCCCTAATGTGATTTCCATAAAGGTGCCTCCCGCAGCCGAATCTAAGAGATTTCTAGAAGCAAAGTTGTTTATCCGTATCTTTCTTCTTTTGCATATCACACAAATCAACAAAGTTGTTTAGATGAGTAGCGGCATCTTCACTAGGAAGGCCGGCGAATTGATCTTTCATAACAAGATTCAGCAAAGCAGTATTGATTTCACAAGACTCAACATCATTAAGAGGAGCAATCGGAGTACTAAGGAAATCATTATTATTGGTATTCGAGAAATCACACAATTTGGTATTATCTTGTGCCACGACAACAAGTAATCCAACACACAAGCAATGAGAAAAAGAGCAAGAGAAAAGAGAGGAAGAGATTTGGGAAAGAGAGGGCGAATAAAATGGCAAGGGTGAAGTGGGGGAGAGGAAAACGAGAGGCAAATGGCAAATAATGTAAATGCGAGGGAGATGGGTTTGTGATGGGTACTTGGTATGTCTTGACTTGAGCGAAGACCTCCCCGGCAACGGTGCCAGAAATCCTTCTTGCTACGTCTTGAGCTTGCGTTGGTTTTCCTCGAAGAGGAGAGGGTGATGTAGGAAGTGTAGCGTAAGTATTTTCCTTAGTTTTGAGAACCAAGGTATCAATCCAGTAGGAGGCTCCTCAAAAGTCCCACACACCTACACAAACAAACTGAGAACTCGAAACCAACGCAATAAAGGGGTTATCAATCCCTTCACAGCCACTTGCGAAAGTGAGATCTAATAAAGATAGTAAGATAAGATAAATATATTTTTGGTATTTTATAATATAGATGCAAAAAGTAAAGATGCAAATAAAAATAGACTAAAAGCAAATATGATAAGAGATAGACCCGGGGGCCATAGGTTTCACTAGAGGCTTCTCTAAAGATAGCATAAGTATTACAGTGGGTGAACAAATTACTGTCGAGCAATTGATAGAAAAGCGCATAGTTATGAGATTATCTAGGCATGATCATGTATATAGGCATGACATCCATAACAAGTAGACCGACTCCTGCCTGCATCTACTACTATTACCCCACACATCGACCGACTCCTGCCTGCATCTAGAGTATTAAGTTCATAAGAACAGAGTAACACATTAAGCAAGATGACATGATGTAGAGGGATAAACTCATGCAATATGATATAAAACCCATCTTGTTATCCTCTTTGGCAACAATACAATACGTGCCTTGCAACCCTTTTTGTCACTGGGTAAGGACACCGCAAGATTGAACCCAAAGCTAAGCACTTCTCCCATGGCAAGAAAGACCAATCTAGTAGGCCAAACCAAACTGATAATTCAAAGAGACTTGCAAAGAGAACTCAATCATACATAAAAGAATTCATATAAGATTCAAATATTATTCATAGATAAACTTGATCATAAACCCACGATTCATCGGATCTCGACAAACACACCGCAAAAAGAGTTTACATCGAATATATCTCCACAAGAGAGGGGGAGAACATTGTATTGAGATCCAAAAAGAGAGAAGAAGCCATCTAGCTAATAACTATGGACCCGTAGGTCTTTGGTAAACTACTCACAACTCATCGGAGGGGCAAGGATGTTGATGTAGAAGCCCTCCATGGTTGATTCCCCCTTCGGCAGAGTGCGGCGAAGGCTCCAAGATGGGATCTCGCGGATACAGAAGGTTACGGCGGTGGAAATTGTGTTTCGTGGTGCCCCTGGATGTTTTCGAGGTACGTAGGTATATATAGGAGGAAGAAGTACGTCGGTGGCCGCCTGAGGGGCCCACGAGACAAGGGGGCACGCCCTACAGGGGGGCCGGCCTCCTATCTCGTGGCTTCCTCGGCTGCTTCTTGACTTGCACTCCAAGCTCTCTGGATCAGGTTCATTCGAAAAATCACGCTCCCGAAGGTTTCATTCCGTTTGGACTCCGTTTGATATTCCTTTTCTTCGAAATACCGAAATAGGCAAAAAAACAGCAATACGGGCTGGGCCTCCGGTTAGTAGGTTAGTCCCAAAAATGATATAAATGTGTAAAATAAAGCCCATAAACATCCAAAAGGGGTAATATAATAGCATGGAACAATACAATTTTATAGATACGTTGGGGACGTATCAGCGTCCTTCGTGTTCTGGCAGAAAGAGGAGTCGCCGGACTATATCCGGAGATCCTGCCGATCACGCCTCCACTAGCCGGATTCCAGAATCGGCTTCGAGAGAGGAGGCCAATGCGGGGCCGATGCCGAATTGTCCTCCGACTGAGGATGCGGATATGCTCTCCGCCACGAATTCTGAAGTAGAGAGTGCCATGAATCACCGGCGCCGATGGGCCGTACTTCGCAATAGCATCTTTTCCAAAGAGGCATTTAATGCTTTCAATTCGGGAGATGCATACATGCGAGCTGCTCAAGGTGGGCTCGCCTGAGTGACGGACCAGTATGGAAAAGATATACGGGTAAGGAAATTTGATAAGCATGTGTAGCAGAAGCCCCTGAGACTTGAAACGGTTGGAACAACTGGTTTAAGGATCATTTTATGCACAGGTCCTTGTAGATAAGAATACCCAATTCTCTCAAGAGCTAGAGGAGTGCAAGTCCCAGCTGAGGGTCGCGGTTGCCAAACTAGGGGAATCCCAGAAGGCCTCATCTGGTAACATTTGTCTCAGTAGAGAAATTTTAAAGGAATATACCAGTTAGCAATTGGCTTGCTTCATAAGTCTAACAGAAAATTCTGCAGACCATCCCTGGACGAATCTGGAGATCGTAAAAGATAGCGAGTCGCATCTCCAAAGACATCTGAAGGCTGGCGAGCGTGTGCTTACGCAGGTTAGGCGGGAGAAGAATGATCTCCAAGATGCCAATGTCCAGTTGGGCGTCGAATTATCAGATGTTCGAGATCAGCTGGCGGACTCCGTGAAGGAGAACAGAAGGCTTCGTCGCGGCATGTATAGTAAGTGCCTAAACGAACTTCAGAATAGTTCAGCGAGGAAGTGTACTAAAAGAGTTTATATCTGTAGGTATGTTGACGGGCCGTCCTGAAGAGGAGATGCCCGCGTCCGCAGGTGGTTTACTGCAAGACCTCTCACAGTTGCACGAGCGAGCTCGGCAGGTGATGCAGGGTATTGCCCAGGCCTTGTGGCCATCCGCTTCCCTTCCAAGAGGCATGGGGGAGCTCGTGGATATGCTCCAAGGAGCACGGCGGCGCTTCCGATTGTGGAAGATGTCAGCCTGCCGACAAGGTGCAAGGGAAGCCTGGGAAATGGTGAAGACGCGCTACACCAAGCTTACCCGAACCATATGGCCGAAGTCGGACCGGCGGGGCCAGATGGGCAAGAAATTCCCGTGAGTCTGGTGTATGACCAGGTAGCGTTAGCCACAAAGTATTCCCAACAGGATGGCAAGCTAGATAGCCTGTTGGACAGTATAGAGGAAGAATATAGTCAGTCCAAGTGACTATGTAATTCAATGGACATATGTAGTCCCTAGCCGGATTAAAAATCATTTGTCATGGCGGACCTTTTCGCTTCAGCCCCCGGATCCGACAGTCCGGGGTGTGTCCGAATACCCGCTCAGTTATGCAAAACTGGGGTATGCGTGGAAACCAGGCCTGGGGTCATAAGTGCTTGAATAGATAAGTACCCAACTAATTATGTTATATTACATGGGTAGTAAGAAACATCTTCCAGGGAGAATAGTTCCGTTAGGGGTTCCTTTCCCTGGGTACGCATGCATCGATGTACATGTCCGGACTGCGAATCAGAAACGCGGGATACTAAACTTCTGGGGATTCACGTTGTAATAAATGAAAGAAACATCTTTTGTTCACCGACCGAATATTCCCTTAAGAACGCTAGCTTTCGGCTTCACCAGTCTGAGGTACACATCCGGATGAACCGGCAGTAACAATCGCAGAGGTGCTCCCCTTATGCCCTAGCCGAATTAACGGGAACGTAGGGCATAAATACAAGAGCCAGGCAACCCAGCATGGCCACATCTTAACTCATATCGATGCATATAATGGTGAAGAAAAGGCACATATGGAAAAAGGAACGCATATGTGATAGGCAAGACGCCATGAAAGTAATTATATTTAGCTTCCGTAAAGGAAGCCCCCAGGTATGGTTTACACACGTGGTGTGGTCGGAGTGATCCAAGGATCCGCACTGTATGAAATACTTTGTGTGAAGAAGGAAAAAGGGCGAGAAAGGAAGAAGGGGAGGAACATAATTAAAAGGAGCGGGGTTAAGGAGACGAACACTGAGTTTGGCACTAGGCGTAGAATCTCCGGAGTCTGGCCGCGTTCCATGGGTTTGGCTCGAGTCTGTTATCGGATGCATTACGCAGGCGGTATGCTCCTCCTGTGAGAACTTTATCAATAATGAAGGGACCCTCCCACTTAGGTTTGAGATTGTCCTTCTTCTTCTCCGGTAGGCGTAGAACGAGTTCGCCAATATTATAAGTTTTGGCCCGCACTTCTCTACTTTGATACCGTCGAGCCTGCTGCTGATAGAATGCGGAACGGGATTTTGCGACGTCGTGCTCCTCCTCCAGGGCATCAAAGTTGTCCTGCCGATCTAACTCGGCTTCCTTCTCTTCGTACATGCGCACGCGAGGTGAGTCGTGGATTATGTTGCAGGGTAGTACTGCTTCTGCGACGTACACCATAAAAAATGGTGTGTATCCGGTGGTGCGATTTGGCGTGGTCCGCAGCCCCCAGAGTACGGAGTCGAGCTCCTCGACCCAGTGCGTTTCCGATTCCGTCAAGGACCGCACTAGTCTAGGTTTGATGCCGCTCATGATGAGACCATTTGCACGTTCGACCTGGCCGTTTGTTTGGGGATGGTAGACGGAGGCGTAATCGAGCTTAATGCCCATGTTGCCGCACCAAGTTTTCACTTCATCGGCTGTGAAGTTTGAGCCATTGTCAGTGTTGATGCTGTGGGGGACGCCGTAACGGTGTACAACCCCTGATATGAAGTCCATCACTGGTCCGGATTCGGCCGTTTTAATTGGTTTGGCTTCTATCCATTTGGTGAACTTGTCCACCATGACCAATAAGTATTTTTTCTTATGGCTTCCCCCTTTAAGAGGTCCAACCATATCCAGCCCCTGCACTGCGAAGGGCCAAGTAATGGGGATTGTTTGAGAGCGGTAGGGGCATATGGCTCGATTGGCAAAGAGGCGGCAACCGACGCAGTGTTGGACAAGGTCCTGTGCGTCTGCTCGGGCTGTCGACCAATAAAAGCCTGTACGGAAGGCCTTGCTTACAAGTGCCCGAGCCGCAGCGTGGTGCCCGCCGAGTCCGGCATGGATTTCAGCCAAGAGCTGCCGCCCTTCCTCTTCGGAGATGCATCTTTGGAGCACTCCGGTCGGACTTAGAGTTCTCCCTCATGTACTTTGTAGGCCTTGGAACGCCGCACAATACAACGTGCTTCATTTTGGTCCTCGGGGAGCTCCTGCCTATTTAGGTAGGCCAAGAAAGGCTCGGTCCACGAGGCGATTACAACCATGATTTCATGGGCCGAAGGTGTTATTTCGGTGGTGGAGCCTCCGATTACGTCAGATGGTTCGAAATCCGGGGTTGTGTTCGGATCCGGACTAGTATTGCCGGACTCCTCTTCCCATACCGCGGATGGCTTGAATAGCCTTTCGAGGAATATGTTGGGTGGGACAGGGTCGCGTTTAGCGCCGATGCGGGCGAGGATATCCGCCGCTTGATTGTTTTCTCGAGCCACATGGTGGAATTCAAGCCCCTCGAATCGAGCTGACATTTTGAGGACGACATTATGGTAGGCCGCCATTTTTGGATCTTTGGCATCAAAGCCTCCGTTTATTTGTGATATTGCAAGGTTTTAATTCCCGTGCACCTCCAGGCGTTGAATGCCCATAGAGACTGCCATCCGTAGACCATGCAGCAAAGCCTCGTATTCGGCTGCATTGTTGGAGTGTGTGTATAATATTTGGAGTACGTATTGGACCGTGTCTCCGGTGGGGGACGACAGGACTACACCTGCTCCCAATCCGGCCAGCATTTTAGAGCCATCGAAGTGCATGATCCAATTAGAGTACGCGCCGCACTCTTTAGGGAGTTCGGCTTCTGTCCATTCGGCGACAAAGTCAGCCAATACTTGCAACTTAATGGCCCGCCGTAGTTTCTATGTTATGTCGAACGGAAGGAGCTCAATGGCCCATTTAGCAATCCCGCCCGTAGTGTCGCGGTTGTTTATTATGTAGTTGAGTGGTACTTCAGAGGCCACCGTAATCAAACACTCCTGGAAGTAGTGTTGTAGCTTCCGGGATGCCATGGAGACCGCGTATGCTATCTTTTGATAGTGTGGGTATCGGGATTTGCATGGGGTGAGGACTGTGGATACGTAATATACCGGCTTTTGGAGCGGGAATTTTTATCCGTCTGCCTCTCGTTCGACGACGAGCACTGCGCTTACAACTTGATGTGTTGCAGCTATGTACAATAGCATAGGTTCGCCAGTATTTGGCGATGTCAGGACTGGGTTACTGGCCAATAAGGTCTTTATTTCATCCAGTCCGGCCGCGGCTGCATCCGTCCACACGAAGTGTTCGGTGCGCCAAAGAAGGCGGTAAAGAGGTAGTGCCTTTTCTCCTAATCGGGAGATGAAGCGGCTTAAGGCAGCCACGCATCCAGCTAGTTTCTAGATATGCTTGAGGTCTGTTGGGATAGCTAACTGCGACAGAGCTCAGATTTTTGCCAGATTTTCTTTGATTCCTCTATTGGAAACATGAAGCCGAGCAACTTCCCGGAGGGTAGGCTGAAAACACATTTTTTCCGGGTTTAGCTTGATGTCGTATGTTCGGAGGTTGTCGAACGTAAGCCTCAAGTCATATATTAGGGTTTCGACGTGTCTTGTTTTTATGACCATGTCGTCCACATATGCCTCCACTATTTTGCCGATCTGCTTCTCCAGGCATGCTTGAATCATGCGTTGATAGGTTGCGCCGGCATTTTTAAGCCCAAAAGGCATAGTGTTGAAGCAGAAAGGACCATATCGCGTTATGAAGGCTGTTGCGGCTTGGTCGGACTCTGCCATCTTTATTTGATGGTATCCGGAGTATGCGTCGAGGAAGCATAATGATTCGTGTCCTGCGGTGGCGTCGATGATTTGGTCGATCCGAGGAAGGGGGAAGGGATACTTGGGGCAAGCCTTGTTGAGGTCTTTGAAATCCACGCATAGGCGCCAGGATTTGTCCGTCTTTGGTACCATTACCAGGTTTGCCAACCAATCCGGATGCTTGATATCTCTGATGAATCCGTCCTCAAGTAACTTGGCTAGCTCTTCTCCCATGGCTTGCCGTTTAGGCTCTGGGAAGCGCCTAAGAGTCTGTTTGATTGGCTTGTATCCTTGCAGTATATTGAGGCTGTGTTCGGCTAGCCTGCGTGCGATGCCCGGCATGTCTGAAGGATGCCAGGTGAAAATATCCCAATTCTCGCGTAGGAAGTCTTGTAGTGCGGCGTCCATTGCGGGGCTCAACTGTGTCCCAATGGCAGATGTCTTTGTGGGGTCCGTTGGATGGACCTGGAATTTGATTATCTCATTTGCGGGTTTAAATGAGGTGGACTTGGGTCGTTTGTCGAGTATCATGTTGTCCTTGTCCACTGTGGCGCGCAGTGTTGTTTATTCTTCAGCCGCTAGGGCTTCGGATAATGCTTCCAGGGCTAGTGTTGCGGTTTTATTTTTGGCGTGGAGTGTGACGTCCGGATCACTAGCTAGAGTGATGATTCCATTGGGTTCGGGCATTTTAAGCTTCATGTACCCGTAATGGGGTATAGCTTGAAAGCTCGTGAATGCGTCCCGCCCTATAAGGGCGTGGTATCCGCTGCTGAAAGGAGCCACTTGGAATGTGATTTCTTCGAACCTGTAATTCTCCAGGGTGCCGAATACCACATCGAGTGTGATTTTTCCCGCACACCGTGCCTCCCGACTAGGGATAACTCCCCTGAAGGTTGTGCCGCTTTGCTCAATGCGGCTTTTATCAATTTCCATCTTGTTGAGTGTTTCTTCATATATCAAGTTTAATCCGCTTCTACCGTCCATGAGTACTTTAGTGAGCCGAAAACCGTCCACGATTGGGCTAAGGACCAAAGCGGCTGGTGCCCGGACTGTCTGGAATTGAGGTTCGTCACTGGAACTGAAGGTTATAGCAGTGTCGTTCCACAGATTTATTTTTGCCACGTGGCTGATTTCAGCGAAATTCTGATGAGATCGCTTGCGCCTATTATTTGAGGCGAAAGTCTCGAAGACTGTCAGCACCGCATTGTTGTCTTCGGCGAGATGTTTCTCTGCTTTATGGTTTACAAGAAGATCCTCGCCACTTTTTGCTACCTGCCGGAGTATCCAACATGCTCTAAGGCTGTGCGTTGGTGTAGTGTTCGGCGTGCTGTGAATTTTGCATGGCCCACTGAGCCATTCTTCCAATACGGTTCCATGCCCTGGAGTGGGCTTTGGTTTCTTGGGAATTTGATCGGGTAACTTACTAGAGGTTGCCCGTTTAGCTCGGACAAAGGTTTTAGTGAGAGCCGGATTATCCCAAAATTCTATTTGGGTTTTCCAGGCGCTTTCCATCACACAGTACTTCTGTACTATGGCTGCTAAGTCAGCAAAGTGTACTATGTCACGGCGACTTATAGCATTAAGGATCCCTTTGTTCGTGTAGTTTTTGCAGAAAAGTGAGATTGCATCTTCCTCACGACAGTCCTTGACCTTGTTTATCACAAGGAGGAATCTGGTCCAGTAGCAATGTACTGTCTCTTGGGGCTCTTGTCTGATATGGGAGAGATGGTTTAAATCTGGGTGGGTGGGTGTAGCTGAATCTGGATTCTGATCCGATCTAACGCCCAGGGGCACAGGAGCTTCCGGGCTTGACAGCTCGGGATCCAGGGTGTTGCCCGTTTTTTCCGGCCCGATACCCAATTCTAAGTCCGGGGTATGGGTCATGTCCTCCCGCGAGCGGGTATCCGGCTCAGAGAGCTCGGTAATCCGGACATAATTCGTCCTGAAAGTAGAGGGATAATCCATGTGTGGCTCTTCCACTACCGCTATCTCGTGCGTGACCGGTGGGGATTTAATATCCCTTTGGTCGGGTTTAAGACCAATCCGATTATAGTCTGTAGCGACTCTCAAAGCGGTGATGCAATCCAAGAGCTCATTAAGGGAGAAGAGCTCTATTGGATTCATCTGTTCGGCAGGTTCCAAATTGACGTGGAGGCTGTTTTTGATGACCCGAGAGGTCATCATCGGCGCGGAAGCCGATCGGGCGGCCATGACGAAGCCGCCTAGTCAGAGAGTTTGGCCTACCGCCAGTGCTCTCCCAGAGGTGATGCTGTCCTTGACAACGAGACGGGCCATCGAGCCTTGCAGCGACGACATAGAGGAACTCTCAATGAAAGCACCAATGTCGGTGAAAAAACCGGCGGATCTCGGGTAGGGGGTCCCGATTTGTGCGTCTAAGGCTAATGGTAACAGGAGGCAAGGGACATGATGTTTTACCCAGGTTCAGGCCCTCTCGATGGAGGTAAAACCCTACTTCCTGCTTGATTGATCTTGATGATATGAGTATTACAAGAGTTGGTCTACCACGAGATCGTAGAGGCTAAACCCTAGAAGCTAGCCTATGATGATTATGATTGTGTCTCTAAGGACTAAACCCTCTGGTTTATATAGATACCGGAGGGGGCTAGGGTTTACACATAGTCGGTTACAAAGAAGGAAATCTATTATCCGGATCGCCAAGCTTGTCTCCCACGCAACGAGAGTCCCATCCGGACACGGGATGAAGTCTTGAGTCTTCACGGTCCAACAGTCCGGCCAAAGTATATAGTCCGGCTGTCCGGATACCCCCTAATCCAGGACTCCCTCAGCACCCCTGCCATTTTTCACCGGAGAAGAAAAGGGAAGGGGGAAGAGAGAAGGAAAGGGGGGGAACCCCCTTTATTCCTTCTTCCACTCGGCATCCTGCCATAGGGGGCGCGCCACCCCTTATGGGCCGGTGTGCTCCCCTCTCATGACCCATGTGGCCCATATATTCCCCCCGGGTTCTGGTAACCCCTCTGGTACTCCGATTAATACCCGATACACTCTGGAACACTTCTGGTGTCTGAATACCATTGTCCTATATATCAATCTTTACCTCTCGACCATCTCGAGACTCCTCGTCATGTCCGTGATCACATCCGAGACTCCGAACAACATCCGGTCACCAAATCACATAACTCATATAATACGATATCGTCAACGAAAGTTAAGCGTGCGGACCCTACGGGCTCGAGAACTATGTAGGCATGACAGAGACACCTCTCCGTTCAATAACCAATATCGGAACCTAGATGCTCATATTGGCTCCCACATATTCTATGAAGATCTGTATCAGTCGAACCGTTATGACAACATACGTTATTCCCTTTGTCCATCGGTATGTTACTTGCCCGAGATTCGATCGTCGGTATCGTCATACCTAGTTCAGTCTCGTTACCGGCAAGTCTCTTTACTCATTCCGTAATACATCATTCTGCAACTAACTCATTAGTCACTTTGCTTGCAAGGCTTATTATGATGTGTATTACCGAGAGAGCCCAGAGATACCTCTCCGATACTCGGAGTGGAAATCCTAATCTCGATCTATGTCAACTCAATAAACACCTTCAGAGATACTTGTAGAGCATCTTTATAATCACCCAGTTATGTTGTGATGTTTGATAGCACACAAGCCATTCCTCCTGTATCCGGGAGTTGCATAATCTCATAGTGAAGGAGTATCTGGTTGATATGAAGAAAGCAATAGCAATAAAATTGACCGATCAATATGCTAAGCTAACGGATGGGTCTTGTCCATCACATCATTCTCCTAATGATGTGATCCCGTTATCAAATGACAACTCATGTCCATGGTTAGGAAACTTTAACCATCTTTGATCAACGAGCTAGTCAAGTAGAGGCTCACTAGGGACGCAGTGTTTGTCTATGTATTCACACATGTATTTAGGTTTCCGATCAATACAATTCTAGCATGAATAATAAACATTTATCATGAATAAGTAAATATAAAATAACAACTTTATTATTTCCTCTAGGGCATATTTCCTTCAGTCTTCCACTTGCACTAGAGTCGATAATCTAGATTACATTGTAATGATTATAACACCCATGGAGTCTTGGTGCTGATCATGTTTTGCTCGTGGAAGAGGCTTAGTCAACGGGTCTGCTACATTCATATCCGTATGTATTTTGCAAATTTCTATGTCTCCCTCCTTGACTTGATCACGGATGGAGTTGAAGCATCTCTTGATGTGTTTGGTTCTTTTGTGAAATCTGGACTCCTTTGCTAAGGCAATTGCTCTAGTATTGTCACAAAAGATTTTCATTGGACCCGATGCACTAGGTATTACACCTAGATAGGATATGAAATCCTTCATCCAGACTCCTTCATTTGCTGCTTCTGAAGAAACTATGTACTCCACTTCACACGTAGACCCTGCCACGACGCTCTGCTTGGAACTACACCAACTGACAGCTCCACCATTCAAAATAAATATGTACCCAGTTTGTAGAGTCATCCGGATTAGTGTCAAAACTAGCATCGACGTAACCATTTACGATGAGCTCTTTGTCACCCCCATAAACAAGAAACCTATCCTTGGTCCTTTTCAGGTACTTCAGGATGTTCTTGACCGCTGTCCAGTGATCCACTCCTGGATTACTTTGGTACCTCCCTGCCAGACTTCTGGCAAGGCACACATCAGGTCTAGTACACAGCATAGCATACATGATAGAACCTATGGCTGAGGCATAGGGAATGACTTTCATTTTCTCTCTATCTTCTGCAGTGGTCGGGCATTGAGTCTGACTCAATTTCACACATTGCAACACATGCAAGAACCCTTTCTTTGACTGATCCATTTTGAACTTCTTCAAAACTTTTTCAAGGTATGTGCTTTGTGAAAGTCCTATTAAGCGTCTTGATCTATCTATATAGATCTTGATGCCCAATATATAAGCAGCTTCACCGAGGTCTTTCATTGGAAAACTCTTATTCAAGTATCCTTTTATGCTATCTAGAAATTCTACATCATTTCCAATCAACAATATGTCATCCACATATAATATTAGAAATGCTATAGAGCTCCCACTCACTTTCTTGTAAATACAGGCTTCTCCGAAAGTCTGTATAAAACCATATGCTTTGGTCACCTCATCAAAGTGTATATTCCAACTCCGAGATGCTTGCACCAGTCCATAGATGGATCGCTGGAGCTTGCACACTTTGTTAGCACCTTTAGGATCGACAAAACCTTATGGTTGCATCATATACAACTCTTCTTTAAGAAATTCATTAAGGAATGCAGTTTTGACGTCCATTTTCCAGATTTCATAATCATAAATTGCGGCGATTGCTAGCATGATTCGGACAAATTTAAGCATCGCTACGAGTGAGAAAGTCTCATCGTAGTCAACTCCTTGAACTTGTCGAAAACCTTTTGCCACAAGTCAAGATTTGTAGACAGTAACATTACCATCGGCGCCAGTCTTCTTCTTGAAGATCCATTTATTCTCTATGGCTCGCCGATTATCGGGCAAGTCTACCAAAGTCCACACTTTGTTCTCATACATGGATCCTATCTCAAATTTCATGGCCTCAAGCCATTTATCAGAATCTAGGCTCATCATAGCTTCTTCATAGTTCGTAGGTTCGCCATGGTCTAGTAACATGACTTTCAGAACAGGATTACTGTACCACTTTTGGCGCGGATCGTGATCTGGTTGACCTACGAGGTTCAATAGTAACTTGATCTGAAGTTTCATGATCATCATCCTTAGCTTCCTCTCTAGTTGGTGTAGGCATCACGGGAATGGTTTTATTTGATGAGCTACTTTCCAATTCGAGACAAGGTACAATTAGCTCATCAAGTTCTACTTTCTCCCACTCACTTCTTTCGAGAGAAACTCCTTCTCTAGAAATGTTCCATTCTTGGCAACAAAGATCTCGCCTTCGGATCTGTGGTAGAAGGTGTACCCAATTGTTTCCTTAGGGCATCCTATGAAGACACACTTCTCCGATTTGGGTTCGAGCTTATCAGGCTGAAGCCTTTTGACATAAGTGTCGCAACCCCAAACTTTAAGAAACGGCAGCTTAAGTTTCTTGCCAAACCACAGTTCATACAATGTCGTCTAAATGGATTTAGATGGTGCCGTATTTAACATGAATGCAACTGTCTCTAATGCATAACCCCAAAACGATAGTGGAAAATCGGTAAGAGACATCATAGATCGCACCATATCTAATAAAGTACGGTTACCACGTTTGGACACACCATTACGCTGTGGTGTCCAGGTGTGTGAGTTGTGAAACTATTCCACATTGTTTTTAATGAAGGCCAAACTCGTAACTCAAATATTCGCCTCCGCGATCAGATCGTAGAAACTTTATTTTCTTTTTACAATGATTCTCCACTTCACTCTGAAATTCTTTGAACTTTTCAAATGTATCAGACTTGTGTTTCATTAAGTAGATATACCCATATCTGCTCAAATCATCTATGAAGGTCAGAAAATAATGATACCCGCCGTGTGCCTGAACACTCATTGGGCCGCATACATTGGTATGTATTATTTCCAATAAGTCATTGGCTCGCTCCATTGTTCCGGAGAACGGAGTTTTAGTCATCTTGCCCATGAGGCATGGTTTGCAAATATCAAATGATTCATAATCAAGTGATTCCAAAAGTCCATCTGCATGGAGTTTCTTCATGCGCTTTACACCAATATGACCTAAACGACAGTGCGACAAATATGTTGCACTATCATTATCAACTTTGCATATTTTGGCATCAATATTATGAATATGTGTATCACCACAATCGAGATTCAACAGAAAAAGACCACTCTTCAAGGGTGCATGACCATAAAAGATATTACTCATATAAATAGAACAACAATTATTCTCTGATTTAAATGAATAACCGTCTTGCACTAAACAAGATCTAGATATAATGTTCATGCTTAACGCTGGCACCAAATAACAATTATTCGGGTCTAAAACTAATCTCGAAGGTAGATGTAGAGGTAGCGTGCCGACGGAGATCACATCGACCTTGGAACCATTACCGACGCGCATTGTCACCTCATCCTTAGACAATCTTCGTTTAATCCGTAGCTCCTATTTCAAGTTACAAATATGAGAAACGGAACCAGTATCAAATACCCAGGCACTACTACAAGCATTAGTAAGGTACACATCAATAACATGTATACCAAATATACCTTTGTTCACTTTGCCATCCTTCTTATCCATCAAATACTTGGGGCAGTTCCGCTTCCAATGACCAGTTCCTTTGCAGTAGAAGCACTCAGTTTCAGGCTTGGGTCCAACTTTGGGCTTCTTCCCGGGAGTGGCAACATGCTTGCCATTCTTCTTGAAGTTCCCTTTCTTTCCCTTGCCCTTTTTCTTGAAACTAGTGGTCTTGTTAACCATCAACACTTGATGCTCCTTCTTGATTTCTACCTCCGCAGCTTTGAGCATTGCTAAGAGCTCAGGAATTGTCTTCTCCATCCCTTGCATATTGTAGTTCATCATGAAGCCTTTGTAGCTTGGTGGTAGTGATTGAAGAACGCTGTCAATAACACTATCATCTGGAAGATTAACTCTCAGCTGAATCAAGTGATTATGATACCCAAACATTGTGAGTATGTGTTCACTGACAGAAATATTCTCCTCCATCTTGCAGCTATAGAACTTGTTGGAGACTTCATTTCTCTCAACTCGGGCATTGGCTTGAAATATTAACTTCAACTCTTGGAACATCTCATATGCTCCATGACGCTCAAAACGTCTTTGAAGTCCCGATTCTAAGCGGTAAAGCATGGCACACTGAACTATCGAGTAGTCATCGGATCAAGCTTGCCAGACGTTCAAAACATCAGCATCTGCTCCTAGAGTAGGCCTTTAACCTAGTGGTGAATCAAGGACATAATTCTTCTATGCAACAATGAAGATAATCCTCAAGTTACGGACCCAATCCGTTTAGTTGCCACCACCATCTTTCAACCTAGTTTCTCTAGGAACGCATTAAAATTCAGGGGAACGGTAGCACGGGCCATTGATCAACAACATAGATATGCAAATGCTATCAGGACTAAGTTCATGATAAATTAAGTTCAATTAATCAAATTACTTAAAAACTCCCCCTTAGATAGACATCCCTCAAGTCATCTAGAACTACGTCGGTATTTCCCCAAAGAGGAAGGGATGATGTAGCACAGCGATGGTAGGTATTTCCCTTAGTGATGAGACAAAGGTTATCGAACCAGTAGGAGAACCACGCAACACAAAGTAAGCAGCCCCTGCATATAAATAACAAATACTCGCAACCCGACGTGTTAAAGGGGTTGTCAATCCCTTTCGGGCAACGGCGCCAGAAATTGGCGCGGAGACGGGATAAAGTTGTAATAGATAGGATAAATGGAGCGCAAATAAAATAAAGTGCAGCAAGGTATTTTTGTATTTTTGGTTTAATATAACTGAAAATAAAAGCAAATAAAAATAGATTGCAAAGGCAAATATGATAAGAAGAGACCCGGGGGCCGTAGGTTTCACTAGTGGCTTCTCTCGAGGAAGATAGCAAACGGTGGGAAAACAATTAATGTTGGCCAATTGATAGAACTTCAAATAATCATGAAGATATCCAGGCAATGATCATTATATAGGAATCACTTCCAAGATTAGTAGACCGACTCCTGCCTGCATCTACTACTATTACTCCACACATCGACCGCTATCCAGCATGCATCTAATGTATTAAGTTCGCGGAAAAACGGAGTAATGCAATAAGAACGATGACATGATGTAGACAAGATCTATTTATGTAGAAATAGACCCCATCTTGTTATCCTTAATAGCAACGATACATATGTGTCATTTCCCCTTCTGTCACTGGGATTAAGCACCGTAAGATCGAACCCATCACAAAGCACCTCTCCCCATTGCAAGATAAATAGATCAAGTTTTTTTTTTGACAAAATGACAGTAGGGGGAAAACCCCTACTGTTTATCTTCATATATCTATATAAATGGGAGGTTTACATAGACATATCAGCTACTTTACATCATACTGCAAACCACACCTAAGGTGTGGATGCCCAACTAGTTCAAAATAGAGGAGGAGGCTATACAACAGAAGTACAAAAGTTGATCAGAGCAGCTCTATGTGCTGCCTTAACCCTATGCTGCAGTAAAGACAAATCTTCCTTGAATCGTTTGAGCCAGGAGTCAACACTGGGAGCCAGTCCTCTAAAGTGTTTGTTATTTCTCTCCTTCCAAATACTCCACGTCGCGGTCAAGAATGTTTCATAGAAGAATGGGTTCGGCCAGGCATCCTTAGTGGTTTGAAGAAGATTGAGGCGGCAAAGGAATGTTGGCCAAGCCATGTTTAGTCTAGCCCAGCAGCTCTGACTAAAAGGGCAGGAGAAGATCATGTGATCAACGGTCTCCTCAATGTGCTGGTTGCAGAGGACACAGTTGAAGTTGTTGCCAATATTATAGTGCCTCCTCTTCAACATGTTGCACGTGTTGAGTCTATCATGAAACAAGGGCCAACCAAAAACTTTGATTTTCATAGTGCATTTAGATTTCCAAAGTTGACTAAAAGCCTGATGCGTCACCCCGTCCCTAAAATAGTTGTTGTAGTAGTCCCTTGGTTTGTAGAGCATGGATCCCCAAGAATAGTTGTAACGCCCCGGATCTGATGCGCCAGATGTCTGCCAGTTATTCGTCGTTGTTGCCATGTCATGTGCTTGCGTGTTGCACTTTGCCATGTCATCATCTGCATTTTATCATGCCATCATGTGCATTTCATTTTGCATACGTGTTCGTCTCATGCATCCGAGCCTTTTCCCCGTTGTCCGTTTTGCGATCCGGCGCTCCTATGTCCTCCGGCGTCCCCCTCTTCTCTCTTCTCTTGTGCGGGTATTAAACCTTTTTGGAATGGCCCGAGGTTTGCCAAGCGGCCTTGGTATAGCACCGGTAGACCCCCTGTCAAGTTTCGTGCCATTTGGAGGTCGTTTGGTACTCCAACGGTTAACCGGGTAACCGTGAAGCCCTCTTTTGTTGCAGCCCAACACCCCTTCCAAAGTGGCCCAAAACCCATCTAACTCCTCTCCATGCTCTCGGTCGTTCGATCACGATCGCGTGGCCGAAAATCGCTCCTCATTTGGACTCTCCTAGCTCCCTCCACCTATAAAACTAGACCTCCCCCCGAATTCCCGCAGATCATACCCTAAAATTCGTCCCCGCGCTCGCCGGACACGTCCGACCCGCCCGGACGTGTCCACCCCCGCCGACACGTCGCCCCGACCAATCGGGTCGCGACACGTCACCCCGCCGCCCGCTCCCTCCACGCCGCGCCGCCGTCGCCGCGCGCCACCTTCGCCGCTGCAGCCATGGGGCCAGCTGCGAGCCCATGAGGCTCGTGCTGCCGCCGCGCCAGTCGCTGCGCGCCCGCCGCCTCCTGCCGCCGCTGCCAGCGCCGCCGTCCGCCGCTCGCGCCGCCGTCCGCTGCTTCGCTTCGCCGCCGCGCTTCTGCTGCCGCCGCCCGGCGTCGCCGCCGCCGCCGCCTGCCGCCGCGCTTCGCCCGCCGCCCGCGGCGCCAGCGCCGCCCGCCCGCCGCAGCGCTTCCCGCGCCACTCTGCGCCGCCGCGCCGCCCTCCCCGCTGCCGCCGCGGATCCGGCCATGATTCACTCCCCGCCGGCGCCGCGCCATCTCGCCAGCGCCCTTCTGCCGCCGCCGTCGCAGATCCGGTCGGGCCGGACCGGATCCGGCGACCCCGACCTCGCCGGTCCCCTCCTCCGGCGACCCCCGAGCTCCCCGGCCTCTTCCTCCTCCGATCTCCGGCGAGATCCCGACGTGCTTTGAAATCCGTGCAACAGGTTGACTTCCCCCGAATTCCACTAAGTCCCCAGATCTGTGTTATTTTCATGCCATTTTCATAGCATCACATCTCTGCATCCGTAGCTCCGTTTTGCGCGTATAATATGTCAAATTGTTCGTCTCGACGAGTAAATCATTTCATTCCATTGCATCATTTCCATTTGAGCTCACCTTGATGCCCGAAATGCTGTTGGAAGAAGGCTTCAGATCGTTAGTTCCAGAATCTTATCAGCTCGAGCTCTTTTGTCATTTTTGCCATGATTTATGTGTGCATCCTATGAGTATGAGCTCTACATGAATGTTGAACTAGGCCATGCCATCTTTCCAGAGGTGTTGACCTTGTATTTTTGTGAGTTGTGTGCTGAGTGCATTGAGCTTGTAAAGTGGGGTAGTTGCTGTTACTGTTTTCCTGGCAGATTCTGTTACATTTTGATGCCATGTTAACATGCTTCCACTAATCAATCTGTGCATAATCTGGAGATGCTCTATAAACATGTTTTGATATATATGTCATGCTATATCCATTCATGCTCTTGTTTGCAATTATAGCCTGCTGGAACATGTTCATTTCTTGCTCCAAATTTGCTTGAAAATGTTTCCTGACAGATTGTTTGCATGAGATTCACTTTTCACGAGGTCGTTGTAGTTGATCCGTGTATGCTATGACCTTGATCTTGCCATGATTAGCTTCATAAACATGCCTTCTTACTGTTGGTTGCCTTGCCATGCCATGTATTGCCCTGTGGTGATTGGTTCGAGCTCTCGAACATGCCTACTAATCGTTATTTCTGCCATGTTCAAATCTGTAATATAACTTGCCATGTTTACATGGGTGCCATCTTATTTTTCCGTGCCTTTTTGGCTCATGATCAGTAAGGGTCTTTTGATATATGCTATTAGTAGGTTCATGCCATGCCTTTGTTTGCCATGATAAGTTCCTGTAACATGCTGTTTGATAGCTCTAAACATTGCAACCTGATGTTATTTCTGCTAAAGTCTGAAACTGTTATTACTTGCAATATCTCCATGTCATTTTGAGCATGTTCTAGTTGTTTCTGGAGATAGCTCAGTGTTCATGTTTTGTTATGCTTTACGTGTACTTCATGACCATGCCTTTTGTTATTATGTTGGGGTGCTGTAGCATATTGTTTTGATGCTTGTAAGATGCCTAGTTCTTTGTTTTGGATGATTGTTGCTATGACTTGTATAGTGTGCATGTGTTGCCCCGTTGCTCCGTTTTGAGTGTGCTCTATATGAAACTTGCTTGTTTTTGCATGTAGCTTCATATTATCATGTTGCATCCTTGTTTTGGTGTGTTTGCTTGATGTTTGGGTGCATTTTGCATCAATGCCATGTTTAACTTGTTTTGCTCATATCTTCTAGCCCGTAGCTCCGAATCTAATGAACTTTATATGTAACTTGACTAGAATTTCGTGTAGATCATCGTGGTACCTCTTAACTTGCTGTTTAACAACTTGAACATAATGTTTATTCAGTTCTGGACCAATTTCGAAATTTGCATATGAGGACTTACCGAAATTGTTATATGTTGTTCCCGGCCTCATTTAAACTTGACTTGATGTGTGCTCTTGTTTGCATCATCTTTTGCCATGAGTAGCTTCATGTAGCATTGTCATGCATCATGCTTGTTGTGCATCATGCCTTGTTCATGTGTGGTGTGTTTACCTATGTTGTGTGCTTCTTGTTAGTTCCTGTTTCGTTGCGATCGTGAGGATTCGTTCGTCTACGTTTGGTTCGGCTTCATCCGTTCATCTTCTTCATGGACTCGTTCTTCTTCCTTGCGGGATTTCAGGCAAGATGACCGCTACCCTGGATCTCACTACTATCATTGCTATGCTAGTTGCCTCGTTCTTTCGCTATGCTGCGCTACCTATTACCTGTTTGTCCAGCCATCCCATATTGCCATGAACCTCTAACCTTTGACACCATTCCTATGCAAACCGTTGTTTGGCTATGTTACCGCTTTTGCTCAGCCCCTCTTATAGCGTTGCTAGTTGCAGGTGAAGTTGAAGATTTCTCCATGGTGGACAGGATTTATGTTGGGATATCACAATATCTCTTTTATTATTAATGCATCTATATATTTGGTAAAGGGTGGAAGGCTCGGCCTTATGCCCAGTGTTTTGTTCCACTCTTGCCGCCCTAGTTTCCGCCATACCGTGTTATGTTCCCGGATTTTGCGTCCCTTACGCGGTCGGGTGATTTATGGGACCCCCGACAGTTCGCTTTGAATAAAACTTGTCCAAAGAAGGCCCAACATTGACGTTTACCATTTGCCTCACCACCACCTACTTTTTCCCTTGGGAGTCACTCTCGAGGGTCATCTTTATTTCAGCCCCGGCCGGTGCTTGTCTAAGTGCTGGTTCGAACCGAGTAGATCGGGGCCCCTCGGGCAACTCGAGGTCTGGTTTTACTCAGAGGATGTCTCATCCGGTGTTGCCTCGAGAACGAGATATGTGCAGCTCCTATCGGGATTGTCGGCGATCGGGCGGCTTTGCTGGTCTTGTTTTACCATTGTCGAAATGTCTTGATGTACCGGATTCCGAGACCGATCGGGTCTTCCTGTGTGAAGGTCTATCCTTCGATGATCGCGAGAGCTTGTCATGGGCTGTTGGGACACCCCGTAGGGTATAAACTTTCGAGAGCCGTGCCCGCGGTTATGTGGCAGATGGGAATTTGTTAATGTCCGGTTGTAGACAACTTGACACTTGATCCGAATTAAAACGCATCAACCGAGTGTGTAGCCGTGATGGTCTCTTCTCGGCGGAGTCCGGGAAGTGAACACGGTTTCTGTGTTATGTTTGACGTAAGTAGGTGTTCAGGATCACCTCTTGATCATTACTAGCTTCACGACCGTTCCACTTGTTCTCTTCTCGCTCTTATTTGCGTTGGTTAGCCACCATACTTGCTTAGCCGCTGCTGCAACCTCACCACTTTACCCCTTCCTTTCCCATTAAGCTTTGCTAGTCTTGATACCCATGGTAATGGGATTCTTTGAGTCCTCGTGGCTCACCGGATACTTCCAAAACCAGTTTGCGGTGCCTATGTTATCGAGCAGGTGACGCAACCAAGCTCAAGGAGGAGCTCGATGAAGATCTTGCCTTTTGTGTTGTTTCGTTCTAGTTGATCAGTAGTGGAGCCCAGTTGGGGTCGATCGGGGACCTTTTGTCGCATTTGGGGTTCTTCTTTTATTTTGGTTCCGTAGTCGGACCTTGATTGTATCTGGATGATGTAATGCTTTATTCATGTATTTGTGTGAAGTGGCGATTGTAAGCCAACTATGTATCTCTGTCCCTTATGTATTACTTGGGTTGTGTGAAGATTACCTCACTTGCGACATTGCTTTCAATGCGGTTATGCCTCTAAGTCGTGCTTCGACACGTGGGAGATACAGCCGCATCGAGGGCGTTACAATAGTGCCAAACATCATGCAAAGATGTCAATGGAGAGATCCACGTTGGTTGTGATTGGATATCCTGGATCTCAGCAAGAGCTTGGGGTGAGACTGTAAGGTGAAAGGTTGCATGCATGTCCGTAGTGGCCATTGCTTCAGCGACCGACAGATCCTCTTGCATGGCAAACGAGAAGGCACGAGGGTGCGAGATCTGTACTACTTCTTCTCTCTAGAGATCTTTCCAAAAGAGGGTCGATGTGTCATCCACCAGCTGAACCTGAGAAACTCCTCGATAGATGGGGGTCATCTTGAGAATGTCCTTCACCTAGAATGAACCAACGGGGTCCACAATGTATGGAATTTTGCCATCATAGTGATTTTCCCAGATAAGGTTGACCCAAGGCACATCATGTCTATTAAAGAATTTCTGAAGGGATTTTAGTAGCAAGGCCTCATTGTGGATTCTCAAGTTGATCACCCCTAAGCCCCCATTTTTCTTGGGTCGGTAGACCAAATCCCAAGCAGCCAAAGAGTTGCATTTTTCACCCTGTTCAGTTTTCTTGGTCCAGAGGCATCTGCGCCTGATCTTATCAAGGATCTCAATGAGCTTGGGAGGGAATTTGAGAGTGCACATGGCAAACACCAGAAGAGACGTGACCGAAGCATTCAACCAAGATAGCTTGCCACCGTACAACATCATCGCAATGGTGGGAGTCAGTTGTCTTTCCAATCTGTAAACCAAAGGCATAAATTCTTGGATCGTAGGTTGGGTAGTGCCCAGAGGGAGGCCGAGGTAAGTGAACGGCATCGAGCCAACTACACATCCAAAAACTCTAGCAAGATTGGTCATGGTAGATGCATCAAGATTAATCGGGATCATCGTGGATTTGTGAAAGTTGGCCAAACAAGACCCAAATATCGGAGAAGAAATACGAGGCTATAATCAATCATGCATATAAGAGATCAAGACAAGACTCAAATAACTTTCATGGATAAAAACATAGATCTTATCATAAACTCAAAGTTCATCGGATCCCAACAAACACAGAGCAAAAAGACTTACATCATATGGATCTCCAAGAGACCATTGTATTGAGAATCAAGAGAGAGAGAGAGGAAGCCATCTAGCTACCAACTACGAACCCGTAGGTCTACAAAGATTTACTCACACATCATCGGAGAGGCACCAATGGACATTGATGAACCCTTCGTGATGGTGTCTAGATTGGATCTGGTGTTTCTGGAACTTGCGGTGGCTGGATTTGATTTTCGTTGACTCCCCTAGGGTTTATGGAATATTGGGGTATTTATAGAGCAAAGAGGCGGTGTGGGAGGCCACCGAGGTGGGCACAATCCATCTGGGGGACCAGGTGTGCCCTGGTCTCTTGTGCCCCCCTCAAGCTCCCTCTCCAGTACTTCTTCGGCCCACTGGATGTCTTCTTGTCCAAAAAAATCCCACAAAAAGTTTTGCTACATTTGGACTCCATTTGGTATTGATTTCCTGCGATGTAAAAAACAAGCAGAAAATAACAACTGGCACTGCGCACTATGTGAATAGGTTAGGAGAAAAAATGATATAAAATGACTATAAAATGATTGTAAAACATCCAAGAATGATAATATAACAGCATGGAACAGTAAAAAATTATATATACGTTGGAGACGTATCAGCATCCCCAAGCTTAATTCCTGCTCGTCCTTGAGTAGGTAAATGATAAACACAGAATTTTTGATGTGGAATGCTGCCTGACATGTTCATCACATATTCTTTTCTTTATAGCATGGACATTTGGACTTTTATATGGTTCAAAGCAATAGTCCAGTTTTGACATGAAGACTTCAATACTCAAGCATATCAACAAGCAAAAATGTCTTTCAAAATATCAACGCTAAAGCAAGTTATCCCTAGCCCATTATGCTCAATCATTGATCCATTCATGAAACATACTCGAATATTAGCTACACCCAATGCTCAAATATGATCATAGTGCCCCTTGGCTGGTGCTTTATAAGAGAGGATGGAGACTCAAATTCAAAATAAAAATTGCATAAAGTAAAATAGAAGCCCTTCATAGAGGGAAGTAGGGATTTGTAGAGGTGCCAGAGCTCAAAGCGAAAATTGAGAGATAAAAACATTTTGGGAGGCATACTTTTCCCACCAACGAAAACGACTTAGAGATCCCAACACTTTCCATGCTAGATACATCATAGGCGGTTCCCAAACAGAAAATAAAGTTTATTCCTTTTTCCACCATACTTTCACTTTCCATGGCTAACCGTATCCACGGGTGCCCTCAATACCAACACTTTCTAAGGAATTTATTATTTGACAACATAAAGTAAATTCATTTTTCATTTTGGGACTTGGCATCCCTAATACCTTTGTCGTACTCTCATGCAATGGCAAGTGAATAAACACTCATCGTGAGAATAACACATCTAGCATGGAAAATATCGGCCACCCCTCACCGCCTCGTGAGCGGTACGAGCACACAAAAGAGAAATTTCTTTTGAAAATTAGAGATGGCACATGCAAATTTGCTTAGAATGGCATGGAAATACCACATATAGGTAGGTATAGTGGACTCATATGGCAAAACTGGTTTAAGGGGTTTTGGATGCACAAGTAGTGATCATACTTAGTGCAAAATGAAGGCTAGCAAAAAGATTGAGAAGCGTCCAACGAAGAAACAAAAAATCTCATACCCAAGAATTAAGCATAAGTAACACCAAATAATGCACCATAAGTAGGATGTAATTTCATTGCATAGCTATTAACTTTCGTGCTTGCATAGGGAATCACAAACCTTAACACCAATATTCTTACTAAAGCATAATTATTCATCAACATGACTCACATATCATATCGTCGTATCTCAAAACCATTACTAAGAACCAAGTTTATTTTGTCCAATGATCTTCATGAAAGTTTTTATTATATCCTCTTTGGGTATCTATCACTTTGGGACTAATTTCATAAGTTGCTTTTAATAAGCTCAAACAAATTTAAGTGAAAAACATGCGCATAATATTTCTTTCTCTCAAAATAATCTAGGTGAAGAAAGAGAGAATTTCCAAAAAAAATTACTAACTCCCAAATAAATCTAAGTGAAGCATGAGAGCATTTCTTCAAAAATAACACAGCACACCGTGCTCAAAAAGATATAAGTGAAGCACTAGAGGAATTCCATGGCTCTAAAAATTTAAGTGAAGCATAGGAGCAAGCATAGCATATTTTTTGGCTCTCTCAAAAAGGTGTGTCCAACAAGGATTCAAGACTTAAAACACAAAGCAAAACAAGCAAAGACTCATATCATACAAGACGCTCCAATCAAAACGCATAATATGTGACGAATAAAAATATAGCTACAAGTAAAATACCGATGGTCGTTAGAAGAAAGAGGGGATGCCACTCGGGGGCATCCCCAAGCTTAGTTGCTTGTTACTTCTTGAATATTATCTTGGGGTGCCTCGGGCATCCCCAACCTTAGCCTTTTGCTAATTCTTATTCCTTCATCCATCCTAATCTCACCCAAAACTTGAAAACTTCAATCACACAAAACTCAACAAAATCTTCGTGAGATCCGTTAGTATAAGAAAGCAAACCACTACTATATGTATTGTTGCAAACCCATTCATATTTTATTTTTACATTCTATCTACTGTATTCCAACTTTTCTATAGCAAAAGCTCTTCAAAGAAAACCATAGAATCATCAAAACAA
Source organism: Aegilops speltoides (assembly GCA_021437245.1). Classification (NCBI taxonomy): domain Eukaryota; kingdom Viridiplantae; phylum Streptophyta; class Magnoliopsida; order Poales; family Poaceae; genus Aegilops; species Aegilops speltoides. The sequence goes on from CM038144.1 coordinate 413,113,667, forward strand.
GCACACAACGCAAAGAAACCAGAATCTGTCGAAAACAGAACAGTCTGTAGCCATCTGACTACTTCGAATACTTCTGTAACTCCAAAAATTCTGAAAACTTAGGACGCTGTGTATAATTTGTTTATTAATCTTCTGCAAAAAGAATCAACTCAAGATCACTCTTCGGTTAAAAATGAATAATAGTTTTTGTGAGCGCAAAAGTTTCTGTTTTTCAGCAAGATCAAATCAACTCTCACCCCAATCATCCCAAAGGCCTTGCTTGGTACAAACACTAATTTAAATCACAAAAACACATCTAATCAGAGGCAAATTTGTGTATTTTATTGAAAACAGCAAGAAAAGCAAAAAGCAAAAAGATACAAGTTGGGTTGCCTCCCAACGAGCGCTATCTTTTTACGCCCCTAGCTAGGCATAACGCGAAGGATCTATGTGTTGTCATATTTGTTCTCCAACTAAGCACACAATCAGATTTCTTTGGAGAATTGGCAAGTAAAATAGCAAAACTTCTAGGCATAAAGTTAAGGAATTCATTCTTATCAATAGGATCTCTTATAGCTTCAACAAAATTTAGGTGAATACTAATCATTTTAAGATCTCCTTTATTATTACTAGAAGTTGCACCCTTGTTCTTAGTGTCTTGAGTAGCTTTGCTAATTTTTACGGGGGTCTTTTCAATAATTTCGGCCGAAGGAAAAGCCGTACTTAAATTACTAAAAAGTTCTTCAAGTTTTTCAATCTGAGACGGGCTTTCTTCAATTCTTTCATGAATTATGGTCCCCTTTTCTTTTAACAACTTAAAAACTTCTCCCGCTTTTGACCCAATTTTAGTAGAAATTTTTTGCATCTTTCTATCCAAATTTTCAATATGTTCTTTGGTAATCATTTTCTTTTCAATAACATCTAGTCTTTCCATAACATGCTCAAGAGTCAAAATTGTTTCATTGATCATGAGTGGTGGTGATCCCACTAAATTTCCCAAAGCATTAAAAGCATCAAGAGAAGGACACATCAAGAAATTTCCACCGGTACTAGGACGAATCTATACCAGGTGGTGATGCCCACATAAAAACAGCAAAGAAGAACAACTATAGATTGCTTACGGATAGATCTATTATGAGCATTGCAAATTCTATACCAAACATCTTTAAAATTCTCCCCTACACTCTGTTTAAAATTAAGAACTTCGTTCTCAGGGGTGCACACAACAGAGGAAGAACTATCCATAACGACAAAAGGTGGTCAACAAGATTGCACACAAAAACAGATCTGACGAGAAAACGACAAACGAAAAAGAGGGCGAATAAAACGACAAATTTTTGTGAAGTGGGGGAGAGGAAAACGAGAGGCAAATGGCAAATAATGTAAATTGGAAGGAGATGAGATTTGTGATTAGGAACCTGGTTGATGTTGATGATGTCTCCCCAACAACGGTGCCAGAAATTCCTTTTGATGTCTACTAGAACTACGTCGGTGTTTCCCCAAAGAGGAAGGGATGATGCAGCACAGCGACGGTAGGTATTTTCCTTAGTGATGAGACCAAGGTTATCGAACCAGTAGGAGAACCACGCAACACAATGTAAGCAGCCCCTGCACACAAATAACAAATACTCGCAACCCAACATGTTAAAGGGGTTGTCAATCTCTTTCGGGCAACGACGCTATAAATTGGAACCGAGACGGGATAAAGTTGTAATAGATAGGATAAATGGAGCGCAAATAAAATAAAGTACATCAAGGTATTTTTGTATTTTTGGTTTAATAGAACCGAAAATAAATGCAAATAAAAATAGATCTCAAAGGCAAAGATGATAAGAAGAGACCTGGGGGCCGTAGGTTTCACTAGTGGCTTCTCTCGAGAAAGATAGCAAACGGTGGGAAAACAATTACTGTTGGGCAATTGACAGAACTTAAAATAATCATGATGATATCCAGGCAATGATCATTATATTGGCATCACGTCCAAGATTAGTAGACCGACTCCTGCTTGCATCTACTACTATTACTCCACACATCGACCGCTATCCAACATGCATCTAGTGTATTAAGTTCATGAAAAAATGGAGTAATGCAATAAGAACGATGACATGATGTAGACAATATCTATTTATGTAGAAATAGACCCCATCTTGTTATGCTTAATAGCAATGATACATATGTGTCATTTCCCCTTCTGTGACTGGGATCAAGCACCGTAAGATCGAACCCATCACAAAGCACCTCTCCCCATTGCAAGATAAATAGATCAAGTTGGCCAAACAAAACCCAAATATCGGAGAAGAAATACAAGGCTATAATCAATCATGCATATAAGAGATCAAGAGAAGACTCAAATAACTTTCATGGATAAAAACATAGATCTTACCATAAACTCAAAGTTCATCGGATCCGACCAAACACACCGCAAAAAGACTTACATCATATGGATCCCCAAGAGACCATTGTATTGAGAATCGAGAGAGAGAGAGAGAGAGAGAGAGAGAGAGAGAGAGAGGAAGCCATCTAGCTACTAACTATGGACCCGTAGGTCTACAAAGAACTACTCACGCATCATCGGAGAGGCACCAATGGAGATGATGAACCCCTCTGTGATGGTGTCTAGATTGGATCTGGTGTTTCTAGAACTTTCGGTGGCTGGAACTGATTTTCATCAACTCCCCTAGGGTTTCTGGAACATTGGGGTATTTATAGAGCAAAGAGGCGGTGCGGGAGGCCACCAAGGTGGGCACAACCCACCTGGGTGTGCCTGGGGGCCCAGGTGCGCCCTGGTGTCTTTTCCCCACCTCGAGCTCCCTCTCCGGTACTTCTTCGGCCCACTGGATGTCTTCTGGTCCAAAAAAATCCACAAAGAGTTTCTCTGCATTTGGACTCCGTTTGGTATTGATTTCCTACGATGTAAAAAACAAGCAGAAAACAGCAACTGACAGTGGGCACTATGTCAATAGGTTAGTACCAAAAAATGATATAAAATGACTATAAAATGATTGTTAAACATCCAAGAATGATAATATAATAGCATGGAACAATAAAAAATTATAGATTCGTTGCAGATGTATCATAAATCGGTAATAGACATCATAGATCGCACCATATCTAATAAAGTACGACTACGACATTCGAACACACCATTTCGTTGTGGTGTTCCAGGTAGCGTGAGTTGAGAAACTATTCCACATTGTTTTCAATGAAGGCCAAACTCGTAACTCAAATATTCTCCTCTGTGATCAGATCGTAGAAACTTCCTTTACTTTTTATGATGACTCTCCACTTCACTCTGAAATTCTTTGAACTTTTCAAATGTTTTAGACTTGTGTTTCATTAAGTAGATATACCCATATCCGCTTAAATCATTTGTGAAGGTCACAAAATAATGATACCCGCCGCGTGCCTCAACACTCGTCAGACCACATACATCGGTATGTATTATTTCCAATAAGTCATTGGCTCGCTCCATTGTTCAGGAGAATGGAGTTTTAGTCATCTTGCCCATGAGGCATGGTTCGCAATTCATAATCAAGTGATTCCAAAAGTTCATTTGCATGGGGTTTCTTCATGCGCTTAATATGACCTAAACGGCAGCGCCACATATATATTGCACTATCATTATCAACCTTGCATCTTTTGGCATCAATATTATGAAAATGTGTATCACCATAATCGAGATTCAACAAAGACAGACCATTCTTCAAGGATGCATAACCATAAAAGATATTACTCATATAAATAGAACAACTATTATTCTCTGATTTAAATGAATAACCGTCTCACACTAAACAAGATCCAAATATAATGTTCATGCTCAACGCTGGCACCAAATAACAACTATTCAGATCTAAAACTAATCCCGAAGGTAGATGTAGAGGTAGCGTGCCGACGGCAATCACATCGACCTTGGAACCATTCCCGACGCGCATCGTGACCTCATCCTTAGCCAATCTTCGTTTAATCCGTAGCTCCTGTTTCGAGTTACAAATATGAGCAACTGAACTAGTATCAAATACCACGTGCTACTATGAGCATTAGTAAGGTACACATCAATAACATGTATATCAAATATACCTTTGTTCACTTTGCCATCTTTCTTATCCGCCAAATACTGGGGGCAGTTCCGCTTCTAGTGACCAGTCCCTTTGCAGTACAAGCACTCAGTTTCAGGCTTGGGTCCAGCTTTGGGCTTCTTCTAGGGAGTGGCAACTTGCTTGCCATTCTTCTTGAAGTTCCCCTTCTTTCTCTTGCCCTTTTTCTTGAAACTAGTGGTCTTGCTAACCATCAACACTTGATGGTCCTTCTTGATTTCTCCCTCCGCAGCCTTGAGCATTGCGAAGAGCTCAGGAATTGTCTCCATCCCTTGCATATTATAGTTCATCACGAAGCCTTTGAAGCTTTGTGGCAGTGATTGAAGAACTCTGTCAATAACACTATCATCTGGAAGATTAACTCCTAGCTGAGTCAAGTAATTATGATACCTAGAAATTTTGAGTATGTGTTCACTAACAGAACTGTTCTCCTCCATCTTGCAGCTATAGAACTTTTTGGAGACTTCATATCTCTCAACTCGGGCAATTGCTTGAAATATTAACTTCAACTCTTGGAACATCTCATATGCTCCATGACGTTCAAAACATCTTTGAAGTCCTGATTCTAAGTCGTAAAGCATGGCACACTGAACTATCGAGTAGTCATCAGATCAAGCTTGCCAGACGTTCAAAACATCAGCATCTGCTCCTGCAGCAAGCCTTTCACCTAGCGGTGCATCGAGGATATAATTCTTCTTTGCAGCAATGAGGATAATCCTCAAGTTATGGACCCAGTTTGTGTAGTTGCTATCATCATCTTTCAACTTAGCTTTCTCTAGGAATGCATTAAAATTCAAGGGAACGGTAGCATGAGCAATTGATCTACAACATAGATATGCAAATACTATCAGGACTAAGCTCATGATAGATTAAGTTCAATTAATCAAACTACTTAAGAACTCCCACTTAGATAGTCATCCCTCAAGTCATCTAAATGATACGTGATCCAAATCAACTAAACTATGTTCGATCATCACGTGAGATGCAGTAGTCATCAATGGTGAACATCTCTATGTTGATCATATCTACTATATGATTCACGTTCGACCTTTTGATCTCTAGTGTTCTGAGGCCATGTCTATACATGTTAGGCTCATCAAGTTTAACCCAAGTATTCCGCATGTGCAAAACTATCTTGCACCCCTTGTATATGAATGTAGAGTCTATCATACCCGATCATCACGTGGTGTCTCAACACGACGAACTATCACAACAGTGCATACTCAGGGATCATCTTATAATGCTACCGCCGCACTAAGCAAAATAAGATGCATAAAAGATAAGCATCACATGCAATCAAAATATGTGACATGATATGGCCATCATCATCTTGTGCTTTTGATCTCCAGCTCCAGAGCATCATCATGATCTCCATTGTCACCAGCTCGACACCTGGATCTCCATCTTTGCGTCGTGGTCGTCTCACCAACTATTGCTTCTACAATCACTACAAAAAAATACACTTCCGTGATGATACGTGTTTGCCACAGTAGGTCGCGTTTTTTTGTCATGCATGTACATCCATGACAAATTTATGACAGAATCAAGATAGTCATACCTGTGCTGTCATAGAAGTGTTCCATGACATTACCAAAATTATCATCACGGAAGTGTCCACTTCCATGATGATAAATCGCGCGTCACAGAAGTGCTTTCGTCAAGGGTGACCGACACGTGGCATCCACCGTAACGGAACGCCGTTAAGCTATCGGGTCGGGTTTTGGATCCGATAACCCGTTAATAGCCCCGACCAATGGGGATTTTCCACGTGTAAAATCATCATTGGCTGGAGGAAACACGTGTCGGCTCACCGTTGGGACAGATGTCATCCACTCATTGGACGGAAGACGCCTATGGTATGTCGACACATGGCACGGCCCAACAGAGGCCCATTCCTGTGAAAAGGCCGGCCTAGTAAAAATTAGCAGGCCAGCCCATATAAGGCCTACTTGTGTCAGGTCCATTTAAGCCCACGGCCCATACGCGATGAGCCAATTCGGCCCATCAACGGCCCGTTAAAGATTTGACACTATTGCAGCCCATCGTCAGTTCGAGCCCGTTAACAGCCCGCTATATATCTGGCTCAATATCGGCCCGATGAGATTTCGGCCTGTTAACGGCCCGTTTAATGGATGGGCCAATTTTCAGGATGTACATCTTACGGCCTTTTAGCGACCCATTTAAATGTTGGGCTAGTTTCCGGCCCGGTGTGTCTTTCAGCCTGTTGATGGCCAATAAATCTGATGGGCCATTTGTTGTCGGACCCGAGTTTCGGCCTTTTAGCGGCCCATTTAAGTGTTGGGCCAATTTTCTGGCCCGGTGTCACTTTCGGCCTATTGACGGCCCATAAATCAGTTGGGCCATTTTTAGTCGGACCTGAGTTTTGGCCTTTTAGCGACCCATTTAAGTGTTGGGCCAATTCCCGGCCCTGTGTGACTTTCGGCCTGTTAATGGACCATAAATGAGTTGGGCCATTTGTAGTCGGACCTTAATTTTGGCCTTTTAATGGCCATGCCCTTCATGGTCTAATACCAGACCGGTTTCTCTTCCGGCCTGCTAAAGGCCCACAACACAGTTGGGCCATTTACAATACGACCTGACTTTCGGCCTCTTAGCGGCCCATGGTCTTCATGGTCCAGTACAAGCCCGCTGTCTCTTTCAGCCTGCTAAAGGCCTACAGTATAGTTGGGCCATATGTAGCCCAAACTTAGTAACGGCCTGTTAACGGTCCGTGAAATAAACCTGGGGCCACTGTTGCCGCCGATGTCGGCTCGTTAACGACCCAGAGATAAGAGGGCCGACCATTAACTTTCGGCCTAGTAACGGCCCATTAACTTAATGGGCCCACTAAAGTTCGTACATGTCTTTAGGCCAAATTAGATAATTTGAGCCCATTACGACGAGCAATCATGCACAGGACCAAAACCGATCACGCAAAGGTACGTCATACAGGGAATAACGTTGCACATCCAGCATATATTACAGAAAATTACATCCACTTGGCAATCAAAGATTGATGCCAGTGCAAATAAATGAGCAGAACCTAACCATCTACAACGTCACAATCTGCAACCTCAGCACATATGACGCCCATAAGCATGTGGGCAAGTTCTTTCTGCTTTGCTACACTGTCTCTGAAAACATTGATCGGTTGTTGTGTCGCACGACTCTGCACCTCGATTCATCCACCATTTCCATCATTGCTTCACCATTAATTGGTTCACAAACATACATTTATTCCGTTGCATTCGAGGCAGAGGATCTTGAGCAGATTCAGATGGCGATTTTTGCGAGCTTGTATTATTGATAGTGGAGAGTGTCTCGACCATCGCATCATAACATAAATTAGGACGGAACCAAACAGATTAATCATGAGTTATTGCCATATTACGGCCTAGATTTATCGGAAAGAAACAATGGGGTTGCCTTTTTGTTTTCAGAGTTTGTCTTCTTATCTTGAGAGCTTCGCACAAAATTAACACACTAGCATTGCTATCATTGGCCAAGTCAGATAATAGGAAAGCAACATTGACACAACGAACGTTTGGGCAAGTAGCCTACACCAAATTAACATAATATGGCACAACTATCATCAGCCAGGTAAGGTAGTACGAAAGCAACATTGACACAATGAATGAATGGGCAACCAGAGAAGCACTACAATTTAGTAATGTGCGTGATATGAGATAGTACATTCATGCAGCCCAGTATGCAAAACTACCAGGCAGTTTTCCTTACAAAAATCAACATTGGCGCCTTTAACATTTTGCTACAACTAATTTTAGATCAGATAAAGGTTAGATTCACGCTGATTAAGAAAATACATGTTGATGCAAAAATATAGTGATATACAACAGGTACTTACATCAGCATTGGAGCACAGAGAATTCCCGCAAGATATATTCCTCGAATACGATCCCAATGGAGGAAGTCTTCTATCATTTAACCTTATTTTCTAAAAGAGAGATGGGTAAGAAACATGTAGAAAATATGATCAGAATGCTATAAAATTTCATGATGCGAGGATACGCACACGCTTCTTAGAATGGAGTTGACATTCTTTTGCAGGACTGGAGCGGACTAGTTCTTTGGCCACTGGAATCTGCTTATTATCAGTGGGAGTTGGGTTTCTCTGTGCTGGAGCAGTATCTATAAAAGCTGGAGTTGGTTTATTATCTCCTGGCGTTTGGATCTTTTGCAAAGGCCTTTTTTGTAACCCTTCAGATTCTAACATAGTCGTCTTCCTTTTGCATGCCTTGTATAGAAGAATGGTGATTTAATTATAAAACATGGACATCAGAGAGATGGAATAGGTACTGAAGAATAGAAAGGCATGACATATTGATATGTATTCCCTCCATCCAGAAAAAAATGGATGGGTCTAGGCGTATTTCAGTTCTAGATACATCCTTTTTTATCCATTTCCGCAACATGTAATCCGGACGGGGGGAGTATGGTGTAAGAGCTAGGGATACGACAGGACAACACAACAAAAAAACTAGTTGAATGTAAAACTATATGCTAGTGGAATACATACAGAAATAACTAAGGCAACATACACGTGTATGATTGGGAAAATAAGATGGCATTGCAACAGAGAACCAGAACAGCACTTCAATGTAAAAAAACATGGTATGGCAGATAGATGAAGTACATACTGATGAATAACAATGCATAAGATATTCAGAAGCATGATGTCCAAATTAAGCAGATGGCATTGCGATAGAGTAGAATGACAATACTTGAATTTGAAAACATGTTATCATGAATGGAATAGGTACTGAAAAATAGGAAGGCATGACATATTTACATACATGATCAGCATGCTAAGCACATGGCATTGCAACAGAGTAGATACACTCCAGGACATTATATGCATGTTGTACCCATATCACAGGCCAAGTTAGAGCAAGGACCTTGTGGGGTGAAGAGGATTCATCATCTTTCTGCAAGTCTTCTGAAGAACTGCCTTTACATGTTCCATCATATTGGGTATCATTGACATCAAGTTTATTGGCCTTTACATTGCTCCGTGAGGTTCTTGTGGATATATCAGTGTGTGCAATTATATCTGACATGCATGGAAGACAACTAGTAGTTAGATTTGTGTAAATGAGTGCCTGTAGGAGACGACATAAATAGTAGGACTGGGGTTAACTAGCAGCAAAAGGTCTCATAAACTAAAGGGAGAACACAGATGAAAGCTACAGAATATGTATCGTTTGTACTCGAGATTAACTAAATGGCACACAAAAGTATTAAGGAACAACATAGGTAATACTAGAAGTGGTATAATACTATAATCACCAGCCTATGGGATAGCATTGGCTGATGGATGATAACTATGGAACAACGTTACCTAAAGAACAAGTATATTAGCTGAACTATGGAACAGCGTGAACTCCTGAACAAGACCCGTAAGAGATTAGCATGAATATACAGTAAAATGTGATGATCTATTTTCTGTGCTTAGATGAATAACAAAGCCATAAATGTTGCACACAAGTAAGATGAGGGTACAACCTATCTGGCTGCCATCCATAGGAGTGAGCATCATGTGTTGACTTGTCGATGGCCCTACAGTTGTTGTGGCTGTCCATGTCGGGCACGCGCATTCAATGCAGGGAACTGTTGAGTGGGGACTGTAGCTCCCTTCTGGTGTATGCTTCCCTTGTTGGAGCAGCTGCAGTGAGTCGGAAGACTATGTGTTTGAAGATGCAGATAACGCATAATGTTAAGAACGACATATCAATACACTAAGAGATCAACAGCAAGGTACGAGAGTGGTCACATGTCTGTTGACTGAAGACTAAATTGGGGTCACACGATTTTATTTAATTTTGGTACTGTCCGATCTACGCCGGATGGCTTGATGGCCGTCTTGTGCCTCCCGGCTGACACTGTTCGGAATCTTCCCGAAGAGCCAGCGACCAACGGTAGAGCAGCCTGCCTCCGCCGTCCGTGGCCCCGTCCAAAACCCCGCTCCCCGCCCCACCGCACTGCCGTGGTTGCGCCGCCCCCGGGCCAATCCACAAAGACTCCCCGTCATCCAGATCCGGCGGCGGCAGTACCTTCAACCCACGCAACTCTAAAAGATAGCCATCTAAGCGCTGCTTCCCCGGTGAACTTGCGGCCCCACACCCTTACGTTAGACACCAGCCAACCGGCAGCCTAGGAGCTCTGCCGCCTCGAGGGGTGCTGCTTCCCATTGGGAATCGGTTGGCCTAGAATAAAAATCCAGACAACTGATGCCTAAATAAAGTGATTTGAGATGAGAGTGCGGCCTATCTGGCGGCATGGTGAAGTAGGCAGGTCCAGCTGCCGAGTCGGTGAGGCCGGCGCGATTGCGGTGGCGACCGGCGGCAGGGACGCGACGGTCGACGGCTACACAGAACCAGCGCCATGACTCTGGATGGATCCAAAGTTGGAGCCGCTTCGACGCTGTGAACAACGGCGGGGGTGAATCGGCTCCGGTACGGTTCACGCGGCCGTCATCGAGGCAACACCAGCAGCACGGAGTAAGAGGCACACGGCCCAGTGCATGACGACAATTGGACAGCGTCTCCGGCATTAGGGAGGAGGGCGACTGTGAAATTGGTGCGGTGGATGGCGCCATGGAGGTGGGGCTGAGGTTTCGTGGCTCCGGAGAAGGGAGCTTCCCATGGAGAAGGTGATTTGGCGCCCACGAGGTATGAATGGGGGAGGGCGGGGGGAAATTGGGAGGGTGGAACCATGTCTTATGGACGATTTGTGCGAAATGTGAGGGGAGTTCTGATTCTACCCTTGCCTATAGGCTTCTTGGCTTGGGTCTGTGTACTGACGGTCGGGGATAGTAGAGTAACTTTGCTTCTCCCCAAATAGTGGGTGGGAGCGATTTCGGGCGAGGAGGGCGTGTTTTGAACTATAGTGGGCGCGAGCGAATTCGGGCGAGGAGAGCATGTTTTGAAATAGTGGGCGCGAGCTATTTCAGGCGAGGAGTGTTGGGGAACGTAGTAATTTCAAAAAATTTCCTACGCACACGCAAGATCATGGTGATGTATAGCAACGAGAGGGGAGAGTGTTGTCTGCGTACCCTCGAGACCGGGCGAAGCGATCACAACATAGAGGAAGTAGTCGACGTTCTCCTCGCGATCCGACCGATCCGGCGCCGTTACTCGGCGCCCCGAAGTTCTTGACACACGTACAGCTCGATGGCGTCCCTCAGACTCGATCCAGCCGAGTGTCGAGGAGAGTTCCACAAGACGACGGCGTGGTGAGGATCTTGATGTTCTACCGGCGCAGAGCTTCGCCTAAGCTTCGCGACGATATGACCGAGGTGGAATATGGTGGAAGGGGGCACCGCACACGGCTAAGGAACGATCCGTAGATCAAACTTGTGTGTTCTAGGGTGCCCCCCTGCCCCCATATATAAAGGAGGGAGGGGGGAGGTGCGGCCGGCCCAAGGGAGGCGCGCCGGAGGAGTCCTACTCCCATCGGGAGTAGGACTCCCCCCCTTTCCTAGTTGGAGTAGGATTGGGGGAGGGGGAAGAGAGATGGGAGGGCGCCGCCCCCCTCTCCTTGTCCTATTCAGACTAGGGGGGGAGGGGGCGCGCGGCCACCCCTGGCCGGCCCTTCCTCTTCTCCCTCGTGGCCCATTAAGGCCCAATAGCCCCCGGGAGGGTTCCGGTAAACCCCCGGTTTTCCGGTAAAATCCCGATTTCACCCGGAACCATTCCGAACTCCAAATATAGGCTTCCAATATATCAATCTTTATGTCTCGACCATTTCGAGACTCCTCATCATGTCCGTGATCACATCCGGACTCGAACTTCTTGGTACATCAAAATACATAAACTCATAATATAACGATCCATCGAAACCTTAAGCGTGCGGACCCTACGGTTCGAGAACAATGTAGACATGACCGAGACACGTCTCCGGTCAATAAACAATAGCGGGACCTGGATGCCCATATTGGCTCCTACATATTCTACGAAGATCTTTATCGGTCGGACCGCATAACAACATCGTTGTTCCTTTGTCATCGGTATGTTACTTGCCCGAGATTCGATCGTCGGTATCCAATACCTAGTTCAATCTCGTTACGGCAAGTCTCTTTACTCGCTCGTAATACATCATCTCACAGCTAACTCATTAGCTGTAATGCTTGCAAGGCTTCGATGATGTGTATTACCGAGAGGGCCCAGAGATACCTCTCCGACAATCGGAGTGACAAAACCTAATCTCGAATACGCCAACCCAACATCCGCCTTTGGAGACACCTGTAGTACTCCTTTATAATCACCCAGTTATGTTGTGACGTTTGGTAGCACCCAAAGTGTTCCTCCGGCAAACGGGAGTTGCATAATCTCATAGTTACAGGAACATGTATAAGTCATGGATAAAAGCAGTAGCAACATACTAAACGATCGTGTGCTAAGCTAATGGAATGGGTCATGTCAATCGATCATTCTACTAATGATGTGACCTTGTTAATCAAATAACAACTCTTTGTTCATGGTCGGAAACATGACCATCTTTGATTAACAAGCTAGTCTAGTAGAGGCATACTAGTGACATATTGTTTTGTCTATGCATTCACACATGTATCATGTTTCCGGTTAATACAATTCTAGCATGAATGATAAACATTTATCATGAAATAAGGAAATAAATAATAACTTTATTATTGCCTCTAGGGCATATTTCCTTGATCTCCCACTTGCACTAGAGTCAATAATCTAGATTACATAGTAATGATTCTAACACCCATGGAGTCTTGGTGCTGATCATGTTTTGCTCGTGGAAGAGGCTTAGTCAACGGGTCCGCAACATTCAGATCCGTATGTATCTTGCAAATCTCTATGTCTCCCACCGACTAAATCCGGATGGAATTGAAGCGTCTCTTGATGTGCTTGGTCCTCTTGTGAAATCTGGATTCCTTTGCCAAGGCAATTGCTCCAAAGATTGTCACGAAGATTTTCATTGGACCCGATGCACTAGGTATGACACCTAGATCGGATATGAACTCCTTCATCCGACTCCTTCATTAGCTGCTTCGGCTGCTATGTACTCCGCTTCACATGTAGATCCCGCCACGACGCTTTGTTTAGAACTGCACCAACCGACAGCTCCTCCGCTTAGTGTAAATACGATCCGGTCTGCGATTTAGAATCGTCCGGATCGGTGTCAAAGCTTGCATCAACGTAACTGTTTACGATGAGCTCTTTGTCACCTCCATATACGAGAAACATATCCTTAGTCCTTTTCGGTATTTCAGATGTTCTTGACCGCTGTCCGATGATCCACTGGATTACTTTGGTACCTCCTGCTAAGCTTATAGCAAGGCACACATCAGTCCGGTACACAAGATTGCATACATGATAGAGCCTATGGCTGAAGCATAGGAACATCTTTCATTTTCTCTCTATCTTCTGCAGTGGTCGGGCATTGAGTCTTACTCAACTTCACACCTTGTAACACAGGCAAGAGCCCTTTCTTTGCTTGATCCATTTTGAACTTCTTCAAAATTTTGTCAAGGTATGTGCTCTGTGAAAGTCCAATTAAGCGCCTTGATCTATCTCTATAGATTTTGATGCCCAATATGTAAGCAGCTTCACTGAGGTCTTTCATTGAAAAACTCTTATTCAAGTATCCCTTTATGCTATCCAGAATTCTATATCATTTCCGATCAGTAATATGTCATCTACATATAATATCGTAAATGCTACTGAGCTCCCACTCACTTTCTTGTAAATACAGGCTTCTCCAAAAGTCTCAGATGAACCCAAATGCTTTGATCACACTATCAAAGCGCTTATTCCAACTCCGAGATGCTTGCACCAGTCCATAAATGGATCGCTGGAGCTTTCATACTTTGTTAGCTCCTTTGGATCGATAAAACCTTTCGTTGCATCATATACAACTCTTCTTCCGTAAATCCATTCAGAATGCGTCTTTACATCCATTTGCCAAATTTCATAATCATAAAATGCGGCAATTGCTAACATGATTCGGACAGACTTAAGCATCGCATCTGGTGAGAAGGTCTCATCGTAGTCAACCCTTGAACTTGTCGAAAACCTTTATGCGACAAGTCGAGCTTTGTAGATAGTAACATTACCGTCGGCGTCGGTCTTCTTCTTGAAGATCCACTTGTTTTCTATTGCTTGCCGACCCTCGGGCAAGTCAACCAAAGTCCATACTTTGTTTTCATACATGGATCCCATCTCAGATTTCATGGCCTCAAGCCATTTTGCGGAATGTGGGCTCACCATCGCTTCTTCATAGTTCGTTGGTTCATCATGATCTAGTAGCATGATATCCGTAACAGGATTACCGTATTCACAGTGCGGATCTTACTCGTTGATCTACGTGGTTCAGAGTAACTTGATCTCAAGTTTCATGATCAACATCATCAACTTCCTCACTACTTGGTGTAGATGTCTCGTAAACCGGTTTCTGCGACAAACTACTTTCAAGTAAGGGAGAAGGTACTATTACCTCATCAAGTTCTACTTTCCTCCCACTCACTTCTTTCGAGAGAAACTCCTTCTAGAAAGGATCCATTCTTAGCAACAAATGTCTTGCCTTCGGATCTGTGATAGAAGGTGTACCCAACTGTCTCCTTTGGGTATCCTATGAAGACACATTTCTCGATTTGGGTTCGAGCTTATCGGGTTGAAGCTTTTTCACATAAGCATCGCATCCCCAAACTTTAAGAAACGACAACTTTGGTTTCTTGCTAAACCACAGTTCATAAGGTGTCGTCTCAACGGATTTCGACGGTGTTCTATTCAGGTGAATGCGGCCGTCTCTAGAGCATAACCCCAAAACGATAGCGGTAAATCTGTAAGAGACATCATAGATCGCACCATATCTAGTAAAGTGCGATTGACGCTCGACACACCATTACGTTGTGGTGTTCCGGTGGCGTGGGTTGCTTGAAACTATTCCGCATTGTTTCAAATGTAGACCAAACTCGAACTCAAATATTCACCTCCACGATCGATCGCAGAAACTTAATTTTCTTATTACGATGATTTTCAACTTCACTCTGAAATTCTTTGAGCTTTTCAAATGTTTCAGACTTATGTTTCATTAAGTAGATATACCCATATCCGCTTAAATCATCTGTGAAGGTGAGAAAATAACGATATCCGCCACGAGCCTCAACATTCATCGGACCACATACATCTGTATGTATGATTTCCAACAAATCTGTTGCTCTCTCCATAGTACCGAGAACGGGTTTTAGTCATCTTGCCCATGAGGCACGGTTCGCAAGTGCCAAGTGATTCATAATCAAGTGACTCCAAAAGTCCATCAAGATGGAGTTTCTTCATGCGCTTTACACCGATATGACCTAAACGGCAAGTGCCACAAATAAGTTGCACTATCATTATCAACTCTGCATCTTTTGGTTTCAACATTATGTATATGTGTATCACTACTATCGAGATTCATCAAAATAGACCACTCTTCAAGGGTGCATGACCATAAAAGATATTACTCATATAAATAGAACAACCATTATTCTCTCGATTTAAATGAATAACCGCCTCGCATCAAACAAGATCCAGATATAATGTTCATGCTCAACGCAGCACCAAATAACAATTATTTAGGTCTAAAACTAATCCCGAAGGTAGATGTAGAGGTAGCGTGTCGACCGCGATCACATCGACTTTGGAACCATTTCCCACGCCGATCGTCACCTCGCCCTTTGCCGGTGTTCGCAATCCGTAGTCCCTGCTTCGAGTTGCAAATATTAGCAATGTAACCAGATATAAAATACCTGTGTGCTCTGCGAGCTCTAGTAAGGTACACATCAATAACATGTATATCACATATACCTTTGTTCACCTTGCCATCCTTCTTATCCGCCAAATACTTGGGGCAGTTCCGCTTCAAAGGACGATCGCTTGCAAGAGAAGCACTCAGTTTCAGGCTTAGGTCCAGACTTGGGTTTCTTCTCTGAGCAGCAATTTGCTTGCTGTTCTTCTTGAAGTTCCTTTCTTCTTCCCTTTGCCTTTCTTCTTGAAACTAGTGGTCTTATTGACCATCAACACTTGATGCTCCTTCTGATTTCTACCTCCGCAGCCTTTAGCATTGCGAAGAGCCTGTATAGTCTTTACTAACCCTTGCATATTATAGTTCATCAAGAAGCCTTTGTAGGTTGGTGGCGGTGATTGAAGAATTCATCAATGACACAATCATCCGGAAGATTAACTCCCAGTTGAGTCAAGTGATTGTAATACCCGCACATTTTGAGTATGTGCTCACCGATGTAACTATTCTCCTCCATCTTGCAGCTATAGAACTTATTGGAGACTTCATATCTCTCAATCCGGGCATTCTGTTGAATATTAACTTCAACTCTGGAACATCTCATATGCTCCATGACGCTCAAAACGCCGTTGAAGTCCCGGTTCTAAGCCGTAAAGCATGGCACATCGAACTATAGAGTAGTCATCAGCTTTGCTCGCCAGACGCTCATAACATCGGTGTTGCTCTGAAGAGAGCTCTGCACCTAGCGGTGCATCCAGGCGTAACTCTTACGTGCAGCAATGAGGATAATCTCAAAGTTACGGACCCGATCCGTAATTGCTACCATCATCTTTCAACTTTGCTTTCTCAAGGAACGCATTAAAATTCAACGGAACAACAAAGACGAGCCATCTATCTACAATCAAACATAAACAAGCAAGATACTATCAGGTACTAAGTTCATGATAAATTTAAGTTCAATTAATCATATTATTTAAGAACTCCCACTTAGACAGACATCCCTCTAGTCATCTAAGCGATCACGTGATCCAAATCAACTAAACCATAACCGATCATCACGTGAAATGGAGTAGTTTTCAATGGTGAACATCTTATGTTGATCATATCTACTATATGATTCATGCTCGACCTTTCGGTCTCCGTGTTCCGAGGCCATATCTGCATATGCTAGGCTCGTCAAGTATAACCCGAGTATTCTGCGTGTGCAAAACTGGCTTGCACCCGTTGTAGATGGACGAGAGCTTATCACACCCGATCATCACGTGGTGTCCGGGCACGATTTAACTTTGGCAACGGTGCATACTCAGGAGAACACTTCTTGATAATTTAGTGAGAGATCATCTTATAATGCTACCGTCAATCAAAGCAAGATAAGATGCATAAAAGATAAACATCACATGCAAATCAATATAAGTGATATGATATGGTCATCATCATCTTGTGCTTCGTGATCTCCATCTCGCAGCACCATCATGATCACCATCGCCACCGCGCGACACCTTGATCTCCATCGTAGCATCGTTGTCGCCTCGCCAATCTTATGCTTCTACGACTATCGCTACCGCTTAGTGATAAAGTAAAGCATTACAGGGCGATTGCATTTCATACAATAAAGCGACAACCATATGGCTCCTGCCAGTTGCCGATAACTTCGGTTACAAAACATGATCATCTCATGCAATAAAATATAGTATCACATCTTGACCATATCACATCACAACATGCCCTGCAAAAACAAGTTAGACGTCCTCTACTTTGTTGTTGCAAATTTTACGTGGCTGCTACGGGCTTAAGCAAGAACCAATCTCACCTACGCATCAAAACCACAATGATACTTCGTCAAATAGACTCCGTTTTAACCTTCTCAAGGACCAGGCGTAGCCACACTCGGTTCAACTAAAGTGAGAGAGACAGACACCCGCCAGTCACCTTTAAGCAACGAGTGCTCGTAGCGGTGAAACCAGTCTCGCGTAAGCGTACGCGTAATGTCGGTCCGGGCCGCTTCATCTCACAATACCGCTGAACCAAAGTATGACATGCTGGTAGGTAGTATGACTTGTATCGCCCACAACTCACTTGTGTTCTACTCGTGCAAAACATCAAACCATAAAAACCTAGGCTCGGATGCCACTGTTGGGGAACGTAGTAATTTCAAAAATTTCCTACACACACGCAAGATCATGGTGATGTATAGCAACGAGAGGGAGAGTGTTGTCTGCGTACCCTCAGACCGGGCGAAGCGATCACAACGAGAGGAAGTAGTCGACGTTCTCCTCGCGATCCGACCGATCCGGCGCCGTTACTCCGGCGCCCGAGTTCTTGACACACGTACAGCTCGATGACGTCCCTCAGACTCCGATCCAGCCGAGTGTCGAGGGAGAGTTCCACAAGATGACGGCGTGCAGGACGATCTTGATGTTCTATCGCAGCAGAGCTTCGCCTAAGCTTGCGACGATATGACCGAGGTGGAATATGGTGGAAGGGGCACCGCGACACGGCTAAGGAACGATCGTAGATCAAACTTGTGTGTTCTAGGGTGCCCCCTGCCCCCATATATAAAGGAGGGAGGGGAGGTGCGGCCGCCCAAGGAGGCGCTGGGAGGAGTCCTACTCCCATCGGAGTAGGACTCCCCCTTCCTAGTTGGAGTAGGATTGGGGAGGGGAAGAGAGAAGGGGGCCCCCCCCTCTCCTTGTCCTATTCAGACTAGGGGGGGGGGGCGGCCACCCCCTGGCCGGCCCTTCCTCTTCTCCTCGTGGCCCATTAAGGCCCAATAGCCCCCGGAGGGTTCCGTAACCCCGGTTTTCCCAGAAAATCCCGATTTCACCGGAACCATTCCGAACTCCAAATATAGGCTTCCAATATATCAATCTTTATGTCTCGACCATTTCGAGACTCCTCATCATGTCCGTGATCACATCCGGACTCAACTTCTTGGTACATCAAAATACATAAACTCATAATATAATTGATCATCGAAACCTTAAGCGTGCGGACCCTACGGTTCGAGAACAATGTAGACATGACCGAGACACGTCTCCGGTCAATAACCAATAGCGGACCTGATGCCCATATTGGCTCCTACATATTCTACGAAGATCTTTATCGGTCAGACCGCATAACAACATACGTTGTTCCCTTTGTCATCGGTATGTTACTTGCCCGAGATTCGATCGTCGGTATCCAATACCTAGTTCAATCTCGTTACCGGCAAGTCTCTTTACTCGTTCTGTAATACATCATCTCACAGCTAACTCATTAGCTGTAATGCTTGCAAGGCTTCAGTGATGTGTATTACCGAGAGGGCCCAGAGATACCTCTCCGACAATCGGAGTGACAAAACCTAATCTCGAAATACGCCAACCCAACATCTGCCTTTGGAGACACCTGTAGTACTCCTTTATAATCACCCAGTTATGTTGTGACGTTTGGTAGCACCCAAAGTGTTCCTCCGATAAACGGGAGTTGCATAATCTCATAGTTACAGGAACATGTATAAGTCATGGATAAAAGCAGTAGCAACATACTAAACGATCGTGTGCTAAGCTAATGGAATGGGTCATGTCAATCAGATCATTCTACTAATGATGTGACCTTGTTAATCAAATAACAACTCTTTGTTCATGGTCAGGAAACATGACCATCTTTGATTAACAAGCTAGTCTAGTAGAGGCATACTAGTGACATATTGTTTTGTCTATGCATTCACACATGTATCATGTTTCCGGTTAATACAATTCTAGCATGAATGATAAACATTTATCATGAAATAAGGAAATAAATAATAACTTTATTATTGCCTCTAGGGCATATTTCCTTCAAGGAGAGCGTGTTTTGCCGACCATGGTTTATGAATTATTCGGCACATGTCATTTCGGCCAAGGAGAAGGCGCGCTTGGATGAAGTTACGAACCTACCCTTGATGTACAATGGTCTAATTGATGCGTGTCCCAAATAGGACGGTAATTTCGCGTCTCCCATTTATTTGCTCAGGCGAATTCGACCGAGCAGAGAGGATGTTTAACGGTTCGTTCAAATTTTGGGAGAACGAGCATCCACGTCTACCTTACCAAGTCGATTCGAATCAAATTTTGAAATATTAGCTTGCCACTTCTTTTTTAGATGGAGAGATGATGCTCGGGAGTAATGTGTTTTTACATGCTCGTTGCTAGCGATTTACTATATGACAAATAGTTGACCCACTCAAAAACGCGAATCAAACCCAAAATGAAATATCTCGATTCAATGAACTAGCTCGTTTAGTAGGTCAAAATAGTGAAGTAAATCCAAAATTGAACACATCAATCGAGTAGCATGTTGTAAAGTATTATAGTACTCCATGAACATGTTGAAAGTCAAATTAATGAACTTGTTTGATATACGCATATATCCGTTCATGTGTGGATTGCAGACAACATGTTCTCCAATTTAAATATTTGAATGCAAGTTTATATCGAAATATGGTTTATATCAGTCTTTGATGCATAAAACGCGACCTCCCCCTCTCTCGGACTCCTGTTCTCTCTCTCTCTCTCTCTCACTCTCTCGCTGACAATCTTCCATTATGTCGCACACATCCGACACAAAAACCTTGTTGGTCCCTCTACCTCTCTCTCTCTCTCTCTGTGTGTGTGTGTGGGGGGGGTCTTTCTAGTCTGCATTCATATATACACCATCTATAGGTCTCTCTCGCACACTATGTATGATACTCTAGCTAGTCCAAGCTAGATATCTTGGGTGCACTCATCGTATGCACACAAATTCCTTGGCTCTTTGCCCGTAACTCTCTCACGCACCACTATGTCATCTCGGAGCTCTTCCCCCCTCTCTCAAACTCTCCATCCACCTGGGTCACACATACACATGCATATCTCACTCGCACTCGATAGGCCCATCTAAAACTCCATCTCTCTCCATCGTTCTCTCTCCATCTCACACACACACACACACACAATCTCATGCCCAACTAGCCAAGTATGATGGTCTCTCACTCAATTGTAGGCACACGCAGCCCCCCTATATGTATATGACTAGCTAATCTTAGTCTCCATCACAAACATGTGCATGGTCTATCTTGATTTCTCTCGGGCATCTTTCTATCACAAGACGCACTCCTCGATCTCCCACCCATATAGTCGCCTCACGATCTCAAGGGATCTCTATCACAAACACACCCTCTCTCCCTCCCCATGCGCCCATGCCATCCATGTGTCCCTCTCGACCTTTTTTCCTTGTTGGCCAGACCTCTATTGGACATGTGCTACAGGTGTCTCTCTCCGCTGCACACAATCACACACTAGCTATCTTCGTATCTCCTCGCCTCGCTTTTCCATCTTGGAGATGCATGCGTGATATGTTCGCATAAGAAACGAAAAAACACACTCTCTCTCTAATTTATCGCTTGTTGTCACTTTCTCTTTCACACACATACTCTTTTTGCACACTTACTCATTCTCCTTCACACACACTTGATCTGTCTCGACCGAGGCACTCACCTCAAATCCATAGCACATAGATTTATTGAAAAGTCAAACATCACCAAGTTTGACCATGTACGTGGAGAAAAAGAATTACATCTAGTACGGAAAACATATACCATTAGATTCACCATGAGATGTAGTTTTGTATGATGTATATTTGTATTGTAGATATAAATAAAATTTGCGTAAACTTGATCAAAGTTTCCAAAGTTTGACTTCTAAAAAATTTACATGCACTGCATTATCAAGCAGATGGAATATCTCTTTCCCCCTCTCAGCTATCTGACGCACCACTCAGCCTTATCGGGGCTCCTCAATCTCTCTCAAACTTCATTGGTTAGTTTGGTTCGTGACCTGACCCTCATGCCTTGATGGTCGGTACTGCCTGGTGTGGACGTGAGATGTAAAATATTTCTGCCTGGCCAGGCTTGTGTGGTGCTGAAGCGTTTGGTTCATGCCTGGGCTAGGCAAAGCATCAACGTCCCATCAATCAATCCATGCATCAATTATTTAATGCTAATATCCATCAATGTTGTTGTTAGCCTCGTGGCCACATGACCAGGCACGGCCAGGCATTCGAAATCGGTCGCTTGGGCCAAGCTACTTGCAATGTCTGGAGTTCAGCCAGGCTAATTAAAGTGCAAGGGAACCCAGCCCAGGCGGGCTTTCTTTTTCACAGGGTAGCAACCAAACAAGCGTCCATTAAATCCAGCCACAACCCCAGGCCACGCAAAAGATGCTCACGACGCAAGCCAAACGGGCCTTATATCTCCCTGGTTCACACATACACATGTCTCGCTCGCGCTATACATATAGACCCATCCAACACTCTCCGCCCTTATTCTCTCTCCATGTGACACACACCCCCTAAGTACCATAATCCCTCACTCCATCATAGGCTCTGTTTGAGTCCATGGGTTAGAGTTAGTTTGGGTTAGTTTGGATTCAACTAACCCAAAAAGATCCAAACAGGAGGGTTAGTTTAGGTTAGATGCATCTAACCCATCCAAAAAACTAACCCATCCAAGAAGTGCTTATTTGGGTTAGTTCTTCTGGGACCACTAATAAACACTTTTTCTCTCGCCTCCCGCAGCAGATCCTCCCCACTTCCTCGAATCTTCTCCTCCTCTCCTCCCCTCTCAGACCGCCCGTGAATGTGCCTCGCCGTATCCGCGCTCCATCTAACCCTGCCATCCAAACACCTCTTTACTAAGAGTTAGTTCAGGGGTAGAATCTAACTCTAACCTCTAACTGAGTTAGAGTATCCAAATAGGGCCATAGGCGCAAGCACTCCCCCCTCCTAAGTATGATTATCTCTTACTAGCCATCAGGAACACACGTATTGTCTCCTTCCATCCATACGTCAATCTCGATATCTCTCAGGGCATCTTCTATCGCGCACACACCTTGTCACTCAATCTCCCACCCATGTAGTCCCATCACGATCTCCAGGGGATCTCTCTATGACAAACATACACTCTCTCCTCCCCATGTCTGCATTCTCTCCGTACGTCTCTCTCGACCTCTCTCCCTTGTTTGTCAGACCGCTCTTGGCCACGTGCTAGGGGTCTTCCCCTCTCGGTTCCAAACAACCACACACTATCTCCTCACCTTGCCTCCGTTGTCAAAGATGCATGTGTGATATGTTTGCATAAGACACGCACGCTTTTTCTCCACTTTTATCGTGTGTTGTCCATGTCTCTTTCACACACACACACTTCTCTCTCTCTCTCTCTCTCTCTCTCTCTCTCTCTCTCTCTTTCTCTCTCTCGTCAGGGACTCTATCACGTCCATAAGCATATGGATGTTTTGAAAAGTCAAACCTCAGAAAAGTTTGACTAGGTATATGTGGAGAAAAACATTTACATCTGGAACGATCATTAGATTCATCACAACATGTACTTACTTCATACTATCATTTATCTTTGGTATTACTGATATAAGTAATTTCTTTATAAACTTGGTCAAAGTTTCAAAAGTTTGACTTTAAAAAAATGTTGTAACTACATTATCGAACGGAGGGAGTAGCTCTTTCTCTCTCTCTCTCTGCTATCTCTCACGGGCCTCCCCTCTCACTCGAACTCTCTATACTGACAGATTATACGCTCACTGTGTCAGTGTATAGCTCTGTATATTGTTTAGGTCACCGGTCAACAAATCCACATGCTGCGTTGTCAGCTCATGTTTTGTATCTTGGTGTGCTGGCCCATGTGGCAGTGGGTGAAAATAAGTAAACTAGAGGCCCATCTGACACGCGGTGAAGGAAAGAAAGTTGAAACCACTCGGAGGGAGAAGAGATGGCTGTAGCATGGACTCCAAGAAAATTGGTGTCGGATGGGACTCGTGTGGGTGGCGTGTGCCGTACTGCTAAACATGAATGCTAGTTATGGCCCATGCCACCCCACTATATCGAGCCCATATCGAGGTACAATACGTAGAACAAATTTCCTGTAGTCCGTGCTCAGCACTCCTCTATCTCTCTTCTCAGCCAGCCAGCGGACGCGCGGAGCCCATCGTCTGTTTGCTCACATGCGGTCCCACATGTCAGTGAAAACGCAAGCGGACCCACTGAACCTGCACATCTTTCACCTCGACGTGCTGGTGATGAAAAACAAATCCAAGAAAGATCTTCGGTGGCCGCTTTTGGAGTTACTCAAGAGTAGTAAGATTCTATTTACAGTTTAACCCAAGATGCACATCTCGTGGCTTCAACTACCACTCTATTTTCTTTCATGACACGACCTGGATGCTGGATGTCCCACGTGTCGGCAAAAGGAGGAAGAACCCGACCAAATCTTCGGTTGTGCTCTCGGATTAGACTAGTTGTGCTAACTTAAAATTTTTACTGTGTACTCCCTCCGTTCCAAAATACTTGACTTCCGTTTGTCCAAAAATGGATGTGCCTATATACTAAAACATGTCTAGATACATATATATTTTGACAAATAGAAGGCATGTATTGTGCAACGGAGGGAGTAGAATGGATGCAAGTTTTTGTATTGGGAAGAAGAGTACATCCATATATTGATAGAGCGCAATTTAGTAGATGTTCTATCACTTTTAGCTAGCACAGAGGCTATAGATGAGATTAGTGCACTTGTTGAAACTCCTACTTGGTATGCGTGTTGCTGCTTAGACGCAGAGAAAAATGGACCAGAGGGAGTACTAGAATAGAGGCTCGACATGAGACTAGATGCAAGGAAGCAACGTCTACTTCTTTACACTTGAAGAAGAAAGAAGCACGCAAGATCGAGCCTCCACAGATCAACAATGAATGCATCGAGAAGGCACTAATCCAAATTACAGGAGTAGTAAAATGTATTCTTGTGGTTCTTGTTTTCTTTGGTCTTGCTTTTCTAGTCAAAATTATTGTTGGAGTTCGTGCAAAACGGAGGTCCGTTTGGGGTCGTGCGTTGCAGTTGGCCTTACAAGTGGGAGCGCAGTTAAGGAAACCGACTATCGGCAAACCCCCACCTCACCCGCCGAGCGATGGCTGAGTTAGAGAAACGATGAGGTTGAAGAGATTGCTCTAGCACGGACTCCAGGAAATATGGTGTCAGATGGAAGTCGTGTTGGTGGCGTGTGCCGTACTCCTGGACGTGAATGCTTGTTCTGGCCCATGCCACCCTACTACTCCTACTACTTAGTACTATATAGTACTACTAGTATCGAGGATTCGAGGTGCTGGTTACATAGTACAGTATGGCTATAGTAAAAACACCCGCACGACACGCAAAGCATGTGAAGCTAGTACAAATAGTGTACTAGTATTGTTGATTGGCCTCATCCGATAACATGTTGCAATGCACATACAATTATGTATTCGGAAAATATTTCTTTTGCCTCGTCGCACCACTCACTCACAGAAGCAACTCGAAAGCCATTCATAAATTTAGTAAGTTTATCACAGGCATATCATTTTATTACATACAATAGGTCATCAACCCACATCGACACCGAGGATACATTATAAATACTAAAGTTTTCACCACACAACAAATAACAAGCAATGAAATGAACTTCAACTCAACCATTCCTCGGCGTTGGAAACGCTTGCTTTGAACCACAAGTGATTCTCTGGGATGGGCCATCCATTGTCGATCTGGAGACCAATGCATGACTGATCATCCAGGATGAAGCGGCCTACTATATTAGTACCAGGTTAGGGAACCACCCAAATGTCCGAGGTATAGACACAGTTGCTTCTCATAAATGGTAGTAACGTTGTGTCAACAGTAGTTGGATCGCCTTTCACCATCATTGGATAGTTTTGTCCAAGGAAGAGCGAGTTTTCTCCAAGACTATCAATTCTGTACCAGGGAGAAGGAGTTGGCGCTAGCACACTAGTATCCATCCCGAATACCATGCAAGGGGTGTTGGTATAGGTCCGGAGAGTGCGACCATGGGAGACTACACCTGCTTCCTTAGCAGTAACATCATCAGTGGGTCGTATACACATGAGAAGAGGTGATCCATCGGAATTAGTTGCCAGGCGCCAAATAGTATATGGGCACTGCTCGTCCTCATGCTCGTGATCATCACCATCATTGTCGGTGTCAAAACCGGCGGATCTCGGGTAGGGGGTCCCGAACTGTGCGTCAAGGCGGATGGTAATAGGAGACAGGGTACACGATGTTTTTACCCAGATTCGGGCCCTCTCGATGGAGGTAAAACCCTACACCTGCTTGGTTGATATTGATGATATGGGTAGTACAAGAGTAGATCTACCACGAGATCAAAGAGGCTAAACCCTAGAAGCTAGCCTATGGTATGATTGTTGTTCATCCTACGGACTAAAACCCTCCGGTTTATATAGACAACGAAGAGGGTTAGGGTTGCACAGAGTCGGTTACAATGGTAGGAGATCTACATATCCGTATCGCCAAGCTTGCCTTCCACGCCAAGGAAAGTCCCATCCAGACACGGGACGGAGTCTTCAATCTTGTATCTTCATAGTCCAGGAGTCCGGCCGAAGATGATAGTTCGGCTATCCGGACACCCCCTAGTCCGGGACTCCCTCAGTAGCCCCTGAACCAGGCTTTAATGACGACGAGTCTGGCGCGCATATTGTCTTTGGCATTGCAAGGCTTGTTCCTCCTCCGAATACTTCATAGAAGATTTTGAACACAAGAATAGTGTCCGGCTCTGCAAAATAAATTCCATGTACCATCGTAGAGAGAACAATATTTACACAAATCCAATCTGCTGATGTATTCCGTGGCGTGACATCACACCACGGCCAAGCCTTTATTCGAATCGTTTTTACTGTTCCACCTCAGTGCGTTTAGCGAGGCGGTTTCCTTGGCACGTCTTGTCGAAGCAGAGATCGTGTCCCCTTATCCCGAGATTCTCATCAATACGGGCGTGGGTAACCCAACCGTGCCCGTTGGCACGTCTCCTCTATCGAAGGCGAGTCCCGAATGGTCACGGAGGAGGCTCTTGGTATTCAACCTCTTTATGAAGAGACCAAGGCTCCACTCCCTTCTTTCAATCTCAATCGAATCCGCCCCTCGCCTCGAGTTCCAACACCCAAAGCTCTAGATTCAGGCGCTTCGGACCTTTGATGATTTCCGGCTCCGACCTGCAAGGCCGGTGGATGCCTTCCTCCGTTACGGAAGAAGATGTGTTAAAGCTAAGAGAGGCCAGGTATCTAACCGGCGAAATTTTGCATAGGCTGCCTGCCCAAGGGCAGGTTATTCCCACTCCCAAGCCTGGCGAAAGTGTGGTGTTCGCGTCTCACTTCCTTCGGGGGCTAAGCTTCCCGACGGACCCCTTCGTGAGGGGGCTCATGTTTTACTAGGGTTGGAATTTCACGACTTGGATCCGGAGTCCATCCTCCACATCTAAATCGCTCATCGTCAGGTGAAGCCTTCCTCCGATTACCCCTCACTTCGCTTGTGGCTCAAGACCTTCAAAGTGGAGCCGAAGATGATCAAGGGGCAACAGCGAGAATCTTGAAGGGCTGTTATAAGCAAGAATGCTGATGCTCCATGGCCCGAGGCTCTTTTCAAGAGGAGCTCGGTTTATGGCAACAAGAGTGGTTTTATATCACAGCTCCTGTGGGCACCAAATGGGTGGCGCCACCGCCTTTCGCCGGGTCCTCCATCGCGGGCTGGCGCCATGGGTCAATAAAGGGCTTGACTGGGGGCCGTCCAAGGACGTGCCCTTGCTGCAGGGCCGCATTCAAGATCTCCTAGAGAGAGATCACTCTGGTCGTAGTAGCGCAGGTCATGCTGATTCATCGCATCCTGCCCTGCAGACATCGCCCCCTCCGCCTGTGGGAATTTAACCCGGAGGGACCATGAGTTCTCCAACATTTTATGGGCGCGACGCCCGTGGAGATGTACAAGCTTTTCTTCGGATCACATGCGAGGTGTCCGGACTTGACCGAGGACGCAGGTCTGAGCTGCAATCGCCCGGATGCTCAAGTAAGTAGCCCTATATCCGGACACGCTATCCCATATTTATCATGAATTTGCCCTCAAAAGAGTTGTCCCTTGAACAGGAGTGGATAGCGAAAGCAAAGCTAATCAGATGTCCGGTCCCCCTCCCCGAGACCACGCCGGATCCCGTGTTAACCAGGATGCTGGAGGTTGCACCTTCGGAAGAAAGCAAAGGGGGGAACAAGGAAGCTACCACCTCCGCGAAGGAGGCTGTCAGGAAAGGAGGGATCGAGAATCCCTCCATCCAGGGGAAAAAGAGGACCACCTCTGAAGACCCGGAGACCATGGTCTCAAAGCGGGGGAAGAAATCTTCGTCGGAGGGTCCTACACCGAGGGATGCCTTGGCCGCATTGCGCCCCCAAGGGGATCAGCCCTCCACCGAGCCGTAAGTAAAAAGGCGAGTTTTTATTAAAGTAAAGGATATCCCTGCCCTATTTCTGATGAAGATAACTGAAGTTTTACCTTGTAGTTCGGATCTCAGCCCTTCTTAGCAGAGCTCATCTTCCGGGATCTTAAATGCGGAGATGATAGAGAGCGAACGCCTCCTTGCCGCATGCCGTCATGCGGTAGGCGGCACTGAGGTGTCGTCGCGGAGGGTTTCTCTGAGTCCGGCGGGGGAGCTGAAGGATCTGCCCGGGCGAGCATCTATCTCAGAAGGTCACCGTGCGTTAATGGGTACGGTGATTGAAATGATTTCGTCCGCTGAGAGTGGATTACACGAAGCCGTCAGAAGTTTATTGACAAGTTTTGAGGTACGCAAAATGATGTACCTTTCGATAGTTCCTTATATGAAATGCACCCTGTGTAGATAGTAGCCCCTGAGACACGGTGTGTTGTAAAAAATGACAGCGCGCCAAGGGTCATAATCACAGGTATAATGTGTCGCCTTTCCTATGTAGGTGGCGAAGTGTCCGATGGCTAGCCAGACTGACGGATTTGCCGAACTAAAGCGGCAACTTGACGTGGCGGATGCCGACATCGCGCTTGTCAATAAGCGACTTGACGAGTCACAAGGTATGCAATTTCCCCGCGGACACCTGGTAAGGGAGCTTGATGCCCGTGCCTTACAACAAGTATGCTTGACGCAGATGGTGCCGCTGCCGTGGAGAACCTGCGGGCGGAGCTTGCCCAAGCTAAGGAGCGGGCCAGAAAGAGTGAAGCGGCTGCCTTAAAGGCGGCCGAAGAGCTAAAAGCCGAACAGGCTGCTCACTGCCGACGCAAGAAGGAGATGGCCGAGATGGTCGTGGAGTTGAAAAATGCTGCCGACTGCTGCAAGCTTCTTGAAGAAGAAGATTGGGCGGTACGCGATGACCTGGAGAAGGCCAATGCCGAGGCCAAGGATGCTCGCTCTGCGATGAGAGCTATGAAGGAGGAGCTGCGTCAGGCCGGAGATATCGCGGCTGGAAAGCCCTTTCTGCTGCGGAGGAAATTCTTGGACCCTAATTATGCTCAGTTGGACCGGCTGTGGCGTGCGGAAGATGCTTAGCTGGACTTGGCGGCAAGTGCGGCGGATGCGGCCGAACACTTCCGAGATCGAGAGGATCACGAAACGGGAAAGGTTTTTTGGTCGCAGTTCCATAATCCAGAGTGCCCACTTCCATTGACCGATCACTTGGCCTAATGGGCGGAGCTGAATAGGTTATCCGGACTTGCCATGAAGGATGTCGTGAGTCTTTTCTGGCCGAAGAGGCCCGAGCCAAAGAGTTATTTTGGCTTGGTGCAGCAGTTCCTTGGTGCGGTGCCGCATATTAATGCAATGAGGAGGTCGGCATGCATAGAGGATGCGCGGATGGCTCTTGCCCGTGTCAAGACATAGTGGGCGGAGATGAAGGCCACCGATGTTGCAACCCAAGATTCGGACGGAAGCCGAGTACCTGTCGAGCACTATTTTCAGGAAGTTCTGCAGGGCGCTCGTTTAATAGAGACGCGGTGCTCAAAGGATATTATGTTCGAATAACTTGTATTATTGTGAAACAATGTTTCGATGAAATATACAAGCTTTTTATACTTGTGCCTTCAAGAATTAAAATACCTCCTGTGCGGCCGTTAATGTATATGTGTATATAACCTAAAAGATGGCAGTCTTCGGCTTCAGCCCCCACACATATAATGCGGGGGTGTTTGCAAAAGGCGATTTTCACACTTGATCCAACGCCTTGGTCTCAGAAGGAGGTGGTAGCGAGCAAACTAGGCAACCGGACTATAATGCTTTATCACTTTCACTTAGCCATAGGATTTTGACAGTGGGGCTACTATATAGCCCCTAGGGGCACCGCGCTCGCCCGAATTCGGGGCGCGTATGTGCCTGACCAGGAAACGGCCGTTCATCAATGCGGAGGAATCCTACAGATTCCTGCGAGTCATCGAGTGGTTGACCAGTCTCACGCTATATCATGATAGTCAGTTTTCGGCTTTCTCTACTGAGGTGCTCGCCTGGACGAACCGGGGCACAATCGCAGTAGTTCTCCTGGTGCCGTGTTAGCCGATAGAGCGCAAAATAAGGCAGCAAAACACAGGAGCCGGGCAAACCCAACATTTGACCAAAGACATGATTCGGAGCTGATGCATATAAGGACTAACTCGAGACGCCGAACACTCCCTAAGGTATTCGGTCTTTATGAAAACAGGCTGAACAACGCCCTTGGTAATAAGCCCCTGGTGTCCAGCTATGCACAAAATTCTGACGTGGCCTATGCCAAAACGCCAGCCTCCTCCTCAGTTATAGTAAGAAACCAGGGGATGTGAATCAACAAGAGACAGTAAAAAAGGTTTACGCAGGGTCTTAATCTGAAAAGAATCCTTGCAACGGGTCCCTGCTGCATGTTTGCGCCTGTGTCTCTGTTGTGCCGTATCCTGGACGGGTGTCGCACGGTGTTCATCTGTAAAAGAGAGGATCTTAGTTGAAAAAGATCATGCGAAAATGTATGTTATATTAAATAAACAAAGTACATTTCAAAAAATGAATAAAAGTGAGCTTTATTGTCTCTCGCTGTATATGCACGGAGCCCCTTGTGCGGGGTTGTGCGGCTGGTGAGCCCTTGTATGTTTACGCCGGACTAGTCTAACTGTGTCCGGGGTCTGAACGACCTATTTAGGTGCTTGGATTTAGTGAAGCCGATTTAGTGTGTGGCTCTTGAGGCAGTCACACAATCTTCCGCGCTCGAGGAAAACTCGATATTTCCCTTTAAGGAGATGATGCCTCGTGGACCGGGCATTTTAAGTGTGAGGGATGCATAATGCGGTATTATGTTAAAGCGGTAAAGCCGCACCCTAGTAGTGCTTGATAGCTACTTGCAAATGGGGCGAGGTGGAAGGTTAACTTTTCGCGGCGGAAGTTGTCGGGTGAGCCGAACACAACTTCTAGCAATAGAGAGCCCGTACAATGGGCATATCGGCCTGGCATTACCCCTTGAAAGGAAGTGTTGCTATGGCGAATTTTGGTTGGGTCTATCCCCATTTTGCGGGTTGTGTCCTAATATAGCAGGTTTAGATCACTACCGTCGTCCATTAGGACTTGTGAAAATTGGAGTCCGTCGATTATCGGATCTAATATCAAGGCAGTCCATCCTGCATTCCGGATACTTCTAGAGTAAACCTGATGGTCGAAGGTGATTGGTTTTGACAACCAGTGGCAGGACTCCTCTGGGATAGGCCGTCTGGCGCGTATCTCTATGGGCACCGTCCTGTTTTTCCCTTTTGTCACGTAAAGTGAGTTTACCGTTTTGACTTCCTGTGGGAAATTCTTTTGTTTTCCGGGGCTCTGCTTGTGGGGTTCATCGTTGTCTTCGCTTTGTGTGTCGAGCCCCTTGTGTTCGGCGTTGAGTTTGCCGGACTGCTTGAAGACCCAACAATCTCTGTGGGTATGATTTGTAGGCTTCCCGGGGGTGCTGTGGATTTGGCATACCTTGTCCAAGATTTTGTTTAAGCCAGATAGCTCGTCCCTGTTATCTTGAGGGGGCAGTTTCTTATGATTCCGCCGTGAGCTTTTGAATCCGGCGTTGACTGCCGTGCTCTTCAGCTGTCGCCTCTTGGTCCGCGCCGTTTTTGCTGCGTCGCGTTTCCGCTTTCCATCCTCGACTTGGATGTACTTGCATCGCTGGTACTGCATCTTGCCAGCCAACTGTCCTCTCCTGCGCAAAAGCGGGTCATGAGGCTTGTTAATGCGGCCATTGTTCTTGGCTTTTCTTGGCCGAGGTGTCTGGCAAGCCATTCATCTCGGACGTTGTGTTTGAAAGCTGCTAAGGCTTTGGCGTCCGGACAGTCGACTATTTGGTTCTTTTTAGTGAGGAATCTGTTCCAGAATTTTCGGGCTGACTCTCCGGGTTGTTGAGTTATGTGACTTAAATCGTCTGCATCCGGAGGTTGGACAGAGGTCCCTTGAAAATTTGCCTGAAAAGCATCCTCAAGCTCTTCCCAACTTCCGATGGTGTTTTTGGGGAGGCTTTTGAGCCAATGCCTGGCTGGCCCTTTGAGCTTGAGGGGTAAGTCTTTTACGGTGTGGAGGTCATCTCCTCTAGCCATGTGTATGTGGAGGATGTAATCCTCGATCCAGACTCTAGGGTCTGTTGTTCCGTCGTATGCCTCTATGTTTACGGGCTTGAATCCTGCTGGAAATTCATAACCCAGAACCTCATTGGTGAAACATAGGGGATGTGCGGCACCACTATATTTAGGTGTACCGTAATATTCGGATACTTGATGTGTTGCATTGCTTACTAGAGCTTGCTTTCTTGGCCCGTAGATAGATCTAACTGGGCCATCTTTTTGATGCGAATCCGTGTGCGGATCGCGGGCCAGCTTGTGTGCGGCGCCGTTTGCCGCTCTATGTTTGCCATGGGGTCGTCTATCCGACCAAGTGGTCTCCTTGTTCTTTGATTGTGGGGGCTCTACGGCCTCCTCATCGAATTCGGGCAGTAGTTTTCGCTTTGAGTAGCTCTTTGTTCGCGACTATCGCCAGATTTGTCTCATGGGTGTTGAGTACTTTGCTCCATCCGATTCTCGAGTGCATCTTCCGCTGTTTTGAGCTTCCGCTTCTGTTTTTTCAGGCTACGTGCAGTGGCGACGAGCCTTTTGTGGAGGTTCTTCTGCTCCAGCAACTTGTCCGGCGTTATATCGTCCGGACTGTTATCTTCGCCGGGGACGGGTTGTTTATCCATATTGTGCTGTTCGGAAGGTTGCTCGATAGCATGGTCATCGTCCACCGGTTCGCCCTGCTCTATGGCTGGGTCTGTATGGCTGCTCTCTTTGTCGAGGCGGGACTTTGAGCGGCGCTTACGTCGCCGTTTTGACTGCCTTTCGAGGGGATGATCCCTCATGGCGTCCTGTTGTTCCTTGTCGTCGCTAGCTTTAGGTGTGCCCACCATGTATATATCGTGAGATGAGGTGGCTGTCCAGTGCCTTATAGGTGCTGGTTCATGTTTGTCTTCTACATCATCGTCCATACCGTCGATGTCTTCGGAATCGAAGTCGAGCATGTCGTTTAAACTTTCGACAGTGGCTACGAAGTGGGTGGTGGGTGGGCGTCGAATTTCTTCGTCGTCCGCATCCCAACCTTTTTGACCATATTCCGGCCAGGAGTCTCCTGATAGAGAGAGAGACTTTAGTGAATTTAGGATGTCGCCAAAGGGCGAGTGCTGAAAGATGTCCGCAGCAGTGAACTCCATGATCGGCGCCCAATCGGATTCGATTGGCAGGGGCGCGGCAAGTTCGGAGTCCGGAGAGGAGTCCTGCACCTTAGAGTCACAGGCTTCACAAATGACAGGGTTAGTGTTTGGCTCAATCGCCGCAGAGATTGCAGCCCCCGAGGTGGTGTCCAGCCACCCGTCCTCGGTTGGCACAGTCGGCTCCAAGCTAAAGGTCGGAGTGGACGCCCGTGCGGCCTCCAGGGCATTGTCCGGCGGCAGAGCTAGATCATGCCCTTCGTGACAGTGCGGCTAGCTTGGCTGCGGCTCGAACCCGTCAAAGATCAAGTCTCCGCGGGCGTTAGCCGTGTAGTTCAAACTTCCGTCGACCTGATGGCGGGGTGTAGCTTCGATCTGCTCCAGATGGCTGGTTAATTGGCGCCAAAGGCAAAGCCGCCAATATGAAGATCTGTTCGCGAAAAGTCTCACCCTGGACCGCATCGTTGTTGATGATCGGGGGAGCCATCGGGCCTAAAGATGACGACATAGAGGAACTCTCAATGAAAGCACCAATGTCTATGTCAAAACCGGCGGATCTAGGGTAGGGGGTCCCGAACTGTGCGTCAAGGCGGATGGTAACAGGAGACAGGGGACACGATGTTTCTACCCAGGTTCGGGCCCTCTCAATGGAGGTAAAACTCTACTCCTGCTTGATTGATATTGATGATATGGGTAGTACAAGAGTAGATCTACCATGAGATCAGAGAGGCTAAACCCTAGAAGCTAGCCTATGGTATGATTGTTGTTCGTCCTACGCACTAAAACCCTCTGGTTTATATAGACACCGAAGAGGGTTAGGGTTACACAGAGTCGGTTACAATGGTAGGAGATCTACATATCCGTATCGCCAAGCTTGCCTCCCACGCCAAGGAAAGTCCCATCCGGACACGGGACGTAGTCTTCAATCTTGTATCTTCATAGTCCAGGAGTCCGACCGAAGATGATAGTTCGGCTATCTGGACACCCCCTAGTCCGGGACTCCCTCAATCATCATCTCCCCCTTGGTTATAAAAATCTTCAAGTATAGGTGGTGGAATGTTCACAGGACCTTGGAAACACAAGAAGAAGGTTAATTAGTAAGGCTGGCCATAGTGGGGGTAACATAAGTAGTATCATGCACTTGGGACTCGCAAACATGCTTATGTGGCAGGCAATTAAGGAAGAGAGAGATGGTTATAGTAACATAGGTAGATACCATAACATAATAAATGTGATGCTACTATGTGTCATGCATGGCAATAAATGAGACCACCTATGATACTAATCTAAGATACTATGCACTATAGAGGTAGTAACATAAACTAGTAACATATGCATGTTACTAGTGTAAGTTACTCCCCACTATGACCAGCCTTGCTAACCCGCATGCATGTGGATGAAACAATTATAATTATGGTGGAAGACAAACGTACCGAAACAACGAGGATGCCATGCAAAAACAGTACCACGAGTGGTGGCAGCAAACACAAGGCCCTCGTATTGAATTGCATCACAGTACTCATCCGTGTACAGAAACTGATTTTTGAGCAATATCCATCCAGTCAAACCACTGACGACGACAACAAGCTTGTCGAAGATAGCAACAACTTCATAGTTGTTGTAATTCCAAGACCGGTTGGGACTCGAGAAATTGCTATCTTCCGTAGAAGATAGTCACCATGATTGTATTTGAACGTGCGTACAATACCGGCATGCTCAACCTCTGGGCAGTCTGCTGAGATTTGTGGAAGTGGAACCTGGTCACGAGTGTACACATTCACAAGTTCCCACTCACAGTTGGACCCAATGTAAACAACCCAATCTCCATTTGCGCCTGCCCAAGCCTTGCCCTCAAGCGATGGCATCTTAACATCATACGTATCATTATCAAGCTGCGTCAACTTGCACAGAGTGAGGGCTCCGTCGTGACGGCGCCAGTCATCAGGGTCACGGCGAAGAAGATAGGGGAGATCAAACCGCTCCTTGACTCTTGGGTTCCTTGTAATGATGTTATTAGTTGAGTCAAGAATGGGCTTGAACGAACTTGCCATGCTAGCCGAGGTGATGACGTCACACCGATCAATGAGTTCCTCCACCACGTCATCTTTCAGATCGGGGCAAGAATAACGGGGTCGTTTCCGTCCTGTTCCCTCCATGAAGACGATCGAACAATGGCAGAAGAAAGGGTGAAGGGCTGAAGGAAAATGGAGGAGGGAGAGGAAGAGCATACGACAGCAGTTCCAAATCGAGAGGGAAAGGCAAAGAGTCGGTGGACGGTTGCCAGTTTGCCACGGTTCACGAAGGGGCGCCCCGGCCTACACGTTGGTTCGGAAATACTCCTACTACTCGCCGTCGTCTCACTAATATGTGGAACGGGGCCACATGTCAACGAAACATGGTGTGTAATTTCCCGTGCAAAATGCGATCTGGTCGCGTTGGCCCGAGGTGCCGCATTAGTTATTGGCCTTTATTTTTTTAATGGCGTGCCGTTCAGTTTTGAAGCACGACTAACTGGTACTGTATGCAGAGAAAATATAAACTACTCTACCAGTACTCCACCTCCAGCACTAGTAGTATAAAGAAGATATATAGGCTGGAGCTTCAGCGCTTTCTTGCGAAGGGATGCCCACTTGCTTCTCACACTACCACCCACTCTCCAGATCTAAAAAAGACAACCCCTCTCTCCCTCCTCACCGGTGGTCACAGATCCGCCGGGGAAGAAAAGGACGGCAAGATGTTGACGACTCGCTCGTCGGTCGAAGCGAGGTCACATCGACGACAAGGCCGTCCTCTCAGACCTAGCGCCCACGCGGGATCGCTGCCGTAGTGTGTGCGGAGGACGACGACCACGAGCAAAGCCACTTCCCGCCGACCCTCAGGTATGCTACCTCTTTTCGAACCATACCCTTGTTCTATTGCCCCATCTGGCACGTCGTTGCATGTGGATCTTTTTCCACTACACCACCTTCCCAATTTGCTATCCTTTGCTCTCACCGCCGATGCACGAAAACCATAATTTGCACTATTAAAGGAAACCCTACTTCATGCAGACTAATGCATGTCTGGGTTGAATAAGGAAAGGAAGGGAGACTGTACTGTCCAAGAGAGTAGGCATCGAACCCGCATCTAGGTTGAAAAGGGGAAAATCAGTAGCTAAGGAATGAGTCTCGTGTCTCTTGGTTGAAGAAGGGTAGAAAGGCATGACAACACAATAGAGAATGACCAGGTCGATCAGTTTATTGTCCTCACATAGGGAAAATGTGGCTAAAGAGAACAAAAATGGGACCTAATCCACATATGCTGCCTGGATATTTGTTGCTCTGGGAAACCATACCTCCTCACCACTCAAGGTCTGCGGAGGTACATCGATCGGTGCGCCCATCGTCCGAATGGGCCTCCCATGCTCTTATTGCCACTTTTTTGTTGTTAGTATAACGCCAAGCAATCAAGTCAAGCAATGCTATTGCTAAAGTGATGCCACATTTAACTAATGCCACTCTCGGTCTAATGCCACAGATAATTTAAGCAAATGCCATTTAATGTCACTGGATCATTTCAGGGTTAGCTGTTGATTGTGGATGTATTAAAGATTTTTCAGCTAAGGCATTCTGATGTTGTTGCACAGCCAATATACCAATGATGAAACTTGTTACTACCTTCAGATTTTTGCACTGTTAATGCTTATAGATTACATACCTCACTTTCATGAGATAAGTTAATTTTTTTGTACAGTGTCACCAAAATGCCAAGGCGCTGATGTCATTTTATTTTGGTTAAACCGCATGCATAATTATGAAGACAAGAGGAAAGGTCAAGAGTGGGCACCTCCTCCTCCGGCTGTTCTCTTGATTCGTTCGATCAAGTTTTTATGTTTGATCGACTATCAAGATTGGGATAGCAATTTTTAACGTCCCCCCGAGTTCGAAATGATATTTACCTTGGAGGTACATGGTTTGCAATTTTGTTATACTGTCATTAGTTAATAATGCTAGTTACCTTCAGACTTTTGTATTTGGTTTAATGCTCATGCACAACTAGTATACCAATGCTGAAACTTGTTACCTTTACATTTTGTATTGTTAATTCTTATAGAAACCTTCCAGTGCTAGAGTTTATTGAAATCTGTTCAGTAAAATCATTGTACTGTACCCTATAATAAACTAACTACTCTACTATTGCACTAGCCACTGGATTAGTGTATATTTGTAGTATTAGAATGGTGTTGCATTAGCGTATGGACATAAATAAAGTGTGCAAGCTTTCCCAGATATGTGCTCAAGAAAACTACTACCTGTTTTTCTAAATACTAGACGTTTGGGTACTTTAAATTGAACCGCGAAAACGTCTTATATTAAGGAACACAGGGTGTAGAGTTCACTCAAATTATCCCGGTAAAGCTAGTCACACCTTTGTTAAAATTAATGTTCATTATGTTATCGGAGGAGGTCTGTATGTTTGTCTCTAATGCTTGTCTACTACATACCCAACATCATGATGTAATGTTAAGTCATTTCCTTTTGTATAGTGTAACTAAATTGTCAAGGCGGTGATGGCATTTTATTTTAGTAGAACTGCACAAAATTTGCTTAAAAGAAGAGGAAAGGTCAGGAATGGCTTAGTTTTTCAGAAAAAACTATGTATGCCTTCCTGACATCAGCCAATGTTGCTTTATTTATTCCTTCAAACAGGTGGTTAGAAATAGTCTTGCTACCTTTTCCCATTAAGAAATTGGAATGCTTATATTTGTGAGTCTATGCTTCAACTAGTGCCACTTTTATAGTAATCACACTTTCAATATCTATGCAAACAGGGATGCTCGATTTTAGTGGAGCTGCACAAAAAGTCCAACTGGTTCAACATTAGGAGCATGTTTTTTTCCAAACCTTTATATCCAATTGGTGGCACTATGAGCTGTTCATTATGAAGGTACATGGTTTGCTACTATCTTTCTACTCTTTTTGTATTGTCATTAGATAGTAATACTAGTGGTTTGCACGTGAATTTATGGGCAGGGTGGACCTACATTGGAGGTGCAGGACAGGATTCAATGATTGGATGCTCAATTTCGGTTTTATCGATTTCACCTCTTCCATCACTACGAACATGGTGTGGTATATTGTCGGTGTACTAAGGTAGGGGTACCTCAGTACCCCAACTTGTGCACGGGCAGTCGCAGCTTCCCGTGGCTGGATCCACCAAATGCTTGCCGGAGACCATTCCTGCTCCATACCAAGCCCTTCAAGAACAAAGTGTACAAGACAGAAGGTTAAGACCCCGGCAAGAGGAGCTTGCCGGGAAGGCCGTTCCAGGCTCAAGACTATATCACTCATGCAAGTCCCTGGCGAGAGGAGCCTGTCGGGAGACTAGAAGATCACATCACAAAGACACGCCCGGCGCTATACGCCCGGCGAGGGCCCGGGAGCGACAAGACTACAAGCCCGACAAGCTCCCGCCCGGCAAGATCAAGACCCGGCAAGGTACTTGCCGGGCGAGCTGCGCGCGTTCGCGACTCCAGCTCATCGCCACGCGCCGCTTCAGCTTCTCCAGAGACGCTGCGGGCGGATGGTCAGTGCAAAATGAGGGGTGCGGTGGCACTCCACGGTGGTGGCTTCATCGCCGTGGCAAACGGAGACGCAAGGGCGGAGTTTTGGGGCGACGGCGACGGGCATTAAATGCTCTTGTCCCCTCGTCAAAAGTAGGTAGAATCCACTGCTCAAGCTAATCGAGCTGCACTGCTTCGCACTGCTCCAACTACCACCTCTTTTACATTTTTACCCTCTACCCCACGCTGACACCGCGGTGACCCTTGCCCTATAAAAAGGAGGCCCATGCACAACGAGGGGAGGTTCGAACCCTTGGCAACTCTAGCGCTCGATTCGACCGTTCCACACACCACTCCACCATTCGCCGCATTCTTGAGCAAGATCAAATACAACACAAAGCAGCAGAGGGTTTTACGCGACCATCGCGTCCGGCTGGTAAAAATCCTCACAAGATCGCTTCGATCTGCTTCTCCGCGATCCTCCGCCTCG
This sequence comes from Aegilops speltoides, assembly GCA_021437245.1. NCBI lineage: Eukaryota > Viridiplantae > Streptophyta > Magnoliopsida > Poales > Poaceae > Aegilops > Aegilops speltoides. Next base: position 413,153,121 of record CM038144.1, read on the forward strand.
TGCCGAACACACGAAGGGCCGCCCCGCCCCATAGGTGTCGCCTCCCATCGCAAGACGACATCTTTTGCGCGCCAGTAGGGGTCGCCGAGGTTGTGCGGACCTGATCCGGCGTCGCTGCCGCTTTTCATCAACCTCTCCAGATTTCGCCAACGACTTCGCCGACAATCGCACCATGGCCCCAAGACGAGGGCCTCAAGGGTTGCAGACCTGCTCTGCCTCACCCGCCGCCACCGGAGCCCGCTGGGCGGGCGGAGGAGACGCTGCCGATAGGGTGGACACCGGCGAGGCACTCGCGCGCCACCGCATCCGTGGACAGTGACGGAGGACCACGCCGCCTCCATAGATCCACGCCCATCTCAGCAAGACGACGACCCAAAGCAGCGCCATACCACGGAGGTGGTATCCGCCTCGCTGGAACAGGACGCGCGGAGGCTCGCGGATGTTCCAACCCCCGCCCGCACACAGTAAAGCGAAGGTGCCGGGCAGACCGCTCCTTCTAACACTTGTTAGAAGCCCGAGCGCCGCCCCGCCTCGCACCGCCGCTTCCCGCTTCCTCCACTCTCGCAGAAGCGCCACAAGAGCGCAATGTTTCGACTTCTCCAGCGCGGACAAGACCGAGGACTGGAGGGCTACCATCTAGAGCTGGTCACTTCGCCAACAACGACCGCTGGTCAGCAGCTGCGCGCTCACGGCCGCAAGCCGAGAAGACGAAGGCCTGCGGCGACAAGACCGCCGGGGGCGCAACTACCGTGCACTCCCCGCCGCGGAAACGAAAGACGCCGCCCCGCCGGAACAACGCCGACGACGGCTCCACGGCATCGTCGGACCCGCGGGCTCGCCGATCAATGCCAGTCTCGACGAAGCGGCGATAAGAAGACGCCAACCACGATCGAAGCGCCGCCGGAGACTCCGGGCGACAATCAGACCAGAGGGCTGGGAGCACTGCCGACGATACGGCGCCGGTGAGCCAGCGACTTGTCAGACGCTGCAGGTTGCCCCGCGTTCACCCGTGAATCGCGGGCGCGGCCCAAAGGCTCCAGCATGAAGAATTTCAAGCCCGACGCGCCGGAGAAGTACGACGGCAAGACGCACCTCGAATTTCTCAAGATCTACACCATCGCCAGACAAGGCTGCCGGGCGCGACGAGAAGATTCTCGCGAACTACTTCCGCCGTGCTTAGGCCGAATGTTCGTTCTGGCTTATGCACTTGCCGGAAGGCTCCATTTCTTCTTGGGCAGACCTTTGCCATCGCTTTGTTGGCGCCTTCACCGGGCGGCCACAAACCCCACGGCCGAGAGCGATTCCACATTTTGGCCCGTATGAAGGAGAATCGCGCAAGTACATCCAACGCTTCAGCCGTGTGCAACACAACATCCTCGATGTCCACTTCGCCGCGTTATCAGCGTTTCCACCGTAACGCGCGAACCGCGCGATGCGTGAAGAGATGGCGATGACCAAGATCCGGACGCCGCCGAGCTTTATGCTCGGTTGATAAATGCGACGCTGAAGAGGGGAGAAGGCTCTCGGAGAGGATGCCGGCGCAGGAGGAAGCGACTCGACGCCGCCGCCCGGCAAAGAAGCGCCGCGGCGTAACTTTCGTAAGAAGAACAAGGAATGTGCTTGCCGTCGAAAAATCCGCAAGGAAGCTCCCGCCAAGCAAACACAGGCTGGCAACTCCGCAAGGAGCTGCCCTCGTGGCGGCAGCCGCAAACAGGCGGCCCCGCAAGCAATATTGCAAAATCCACCGCACCAAGGGCCACGACTCTACAATCGCAAGCGCCGACTATCTCGCCGAAAGCAAAAAGCTGAGTACGAGAGGCGCGACAAGGAGAGGGCCCAAGGTGGCGGAGGAGAACCGAGCAAGAAGTGGTTGCTCAATGGTCGGGAGGACCCCCGACAAGGCCAAGCGGCGACAAGGTGATCGACCTTCCCGAGCCGCGACAAGGATGAAGAAGACGGCGACGAGGACATGGAGGATGAGGATGACAAAGGAACAGGAGTTCCGTAGGCCACGGAGGTCCTGTGGCCGACGGTGGTGCATCGTTACACACCTCTCACCGCCAACTAAAACAAAGGCACGTGAGGTGAATGCAGCAGAGCCGCCCATGGAGTCGCAAGCAGTTCCTCAAATGGTCCAAAGACGCCCATCATTTTTGATCTCGAGGATCACCCGACCGCACCACCGCGGTCGGGTGTTTGCCGATGCTGGTCTCACCCACCATCCGCAACCTCAAGGTCACCAAGATGTTGGTTGACGGCGGGGCGGGCTGAACTTGATCTCCTCTGCTGTGATCAAGAAACTCCAAATTCCAGATGGCGAGCTCAAGAGACCGGTTCTTTCAAGGAATCAACCCGGACGGAGTAAGCCCAAGGAAAGATCACTCGCCGTGACCTTTGGCGGGAGCTCAACTTCAGGACCGAAGGCCACTTTCGACGTTGCCGATATTCCGTTGCCGTACAACGGAATACTCGGCCGTCCCGCCCTCGCCAAGTTCATGGCAGCTTCCCATTATGCTTACAACGTGCTCAAGATGCCGGGGCCGATAAGCGTCATCACTGTCCACGGCGACAAGAAAGATGCGCTTATCTGTACCGACAAGATCTACCGGGATGCGGCAGCAGCGGCCGACAAGGATGCACTTGCCGCTGAAGCTCCCGGGGGGAAGAAGACGAAGACCAAGTCCGGCAAGCGCTCCGGGACCCACTCCGGCAACAGCACCTCTTCGGAGTGTTGCGCTGCTGTCGAGGACGCCCCGTCGAGCTCCACCGGCATGGGTAAAAAGGGAATGGCCGCTCCACCGGCAACCAAGAAGGTGTCCGCCAAGGAGGACGGCACTGGTGGTACCTTCACCATCAGTGCCACGCTTGACAGCAAATAGGAAAGCGCCGTTTTCTGGCGGCAAATGTCGATGTGTTTGCATGGCAACCATCTGACATCCCCGGTGTTCCCAGGAAGGTAATTGAGCACAAGCTTGCCGTTTGCCCTCATGCGCGGCCCGTCAAGCAAAAAGTAAGGAAGCAAGCCGTGGAGCGCCAAGAATTCATCAGCGAAGAAATCAAGAAGCTAGAGGCAGCAGGCCTAGTTAGAGGTGTGATCCATCCGACGTGGTTAGCAAACCCAGTCGTCGTGCGCAAGGCCAACGGGAAATGGAGGCTGTGTATAGACTTCACCGATGTGAATAAAGCATGCCCCAAGGATCCATTCCTTGCCGCAAGACGACCAGATTGTTGACTCCATCGCCGGATGTGAGCTACTCGCTTTCTTGATGCATACCAAAGCTATCACCGATCTTCATGGCCAAAGAGGATGAAGAGAAGATCGCTTATCACTCCATGTGGCACCTATTGCTTCATACACGCATGCCATTTGGACTCAAGAATGCAGGATCAACATTCGCAAGGGTAGTGTACACGCTTTTGAGCCACAGATCCACGTAAATGTAGAAGCTACATGGATGACATCGTGGTGAAGAGCAAGAGCAAGGATACACCGATTCAAGATTTGGAAGAGACATTTTAACCTGCGCAAGAAGATACTGCTAAAGTTGAACCCCGAGAAGTGCGTCTTTGGGGTTCCCTCCGCAAGCTTCTCGGTTCTTTGTGTCACAGAGAGAGGATCAAGCCAACCCGACAAGATTAAAGCCATTGAGCAGATCAAGCCCCAAAGCGGGTCAAGGATGTCAAGGCTCGCAGGTTGTGTGGCTGCCCTCAGAGGTTCATTTCAAAGTCTGCAGAAGCGCCCTACCCTTCTTCAAAATCTTGAAGAAGGCGGGGCCCATGAAGTGGACTCTGAAGCGGAGACAAGTTGCAAGATTTGAAACGTTACTGTCCTCCACTCCAATACTTGTCGCACCTAAACCACAAGAGAAGTTGTTGCTGTACCTAGCGGCAACCAACCAAGTGGTTAGTGCTGCGCCGGTAGCGAGAGAGGAGTCCGACGAGGAGGCTGCATCTCCGCAAGTGAGTCCAAATGACAAGCAGGATATCGCTCCGCAAGCTCGCCCCGACAAGGACAAGTCTGCAAGCAGGAACAGGATGAGGTGCGGAAAAGATGGTGCAGCGCCTGGTGTATTTTGTAAGCTCCCTTCTCCAGGAGCTAGATCAAGATACGGTGTGCAAAAGTTGCTTTCGGCCTCCTCATGGCCTCGAGAAAGCTGCGCCATTACTTCCGTGCACACGAGATAACGGTGGTCACTCGCCTCATCAAGAGAATATTGCACAACCCAGAGGCAACAGCAGGATCGCTGAGTGGGCTTTGGAGTTGTCGAGCTTTGGACTCAAGTTTGAAAGTACTTCAACCATACAGAGCCGGGCTTTGGCGAATTTATAGCAGAGTGGACCCCAACCCCGATGAAGAAGTTCAAGAAACAAGTACACCCGCATAAGAAGCGGCAGTGAATGGGTAATGTACTTTGATGGTGCTTTCTCGCTGCAAGGCGCCGGTGCGGCGTCAGACTCATCGCGCCCACCGGAGAGCACCTCAAGTATGTCATCCAGATGCACTTCCCGAGAGAGCAAGCGACAAACAACACCGCCGAATATGAAGGTTTGCTTGCCGCCTCGTGGATTGCGGCCGAACTTGGGATCAAGAAGTTGATTAAAGGGAGATTCTCGGTTGGTGGTCCGGCAAGTTAACAAGAGCTATCAGAGCCCTTTGATGGAAGCTTATGTAGATGAAGTGAGGAAGCTTGAGGAGCGCTTTGAAGGTCTGCAGATGGAGCACATTCCGAGAGCTCAGAATGAAATCGCAGATGACCTTTCAAAGTATGCTTCGATGAAATTACTCAGGAACCAGGACCTTCTTGCTCAAGCTGACTCAACCTCCGCCGCACCATCAATTGGGCAGTCCAAGAAGAGAAAGTTGGTCTCCGCGACTACTTGCCGGGCGGATCTCCCCGAGGCCGCCGCTAAAGTCCCTGTGATCAACGGCCGTAACGCCGAGGAACAGTTTGCTCTCGCCGATCCTCGGATCTGGCGATCGAAGCAAGTGTTCCCGACAAGCCTTGCCCCGCAAGCTTGCGGGGACCTTCAGCTCGCAGAGCCAGAGATCCTGCCGAGAAGCCGAGGTTCCCGCAGCTGCCCTCATGTTTTAGTCCTTGCCGCCGAGCCCCAAGCTCCCAGATGGGCACAGCAGATCGTCTGCTTCTGCAAACGGAGAACTTCCCGACGATCCGGAAGAAATAGAAAAGATAACCAGACAGTCAAGTATGTACCAGTTCGTGGACAACGAGCTGTACAGAAGAAGGCTCAATGGTGTCAGACTGAAGTGCATCTCCAGGGAAGATGGACAGAAGCTGTTGGCAGAGATACATGGAGGCATCTGCGGCCACCACATTGGCGCAAGGGCACTTGCCGGGAAAGCTTTCCGGCAAGGGTTCTTTTGGCAAGAAGCCCTCCAAGATGCAACTGCACTAGTAACCAAGTGTGAAGCGTGCGGCCCATGCAAAGCAAATTCATCACCAGCTCAAGCTCTCCAAACAATCCCTTTATCCCGCCCTTCTTGGTCCGGGGCTCGATATCCTCGGCCCCTTCCCCCGTGCTGTCGGGGGCTTTGAGTACTTGTACGTGGCAATCGACAAGTTCACAAAGTGGCCAGAAGTGGAGCCAAGGAGAAAGGTGACAAGACACCAGCGGTCAAGTTCTTCAGTCGATTGTGTGCCGCCGGGTTCCTAACCGGATTATCACCGATAACGGCACACAATTCACTAGCCGCACCTTCATGCAAGACGCCCAAGACCTTGGCGCCAAGGTCTGTTTCGCTTCTGTTGCTCACCCAAGGAGCAACGGTCAAGCAGAAAGGGCCAATGCTGAAGTGTTGCGCGGACTTAAGACAAGAACTTTCGACAGTGCGCAAGCGCGGAAGAAATTGATAGAGGAGCGCCGCGGCTCTTTGGTCAATCGAACGACACCAAATCGAGCCACCGGACAGACACCTTTGCTCTAGTCTATGGAGCGAAGCAGTTCTCCCCACGGAATCAGATACGGATCTCCTCGAGTGCTCGCTATGATGAGTTTGAGCAAGAGCAATTGCGACAAGATAACGATTGCTCCTCGAGGAGGGACGCCTGTGCTGTCAGACGAGCTGCTCGATACCAGCAAGCCTTGCGCCGCTACCATAGCCGCAAGGTCAAAGCCAGGAGTCTCGAGGAAGGCGATTTTGTTCTTCGGGCGTGTTCAGTCCGCCAAGAATTCCAACAAGTTGACGCGAAGTGGGAAGGCCCTTATCGGTGAGACAAGTCACGAGGCCCGGCGCCGTCCGCCGAGACCGAAGAAGGCTTGCCGGTGAGTAACTCTGGAACATAGAGCATCTTCGCAAGTTTTACCCATAAGGCGCGGTTGCCGTGATCCGCCCGCAACCACCTTTTTGTACAAAAGCTTTGCCGCCGTTGCATGTAACCCTTTGTACAAAGCCGGGCGCAGACCCGTGCAGCAATAAAGTTTTTGGTGTTTTGCGTTATTTGCCTTTTCCCATGCTCTTCTTTGCTATTTGCATGAGTTATTTGGCATCTTTCGTACGGCACGCATATCCGGCAAGCAATAGCACGCCGAAAGGCCATATGCTTTTTCCTTCTTCTCTTTCCCTGTCTCTTAACCAAAAGAAACATTCCTCGTGCACAAGTTTGCCGGGGGGGGAAGGAAGTGGAAGATGAACCAAGTGCTGTTCAAGAAAAAAAAAAGCTTGCCGGAGAACGCATAGATCACGAAAGCTAAGGATTTGAGCAGCTCAAAATTTTAAATTTTAAGTTGCCTTCCTTGAACGATCACACTTTGTATGGAAAACTTGTGCTCGGAGGAGCCTACCCGTGGATAGCCGCATCCTTACCTTGCCGTCAAGCATGCTCAACGATTTAAGAGAGCTGCGACAAAGTGTTGCGCCCTTGTTTCGTTTTCGAGTCCGCTTAGCAAGCTAGGTGCGTTGTGGCAAGCCACGGCAAGGTTGCTTGCCGGTAAGACCTTGGCCAGCGAGCTGCTTCGAAGTTCGACACTCAGCGCCATGGCAAGGGCTCCTTGCCAGCAAAACTCCTAGAAGCATAAAGTTGAAGCATACGGTTGGGGATCAAAAACAAGGAGATGACACCGATCTGCCGATCGTAATAAAGGTAATATCTACAAGGAATAAATTGTCGCGATGACTAACGAGTTCATAACAACTTATGCAGCGACAAAAAGAGATAAAGATAAAGGGGCCTAGTCTACGCGGGTCGCCCTCCATCCCGGGATCTTGTTCACCTTGGCGATGATGTGGGCGACCTGCTCCTTCAGGCCTCCATGTTCGCCGGCCGGCAAGCTGCGAAGAACGCTGGCGAGGTTTACGCCGGGGTTCCGTATACGATCTTCGTCGACGCGCTCCATGGTTCCCGCAAGACATCCGCGAAGTTTCTCGGCAAGTTGTGCGGGATCTTCTCCCGCAGGTTTGCGAGGGCCGGGCGCGATTCCCAAGAAGAGGCTGAGCTTGGCGCCAGGAGCGAGGTTTGGATCCGGGAATAGATGAGATGCTCGGCTTCAGCGCCAAAGAGCTCCTGGTCAATGGCGGACGCAGAAGACACCAAATCTCGGTCCATATCTCGACGATGCGACGGAAATCCTCGGCTGCTTTGTTACGCCAGCCACTAAGGATCGCTCTCGCGGAGCTCCTCCTTCAGCTTGGTTTCGGTCCCGGCAGCGCCGAGCGAGTCCTTCAACAAGAGAAATTTTCTGCTCGAGATCCTCGACGGAGTCCTTGGCGGCCTTCAGCTCGCCGCCTTCTCGTAAAGACGCTACTGGAGCTCTGAGTTGGTGTGGGTGTACTTCTCGCGCTCCGTGATGAGCGCGGCGATCTTCTCCGAGTCCACCTTCAACAGCTCCTCCAGTTGCGCGACCTTGGCGGCAAGATTTTCCTTGGCGGTCTCCGCGGCCGCCGCGGCGTCTTTTGCCTCCTTCAATTCTCCGCCAAGGGCCTGCTCCCGAGCGGCAAGGTCTTCTTCGTGGGCGTCAAGGTCAACCTTCCGCTGAATGAGCTCTCCTTCCCGCCGGGACAGCTCCACTCCGGCGAGCCGTTGCTGCTCTTCGCCTCGGCCTTCTCCAAGAGCCACCCTTCATACCGCCCGCGAAGTTGCTCACGCTTTCTCCGCCACTCGCGGAGAGCAGCCTGGTTGGCGGCGCTGAGCTCCGCCGCTTCTCCATCTCCTCGGCGGCCTTGGCGGCAGGGCTTCCCGAAGCGAAGTTACCGTCTGCCCGGTAAGGGGGTGGAGCTGGTGAAGCAGCCTCATCAGCCTGCTGCTCCCGCCGGCCCTTCGACGACCTTCAAACCCGCTGGAGGCGCAGGATCTCCCCATCGAAGGCCTCGCACCGCGGAGCTCAGGACGAGGAACCCCACGGCATCTCGGATGAAGACGCCGCTGGGGGCTTCTGGCAATAGCCGGACCGCTCTTCTCTGCGGAGGGGTCGGTGACGGCGCGAAGCACTCGACGCTCCCGCGACCTCCGGGCCAGTGGTGCGGTCGCCGTCCCCCTCTCCGGCCGCTGCGTCTGCAGCTGGAGCGGTCTCTGGCACATGTGGCTCGGCGGTTCCAGCCGCGTCCTCGATGACAGGGGCGTCGTTGCCGCCACCCTGCGCGTCCTCCTCCTCAATGACGACTTCCGTCTCCATCTGCTCGGGAGGGGGAGGATCTAGAAGAAGAAGAAGAAGCAAAAGAAGTTCAAGCAAATATCCAAAAAGAGACGACGCCAAGAAGGCAAAGTTGCAGAACTTACCTTGGCGGGCCTCTTCAGAGGCGGGCTCTCTTGCCGGGAAATATCCCTTGGCGGAGTGGTCGCCTCGCCGGGTCGCTGTTTCTTGGCGGGTACTCGCTTGGCGGAGTACCCGCCCTTGGCGGACGCCTCCTTGCCGGGAGTCCAACCTTGGCGGGATGGAGGGACTGGCTCCTCAAGGGCGACCTCCGGATGCTCTCGCTGCGCGGTTCCATCTCTCGCAAGTCAAAACAAACACTTCAAGATATTGGAACAAGATGAAGCTTGACGCGCGCCGGCAAGCGAGGTGCGGGACCCAGACTTATTACTGGGGCTGCGCTGGGCTGCTCGACAGCGCGGGTCCGCAGGCTTGATCCGGCGATCTCCGGTCGCTTCGGGCGAAGTCGTTCGCGACCTCGACCACGGCACCTTGGCTTTTCGCCGCCCGCCGGTCAAGGTCCTGAAATCAACGCAAAAATAAGATTAGCCTCGACAATAATCAAGGCGAAATTTAAGAAGATGAAGATCTTGCATTTACTCCTATTCCTCCTCATCGCTTCGCCAAGGCGGAGAAATCATACTGCACTGGGTTGCGCGGTGCGAGGAGCAGGAGGCGAGCCTCTCGGGCGCTTTGGCGGTCCTCGGGCTGGGGCTGGGACCCGGCCTCAGAGCCGGGACCCGAGAAGCGGGCGGAGCCGCCGCCCGCCCGAGAAGACCTCGTCGCCGGGCGCCGACCTGCAGGCGCTTTGCTGCGGCTTGCTTGCGCTGGTCGCTTCGCCATGTCCGGGCGCTGTCGCCTCGGCGCGACTCGACTCCACGGAAGCTTGCGCTGCCCGGCGAGCCAGTAGTTCTTGGGGGCTTATGCGACTGCCTGCCGCCGCCTATGCGAGGCGCTTGATGAGAACGCTTGGGGCTCGCCTGGTAGGGGATGTTTCCGACGACGAGGAAAGGTCGCCATAAAGGTCCGTGGACCCGCTGGCATCTTCGGGCGCCGCGGCGTCCTCCTCCTCCTCCTCGCCGGGCTGGCTCGCGGACCCAGCGCCTGGCGCTGCGACTTTTTTTTCCTCAAGGCGTCTCCGCCTCGAGGCGCCTCGGCTCCCTCCGCAGCACCACCTTCTTGCCGCTGCCTCGCCACGATTCCGGGATCCCGGAGTGCCTCGAGAGGGACCCTGGCGAAGGCTGGAGGAAGTTGCAGCAGTCCGCAGATCTCCGCCGCCCGCTTGGTAGGACTCTTCGCAGCCTCCGCCTCCTCGGGCGATAGCCGGACGTTCTGTCGCCTGTAGCTGCAGCGCCTCTTCGCCCGAGAAGCTATGTACGCAAGCTCCTGGTCCGTGGTGTCCCGTGTCAGCCCCCGGGTCTCGTTCTTGTCCTTCGCCACCTCCACGAGGGTGTCGAAGAAGTTGAGAACGTCTATTGATTCGGGCGGAATCCATGAGCGCTCCACGCCGCGCGAGTCGCACGCTTGGGCATCATGGCGAGGAGGCGATCCCGAGCCGCGGTTGTTGCAAAGGCACCACCACCGGGAGGCTGAACCACTCGGGATGGTCCGGTCATATCCAAGAGTTCCCGACCATCCCCTCAGCCCAAATGCCGTGAAGTTAAAGTTCAGCCCGGGCGCAGCCTCATTATATCCGCTGCGCCGCCAGATACTCCAGGCCGGCCTCTTCTGCCTTGGAGGGGGCAATGCGACCAGCGGAGGAAGTCGGCGCCTACCTCTCGCAACGGACAGCCCCCTCTCAAAGACGAAGAATCCGGATAAGGCAACGCCGAGCTTGATGTCGTCCGAATCCAGCTCGCTCCAGCCTCGCCAAGAATGGGCGCCAGCGCTTGGGCGCGGTGAAGGGCTGCGGCTCGTCTTCGACGATCCAGCACTAATCAAGACGCCACTCTTCCCACTTGACGCGGAGCTCCCGCAAGCACGACCCCTTCAAGTTCAGACGAAAACCCAAGAAATCCCCGAGAGGGGAAGCCGGGCTCGCTCTAGGAGTGAAGAAATGCTGAACAGAGCTACATTTGGGTATATCCTTATGAAGTTTTCGCACATATGCGAAACCGCCATTGTGAGGACGGCGTTGGGGGTGAAGTCAAGAAGGTGGAAGCCATATGTGTTCATGATGTCGCAGAAAAATTCAGAGAAAGGAGGACAAAGGCCGCAGTGGAAGAAGGCTGCGAAGAAATAGTACCCGCCGGGATAGTTGTCCATGATGGCGGCCGGATGAGCTCTGGTCCGAGGATGCGCCGTAGTCCTCTTGGCCCAGAACAAGAAGTACTTGCCCCAGAGTTCTTCCACGCCGAGCCGGCAAGGAAGACGACGTTCTCCCTCCGCAGATCTGGCGAAGCTTTCCGCCGCTCGATTTCTCCTCTTGGTCTTCTCCGCCTTCCCCTTTCCCTTCCTGGTTTTCGGGGCCATGGCGGAGGCGGCGAAGAAAGTAGGACGAGGAATCCGGCGGCGCCGCAAACGCAAGAAGCGGCGGAGGAGATGTGGAAGCGGGGCGCGAAGAGGATCTCTGGGGGAAGAAGGAGAAGCAATGAAAGCGAAGGAGGGGAACCGCGCCTGCTTCCTCTGTTTTATGGGGAAGTGGGGGGCGTTCCGCTCTCCTCATAAAAGAACGTGGGCACGCCCCATCCCACGACGCCAAGAATCGACGCTGTGTTGTTGCACGGGAGGCGGCAGAGGCGGAAGTGGATTCGACGCGCCATGGGCTTCTCGCTGTGCCTGCACTGCTTTGGCCTGGCCCAACAGCGCTCGGCACCGTGTATGGCCCAGCCGGGGGCTCTGTCGGTGTACTAAGGTAGGGTACCTCAAGAATCTAACTTGTGCACGGCGATCGCAGCTTCCCGTGGCTGGATCCACCAAATGCTTGCCGGAGACCATTCCTGCTCCATACCAAGCCCTTCAAGAACAAAGTGTACAAGACAGAAGGTTAAGACCCCGGCAAGAGGAGCTTGCCGGGAAGGCCGTTCCAGGCTCAAGACTATATCACTCATGCAAGTCCCTGGCGAGAGGAGCTCGTCGGGGAGACTAGAAGATCACATCACAAAAGACACGCCTCGGCGCTATACGCGTCCCGGCGAGGGCCCGGGGAGCGACAAGACTACAAGCCCGACAAGCTCCCTGCCCGGCAAGATCAAGACCCCGCAAGGTACTTGCCGGGCGAAGGCGATGCGTGCGTCGCACTCCAGCTCATTCGCCCACGCTACGCCTTCAGCCCTCCAGAGACGCGTGGCGGATGGCTCAGGCAATTTGGGGGTGCGGTGGCACTCCACGGTGGTGGCTTCATCGCTGTGGCAAACGGAGACATAAGGGCGGAGCTTTGGGGCGACGGCGATGGGCATTAAATGCTCTTGTCCCCCTCTCACAAAAGTAGGTAGAATCCACTGCTCGCTAATCGTAGCTGCACTGCTTTCCGACTGCTCCAACTACCACCTCTTTTACATTTTACCCCTCTACCCTACGCTGACACTGTCGGTGACCCTTGCCCTATAAAAGGAGGCCCATGCACAACGTGGGGAGGTTCAACCCTTGGCAACTCTAGCTACTGGGATTCGATCGTTCCACACACCACTCCACCATTCGCCGCATTCTTGAGCAAGATCAAATACAACACAAAGCAGCAGAGGGTTTTACGCGACCATCGCGCCCGGCTGGGTAAAATCCCGCCAAGATCGCCTCGATCCGCTCTCCGCGCATCCTCCGCCCTCGTACCGAACACACGAAGGGGCCGTCCCCGGCCCCATAGGTGTCGTCTCCCATCGCGCACGACATATATGTTTACTAGCTGCTTGATATTTGTGCAGACAGAGATGTCTGCCCGTTGCTATTTGGAAAACAAATAAAGTGTCCGCAATTTTGGTTGAACTGCACAAGAGAATAGTATAGTCACTGCATGCAGTGCCATTTGAAAATAGACACAAAGATTGGATAGTCACTTCATGGACTGCAGAAAAGTAGTACCGTACTATTTACTGGCCAACACTTGGTGCTTCATTGCTTTGGTCTGATTATACAATGGGCATCATTTTCCCTAAGTTAAAGTTTGTATTCCGAAAATAGTCTCGCGGTGTGATCGAGAGAAGACCAAATCATATTGCAGTGGATGTTCCTCCATCATGTGTGGTTCATTCTCATGGTTCCAAATTGTTGGTGAATCCACTTACGCTTGCAAGAGGAATTGTAGACTTCACAAACAAATTTGTCTTTCGATGCAGATTGAATGTGGCCAAGAGAAGCATCCATGTTAGTAGGAAGAAACAGATGTTTTTTCTAGATCTTTGCTTTTGGAGCTACATATTTGTATATGATCTGTGAATCATTGAGATGCATTAACATGTTGATCTTATGTATGGGAATCATACTAGTTAGTTTTAGTTGCGACGCAAGATCCGAAGTGGTTGATCTTTGCTTTTGGAGCTACATATTTGTATATGATCCGTGAATCATTGAGATGCATCAACAGTTACTTATTTCTGTTCGCTCAGTGTTTACAAGTTACTGATCGATCACTAGCTAGCCTACAAATGCGCACCTGGCAGTTTTATTTGCGACGCAAGATGCAAAGTGGCAGTTTTTTGAATAAAAATGCCTACCTTTGAAGAAACTAACAAGCTACACTATCGATCCTACACGGATAAAAATGCCTACCTCTGAAGAAACTGACAAGCTACACTATCGATCCTACATGGATAAATAGCGTATCACGCACGTACTACCTCCTTTCCGGTTTGCAGGGCCCAATTCAAGAAACGACCTACTCGATCCTACACGAATAAATAGCGGATCACGGACGTACTAGTACCTCCTTTGCGGTTTGCAGGGCTTAATTCAAACCTCTCACCAACCAAGGTACTGCCTCCGTCCGGGTTTATTAGTCCCGTGAGCAAAGCAGCAAGACCAAGTCATGGCAATAATTAACGGCATGCACAAGTTTAAGCCTAATTAATTCTAGTGATTTAAGTGGCTGCATGCGTGCCCTCGGCTGCGACTCGTTGCATGCTGCTTCGAGCGTCATCGCTCATGCGGCGATTACGAGTGCTCGCATGCAGCCGGCCGTAATTAAGGTAGCTAACTGATGCGAAAAAGATACGCTTTAATTGTTGCGGGCTTTTTAAATCCATGAAATCATTATTGACAAGGGGGGAGATGATTCGAGTGCACTCGTTTGACCGCCATGCCGGCGTGCGACCAGACGGACGGGGACGGCACGATCATAATTCCAGCTTCCCTAGTTTTCCACAAAGAAGTCGGGCGCTAAGCCATTATGCATTGAATTCGATGACCTGTCGCGCTACCTTCCCCCTATAAGTATTGTTTCCCAGCATTCTCCAGTGCCACCATGACCCAACTCGCCATATCCTCATAAGCCCCCACCAGCCCGACGTCGCTCGCCACATCCGCCATGCCCCCGCCCATCCGCGGTAGGCGACGCCGGAGGCGGTCACCGCCGGAACTAGTGTTTGGTTTTTCACCGGAAGGCAGATGGAGGGAGGAGGCATTCTATCTGTCTTTAGATGGCAATGCGCAGATCGAGGAGTTGTTGGAGCGCGACCGCATGGCGGAGGAGTAGGAGTTGTTGGAGCGCGACCGCCTGGCGGAGGAGCAGCGTATCACCGATTTGCGCCGCCAGCGGGACATGGAGCAGCAGCGCACCGATGCTCTGAGTCGCGAGTAGAGCGCCCGCAACTGGGCCGACTACGTGGAGGCCGGCGCCCAGCAAATAGCCCTGGAGGCTGTCGGACACGCACGCGTTCGCGACGCCGATTTTTACTACCAGCTCATCAAGTGGGTTTCCCGCTTGGAAGCCGAAGCTTCGGTGGACCACGCCGACATGGGAAGGGCCAACGTGTGCAAGCAACGCGCCCTATCGCACCTCTGGCAAGTCCGAGGCGAGGCGCAGGACGCCGGTGCCGGCGTTTAGTGTGTGCCGCCGGCATCGTCTAGTTAGCTAAGAGTAAGTTAGTACTTGTCTAGTGGGAGTAGATAGTTAACTTGGCTATGATGGTTGTCAACATGGAAGTTCAGTAGTCTATATGTGGATCAGACCTGTTACTTTGCTCTGAATGTTGAACTTCCCGTTTGAACGTATGGAATGGGCTGTTATTTTTTTAAATGGGTTGTATTTGTCCTCCACGGGTTTAGAGGCTGACTTGTGGGCCTAGCAAGTTGACGCATACACAAACAGGGAGATGATTGTGCGTGGAGAGGATGACAGCAGGACCCGCCAAGGTCATGGCAAGACGCAAGCAAGTGCCTCCTTATTTCAAGCCAATAAAAATGGCTCCTCCTAGTGGATTTCGACATCCGGGTCCCATGCCATTGTCAACGAGTCAATAAACGAGAGGATTACAACGAGCGGCCGACACACGAGGACCCAAAGAGCTCGCCCAGTTATTTTTGTTTTGGGTTAATTTGATAAATGCCTCCGAGAAATGCCACTGCAATTTCCAAACTTTGAAAAATGCCATTTCATGCCATTTCTAGTGGCATTTTTTGAAGTCTAGAGTGGCGTTTTTCAAAGTTTGCAAACTACAGTGGCGTTTTTCAAAGTTTGCAAAAATTGCAGTGGCATTTTTCAAAGTTTGGAAATTACAGTGGCATTTTGTTGAATTGCCATAATTGGAGTGGCATTTATCTAAAATGTTATTGAGACGGAAGCAGGGTGTCAACTGGGCTATGCGGGACACTCTGGCCTGTCTAGACAGCCTTTTCTTTTATGTTTACCACAGACCAGCCCAGTAGTTTTTTTCTCTTTTTGAAAATGGCTAGCCTAGTTTTTTGTGATTTGTCAAGTAAGTCACTTTATCAGGCCTGTTGGGCTAGACGAGGAGAGCTTCATTCGGCTGGCCGAGAAAATGGCCTATCAGTAATGAGAAATGGGTTGTACATTTTTAAAACACATCAAACCGGCAATTAGTTTCAAATATCTTTTTTTCATTTCGAGATTTTAAATTGCATTGATTTTTATGCGTGGACAATTTATTGGATTTTATATTGATATAGATTTATTTTTAAAATCAGTCTGAATGTGACTCGAAATTTCGGGATTAAAATAGTTCGACCGCATGCATATATGCAAAATTTCGTATAATTTTTTAACCATGGCCACAATATGGGCTGTAATGCTAACAAAAAGAATATGGGCTCCAAAAAACCCATAAGAATTAGCACATGGGCTGTAAACTATTTGAAATAATGGCAGATGGGCTGTATGCTGTTTTCCACATATTTGAGGCTTTCCACAAATGGCTTGTATACTGTTGGATGTCCATCCAACGACTGTCGTGATTCTTCAATCTCTGCACTTCCTGCTCCAGCCGCTCAAACAAGTGCCGGCGGGACTGCCTGCTGCCTCCTGAAGGAAATATGCCCTAGAGGCAATAATAAAGTTATTATTTATTTCCTTATTTCATGATAAACGTTTATCATTCATGCTAGAATTGTATTAACCGGAAACATGATACATGTGTGAATGCATAGACAAACAAGATGTCACTAGTATGCCTCTACTAGACTAGCTTGTTAATCAAAGATGGTTATGTTTCTGACCATAAACAAGGAGTTGTTATTTGATTAACAAGGTCACATCATTAGTAGAATGATCGATTGACATGACCCATTCCCTTAGCTTAGCACACGATCGCTTAGTATGTTGCTACTGCTTTTATCCATGACATATACATGTTCCCGTAACTATGAGATTATGCAACTCCTGTTTATCGAAGGAACACTTTGGTGCTACCAAACGTCACAACGAATCGGGTGATTATAAAGGAGTACTACAGGTGTCTCCAAAGGCAGATGTTGGGTTGGCGATTTGAGATTAGGTTTTGTCACTCCGATTGTCGGAGAGGTATCTCTGGGCCCTCTCGGTAATACACATCATGAAGCCTTGCAAGCATTACAACTAATGAGTTAGCTGTGAGATGATGTATTACGGAACGAGTAAAGAGACTTGCCGTAACGAGATTGAACTAGGTATTGATACCGACGATCGAATCTCGTGCAAGTAACATACCGATGACAAAGGGAACAATGTATGTTGTTATGCGGTCGACCGATAAAGATCTTCGAGAATATGTAGGAACCAATATGGGCATCCAGGTCCCGCTGTTGGTTATTGACGGAGATGTGTCTCGGTCATGTCTACATTGTTCTCGAACCGTAGGGTCCGTGACGCTTAAGGTTTCGATGGCGGTTATTATGAGTTTATATATTTTGATGTACGAAGAAGTTCGAGTCCGGATGTGATCACGGACATGACGAGGAGTCTCGGAATGGTCGAGACATAAAGATTGATATATTGGAAGCCTATATTTGGAGTCCGAAATGGTTCGGGTGAAATCGAATTTCTCGAGTACCGGAGGTTACGGAACCCCCGGAACTAAATGGGCCTTAGTGGGCCTCGAGGGAGAAGAGGAGGGGCCGGCCGGGGCAGGTCGCGCCCCTCCCCTAGTCCGAATAGGACAGGAGGAGGCGGCGCCTTCCTTCTTCCCTCCCCAATCTTACTCCAACTAGGAAGGGGGAGTCCTACTCGGTGGGAGTAGGACTCCTCCAGCGCCTCCTCTAGGGCGGCCGCACCCCCTTGCTCCTTTATATCTGAGGCGGGGGCACCCTAGAACACACAAGTTTGATCTACGGATCGTTCCTTAGCCGTGTCGGTGCCCCCTCCACCATATTCCACCTCGGTCATATCGTCATGAAGCTTAAGCGAAGCCTCGCGCGCGTAAACATCAAGATCGCCACCACGTCGTCTTGACGGAACTCTCCCTCGACACTCGGCTGGATCGGAGTACGAGGGACGCCATCGAGCTGTACGTGTGTCAAGAACTCGGGCGCCGAGTAACGGCACCGGATCGGTCGGATCGCGAGGAGAACGACGACTACTTCCTCTACGTTGTGATCGCTTCCGCCGGGTCTACGAGGGTACGTAGACAACACTCTCCCTCTCGTTGCTATGTATCACCATGATCTTGCGTGTGCATAGGAAAATTTTGAAATTACTACGCTCCCCAACGGTGGCATCCGAGCCTAGGTTTTATGGTTTGATGTTTTGCACGAGTAGAACACAAGTGAGTTGTGGGCGATACAAGTCATACTACCTACCAGCATGTCATACTTTGGTTCAGCGGTATTGTGAGATGAAGCGGCCCGGACCGACATTACGCAGACGCTTACGCGAGACTGGTTTCACCGCCACGAGCACTCGTTGCTTAAAGGTGACTGGTGGGTGTCTGCTCTCTCACTTTAGTTGAACCGAGTGTGGCTATGCCCGTCCTTGAGAAGGTTAAACGAGTCTATTTGACGAAGTATCGCTGTGGTTTTGATGCGTAGGTGAGATTGGTTCTTGCTTAAGCCCGTAGCAGCCACGTAAAATTTGCAACAACAAAGTAGAGGACGCCTAACTTGTTTTTGCAGGCATGTTGTGATGTGATATGGTCAAGACGTGATGCTATATTTTATTGTATGAGATGATCATGTTTTGTAACCGGTTATCGGCAATGGCAGGAGCCATATGGTTGTCGCTTTATTGTATGCAATGCAATCGCCTGTAATGCTTTACTTTATCACTAAGCGGTAGCGATAGTCGAGAAGCATAAGTTTGGCGAGACGACAACGATGCTACGATGGAGATCAAGGTGTCGCGCGGTGACGATGGTGATCATGGTGGTGCTGCGGAGATGAAGATCACGAAGCACAAGATGATGATGACCATATCATATCACTTATATTGATTTGCATGTGATGTTTATCCTTTATGCATCTTATCTTGCTTTGATTGACGGTAGCATTATAAGATGATCTCTCACTAAATTATCAAGAAGTGTTCTCCCGAGTATGCACCGTTGCCAAAGTTCGTCGTGCCCGCACACCCACGTGATGATCGGGTGTGATAAGCTCTCACGTCCATCTACAACGGGTGCAAGCCAGTTTTGCACACGCAGAATACTCGGGTTATACTTGACGAGCCTAGCATATGCAGATATGGCCTCGAACACGGAGACCGAAAGGTCGGCGTGAATCATATAGTAGATATGATCAACATAAGATGTTCACCATTGAAAACTACTCCATTTCACGTGATGATCGGTTATGGTTTAGTTGATTTGGATCACGTGATCACTTAGATGACTAGAGAGATGTCTTTCTAAGTGGGAGTTCTTAAGTAATATGATTAATTGAACTTAAATTTATCATGAACTTAGTACCGATAGTATCTTGCTTGTTTATGTTTGATTGTAGATAGATGGCTCGTCTTTGTTGTTCCGTTGAATTTTAATGTGTTCCTTGAGAAAGCAAAGTTGAAAGATGATGGTAGCAATTACACGGATCGGGTCCGAAACGAGGATTATCCTCATTGCTGCCTGGAAGAGTTACGTCTGGATGCACCGCTGGGTGCCGAACTCTTCTTTGGAGCAACACCGGATGTTATGAACGTCTGGCGAGCAAAGCTGATGACTACTCTATAGTTCGTGTGCCATGCTTTACGGCTTAGAACCGGGACTTCAACGACGTTTTGAACGTCATGGAGCATATGAGATGTTCCAGAGTTGAAGTTAATATTCCAATGAATGCCCGGATTGAGAGATATGAAGTCTCCAATAAGTTCTATAGCTGCAAGATGGAGGAGAATAGTTACATTAGTGAGCACATACTCGTAATGTCCGGGTACTACAATCACTTGACACAATTGGGGGTTAATCTTCCGGATGATTGTGTCATTGATGTAATTCTTCAATCACCGCCACCAAGCTACAAAGGCTTCGTGATGAACTATAATATGCAAGGGTTAGTAAAGACTATACCGAGCTCTTCGCAATGCTAAAGGCTGCGGAGGTAGAAATCAAGAAGGAGCATCAAGTGTTGATGGTCAATAAGACCACTAGTTTCAAGAAGAAAGGCAAAGGGAAGAAGAAGGGGAACTTCAAGAAGAACAGCAAGCAAGTTCTGCTCGGGAGAAGAAACCCAAGTCCGGACCTAAGCCTGGCCGAGTGCTTCTACCGCAAGCGGTGGTCCTCGAAGCGGAACTGCCCCAAGTATTTGGCGGATAAGAAGGATGGCAAGGTGAACAAAGGTATATATGATATACATGTTATTGATGTGTACCTTACTAGAGCTCGGAGTAGCACTGGTATTTGATATTGGTTACATTGCTAATATTTGCAACTCAAGCAGGGACTACGGATTGCTTAACACCGGCAAAGGACGAGGTGACGATGCGCGTGGGAAATGGTTCCAAAGTCGATGTGATCGCGATCGGCACGCTACCTCTACATCTACCTTGGGATTAGTTTTAGACCTAAATAATTGTTATTTGGTGCTGCGTTGAGCATGAACATTATATCTGGATCTTGTTTGATGCGAGACGGTTATTCATTTAAATCGAGAGAATAATGGTTGTTCTATTTATATGAGTAATATCTTTTATGGTCATGCACCCTTGAGGAGTGGTCTATTTTGTTAAATCTCGATAGTAGTGATACACATATTCATAATGTTGAAACCAAAAGATGCAGAGTTGATAATGATAGTGCAACTTATTTGTGGCACTTGCCGTTTAGGTCATATCGGTGTAAAGCGCATGAAGAAACTCCATCTTGATGGACTTTTGGAGTCACTTGATTATGAATCACTTGGCACTTGCGAACCGTGCCTCATGGGCAAGATGACTAGAACCCGTTCTCGGGACTATGGAGAGAGCAACAGATTTGTTGGAAATCAAACATACAGATGTATGTGGTCCGATGAATGTTGAGGCTCGTGGCGGATATCGTTAT
This sequence comes from Aegilops speltoides, assembly GCA_021437245.1. Classification (NCBI taxonomy): domain Eukaryota; kingdom Viridiplantae; phylum Streptophyta; class Magnoliopsida; order Poales; family Poaceae; genus Aegilops; species Aegilops speltoides. The sequence continues at coordinate 413,173,601 of CM038144.1, forward strand.
TTTCTCACCTTCACAGATGACTTAAGCAGATATGGGTATATCTACTTAATGAAACATAAGTCTGAAACATTTGAAAAGTTCAAAGAATTTCAGAGTGAAGTTGAAAATCATCGTAACAAGAAAATTAAATTTCTACGATCGATCGTGGAGGTGAATATTTGAGTTACGAGTTTGGTCTACATTTGAAACAATGCGGAATAGTTTCGCAACTCACGCCACCCGAACACCACAACGTAATGGTGTGTCCGAACGTCAGAATCGTGCTTTACTAGATATGGTACGATCTATGATGTCTCTTCTGATTTACCGCTATCGTTTTGGGGTTATGCTCTAGAGACGGCGCATTCACCTTGAATAGAACACCGTCGAAATCCGTTGAGACGACACCTTATGAACTATGGTTTAGCAAGAAACCAAAGTTGTCGTTTCTTAAAGTTTGGGGATGCGATGCTTATGTGAAAAAGCTTCAACCCGATAAGCTCGAACCCAAATCGGAGAAATGTGTCTTCATAGGATACCCAAAGGAGACAGTTGGGTACACCTTCTATCACAGATCCGAAGGCAAGACATTTGTTGCTAAGAATGGATCCTTTCTAGAGAAGGAGTTTCTCTCAAAGAAGTGAGTGGGAGGAAAGTAGAACTTGATGAGGTAATTGTACCTTCTCCCTTACTTGAAAGTAGTTTTTCGCAGAAACCGGTTTCGAGACACCTACACCAAGTAGCGAGGAAGTTGATGATGTTGATCATGAAACTTCAGATCAAGTTGCTCTGAGAACCTCGTAGATCAACAGAGTAAGATCCGCACTGAGTGGTACGGTAATCCTGTTCGGAAATCATGCTACTAGATCATGATGAACCTACGAACTATGAAGAAGCGATGGTGAGCCCAGATTCGCAAAATGGCTTGAGGCCATGAAATCGAGATGGGATCCATGTATGAAAACAAAGTATGGACTTTGGTTGACTTGCCCGAGGGTAGGCAAGCAATAGAAAACAAGTGGATCTTCAAGAAGAAGACCGACACGACGGTAATGTTATCGTCTACAAAGCTCGACTTGTCGCAAAGGGTTTTCGACAAGTTCAAAGGATTGACTACGATGAGACCTTCTCACCCGTAGCGATGCTTAAGTCTATCCGAATCATGTTAGCAATTGCTGCATTTTATGATTATGAAATTTGGCAAATGGATGTAAAGACTGCATTCTGAATGGATTTACGGAAGAAGAGTTGTATATGATGCAACCGAAGGTTTTATCGATCCAAAGGAGCTAACAAAGTATGCAAGCTCCAAAGAATCCATTTATGGACTGGTGCAAGCATCTCGGAGTTGGAATAAGCGCTTTGATAGTGTGAGCAAAGCATTTGGGTTTGTCTGAGACTTTTGGAGAAGCCTGATTTACAAGAAAGTGAGTGGGAGCTCTGAGCATTTCGATATTATATGTAGATGACATATTGCTGATCGGAAATGATATAGAATTCTGAATAGCATAAAGGGATACTTGAATAAGAGTTTTTCAATGAAAGACTTGGTGAAGCTGCTTACATATTGGGCATTAAGATCTATAGAGATAGATCAAGACGCTTAATTGGACTTTCACAAAGCACATACCTTGACAAAATTTTGAAGAAGTTCAAAATGGATCAAGCAAAGAAAGGGTTCTTGCACGTGTTACAAGGTGTGAAGTTGAGTAAGACTCAATGCCCGACCACCGCAGAAGATAGAGAGAAAATGAAAGATGTTCCTATGCTTCACCATAGGCTCTATCATGTATGCAATGCTGTGTACCAGACCTGATGTGTGCCTTGCTATAAGCCTAGCAGGAGGTACCAAAGTAATCCAGAGTGGATCATCGACAGCGGTCAAGAACATCTGAAATACGAAAAGGACTAAGGATATGTTTTCGTATATGGAGGTGACAAAGAGCTCATCGTGAACAGTTACGTTGATGCAAGCTTTGACACCGATCCGACGATTCTAAATCGCAGACCGGATACGATTTACACTAAGCGGAGGAGCTGTCGGTTGGTGCAGTTCTAAACAAAGCGTCATAGCGGGATCTACATGTGAAGCGGAGTACATAGCAGCTTCGAAGCAGCTAATGAAGGAGTGCGGATGAAGGAGTTCATATCCGATCTAGGTGTCATACCTAGTGCATTGGGTCCAATGAAAATCTTACGTGACAATCTTCGAGCAATTGCCTTAGCAAAGGAATCCAGATTTCACAAGAGGACCAAGCACATCAAGAGACGCTTCAATTCCATCCGGACTTAGTCCGTGGGAGACATAGAGATTTGCAAGATACATACGGATCTGAATGTTGCAGACCCGTTGACTAAGCCTCTTCCACGAGCAAAACATGATCAACACCAAGACTCCATGGGTGTTAGAATCATTACTATGTAATCTGGATTATTGACTCTAGTGCAAGTGGGAGACTCAAGGAAATATGCCCTAGAGGCAATAATAAAGTTATTATTTATTTCCTTATTTCATGATAAATGTTTATCATTCATGCTAGAATTGTATTAACCGGAAACATGATACATGTGTGAATGCATAGACAAACAAGATGTCACTAGTATGCCTCTACTAGACTAGCTTGTTAATCAAAGATGGTTATGTTTCGACCATAAACAAGGAGTTGTTATTTGATTAACAAGGTCACATCATTAGTAGAATGATCGATTGACATGACCCATTCCCTTAGCTTAGCAAACGATCGTTTAGTATGTTGCTACTGCTTTTATCCATGACATATACATGTTCTCGTAACTATGAGATTATGCAACTCCGCCATCGAAGGAACACTTTGGTGCTACCAAACGTCACAACGTAATCGGGTGATTATAAAGGAGTACTACAGGTGTCTCCAAAGGCGATGTTGGGTTGGCGATTTCGAGATTAGGTTTTGTCACTCCGATTGTCGGAGAGGTATCTCTCGGCCCTCTCGGTAATACACATCATGAAGCCTTGCAAGCATTACAACTAATGAGTTAGCTGTGAGATGATGTATTACGGAACGAGTAAAGAGACTTGCGTAACGAGATTGAACTAGGTATTGGATACCGACGATCGAATCTCGGGCAAGTAACATACCGATGACAAAGGAACAACGTATGTTGTTATGCGGTCGACCGATAAAGATCTTCGTAGAATATGTAGGAACCAATATGGGCATCCAGGTCCGCTGTTGGTTATTGACCGGAGACGTGTCTCGGTCATGTCTACATTGTTCTCGAACCGTAGGGTCCGTGACGCTTAAGGTTTCGATGGCGGTTATTATGAGTTTATATATTTTGATGTACCAAAGAAGTTGAGTCCGGATGTGATCACGGACATGACGAGGAGTCTCGGAATGGTCGAGACATAAAGATTGATATATTGGAAGCCTATATTTGGAGTCCGGAATGGTTCCGGGTGAAATCGGGAATTTACCGGAGTACCGGGAGGTTACCGAACCCCCGGGAACTAAATGGGCCTTAGTGGGCCTCGAGGGAGAAGAGGAGGGGCCGGCCGCCAGGCAGGCGCGCCCCCTCCCCTAGTCCGAATAGGACAGGAGGAGGCGGCGCCCTTCCTTCTTCCCTCCCCAATCCTACTCCAACTAGGAAGGGGAGTCCTACTCGGTGGGAGTAGGACTCCTCGGCAGCGCCTCCTCTAGGGCGGCCGCCCCCCTTGCTCCTTTATATACGGGGCAGGGGGCACCCTAGAACACACAAGTTTGATCTACGGATCGTTCCTTAGCCGTGTGTGGTGCCCCTCCACCATATTCCACCTCGGTCATATCGTCATGAAGCTTAGGCGAAGCCCTCATGATAACACATCAAGATCGTCCCACCACGTCGTCTTGGTCGACGGAACCCTCGACACTCGGCTGGATCGAGTACTGAGGGACGTCATCGAGCTGTACGTGTGTCAAGAACTCTGGGCGCCGAGTAACGGCGCCAGATCGGTCGGATCGCGAGGAGACGCGACGACTACTTCCTCTACGTTGTGATCGCTTCGCTTCGGGTCTACGAGGGTACGTAGACAACACTCTCCCCTCTCGTTGCTATGTATCACCATGATATTGCGTGTGCGTAGGAAAATTTTGAAATTACTACGTTCCCCAACACCTCCTCCCTGCAGCCAGCTGTGCTGCCGTGCAGGCCTCACCGCCCCACCATACTCCCATCGCTGGCCTAGCTATCCCTCTACTCACCCTCAGTCCCACACATGCTGTTATTCTCCGTGACGGCAGGCATTTAACCATAAATCCTCGTACTCCTCCGCGTGGGAAATAACTGCCGAGTATTCCCTGGCTCCATGTCGTTCCCTTCCTAGGCCTCACCGTCGTCCATTGCCCTGGTGCTCTCGGCGCGGCCTGGTCAACATGGTCAATGAACGACATCCATCGGAAGTGGACTGTACGTGGAGAGGCTGACAGCTGGGTCCACGGCCGCACGCAAGGAAATGCCTCCTTATTACGCACAAAATAATGATTCCTCCACCTGACATCTGGGACCCACCGAAAGGGCCTCTGTATTTTGTGAAAAAAAAACATTACCGCCGCTGACAGCTCGGACCCACCAGCTATATATTCGCACGCAAGGAAGTGCCTCCTTATTACGCCCAAAGAAAAGAATACTCCCCCTGCTAGCTGGGACCCAGTATAGTGGGCCTACTAAGTTGACAGGGACGAAGGGCTTTGTCAACTTAGTCAATATAAACGATTCTAGCTCTAGTGACCGTACGATGTCCATCCAATGGCCGTAGTGCTTCTTCGACCTCTGGTCTTCTTGCTCCAGCCTCCCAAAGCAGTGCCGGTCGTGCCGCCTGCTCCTGCCTACCGTGGCCGGCTGTGCTGCCGCAGAGGCCTCACGGCCCCCATACTACTCCCACCGCTGGCCAGGCCATCCCTCCACTCCACTCACCCACACCCCCTGTTATTCTGCGGCGACAGCAGCGCAACCGAACCAGTGAACCCTCGTACTCCTCTTCGCGTGGGCATCCACTGCCGCGTCTTCCCCGGCTCCGCGTCATCCACTTCCTAGGCCTCGCTGTCGTCCACCGCCATGGTGCTCTTGGTGCGGCGTGGTCAATGTGGTCAACGACCGAATTCCATCGGAAGAATACAGTACGTGGAGAGGTTGACAGCTGGGTCCACAGCAGTCGCAAGGAAGTGGCTCCTTATTATGCGGAAAATAATTATTCCTCCACCTGACAGCAGGGACCCACCAGACAGGCCACCAGTATTTCGCGAAAAAAATGTTTGCCCCTGACTGCTGGGACCCACCCGACGGGCCACCGCATTTCATGAAAAAAATGTTCGCCCTGCTGTCAGCTCGGACCCGCCGGAAGTGCCTCCTTATTACGCACAAAAAAATGAATACCCCCCAGCTAGCTGGGACCCACCTTGGTGGGAGGCTGACTTGTGGGCCAACTAAGTTGACGAGGACGGAGGGCTTTGTCAACTTAGTCAATATAAACGATTCTAGCTCCAGTGACCGTACGATGTCAATCCAACGGCCGTAGTGCTTCTTCAACCTCTGGTCTTCTTGCTCCAGCCTCCCAAAGCAGCGCCGGTCGTGCCGCATGCTCCTGCCTCCCGTGGCGGATGTCTTGCCATGAGGCCTCACCGCCCCCTACTATCCCCACCGCTGGCCAGGCCCTGCGGCGACGGCAACCTCACACCGCAGCTGAACCAGTGAACCCCCATACTCCTCTCGGCGCGGGCTTCCACTGCCGTGTCTTCCCCGGCTCCCCGTTGTCCCCTTCCTAGGCCTCGCCGTCGTCCACCGCCCTGGTGCTCTCGGTGCGACGTGGTCAATGTGGTCAAGGAACGATTTCCATCGGATGTGGACTGTATGTGGAGAGGCTGACAGCTGGTCCACGGCCGTAGCAAGGAAGTGCCTCCTTATTACGCGGAAAATAATTATTCCTCCACCTGACAGCGGGGACCCACCGGACGGGCCACTGTATTTCGCGAGAAAAACATTTCCCCCTGACTGCTGGGACCCACCAGCTACACCTTCGCACGCAAGGAAGTGCGTCCGGGCAAAAAAAAAACGATTCGCCCCTCTGACTGCTGGGACCCACCAGCTACATTTTTGCACGCAAGGAAGTGCCTGACAGTCGGGACCCACCTGGTCGAAGCATACGTAGCATTGTCATTCTGGTCGCGAACGTGTACGTACATATACACTGGTGGATCTAGAGGCGCGCACGTGTCATAGTAGAGGCGCGCACGTAGCATGTACACGTACGTACAGCGGTGAGGGTGCAAGAAAGAAAATACGGGCACGTACGTACATACGGGCAGGGTCTCTAACGCCTATCGTGCATACGTACATGGCTGGGTCGAAAGGGAGAAACAGTGTCGTCGTCATGTTCATGGGGAGCCAACCGGCTGGGTCGGAACGGAATGCGTGGTCGTGTTCATCGGGAGAGCTTGGACGGAACATGCGATGGAAACGAGGCCTGGCGTAACGGAGGAAACAACCTTGTGTTCGACCGGCCACATTTGAAACGGGGTCCTGTTGATCGGGAGGGGCCTGGCGTACCGTAAAACGGAGGAAACGGACCTCCTACGGTCGAAACGGGGGTCCTGTTGATCGGGTGGGGTGTGGCGTACCGCAAAACGGACGAAACGGACTTGTGTTGGAGTGCTACGGTCAAAACGGGGGTCCTGTTCATCGGGAGGGGTGTGGCGTACCACAAAACAGACGAAACGGACTTGTGTTGGAGTGCTACAGTCGAAACGGGGGGGAGGGGTGTGGCGTACCGCAAAACGGGACTTCACGGGATACTGTTCATCTACGCCGTCGACCTACTCGAGCCTCCACGGGCTACCGTCGACCTCCTCCAGCCTCCACGGGCTCCTGTTCATCCAGCCTCCACCGCGCGCTACTCCACCGGCTACTGTTCAACCACCCCTCCATGGGCACCCCTCCACCGTCTACTGTTCATCCAGCCCTCCACACCACGGGGTCCTGTTCAACCACCCCTCCACGGCCACCCCTCCACCGTCTACTGTTCATCCAGCCCTCCACACCACGGGTTCTTGTTCATCCAGAGGCAACGCCACCACTCACTGTTCATCCACCCCCGCCGCATAGCGCCTTTGTTCATCAATCGATCGGCTTCAATTAGCGCGAGAGCGAAGAATCGCTCCATCGAGTTGATTAACGACCATCGATCGATCGCTCGGGTTCGATAACCGAGTAGCTGCGGTCTGTCGCTTCGGCTTCGATTAGAGCCCAACGCCGCTCGACTTGATTAGAGCTAACGCCCAGACACACGCAGCGTGCATCAGACGAGAGAAACGCGCATCGCTCTCCCATCATAACCGGCAACTCCCCGAAATTTTCCTTCCCCTCGCTTCTACCACGGTTTTTTCTGTCACGGACGGCCCAAAGAATGTCATGCAGCTGCGTCTCCGGCCCGCCCAGGACGAAAAGCCCATTTTCTGTCTTGATTTTTTGTCATAGAATTAGGAGCACACCACATCTATGATGATACCGGGTTTTGTCACAATTATCGTCATAGAAGTGTCATATGTATGACAGAAAAAAATTCGTTCGGCCCAAAATGTCACGGATGTGTCTTTTTTTGTAGTGAATTATCGCTAACACATAGTGATAAAGTAAAGCAATTACATAGCATTTGCATTTCATCGAATAAAGAGACAACCATAAGTCTCCTGCCGGTTGCCGACAACTTTTACAAATCATGACCATCTCATACAATAACGTATATCACATCATGTCTTGACCATATCACATCACAACATGCCCTGCAAAGATAGGTTAGGTGTCCTCTACTTTGTTGTTGCAAGTTTTACGTGGCTGCTACGGCCTTCTAGCAAGAACCGTTCTTATCTACGCATCAAAACTACAATCGTGTTTCGTTGAGTTTGCTGTTTTAACCTTCTTCAAGGACCGGCTGCAGTCAAATTTGATTCAACTAAAGTAGGAGAAACAGACACCCGCGAGCCACCTTTATGCAAAACTAGTTGCATGTTTGTTGGTGGAACCGGTCTCATGTGCGTGGACATGTAAGGTTGGTCTCGGACGCATCATCCCATAATAAAGCCGAATCAAAATAAGACGTTGGTGCTAAGCAGTATGACTATCACCGCCGACAACTCTTTGTGTTCTACGCGTGCATATCATCTACGCATAAACCGGGCTCTGATGCCACTGCTGGGGAACGTAGCTTGCAATTTAAAAAAATTCCTACACTCAAAAAAGATCTATCTAGGAGATGTATAACAACAGGGGGGAGTGTGTCTACGTACTCTCGTAGACCATAAGTAGAAGCATTTCACAACACGGCTGATGTAGTAGAACTTTCTTCGCGATCCACCAATCAAGTACCGAACGTACGGCACCTCCGAGTTCTGCACACGTTCTGCTCGGTGACGTCCCTCGCCTTCTTGACCCAGCAAGATGTCGAGGTAGTAGATGAGTTCCATCAGCATAACGGTGTGGTGACGGTGACAGTGAAGTGATCTCCTCAGGGCTTTGCCTAAGCACTACGAAATTATGACCGGAGGCGTAAACTATGGAGGGCGGCGCCGCACACGGCTAAGACAATGTCTGGGCTGTGCTAGGCGCCTCCCCTCCCACATATATATAGGTGGGGGGAGGAGGGATCAGCCAGGGGGCGCCCCAAGTATGATCTAAATCCTACTTGGGGTTTCCCCAAGTGGCGCCCCCTGACTTTTTTCACCGGAGAAGAAAGGGAAGGGGAAAGAAATGAAACAGGGGGCGAACCCCCTTTCTTCCTTCTCCCACTCGGCCTCCTGCCATAGGGGGGAGCGCCAACCCTTGTGGGCTGGCGTGCTCCCCTCTCATGGCCCATGTGGCCCATATATTCCCCCCGGGGGTTCGAGTAACCCGTCCGGTACTTCGATAAATACCTGATACACTCCGAAACACTTCTGGTGTTCTAATACCATCGTCCTATATATAAATCTTTACCTCTTAACCATTTAGAGACTCCTCATCATGTCCGTGATCATATCCGGGACTCCAAACAACATTTGGTCACCAAATCATATAACTCGTATAACACTATATCGTCAACGAATGTTAAACATGCGGACCCTACGGGTTCGAGAACTATGTAGACATGACCGAGACACCTCTCCGGTTAATAACCAATAGCGGAACCTGGATGCTCATATTGGCTCCTACATATTCTACAAATATCATTATCGATCGAATCGTTATGACAACATATGTTATTACCTTTGTCTATCGGTATGTTACTTGCCCGAGATTTGATCGTCGGTATCTTCATACCTAGTTCAATCTCATTACCGGCAAGTCTCTTTACTCGTTCCGTAATACATCATCCTGCAACTAACTCATTAGTCACTTTGCTTGCAAGGCTTCTTATGATGTGTATTATCGAGAGGGCCCAGAGATACCTCTCCAATACTCGGAGTGACAAATCCTAAGCTCGATCTATGCCAACCCAACAAACACCTTTGGAAATACCTGTAGAGTGCCTTTATGATCACCTAGTTACGTTTTGGTGTTTGATAGCACACAAGGTATTCCTCCCATACTCGGGAGTTGCATAATCTCATAGTCGAAGGAATATGTATTTGACATGAAGAAAGCAATAGCAATTAAACTGACCAATCAATATGCTAAGCTAACTGACGGGTCTTGTCCATCACACCATTCTCCTAATGATGTGATCCCGTTATCAAATGACAACTCATGTCCATGGTTAGGAAACATTAACCATCTTTGATTAACGAGCTAGTCAAGTAGAGGCTCACTAGGGACACAGTGTTTGTCTATGTATTCATAGATGTATTTAGGTTTCCGATCAATACGATTCTAGCACGAATAATAAACATTTATCATGAATAAGGAAATATAAAATAACAACTTTCTTGTTGCCTCTTGGGCATATTTCCTTCAATATCGAGATGATCAAGGGGGGTTTTCTTGCCTGGAAGCTCTGCTGAGAAGGATGGGTCGTTGGCGACGTAGTCGTACTTGGGGTCAACGACAGTCTCAGAGTCTACGGAAAGAATAGAGGAGAGGGGGAAATAGATAAATAATGGGCATACGGATGCAACACAGATGCATGTCATGACAATGTGTGTTGATGATATGCTCTAATGCATCACTAAACATTTTCAAATAAGAGGGAAAACATTGTCAGGTATTATTCGGTCAGACGATTCTGATGCGAAATGTCCAGGTTCATTATTTAGAGAGTTTTGTTATAAAAATGGTGACATAGTTGGATTCTTTATATTTTCCGAGCTACTTTCATATATAGACTATTTTCATCTGGGTTATGGTGTATTTAATATGATTTTTCAATTTTTAAATGATATTTTGGAATTCATTTTAAATTGAAGTATTAAAAGGGGAATTGCTAAGTGCACATAGAAGTGTACCCAGCAATGTGGCTGTGTGGCTGACAGTGGGGCCAGAGGGCCAGACAGCTTTGACCGCTGACTGGTCAAAATTATAGGTGGGCTTGAGGTCTCATGGACGCAGGGTAGTTAACCGAGATTTAAAATGTTTTATTAACCTAATTAACTAATGGGGTCTGGATATTATTGATAGTGGGCTAATTAAAGCTTATCTAGAGGAATAGTGCTGGGGCCCCACTTGTCATTGGCTCAGGGGGTATTTTAACTAGTCTAGTTTTAAACTTCTAATGGCCTTGGGCCCACAAGTAAGTGGCACATACAGTGGTGGTTAGGGGTTAATGATGTGCCACACTAGTCGGTTAACAGCGGCGAGGCCGAGCTGTCAGTGACGACTGTGTGCTCGCCTTCAGTGACCATTCGAGGTGCGGCTTGGTCCTACGTGTTCTTGAGGTCGAGCCACATGGGTGGGTGGTGGTAGCAGGCACGAAGGTGGCGGGAGTTGAGCTCCTCGTCGACAATGGTGGCGGTGGAGCCATGGCTTGCTTAGAACCAAATATGCGGTTCGAGATCAATCTATATAAGAGGGGTATTCCCATCCTGGAGAAGTCAGGGGCATGTTGTCGTGCTTGACAACGGCGGGCACGTGTTCTGGCCATGGCAGCAACATGACGTGCGGTGGCGAGGCTTTGCAGGCGAGCTATAGAGGGCGAGGGGGAGATGGGTAAAGGGTGCATTGGCACCAGTGACTCATGGTGGTTGCGAAGAGGGTCTAAGTGGACTCAGGGAGGGCGTCACAATGACGAATCGACGATGACATTCAAGTGGTTGTAGACAAAACGATGATGATGGCGATGACTACGCGACGTCCAGGCTCGAATTGAGGCATGGGGAAGATGAAGTCATCGATTGCTGTCCTCCCAAATATGGTGGTGCAGCACGGGGAGCTTAGTGGACGCGAGATTGACGTGACGATGTTGATGGCTTTGCTCGGTTGTGTTTTCCAGATCGGGAATGGACCAGGGAAGGGGAAAATGAGGGTTAGGGTTTGGCCAAGGGGGGCAACATCAAGTAGGCACCAGAGAGGAGCTGGATGGACGACACGTGGCCAGGCTCGACCATGGCCGCGGGATAATTGCTGATGTCTGCTAGAACTACGTCGGTATTTCCCCAAAGAGGAAGGGACGATGCAGTATGGCGACGGTAGGTATTTCCCTCAGTGATGAGACCAAGGTTATCGAACCAGTAGGAGAACCTCCTCACACCACGTAAACAACACCTGCACACAAATAACAAATACTCGCAACCCGACGTGTTAAAGGCGTTGTCAATCCCTTCCTGGTACGGCGACTCAAGATAGGCAAAAACGTGAGGTAAAAAGTAGTAGATAGGATAAATAGATCGCGGAACAAATAAATTGCAGCAAGGTATTTTTGCATTTTTGGTTTAATATATCTGAAAATAAATGCAAGATAAAATAGATCGCAAAGGCAAATATGATGAAAAGAGACCCGGCGGTCGTAGGTTTCACTAGTGGCTTCTCTCGAGAAAATAGCAAATGGTGGGAAAACATTTACTGTTGGGAAATTGATAGAACTTCAAATAATCATGACGGTATCCAAGCAATGATCATTATATAGGCATCACGTTCAAGATTAGTAGACCGACTCCTGCCTGCATCTACTACTATTACTCCACACATCGACCGCTATCCAGCATGCATCTAGTGTATTAAGTTCATGAGAAAATGGAGTAATGCAATAAGAATGATGACATGATGTACACGAGATCCGTTTATCTATTGCGGAGATATAGATCTCATCTTGTTATCCTTAGTAGCAACGATACGTACGTGTCGGCTCCCCTTCTGTCACTAGGATCAAGCACCGTAAGATCGAACCCACTACAAAGCACCTCTTCCCATTGCAAGATAAATAGATCAAGTTGGCCAAACAAATCCCAAATATGGGAGAAGAAATACAAGGCTATAAGCAATCATCCATATAAGAGATCAAAGAAGACTCAAATAACTTTCATGGATGAAAACATTGATCTGATCATAAACTCAAAGTTCATCGGATCCCAACAAACACACTGCCAAAGGACTTACATCATATGGATCTCCAAGAGACCATTGTATTGATAATCAAGAGAGATAGAGGAAGCCATCTAGCTAGTAACTACGGATCCGTAGGTCTACAAAGAACTACCCACGCATCATAGGAGAGGCACCAATGGAAGTGGTGAACCCCTCCATGACGGTGTATAGATTGGATCTGGTGGTTCTGGACTCTGCGGCGGCTGGATCAATATTTTGTCGACTCCCCTAGGGTTTCTGGAATATTGTGGTATTTATAGAGCAAAGAGACGGTTCGGGGGGCACCCGAGGTGGGCAACACCCACCTGGGCGCGCCTGGGCCTCTTGTCGCGCCCTGGTGGGTGCTGCTCTCCTCTAGCAGCCCCCCAGGTGCTTCCTTGGCCCACTGGCTTTCTTCTGGCCCAAAAAAAATCCTCCAGTAGTTTCATTGCGTTTGGACTCCCTTTGATATTGATTTCCTGCGATGTAAAAAACATGCAGAAAACAGCAACTATCACTGGGCACTGTGTCAATAGGTTAGTACCAAAAAATGATATAAAATGACTATAAAATGATTGTCAAACATTCAAGAATGATAATATAACAGCATGGAACAATAAAAAAAATTATAGATACGTTGGAGACGTATCAGCATCCCCAAGCTTAATTCCTCCTCGTCCTCGAGTAGGTAAATGATAAAAACAGAATTTTTGACGTGGAATGCTGCCTAACATGTTCATCACATTCTTTTATTTGCAGCATGGACATATGGAGTTTTATATGATTCAAAGCAATAGTATAGTTTTGACATGAAGACTTTAGTACTCAAGCGTACCAACAAGCAACCATGTCTTTCAAAATATCAACACTAAAGCAAGTTATCCCTAGCCCATCATGCTCAATCATTGATCCATTCATGAAACACACTCGAATATTAGCTACACCCAATGCTCAAATACGATCATAGTGCCCCTTAGTTGGTGCTTTATAAGAGAAGATGGAGACTCAAATTCAAAATAAAAATTACATAAGTAAAAGAAAGGCCCTTCACGAAGGGAATTAGTGATTTGTAGAGGTGCCAGAGCTCAAAGCTTAAACTGAGAGATAAAATTATTTTTGAGAGGCATACTTGGAGCATCCCAACACTTTCCATGCTAGATACATCATAGGCGGTTCCCAAACAGAAAATAAAGTTTATTCCTTTTTCCACCATAACTTTCACTTTCCATGGCTAACCGTATCCACGGGTGCCTTCCATACCAACACTTTCCAAGGAATTTGTTATTTGATAACATAAAGTAAATTCATTTATTCATTTCGGGACAGGGCATCCCTAGTACCTTAGCCATACTCTCATGCAATGACAAGTGAATAAACACTCATCTTGAGAATAACACATCTACCATGGAAAATATTGGCTACCCTTTACCGCCTCGCGAGTATTAGAGTACACAAAAGAGAAATTTATTTTGAACATTAGAGATGGCACATGAAAATTTGCTTAGAACGGCATGGAAATACCGCATATAGGTAGGTACAGTGGACTCATAAGGGAAAACTCGTTTAAAGGGTTTTGGATGCACAAGTAGTGATCATACTTAGTGCAAAATGAAGGCTAGCAAAAAGATTGATAAGCGACCAACCAAAAAGCAAAAAATCTCGTGCCCAAGCATTAAACATAAGTAACAACAAATAATGCACCATAAGTAGGATATAAATTTCATTGCATAACTATTGACTTTTGTGCTTGCATAGGGAATCACAAACCTTGATATCAATATTCTTAAGCACAATTACTCATCAACATGACTCACATATCATATCGTCATATCTCAATACCATTACTAAGAATCAAGTTTATTTTGTCCAATGATCTTCATGAAAGTTTTTATTACATCCTTCTTGGATATTTATCACTTTGGGACTATTTTCATATGTTGCTGTTGATAAGCTCAAACAAATATAAGTGAAGATCATGAGCATAAGTTTTTTTTAATAATATAAGTGAAGCAAGAGAGAATTTCTTAAAAATTTACTAACTCCCAAATAAATCTAAGTGAAGCATGAGAGCATTTCTTCAAAATTAGCAAAGCAAAACGTGCTCAAAAAGATATAAGTGAAGTACTAGAGCAAGTCCATGGCTCTAAAAATTTAAGTGACGCATAGGAGCAAGCATATCATTTTTTTGGCTCTCTCAAAAGGGTGTGTTCAGCAAGGATTCAACACTACACAAGGCAAAACAAGCAAAGACTCATATCATACAAGACGCTCCAAGCAAAACTCATATCATGTGACGAATAAAAATATAGTTTCAAGTAAAATACCGATGGTCGTTAGAAGAAAGCGGGGATGCCACTCGGGGGCATCCCCAAGCTTAGTTGCTTTCTACTTCTTTGAATATTATGTTGGGGTGCCTCGGGCATCCCCAAGCTTAGCCTTTTGCTTATCCTTATTCCTTCATCCATCGTAAGATAACCCAAAACTTGAAAACTTCAATCACACAAAACTCAAACAAAACCTTCGTGAGATCCGTTAGTATAAGAAACCAAACCACTACTATAATTACTGTAGAAAACCTATTCTTATTTTGTTTTTGCATTATATCTACTGTATTCCAACTCTTCTATGGCAAAAACTCATCAAAGAAAACCATAGAATCATCAAAACAAGCACACAAGACAAACAAAACAGAATTTGTCAAAAACAGAACAGTCTGTTGCAATCTGAAAATTTCGAATACTTCTGTAACTCCAAGAATTCTGAAATAAACTGGTGGACGTGAGGAATTGTCTATTAATCCTATGCAAAAAGAATCAAATCAAAATAACTCTTCTGTAAAAAATGACAACGAATCTCGTGAGCGCAAAAGTTTATGTTTTTCAGCAAGATCAAATAAACTTTCACCCAAGTCTTCCCAAAGGCGTTGCTTGGCACAAACACTAATTAAAACACACAAAAACACAATCATAACAGTAGCATAATTGTGCTAACACTCAAGAACATGAAGGAAAAAGCAAAAATATATTTTGTTCCTTAGGTTGCCTCCCAAAAAGCGCTATCATTTTACGCCCCTAGCTAGGCGTAACGCGTAGGATCTAAGTTTTGTCATCTTTGGTTCTGGATCCATAAGATGCCCTCATGATCGGTTCATATGGTGACCTAATTCTTGTTCTAGGGAAGTGTTCCATTCCCTTCCTTAGTGGAAATTGAAATTTAATATTGCCTTCTTTCATATCAATCATGGCACCAATAGTACGCAAAAACGGTCTACTAAGAATAATTAGACAAGACGGATTGCAATCAATATCAAGAACAATAAAACCTATGGGCACATAATTCCTATTTGCAAGAATAAGAACATCATTAATTCTACCCATAGGCTTTTTAATAGTAGAATCCGCTAAGTGCAAATTTAAAGAGCATTCTTCTATATCGGTAAGACCAAGCACATCACATAAAGATTTCGGAATCGTAGAAATAGTAGCACCCAAGTCACATAAAGCAAAACACTCATAATTTTTAATCCTGACTTTGATAGTAGGTTGCCACTCGTCATGCAATTTTCTAGGAATTTAAACTTCTAATTCCAATTTTTCTTCAAAAGCTTTCATCATGGCATCAACAATATGTTTAGTAAAAGCTTTATTTTGTTCATAAGCATGGGGTGAATTTATCATGGATTGCAACAAAGAAATACAATCAATCAAAGAGCAACTATCATAATTAAAGTCTCTGTACAAAATAGTGGGCACATCACTAGTTAAAGTCTTGACCTCTTCAAACCCACTTTTATCAATTTTTTGAACAAGATTTTCACCTTCCGAATCATAGGGACGCCTTCTAACTAAAGCTGACTCTTCTCCAGCCCCTTTTTCATCAATCTTAAATTTACTAAACAAATAATCAATATAAGAAACACATATCACTTTAAGATCTTCATCACTTTTATGATAATAATCACCAGAAAACGTTTTTTCTAAAAATTCTCTTTTAGCTCTAAGCATAGCAGCTCTTTCTTACTTTCATCCATAGAAACATAAAGAGCTTTAATTGATTCTTCAACTTTAGGCACAAAAAAATTTCATCTTGAGAGTTTCTACATCATGAGTAATTCTATCAACACTTCTAGACAAATCATCAATTTTATTCAACATTTCTTCTATCGAAGCATTGAAAGCCTTTTGCGTATTGATAAATTCTCTAATATTGTTCTCAAGATCAGAGATGTTTCTATTATTATTGTAGGTGGGACTACCATAGGAATTACCATAATTATTAGAGGAATTACTAGGAAAAGGCCTAGGATTAAAAATTACCTCTATAAGCATTGTTATTGAAATTATTTCACGAGATAAAATTCACATCTATGGCATCACTATTTTGCTCAATCAAAGTGGACAAAGGCACATCATTAAAATCAATAGGAGCACTTTTATTAGCAACCAACTTCATAAGAGCATCAACTTTGTCACTCAACGAATTTATTTCTTCTACCAAATTGACATTTTTACTAGTAGGAGCTCTTTCGGTATGCCATTGCGAGTTATTATTCATAATATTGTCTAGCAATTTAGTAGCTTCGCCCAAGGTAATTTCCATAAATGTATCCCCGCGGCGGAATCTAAAAGATTATGAGAAACAAAATTCAATCCCGCATAAAAAATTGTATGATCATCGAAAGATCTAACCCATGAGTTGGGCAATTCATTAGCATCAATTTCATCCTTACCCAAGATTGTGCAACATGATCATGTTCAAGTTGCTTGAAATTCATGATTTGGGTTCTAAGGGAAATAATTTTTGCAGGCGAAAAATAATTAGTGATAAAAGCATCTTTGCACTTGTTCCAAGAATCAATACTATTGCGAGGCAAAGAAGAAAACCAAATTTTTGCGTGATCTCGCAATGAAAACGGAATTAGTTTCAACTTCACAACATCATTGTCCACATCTTTTTTCTTTTGCGTATCACATAATTCCACGAATGTGTTAAGATGGGACGTGGCATCCTTAGTAGGAGTACCGGAAAATTGATCTTTCATGACAAGATTCAACAAAGTAGTATTAATATCACAAGACTCCGCACTAGTGAAGGGAGGAGCAATCGAAGTGCTAATAAAATCATTGTTGTTGGTATTTGAGAAATCAAACAACTTGGTGTTCTCTTGAGTCGTGATTACTATGCAACAAGATTGCACTCAAAAATAGATCTGATGAGAAAACGGCGAACAAAAAAGAGGGCGAATAAAATGAATAAATTTTGTGAAGTGGGGGAGAGGAAAACGAGAGGCAAATGGCAAATAACGTAAATTGCGAGGAGATGAGATTTGTTATTAGGAACCTGGTTGATGTTGAAGATCCTCCCCGGCAACGGCGCCAGAAATTCCTTTTGATGTCTGCTAGAACTACGTCGGTACTTCCCCAAAGAGGAAGGGATGATGTAGTATAGCGACGGTAGGTATTTCCCTCA
This sequence comes from Aegilops speltoides, assembly GCA_021437245.1. Classification (NCBI taxonomy): domain Eukaryota; kingdom Viridiplantae; phylum Streptophyta; class Magnoliopsida; order Poales; family Poaceae; genus Aegilops; species Aegilops speltoides. Next base: position 413,191,529 of record CM038144.1, read on the forward strand.
GTGATGAGATCAAGGTTATTGAACCAGTAGGAGAACCTCCTCACACCATGTAAACAACACCTGCACACAAATAACAAGTACTCGCAACCCGACGTGTTAAAGGGGTTGTCAATCCCTTCCGGGTACGACGCCTCAATATAGGAAAAAACGTGAGGTATAGGATAAATAGACCGTGGAACAAATAAATTGCAGCAAGGTAATTTTGTATTTTTGGTTTAATAGATCTGAAAATAAATGCAAGAGAAAATAGATTGCAAAGGCAAATATGATGAAAAGAGACATGGGGGCCATAGGTTTCACTAGTGGCTTCTCTCGAGAAAAATAGCAAATGGTGGGAAAACAATTACTGTTGGGCAATTGATAGAACTTCAAGTAATCATGAAGATATCCATGCAATGATCATTATATAGGCATCACGTCCAAGATTAGTAGACCGACTCCTGCCTGCATCTACTACTATTACTCCACACATCGACCACTATCTAGCATGCATCTAGTGTATTAACTTCATGAGAAAAGGGAGTAATGCAATAAGAATGATGACATGATGTAGACGAGATCTGTTTATCTATTGCGGAGATATAGATCTCATCTTGTTATCCTTAGTAGCAACGATATGGTTCCCCATCTGTCACTCGTATCAAGCACCGTAAGATCGGATCCACTACAAAGCACCTCTTCCCGTTGCAAGATAAATAGATCAAGTTGGCAAAAAACAAAACCCAAATATCAGAGAAGAAATACGAGGCTATAAGCAATCATGCATATAAGAGATCAAAGAAGACTCAAATAACTTTCATGGATAGAAACATAGATCTGATCATAAACTCAAAGTTCATCGGATCCCAACAAACACACTGCCAAAGACTTACATCATATGGATCTCCAAGAGACCATTGTATTGATAATCAAGAGAGAGAGGAAGCCATCTAGCTACTAACTATGGACCCATAGGTCTACAAAGAACTACTCATGCATCATAGGAGAGGCACCAATGGAACTGGTGAACCCCTCCATGACGGTGTCTAGATTGGATCTGGTGGTTCTGGACTCTATGGCGGCTGGATCAGTATTTCGTCGACTCCCCTAGGGTTTCTGGAATATAGTGGTATTTGTAGAGCAAAGAGGCGATTCAGAGGGCACCCGAGGTGGGCAGCACCCACCTGGGTGCGCCTGGGCCTCCTGGTGGGTGCTGCTCCCCTCAAGCGCCCCCCAGGTGCTTCCTTGCCCCACTCACTTTCTTCTGGCCCAAAAAATCCTCCAGGAGTTTCGTTGCGTTTGGAATCTGTTTGATATTGATTTCCTGCGATGTAAAAAACATGCAGAAAACAACAACTGGCACTGGGCACTATGTCAATAGGTTAGTACCAAAAATGTTAAAAAATGACTATAAAATTATTGTTAAACATCCAAGAATGATAATATAACAGCATGGAACAATCAACAATTATAGATACGTTGGAGACGTATCACCTGCCATGACTTCCCCTGCTCTTGTAGCTGGAGGTGGAAGGAGAGGTGCGGCTGGGCTGTCCCGAATGTGCACTGCGCACTCATGGCCCAGTCCAGCGGTAGTTTCTTTCCTGTTTTCTTTTTTTCCTGTTTTCTTTTTTTTTTCTTTTTCCGTTTTATTTATGTCACCACTATTTTGCATTTTATATTAATATCATTTGATTTTTGTCGAACATGAAATTTACCACATAAATAGTAGGAAATGTTTTGAGTTTGCACACCAAGTTTCAATTTATTTTGAAATGTTTAAATATTTTTTTAAATTGAAATCTCCCAATTTAATATTGTTGGTCCACTAAAATAATTTCCAGGGACAATTTGGACATCCAAATGGAGTTGATATTATTTTTACCAATACTTGGCGATTTTATGACAGATTATAAACATTTTGTTTTACTGTTTGGTCAAATAATATTTTGACTTGCAAATTTAATTTGAACTTGACTTTGGTTTTTATCAAGGACAATTTAGCATAGCAAAATCAGATGACATGCCATCATTAGTGTGAGATTACTGTAGCTTATCATCAGGGGTGTTACACCAGGCCACCCAAAACTGAGGCGGAGCCTGTGCTTTTGTAGTTAGTCGTACTGTTTCCACAGCAAAATCCCCCACTCTCTTATTCCATCCTACCGCTCTCCACCCAATTCTTGCCCTTTTCTCCCACTATCTTCTTCCCTCCCGTCACCGAAGCATGGACCTGGAGGAGACCCTGCCGGAGACGCTCGTGGTGGAGGATCCGAGCATCACGCTTGCCCAAAAGATCAACTCGGTGACAGGGAAAAATTGTTGCATCAAACCGAAGGCCGCATAGGCAGAAACGCTTAAGAAGCAAAAGCCTGGCAGATGGCATGCTGGTGGCGGACGTGGTGGTGGGCATGCTAGTCACGGACATGGTGGAGGTTGGGGTCATGGTTGTGGTGCCCCACTACTGTCACCAACCCTACAGACGCCGCCATGGCCGGAGCATTACAAGGCTTCGTACTTCTACACTACCAAGTAGCTTGGTAGGAAGTCCGTGGCAATTGCCACTGGGCAAATGTCTTACACCGTTGCGGTCAACGTGGGCCCGTTGCTTTTCTCAGAGTGTTCATCGTCACATCTTGTCCAGACGCAGACAATGGGCGTGTGCAGATGGGGGCCCGCATGCTGTTTGTTGGTATGCCTAAAGCAGGAGAGCCGGTGCATGATGATGCAGACAGGGAGATGTTCCACATTATCCACGAGTGAGGTGGAGGAGGAGGTTGCTTTGAGGACGGGCAGGTGGATGACTTAGAGCTCACCCACTCCGGCACCTACACCCAGCCGGACACGTGATACATCTCCAACGTATCTATAATTTTTTATTGTCCCATGCTATTATATTATCTATTTTGGACGTTTCATGTGCATTAATATGCTATTTTATATTATTTTTAGGGATAACTTATTAACCTAGAGCCCAGGGCCAGTTTCTCTTTTTTCCTTGTTTTTGACTTTTTCAGAAAAAGAATATCAAACGGAGTCCAAACGGAATAAAACTTTACGGTGATTTTTCTTGGACCAAAATAAACCCACGAGACTTTGAGAGGAGGCCAGAAGCCCTACGAGGTGGCCACAAGCCATAGGGGGGCGCCCCTAGGCCTTGCGGGCCCCCCTTAGACCTTCCAACCCTAATCTTTGTTTTATAAATACCCAAATATCCCCCCTATACGAAAGGGCACACCAAAAATACTTTTCCGCCGCCACAAGCTTTTGTTCCCATGAGATCCCATCTTGGGGCCTTTCCAGCACTCTGCCGCAGGGGGATTCAATCACGGAGAGCCTCTACATCAACATTGTTGCCCTTCTAATGAAGCGTGAGTAATTTACAACGGACCTAAGGGTCCATATCTAGTAGCTAGATGGCTTCTTCTCTCTCTTTGATCTTCAATACAATGTTCTTGGAGTTTTATTCAATGTAATCTTCTTTTGCGGTGTGTTTGTTAAGATCCGATGAATTGTGGATTTATGGTTAGATTATCTATGAATATTATTTGAGTCTTCTCTGAACTCTTTATGCATGATTAAGATATATTTGTGTTTCTCTTCGAACTATTGGTTTGGTTTGTCCAACTAGATTGGTTTTTCTTGCAATGGGAGAGGTGCTTAGTTTTGGGTTCAATCTTGCGGTGTCCTCACCCAGTGATAGAAGGGGTAGCGAGGCATGTATTGTATTGTTGCCATCAAGGATAAAAAGATGGGGTTTATATCATATTGCTTGAGTTTATCCCTCTACATCATGTCATCATGCTAAGGTGTTACTCCGTTCTTATGAACTTAATACTCTAGACACATGCTGGATAGCGGTCGATGTGTGGAGTAATAGTAGTAGATGCAGGCAGGAGTCGGTCTATTGTCAAGGACGTGATGCCTATATTCATGATCATTGCCTTAGATATTGTCATAATTATGTTCTTTTCTATCAATTGCTCAACAGTAATTTGTTTGCCTACCGTATGCTTTATTCAAGAGAGAAGCCTCTAGTAAACCTATGGCCCCGGGGTCTATTTTCCACTATATATTTTCAGATCTATAAAGCAAAAAACCCAAAAAATACCTTGCTACAATTTATTTATATTTACTTTAGTTTGCTCTTTTATTTATCTTTTATACCTATTTAAATTAGATCTCACTCTTGTTCGTGACCGTGAAGGGATTGGCAACCCCTTTTCCGCGTTGTGTGCAAGTGTTTGTTAGTTTGTGCATGTGCATATATTGGAGACTTGCTTGTGCCTCCTACTGGATTGATACATTGGTTCTTAACTGAGGGAAATACTTATCTCTACTTTGTTGCATCACCCTTTGCTCTTCAAGGGAAAAATCAACACAAGCTCAAGAAGTAGCAGGAAGAATTTCTGGCGCTGTTGCCAGGAGGTTCTACATCAAGACTACCAAGTACCTATCATAAACTCTCATCTCTTGCACTTACCTTATTTGCCATTTGCCTCTTGTTTTCCTCTCCCCCACTTCTAAAACATTTTTAGAAAACACAAAAATATTTGCCTTTTCATTCGCCCTTCTGTCGTTCAACTTTTCATTTGCTTGTGTGCTAGATAGCTTGCTTTGTCATGATGTCTCAGAAAATACCAAGTTGTGTGACTTCTCCAACACTAATAATAATGATTTTATTAGTACGCCGATTGCTCCCGCCACTAGTGCAGAATCTTATGAAATTAATGTCGCTTTATTGAATCTCGTTATGAAAGAACAATTTTCCGATAGTCCTAATGAAGATGACGCATCCCATATAAACACTTTCGTTGAGTTGTGTGATATTCAAAAGAAAAAGATTTGGATAATGATATTGTTAAATAGAAGCTATTCCTGTTCTCACTATGAGATCGTGCCAAAACTTGGTTTTCATCTTTGCCTAAAAATAGTATTGATTCATGGAATAAGTGTTAAGATGCTTTTATTTCCAAGTTTTTTCCTCCCTCTAAGATCATCTCCCTTAGGAACAATATAATGAATTTTAAGCAACTTGATCATGAACATGTTGCACAATCTTGGGAGAGGATGAAATTGATGATAATAAATTACCCTACTCATGGTTTAAGTTTATGGATGATCATACAAAAAAAATTATGCCAGATTGAATTTTGCATCTAGAAATCTTTTAGATTCCGTCGCGGGAGGTACTTTTATGGAAATTACATTATGAGAAGCTACTAAACTCCTAGATAATATTATGGCAAATTACTCTCAATGGCATACCGAAAGATCTTCTACTAGTAAAAAAGTGCATGCAATTGAAGATATTAATACTTTGAGTGGAAAGATGGATGAACTTATGAAATTGGTTGCTAGTAAGAGTGCTCCTATTGATCCTAATGATATGCCTTTGTCCACTTTGATTGAGAATAATAATGATTCTATGGATGTGAGTTTTGTTGGTAGGAACAATTTTGGTAATAACACATATAGAGGTAATTTCAACCCTAGGTCTTTTCCTAGTAATTCCTCTAATAATTATGGTAATTCCTACAACAATTCTTATGGAAATTATAATAAAATAACCTCTGATCTTGAGAACAATATTAAAGATTTCGTTAATTCTCAGAAGATTTTCAATGCTATGGTTGAAGAAAATTTGCTTAAGATTGACGATTTGGCTAGGAACGTTGATAGAATTTCTCATGAGATTGATTTTGTTAAGATTAGATCTGTTCCACCCAAGATTGATATTAATGAATCTCTAAAGTCTATCCAAGTTTCCCATAATGAAAGTAGATAAAGAACTGCTTGGATGCGTCCTAAGAGAGATTGGTTTGTAAAAGCATGTTCTTCCATTTTTTTGAAAATAATGATGTAGATCTTAAAGTGATTGGTGTGAATCCTATTGAATCTTTGTTTGCTAATATAAAACTTGATCAATATGGGACTAGAGATGATTCAACTTTAGCAAGAAGGCATCCCAATAATTTGGAGGGTAAAGATCTTAATGAAAAAATTGATAAAAGTGGGATTGGAGAGGTCAAACTTTTATTAAAAATAGACCAACGGGGGAGGAGCCCAACGGCAATATTATTAAGAAGGAAGGTGTGGGACACCAAGTTTTAAATCCGCGAAATAAATTCCGCCCACAGGATTCGAACTTGGGTCTACCAAGGCACACAGTCGTGCTCTTGCTACTGGGCTAGATGCCCATCCACGGTCAAAACTTTAAGTAGCGATGAACCCACTCTTTTGGATTTCAAGGACTTTAATTATGATAATTGCTCTTTGATTGATTGTATTTCCTTGTTGCAATCCATGCTTAATTCACCTCATGCTTATAATCAAAATAAAGCTTTTACTAAACATATCGTTGATGCTATGATGAAATTGTTTGAAGAAAAACTTGAATTGGAAGTTTCTATCCCTAGAAAGCTTTATGGTGAGTGGGAACCTACTATTAATATTAACATGAAAGATTATGAGTGCAATGCTTTGTGTGATTTGGGTGCTAGTGTTTCCACTCTTCCAAAAACTTTATGTGATGTGCTCAGTTTCCACAAATTTGATGATTGTTCTTTGAATATGCATCTAGCGTTCCACTATTAAGAAACCTATGGGAAGGATTAATGATGTTCTTATTGTTGCAAATAGGAATTATGTGCCGAAGATTCTATTGTGCTTGATATAGATTGCAATCCTACATGTCCTAGTATTCTTGGTAGACCTTTCCTTAGAATGATTGGTGCAATTATTGATATGAAAGAAGGAAACATTAGACTTCAATTTCCATTAAGGAAGGGTATGGAACAGTTTCCAAGAAATAAAATTAAGTTGCCATATGAATCTATTATGAGGGATACTTATGGATTGGATACCAAAGATGATAATACCTAGATCTACATTTTATGCCTAGCTAGGGGCGTTAAACAATAACACTTGTTGGGAGGCAACCATATTTTTTTGTGTTTTTTTGCTACTGTTCTTGAAAAAATACACATTCTTAATTATGAAGTAATTATTTTAGTGTTTTAATTAGTGTTTGAGCCAAGTAAGACCTTTGGGATGGTCTATGGTGATAGTTGGTTTGATCTTGTTGAAAAACAGAAACTTTTGCATCCACTAGCAGAATTGTTTAAATTCACAGGAGCATGTTCTGGTTCTGAATTTTTTACACAAGATTGATATACAAATTACCTATGTACTACTAATTTTTCATTATATTTAGAGTTACATAAGTATGAGAACAATTCAGATCTTCGCAGACTATTCTGTTTTTTATGTGTTGTTTGCTTATTGATATGAATCTATGGGTAGTATCGGGGGGTATGAACCATGGAGAAGTTTGAATTCAATAGATATAACGTCATTATAAATTTAGAATGATTTCACAACAGCACTGATGACCCACAAGTATAGGGGATCAATCATAGTCCTTTCGATAAGTAACAGTGTCGAACCCAACGAGGAGTAGAAGGAAATGACAAGTGGTTTTCAGCAAGGTATTCTCTGCAAGCACTAAAATTATAGTTGATTGAAGGAAATAACAAGTGGTTTTCAGATAAGTCTCACCCTGGACAGCGTTGTAGTTGATTGAAGAAGCCATCGAGCCTATCGGTGACGACACAGAGGAACTCTCAATGAAAGCACCAATGTCGGTGTCAAAACCGGCGGATCTCGGGTAGGGGGTCCCGAACTGTGCGTCTAGGCGAATGGTAACAGGAGACAAGGGACACGGTGTTTTTACCTGTGTTCGGGCCCTCTCGATGGAGGTAAAACCCTACTCTGCTTGATTAATATTGATGATATGGGTAGTACAAGAGTGGATCTACCACGAGATCAAGGAGGCTAAACCCTAGAAGCTAGCCTATGGTATGATTGTTGTAATGGTTGTTGTGTCCTATGGACTAAAACCCTCCGGTTTATATAGACACCGGAGAGGGCTAGGGTTACATAGAGTCGGTTACAATGGTAGGAGATCTACATATCCGTATCGCCAAGCTTGCCTTCCACGCCAAGGAAAGTCCCATCCGGACACGGGACGGAGTCTTCAATCTTGTATCTCCGTAGTCTTGGAGTCCCGGACGATGATAGTCCGCTATCCGGACACCCCTAGTCCAGACTCCTCGGTAGCCCTCGAACCTGGCTTCAATGACGATGAGTCCCGTAGCATAATGTTCGGCATTGCAAGGCGGGTTCCTCCTCCGAATAATCCAAAGAAGATCGTGAACACCAGGATAGTGTCCGGCTCTGCAAAATAAATTCCACATTCCACCGTACAGAGAATAATGTGTACACAGGTTCAATCTGCTGACGTATCTTGTAGCGTGACGTCACGCCACTACCAAGTCTTTACTTGAATTGTTTTTTATTATACCACCTCAGCGCGTTTAGCGAAGCGGTTTCCATGGCACGTCTTGTCGAAGCAGAGATCGTGTCCCCCTTATTCTGGGATTCTCATCAATACGGACGTGGGTAACCCAACCGCGCCCGTCGCCACGCCCCCTCTATCGAAGGCGAGTCCCGAACGGTCACGGAGGCGGCTCTTGGTATTCTTCCTCTTTATAACAGGACCAAGGCTCGTTTCTTTTCTTCAATCCTCCATCGAATCTTCTCCTTGCCCCGAGTTCCAACACCCAGAGCCCCAGATTCGAGCACCTCGGACCTTCAACAATGTCCGGTTCCGACCTTCAGGGCTGGTGGATGCCCTCCTTCGTCACGGAGGAGGACGTGCTAAAGCTGCGAGAGGCCAAGTACCTGTCTTACGAGATATCGCACAGGCTGCCCGCCGAAGGGCAGGCCATACCCACCCCCGAGCCCGACGAGTACGTCGTCTTTGTATCCCACCTCCGCCGGGGTTTAGGCTTCCCGACGGATCCTTTCGTGAGAGGGCTCATGTTCTACTACGGGCTGGATTTCCATGACTTGGCTCCGGAGTCCATCCTCCATATTTCCGCATTTATTGTCGTCTGCGAAGCCTTCCTCCGTGTCACCCCCCACTTCGGCCTGTGGCTGAAGACCTTCAACGTGGAGCTGAAGACGATTGGGGGGCGTTGAGCAGAGTGCGGCGGGGCGGCCATAAGCAGGAGGGCCGATGCCCCGTGGCCCGAGGGCTCCTTCCAGGAGGATCTCGGCTTGTGGCAGCAGGAGTGGTTCTATATCACCGCTCCGAAGGGCAGCAGGCAGAAGCCGCCGCCCATATTCCGCTGGGGACCTCCTCGACAGTTGATGTCGTGGGTCAACCAAGGGCTCAACTGGGGGCCGTCAAAAGACGTGCCCCTATTGCAGGGCCAGATTCGAGACCTCCAGGCGAGGGAGATCGATCTGGTTGTGGTGATGCAGGTTATGCTGATTAGGCGTCTCCTGCCCTGCAAACGCTGTCCTCTCCGGCTATGGGAGTTCAATCCGGAGGGACCACGGATTCTCCAACACTTCATGGGTACGACACCCATGGAGATGTACAAGTTGTTCTTTGGACCACAAGCGGTGTGTCCGGAATTGACCGAGGATGCCGGCCTAAGCTGCAATCGCCCGGATACTCAAGTAAGTAGCCCAGTGTTCGGACGTACCATTTGTTTGCTTTTCTACAATTCGCCTTTTAACCCGTTATCCTTCAACGGGAGTGGATAGTGCAAGCAAAGCTGATACGGTGTCCAGCCCCCCTCCCAGAGACCGTGCCGGATCCCGTGCTGGTCAGGATGTTGGAGGTTGCGCCTTCAGAAGAAGGCGAAGGGGAAAATAGAGGAGCTACCGCCTCACCCAAGGGAGCGCTTGAAGAAGGGGGGATCGAGAATCCCTCCCTCCAGGGGGAGAAGAGGACCGCCTGTTGGAAATATGCCCTAGAGGCAATAATAAAAGTATTATTATATTTCAATGTTCATGATAATTGTTTTTTGTTCATGCTATAACTGTGTTATCCGGAAATCATAATACACGTGTGAACACTTAGACCCCAATATGTCCCTAGTGAGTCTCTAGTTGACTAGCCCGTTGTGATCAATAGATGGTCATGGTTTCCTGACTATGGACATTGGATGTCGTTGATAACGGGATCACATCATTAGGAGAATGATGTGATGGACAAGACCCAATCATAAGCATAGCATAAAAGATCGTATAGTTCGTTTGCTAGAAGCTTTGCCAATGTCAAGTATCTCTTCCTTCGACCATGAGATCGTGTAACTCCGGTTACCGTAGGAGTGCCTTGGGTGTATCAAAGCGTCACAACGTAATCGGGTGACTATAAAGGTGCATTACAGGTATCTCCGAAAGTATCTGGGTTGACACGGATCGAGGCGGGATTTGTCACTCCGTATGACGGAGAGGTATCTCTGGGCCCACTCGGTAATGCATCATCATAATGAGCTCAATGTGACCAAGGTGTTGGTCACGGGATCATGCATTATGGTACGAGTAAAGTGACTTGCCGGTAACGAGACTGAACAAGGTATTGGGATCCGACGATCAAGTCTCGGGCAAGTAACGCATCGATTGACAAAGGAATTGCATACGTGGTTTGATAGAATCCTCGACATCGTGGTTCAACCGATGAAATCATCGAGGAGCATGTAGGAGCCAACATGGGTATCCAGATCCCGCTGTTGGTTATTGCCCGAGAGTCGTCTCGGTCATGTCTGCGTGTCTCCCGAACCCGTAGGGTCTACACACTTAAGGTTCGATGACGCTAGGGTTAGTAGGAAGACTAGTATGTGAATACTGAATGTTGTTCGGAGTCCCGGATGAGATCCCGGACGTCACGAGGAGTTCCGGAAGGGTCCGGAGGTAAAGAATAATATATAGGAAGTGGTGTTTCGGCCATCGGGAAAGTTTCGGGGGTTTCCGGTAAAGTACCGGGACCACCGGAAGGGTCCCGGGGGTCCATCGGGTGGGGCCACCTATCCCGGAGGGCCCCATGGGCTGAAAGGGGAAGGGAACCCGCCCACAAGGGGCTGGTGCGCCCCCCTAGGGTCCACCCCCTGCGCCTAGGGTTGAAACCCTAGGGGGGGGCGCCCCCCGACTTGGGGGTACTCCACCCCTTGGCCGCCCCCCGGAGATTGGATCTCGGGGGCCACCCTGTGGGGCCTATATAAAGGGGAGGGAGGGGGGCTGCTGTACACAACTCCCAAGGCGCAGCCCTCCCTCCCAACACATCTCCTCCTCCGTAGAGCTCGTGAAGCCCTGCCGAGATATCGCTTCTCCACCATCACCACGCCGTCGTCTTTGCCGGTGGAGCTGTCTTCCTCAACCTCTCCTTCCCCCTTGCTGGATCAAGAAGGAGGAGACGTCGCTCGTCCCGTACGTGTGTTGAACGCGGAGGTGCTGTCCGTTCAGCACTTGGCATCGGTGATCTGAATCACGTTCGAGTACGACTCCATCATCACCTTGCAAGCTTCCGCACGCGATCTACAAGTGGTATGTAGATGCAAACTCTCTCTCGTTACTCGTTGCTTAGATGAACTCATAGATGGATCTTGGTGAAACCGTAGGAAAAATTTTAATTTTCTGCAACGTTCCCCAACAGTGGCATCATGAGCTAGGTCTATGCGTAGTTCTCTAATGCACGAGTAGAACACAATTTTGTTGTGGGCGTTGATCTTGTCATCTTACTTGCCTCTACTAGTCTTTTCTTGCTCAACGGTATTGTGGGATGAAGCGGTCCGGACCAACCTTACACGTACGCTTACGTGAGACCGGTTCCACCGACTAACATGCACTAGTTGCATAAGGTGGCTGGCGGGTGTCTGTCTCTCCCACTTTAGTTGGAGCGGATTCGATGAACAGGGCCCTTATGAAGGGTAAATAGAAGTTGACAAAATCACGTTGTGGTGATTCGTAGGTAAGAAAACGTTCTTGCTAGAACCCAATCGCAGCCACGTAAAAGATGCAACAACAACTAGAGGACGTCTAACTTGTTTTTGCAGCGATTGATCATGTGATGTGATATGGCCAGAAGTTGTGATGAATGATGAATTGTGATGTATGAGATCATGTTCTTGTAATAGGATTCACGACTTGCATGTCGATGAGTATGACAACCGGCAGGAGCCATAGGAGTTGTCTTTATTTTTTGTATGACCTGCGTGTCATTGAAGAACGCCATGTAAACTACTTTACTTCATTACTAAACGCGTTAGTCATAGAAGTAGAAGTAGTCGTTGGCGTGACAACTTCATGAAGACACGATGATGGAGATCATGGTGTCAAGCCGGTGACAAGATGATCATGGAGCCCCGAAGATGGAGATCAATGGAGCTTGATGATATTGGCCATATCATGTCACAACTTTATAATTGCATGTGATGTTTATTATGTTTTATGCATCTTGTTTACTTAGGACGACGGTAGTAAATAAGATGATCCCTTATAAAATTTCAAGAAGTGTTCTCCCTAAGCGTGCACCGTTGCTACAGTTCGTCGCGTTTCTAAGCACCACGTGATGATCGGGTGTGATGGATCCTTACGCTCACATACAACGGGTGTAAGACAGTTTTACACAGCGAAAACACTTAGGGTTAACTTGACGAGCCTAGCATGTGCGGACATGGCCTCGAACACGGAGACCGAAGGTCGAACACGAGTCGTATGGAAGATACGATCAACATGAAGATGTTCACCGACGATGACTAGTCCGTCTCACGTGATGATCGGACACGGGCTAGTCGACTCGGATCGTGTAACACTTAGATGACTAGAGGATGTCTAATCTAAGTGGGAGTTCATAATTTTGATTAGAACTTTATTATCATGAACTTAGTCTAAAACCTTTGCAAATATGTCTTGTAGATCAATGGCCAACGCTAATGTCAACATGAACTTCAACGCGTTCCTAGAAAACCAAGCTGAAAGATGATGGCAGCAACTATACGGATCGGGTCCGAGCCCGAGGATCATCCTCATAGCTGCCAAGAAACAATATGTCCTAGAAGCACCGTTAGGTGACCCACCGTTCTCCCAAAGAACGCAAGACGATTTGAACGTCTGGCGGACTCGCTCGATGATTACTCCCTCGTTCAAGGCGGCATGCTCTACAGCTTAGAACCGGGCTCCAAAAGCGTTTTGAGCATCACGGAGCATATGAGATGTTCAAGAGCTGAAACTAGTTTTCCAAGCTCATGCCCGGTCGAGAGATATGATGTCTCGACAAGTTCTACAGCTTGTAAGATGGAGGAAAACAGTTACGTCGGTGAGCACATCCTCAAGATGTCCGGGTTGCACTTTCAGATGACCCAGTTGAACATTAACCTCCCAGATGAGGCGGTCATTGACAGAATCCTCCGATCGCCCCACCAAGCTACAAGAGCTTTGTGATGAACTACAACATGCGGGGATGGTAAAGACCATTCTGAAGTGTTCTCGATGTCAAGTCAGCAGAGGCTGAAATCAAGAAAGAACATCAAGTGTTGATGGTCAATAAGACCACTAAGTTCAAGAAGGGCAAGGGTAAGAAGAACTTCAAGAAGGACGGCAAGGATGTTGCCGCGCCCGTAAGCCGATTTGCCGGAAGAAGTCAAAGAATGGACCCAAGCCCGAGACCGAGTGCTTTTATTGCAAGGGAAAGGGCCTTTCGAAGCGGAACGCCCCAAATACTTAGCGGATAAGAAGGACGGCAACACCAAAGGTATATTTGATATACATGTAATTGATGTGTACCTTACCAAGACTCGTAGTAACTCCCGGTATTTGATACGGTGCCGTTGCTCATATTTGTAACTCACGGCAGAGCTGCGGAATAAACGGAGAGGCGGCGAAGGACGAGGTGACGATCGCGCGTCGGGAATGGTTCCGAGTCGATGTGATCGCCGTCGCACGCTGCCTCTACATTTACCTACGGGATTAGTTTTAAACCTCAATAATTGTTATTTAGTGCCAAGTTTGAGCATGAACATTGTATCTGGATCTCGCTTGATACGAGATGGCTACTCATTTAAGTCCGAGAATAATGGTTGTTCGATTTATATGAGAGATATGTTTTATGGTCATGCTCCGATGGTCAATGGTTTATTCTTAATGAATCTCGAGCGTAATATTACACATGTTCATAGTGTGTATGCGAAAAGATGTAAAGTTGATAATGATAGTCCCACATACTTGTGGCACTACCGCCTTGGTCAACATTGGTGTCAAGCGCATGAAGAAGCTCCATCCGATGGACTTTTAGAGTCTCTTGATTATGAATCGTTTGACACATGTGAACCATGCCTCTTAGGCAAGATGACCAAGACTCCGTTCTCCGGAACAATGGAGCGAGCAACCAACTTGTTGGAAATCATACATACCGATGTGTGCGGTCCAATGAGCGTTGAGGCTCGCGGAGGATATCGTTATGTTCTCACACTCACTGATGACTTGAGTAGATATGGGTATGTCTACTTAATGAAACACAAGTCTGAGACCTTTGAAAAGTTCAAGGAATTTCAGAGTGAGGTAGAGAATCAACGTGACCGAAAGATAAAATTCTTACGATCAGATCGTGGAGGAGAATACTTAAGTCACGAGTTTGGCACACACTTAAGAAAATGTGGAATCGTTTCACAACTCACGCCGCCTGGAACACCTCAGCGAAACGGTGTGTCCGAACGTCGTAATCGCACTCTATTGGATATGGTGCGGTCTATGATGTCTCTTACCGATTTACCGCTATCATTTTGGGGATACGCTCTAGAGACAGCTACATTCACTTTAAATAGGGCACCGTCTAAATCCGTTGAGACGACACCGTATGAATTATGGTTTGGGAAGAAACCTAAGCTGTCGTTTCTAAAAGTTTGGGGATGCGATGCTTATGTCAAGAAACTTCAACCTGAAAAGCTCGAACCCAAGTCGGAAAATGTGTATTCATAGGATACCCTAAGGAAACCGTCGGGTATACATTCTACTTAAGATCCGAAGGCAAGATCTTTGTTGCTAAGAACGGATGCTTTAGAGAAAGAGTTTCTCTCAAAAGAAGTAAGTGGGAGGAAAGTAGAACTCGATGAAGTACTACCTCTCGAGCGGGAAAGTGGTGCGGCGCAGAAACCGTTCTGTAATGCCCACACCAATCAAGAGGAAATCATTGATAATGATCAAGATACTTCGGATCAAGTTATCTCTGAACGAAGGTCCACAAGGACACGTTCCGCACTGAGTGGTACGGCAACCTGTCATGGAAATCATGTTGCTAGACAACAATGAACCTTCAAACTATGAAGAAGCAATGGCGGCCCAGATTCCAACAAATGGCTTGAGGCCATGAAACCGAGATAGAATCCATGTATGAAAACAAAGTATGGACTTTGACAGACTTGCCCGATGATCGGCGAGCAATAGAAAATAAATGGATTTTTAAGAAGAAGACGGACGCGGATGGTAATGTTACCATCTATAAAGCTCGACTTGTCGCTAAGGGTTATCGACAAGTTCAAGGGATTGACTACGACGAGACATTCTCTCCCGTAGCGAAGCTTAAGTCCGTCCGAATCATGTTAGCAATTGCCGCATACTATGATTATGAGATATGGCGATGGACGCCAAAACGGCATTCCTTAATGGACATCTTAAGGAAGAGCTGTATATGATGCAGCCGGAGGGTTTTGTCGATCCTCGAACGCTAACAAAGTATGCAAGCTCCAATGATCCATTTATGGACTGGTGCAAGCATCTCGAGTTGGAACATTCGCTTTGATGAGATGATCAAAGCGTTTGGGTTTATCTTGAGACTTATGGAGAAGCTGCGTTTATAAGAAAGTGAGTGGGAGCTCAGAGCATTTCTCCTATTATATGTAGATGACATACTCTTGATGGGAAATGATACAAAACTTCGACAGCATTAAGGCCTACTTGAACAAGTGTTTTTCAATGAAGGACCTTGGAGAAGCTGCTTATATATTAGGCATCAAGATCTATAGGGATAGATCGAGACGCCTCATAGGTCTTTCACAAAGCACATACCTTGATAAGATTTTGAAGAGGTTCAAAATGGATCAGTCCAAGAAGGGTTCTTGCCTATGTTACAAGGTGTGAAACTGAGCTCAGCTCGATCACCGACCCACGCAAAAGATAAAGAAGAGATGAGTGTCATCCCTATGCTTCAGCCATAGGATCTATTATGTATGCCATCTTGTGTACTGGACCGATGTAAACCTTGCCGTAAGTTTGGTTGCAAGATACCAAAGTAATCCCGCAAGGAACACCGGACAGCGGTCAAGAATATCCTGAAGTACCGAAAAGGACGAAGGACATGTTTCGCTTATGGAGGAGACGAAGAGCTCGTCAGAAGGGTTACGCCGACGCTTAGCTTCGACTCAGATCCGATGACTCTAAGTCACAAACCGGATACGTGTATATGTTGAATGGTGGAGCGAGAAGCTGGTGCGGCAAGCAAGCGAAGCGTCGTGGCGGGATCTACGTGTGAAGCGGAGTACATGGCAGCCTCGGAGGCAGCGATGAAGCGATTTGGGTGAAGGAGTTCATCACCGACCTAGGAGTCATACCCAATGCGTCGGGGCCGATCAAACTCTTCCGTGACAACACCGAGCTATTGCCCTTGCCAAGGAGCCCAGGTTTCACAAGAAGACCGAGCACATCAAGCGTCGCTTCAACTCCATCCGTGAAAATGTTCAAGATGGAGACATAGAGATTTGCAAAGTGCACACGGATCTGAATGTCGCAGATCCGCTGACTAAACCTCTCTCGCGTGCAAAACATGATCAACACCGTAACTCTATGGGTGTTCGATTCATCACAATGTAACTAGATTGGTGACTCTAGTGCAAGTGGGAGACTGTTGGAAATATGCCCTAGAGGCAATAATAAAAGTATTATTATATTTCAATGTTCATGATAATTGTTTTTGTTCATGCTATAAGCGTGTTATCCGAAATCATAATACACGTGTGAACACTTAGACCCCAATATGTCCCTAGTGAGTCTCTAGTCGACTAGCCCGCCAGATCAATAGATGGTCATGGTTTCGACTATGGACATTGGATGTCGTTGATAACGGGATCACATCATTAGGAGAATGATGTGATGGACAAGACCCAATCATAAGCATAGCATAAAAGATCGATAGTTCGTTTGCTAGAAGCTTTGCCAATGTCAAGTATCTCTTCCTTCGACCATGAGATCGTGTAACTCCTTGTTACCGTAGGAGTGCCTTGGGTGTATCAAACGTCACAACGAATCGGGTGACTATAAAGGTGCATTACAGGTATCTCCGAAAGTATCATTGGGTTGACACGGATCGAGATGGGATTTGTCACTCCGTATGACGGAGAGGTATCTCTGGGCCCACTCGGTAATGCATCATCATAATGAGCTCAATGTGACCAAGGTGTTGGTCACGGATCATGCATTACGGATGCGAGTAAAGTGACTTGCCGTAACGAGACTGAACAAGGTATTGGGATACCGACGATCAAGTCTCGGGCAAGTAACGCATCGATTGACAAAGGGAATTGCATACGTGGTTTGATAGAATCCTCGACATCGTGGTTCAACCGATGAAATCATCGAGGAGCATGTGGGATCCAACATGGGTATCCAGATCCGCTGTTGGTTATTGCCCGAGAGTCGCCTCGGTCATGTCTGCGTGTCTCCCGAACCCGTAGGGTCTACACACTTAAGGTTCGGTGGACGCTTAGGGTTAGTAGGAAGACTAGTATGTGAATACCGAATGTTGTTGAGTCCGGATGAGATCCCGGACGTCACGAGGAGTTCGGAAGGGTCCGGAGGTAAAGAATAATATATAGGAAGTGGTGTTTCGCCATCGGGAAAGTTTGGGGTTTCGGTAAAAGCTGGGACCACGGAAGGGTCCCGAGGTCCACCGGTGGGGCCACCTATCCGGAGGGCCCCATGGGCTGAAAGGGAAGGAACCAGCCCACAAGGGGCTGGTGCGCCTCTAGGGTCCACACCTGCGCCTAGGGTTGAAACCCTAGGGGGGGGCGCCCACCGACTTGGGGGTACTCCACCCCTTGGCCGCCGCCCCGGAGATTGGATCTCGGGGCCGCCACCCCTGTGGGGCCTATATAAAGGGGGAGGAGGGGGCTGCTGTACACAACTCCCAAGGCGCAGCCCTCCCTCCCAACACATCTCCTCCTCCGTAGAGCTCGTGAAGCCACAGCCGAGTATCTTGCTTCTCCACCATCACCACGCCGTCGTCTTGCCGGTGGAGCTGTCTTCCTCAACCTCTCCTTCCCCTTGCTGGATCAAGAAGGAGGAGACGTCGCTCGTCCCGCACGTGTGTTGAACGCGGAGGTGCTGTCTGTTCAGCACTTGGCATCGGTGATCTGAATCACGTTCGAGTACGACTCCATCATCACCTTGCAAGCTTCCGCACGCGATCTACAAGTGGTATGTAGATGCAAACTCTCTCTCGTTACTCGTTGCTTAGATGAACTCATAGATGGATCTTGGTGAAACCGTAGGAAAAATTTTAATTTTCTGCAACGTTCCCCAACACCGCCTCCGAAGACCCGGAGGCCAAAGCCCCTAAGCGGGGGAAGAAATCTTCACCAGAGGGTCCTGCGTCCGGGGAGGTCCCGACCGCACAGTCTTCTCTAAAGAATCAGCCCTCCAGCGAGCCGTGAGTAGAAAAAGGGGAGTTCATTAATAAGAAACATCCCTATTTGTGCTTCTGAGGATAACCGAAATTTTTACCTTGTAGTTCGGATCTGCGACCTTCTCAGATGAGCTCGTCTCCGGGGGATCTCTGTCCGGAGATGATGGAGAGCGAGACGCCTCCGTCTGCTGCGCCGTCGGATAGGGCGGATGAGCCTGAAGTGTCGTCACAGAGGGTATCCCCGAACCCGGTGGAGCCGAAGAGTTCGGCGCCAACTAGTGTTCGGCCGGGGGAGCTGAAGGATCTGCTTGAGAGGGCGTCCATCTTAGAAGATCACCGTGCATTGATGAGTACGGTGATTAGAAGGATTTCGTCCGCCGAAAGCGGATTGCATAATGCCGTCAGGAGTTTGCTGGCGGGGTTTGAGGTACGTAAAAAAGGACGCACCTTTTTGACAGTTTTGCACATAAAAGTGCGCCCTGTATAGATAGTAGCCCCTGAGACTTGGTAGGTTGTCGAAAGCGACAGCGTGCTGAGGATCAAAATCGCAGGTATTGAGTGTCACCTTTCCTATGCGGTGGCGGATAGTCCGGGCTAGCGGACTGATGGAGTTGCTGAATTAATGCGGCAACTCGATGTTGCGGATGCGGACATCGCGCTAGTCAACAAGCGACTTGACGAGTCGCAAGGTAAGTTATCTCTCCGTAGTCACCTATTAAGGGAGCCAAAGCCCACCTCTTACAATATTTATGCTTGACGCAGATGGTGTTGCTGCTGTGGAGAGCCTTCGGGCAGAACTTGCTCAAACCAAGGAGCAAGCCAGAAGGAGTGATGCGGCTGCCTCGAGGGCGGTCGAAGAGTTAGAAGCCGAAAGGGCTGCACACTGCCAAAGCAGGGAAGAGATGGCCGAACTGGCCGTTAAATTGAAGGATGCTACCGACCGCAATGAGGCTCTTGAAAAGGAGTGCCTATCGGAGCGAGAAGACCTGGGGAAGGCCACCGCCGAAGCCAAGGATGCCCGTTCTGCAATGCGGGCTATGAAGGAGGAGCTGCGTCAGGCCGGAGACATTGTATGTGATGTTTAGCTTTTATGCATCTTATTTTGCTTAGTACGACTTTAGCATTATAAGATGATCCCTTAACTAAAATTTCAAGGTATCACTACTAGGGAAAAGCCTAGCAGCAGCGCGGGTTTTAGGCCTATCAGCAGCGCGGGTACCCGCGCTACTAATAAGGCGCTACAGCTAACTTATAGCAATAGCGGGTGCCACCCGCTTCTGACTAACGATATAGCGAAGAGCGCGGGTTTAAACCCGCTACTACTAATCTGTAATCTCGGAAATTTTTTGATTTTTTTCAAAATTTTCAAATTTCAATTATTTTAACTCAAATCTCTAATCACCCCTAATCATTGCTCAATTTAATCTCTAATCACCCTCATCATTCCAGATCATCTAACTTCCGGACGGTCACCCATCCTCTCACTACTCCACTGAGCACGCTTAACTTCCGGGTTCTATTCTCCCTCGCTTCCAAGTCCGCACTTGTTGTTTTCCTAACAATAGTGAGATGTCAATCCTATTAACCTCAGGAATTTAGCTTGAGCATGAAGTCACACATTTCACTGTTTGAGTTTGAAACTATTGTTTTAAAAAATTAGTAACACTAATATTTCTTGAATAATTAGTTTGACCACAGTTTGACCAGATTTGACCACAGTTTGACCATAGTTTGACCAGATTTGACCAAAATTCAAAAAAACTAAAATAATTATTTATTAACACTAATATTCTTGAACAATTAGTTTGACCATAGTTTGACCAGATTTAACAAAAATTAAAAAATAATAATTGTTTTTTGAATTTTTTTGCCTCTAGATCTTGAAAGCCCCGTAACTTTTTTTCTGTTAGGCTTTTGAGTATTTTGAAAACGTTTAACGGGGTTCCCCCGGTTAAATTCGGATGTAACTTTTCGAGTAGATGCTTTTTCATATAAAAAACTTTTTCATCCGAGTTCGTATGCAAAAGTTATGGCCATTTTACAAATTTCTAGAGAGATTTTGCAAATAAAGTCGAAATTCATATTTGTAAATTTTCCCAACAACTAGACCACATATCACATGGGAAACTTATTTTCTTTTATTTTTTTGACATTTTTATCATTTTCTTTTATTTTTTTTAAAACTGAAAAGGCGGTCCACCGGGGTAGACTTTGCCAAATAGGCGGACCGCGCTACTACTATGATGAGGCGATTAGCGATGGCGGGTTTTAACCTCGCTACTACTAAGTTGATAGCGAGAGCGGGTTAGTAGTAGCGTGGGTTAAAACCCGCGCTCTTGCTATGAACTTAGCGGCGAGGTTAAAACCCTCGCTACTACTATGGCATATCCCGGGGCACGCATGCATCGCTTAGTAGTAGCGAGGTTACAAACCCGCTGCTGCTATCAACTTAGTAGTAGCGAGGTTTAAAACCTGCGCTGCTAGTAAATAGCGATAGCGAGGTTTTAGCCCTCTCGCCGCTAAGATTCTGTGTATAGCCTTTTCCCTAGTAGTGTATAAGTGTTCTCCCAGAGTATGCACCGTTGCGACAGTTCTTCATGCTGAGACACCACATGATGATCGGGTGTGATAGGCTCTACGTTCACATACAACGGGTGCAAGACAGTTTTGCACATGCGGAATACTCGGGTTAAACTTGTCAAGCCTAGCTTGTACAGACATGGCCTCAGAACACTGGAGACTAAAAGGTCGAACGTGAATCATATAGTAGAAATGATCAACATAGAGATGTTCACCATTGATGACTACTCCATCTCACGTGATGATCGGACATGGTTTAGTTGATTTGGATCACGTGTCATTTAGATGACTTGAGCGATGTCAATCTAAGTGGGAGTTCTTAAGTAATATGATTAACTGAACTTAATTTATCATGAACATAGTCCTGATAGTATTTGCAAATTATGTTGTAGATCAATAGCTCGCGTTGTAGCTCCCCTATATTTTTTGATATCTTCCTAGAGAAAACTAAGTTGAAATATGATAGTAACAATGATGCGGACTGGGTCCGTGATCTGAGGATTATCCTCATTGTTGCACAGAAGAATTTTGTCCTTGATGCACTGCTAGGTGACAGGCCTATTGCAGAAGCAGATGCAGACATTATGAACGTTCGGCAAGCTCGATATGATGACTACTTAGTTTAGTGTGCCATGCTTTACGGCTTCGAATCGGGGCTTCAAAGATGTTTTGAATGCCACGGAGCATGTGGGATGTTCCAAGAGCTGAAATTGGTATTTCGGACTCATGCCTGTGTCGAGAGGTATGAGACCTCTAGCAAGTACTTTGCCTACAAGATGGAGGAGAATAGCTCAGCTAGTGAGCATGTGCTCAGAATGTCTGGGCACTACAATCACTTGATTCAAGTGGGAGTTAATCTTCCAGATAAGATAGTGATTGACAGAGTTCTCTAGTCACTATCACTAAGGTACTAGAACTTTGTGATGAACTGTAATATGCAAGGGATGACGAAAACAATTCCTGAGATTTTCGCGATGCTGAAATCGGTGAAGGTAGAAATAAAGAAAGAGCATCAAGCGTTGATGGTTACCAAAACCACTAGTTTCAAGAAAAGGGGCAAGGGAAAGAAAGGGAACTTCAAGAAGAATGGCAAGCAAGTTGTCACTCCCGTGAAGAAGCCCAAAGTTGGACCTAAGCCTGAAACTGAGTGCTTCTACTACAAAGGAAATGGTCACTGGAAGCGGAACTACCCCAAATATTTGGCGGATAAGAAGAGGGACAAATCATGGACGTTTATTGGCAAAAAGCTTTGTAAAAATGAAGTGTGTGGAATGACTTCGGTCGTAAGTTTACCCGTGGGTGATGAGGTCAAAATTACACATAAGGGTGATGATGAACACTTGAGTGCGATAATTAATTTGGCGCTGTACAGGGCACACGATGGAAGAAACCAACTACGTGCAATATGGTCCAAGATCGCAGTCAAGTTAGCTATACAGATCGTGAGCTGTGAGATCGACAAGGTAAACAGATTCGAGAATGGTTAATAAAATCAAATCTAAGACCATTGCATATTAAGGTCAAAATAGTGCTACTAATATATGAGTCTCATACAATTCCATTTCAATGATTGTACCACAAAGGCTCGAAATATTACAAGGTTCAAATTCCAGAGTTATATGGCTCACATTCGAAGATCACAAGGTTCATACTGATATTAGAAATGAAATTCAGCTCATCATTTGCAACGCCTTCTGCTGATCCAATTGAACATGGATATCAGAGAGGTTCAAACTAATATTACCACTTCTAAGTCTGGTTTCAAAACCTCACAACTTTTGCAAAGGGGTCAGCCACTGAGAAGTCATGTATGGGGTTGACACGATGAGTTCTGATTACCCTATCATCTGAAATTCCAAAATGAAATTCAGCATTTTTGGAGCCTATTCCATTCTGCCGCAGGCGCCGATGCTGATCAACAAACCATTCATTTTTCCGAGATAAATGTAGGGCAAACCCGATTACCGTCAACACCCTTGCTCTAACAACAAAGAACCTGGTGAATATAATCTCCGGTAAGATCCCTCAGTAGGAGTTCAAAGTAATTTCTGAGAGATTCAGATCTAGGCATTCGACGTAATTGTTATATTGTATCACATTATCCACCACTAGGCCTAATCTTATCTGCAAGAGAAGAAAATGTGTTAGTGCCTAGATGCAGTTTTGAACACTATAGGCCTATTTGGTTTGCAGGATTTGTAAAATGCACTAACATGCCATCTTCGATCTAACATGATTAACATGGGCATTAACATGCCATTTTTGATCTTCACAAGATGTTGGAGTGGATGAAAAGTTCCGTAAGAAAACTAGTATAGATAAATCCAAAGGAGAAATGCATATGGATTGTAACCATATGGATCAAGCATTGTCATTGTAAACTTGGAAAAGGAGACATGTATGTACTGAAATCCTCCAAAAGAATCCTTTAGAAATCGTAGTACATTATCATTGTAAACTTGGAAAAAGGTGTCACAAATTGAACTCCCTTATGGTTAACATTTAACAGGAAAGGAACATCACCTCGATATATAGCTTCTCCAGGCACGGAAAGCATCTCAAGAAAGTGACAACTTGCTCCAGGTTGGGGCCGATAGGTTCTAGTGCCAAGACCTTCATTGTGCGCAGTTTCACGGTCGGGCTTGTCGGAATCATTTTCTGAATGAGAGACGAACAAACATCTTCAAAATTAGAAATAACGTTAATTTGTAGAAGGAGAGGTAGAAGGCGGCTGTTGTACCTGAACGGGTGTGGATCCAATAACAAGTTCGGGGTATTTGTCAGACGAGTAGCACAGCACTGTCAATTTTGGCGCAGAAATGACATTGATTCTGGTTGGACCTACTTGATCAAGTACAAGTAATCTCTCAAGTGCAGGTGTGTCCTCAATGACCATACCATGGTACACATCTTGTGATGTCTTCCTGCCGAACCAACAACACACATAAATAGTCAGGAGAGTCACGGAGGTAATGTGGAATGTACTCAACCCATTGATCGCCTAAAGACGAAGGTACTCGAGTGCAGTACAGCCACGGAGCAGGCGCTCCATGTCACCGTTTGAGAGGCAGACGACGACGAGCTCGAGGTGCTTCAGTCATGGTGGAGAGCGGGCGCGTCATTAAGGGGGGATGGCAGTTCCTGAACTTGGTGACACGCAGTCCGCTGACCGAAGCATTGCACGTATCCATTGTTGGTCTAACGCTCACGGTTCGAATAAGTAGTCCATTTGGGATATTGGTTCCCAATTATTAATAATCTCCCGTTTGTAATTAGATAAAGAGTACATCAAAATTGGTCTCAAAATTGACCAAAAAAAGTACAACACAACTTCGTATTGGTGTCCATATGACAACACGATAAGTTTCATCAACTTCAAATAAGTTTTGGATGTACTAGAATTAAAAATCAAGATTCTCATTGTTTGAAATTTGTTGCACGGGGAGTAAACATGCACCCAGTGAGACACATGTGTTTTTGCAATCCACTTAGGTGCACTGTCACGTGTGCATGTAGCTTGAATTTGATTTTTGCACATTATACCCATAGAAAATCAATCAATTAATGTACTAAAATGTCTTAATGATCTCTGTTTTAAAACGTCCCTCCTTTGGTAACATATATATGTTCACCGCGGAATAATTAATTTAACATGCATCGTAGTTGCAGTGGATTCGCGGTGTGTGTGGGTGTGTGCATCTAGGGGTGGCGAGTGGCTCGCAGTACACTACGAGTTGTGAGCCACCGTATGGGTTGGCCATTTTGTTAGGTAGGCCGGTGCCACATCAGAGTTGTGAATTTGTAATTTAAAACATTACACAACCCTTTCATACATACATGTTTTGGCCACATGCAGTCGATGGTTGTCCTACACGACACTCTATACTCGCATATGATGCTTTGTATGGGCCCGCGCGAGGTCGTCGTCCATCACTTTGACGAATAGCAGGTAGTGAGGTTAATTTGACTAGCAAGGTAGAATCTTTTCTGTTTGTGTTATGGTGGTATATAGTACGCGTCGAAGAGGTGGCAGGGGACTAGCGCACACACACACACACGCACTGACACACGATATATATATATATATATATATATATATATATATATATATATATATATATACACATCAGGCTATTACATTACGCTGTAACAGAATATTATTCTGTTACCCTTTTTGAACTGACGGATTTCAGGTGGTTGTACTGATGCTTTCGAATCGGTTGAACTGATGCTTTCAGTTGTGTTTAACAGATCGTCTTCTTTAGTTCAAAAACTTTTTGTAATTTTTTTGTCGGAACGGGGCGAGTAATATATCGTTGGAAAGCTCTTGACAACCATATTTCACGTATATTGAACGTTTTTGCAAAATCATTATGGTTTAAGAGCAGTTTTGAAAAAAACGTTTTTTTCAAAACCGAAAACGTGAATCGTATTTTGGACTCAATTTTCAAACGGTTTGTCGGAATTGAGCAAATAAGATGGTGTTGGAAAGCTGGTGAAAATCCGCATCTTCCATATATGTATTCTTTTTTCTAATTCTATATGATTTAAAAGTAATTTGAAAAACGGTGAAATTTTTGGGCGGAACGTATTTTCGCGATTTTTTGCAAACGGTTTGTCTGATTGACGCAAGTGATATGGCGTTGGAAAGCTATAGAAAATGCGCAACTTTTGCGTATAGAAAGTTTTTTCTAACTCCTTACGGTTTAAATACAAATTCAAATACGGTTAAAATTGGTTTCAAACACGGTTTTTTAAAAAGTTTGTCGAAATGAGGCAAATAATATACCGTTGGATAGCTATCAAAAATGCGAAACTTAGTCATATTGGACGTTTTCTTTACTTCGCAACCGTTTAAGAGTAATTTCGAATACGGCATGATGGATCCTGCTGTTTTCTCGTTTGAAAACAGAGTAGTCGTACTGATATACGTGTATGTTTGTACTGAGCTATTTTTTGTACAGTAGTTTTGAATGGTTCCAAAAAAGTATACTTGTACTGAAGTTTACACGGGTTTGTACTAAGCGTGTTTTCACTAACTAGATTTTGCTCTATTTTTTGGGTAATTTTTTTCTCGTAAGTTTTCAACGAGGTAATCTTGTATCCCAGCCCGAACTTGCATGGTTTTTATTGTTGAACTGAATGTTATTTTTTTGCCAATTTTTTTTGCGTGTTTCTTTTTTTTTAAGTCAATTTTTTTTGCAACGAATGTTCTAGATTTCTCTTGTTTTCCAACTTGAACTTTTTATCATTTTAAACTTTTACCAACTTGAATTATCATGTGTGGATGAGCACTTGAACTTGTAGAATTTAAATTTTTTTGTTTTACTTCTTATTTGTTTTCTTGTCCGAACTTATGGTACTATTATCACTGAACCTGCATGGTTTCTGTAGCTGAACTAAAATCCATGTTGTCTGTGAAAACCAGGAAAATTGCATCTACTCAATAGGCCATGATGCAAGCATCGCCGCCGGCAATACTTAGCGCACCAGAGAACCCGCACTTCTGGATTTGTCGAGAGAGAACTGAGCGCACCAGAGATGACTGAGCCGGATATAGGACGGAGCACAGGGGTGGCCTGCACGCAGCTCTTCTCGTGCCCGGCTGTGGAGTGTGTTGTTGTACTGACAAGGCAAAGGTCCAAGTAAAATCTAGCAATCTAGGCCAAATAAAATCTGCACTCAGGCATAAGCACATCCACTAAAAAAGAAGATTTTTGGATCGAGTCGGGTGAACCGGCAACCTGTACTCCGGTGGACTGATGGCTCCGTCGAGGTGGAGCTGATGGAAGCAGGGATGCGGTCGGCCGGCGCGCGTGGGAGGGAGCGGCCGGAGCGGCGGGAGGAAGGCAGCCAGAGCGCGGGGAGGAAGGTGGATGGAGCGCCACGAGGAAGGCAACGGGAGAGTGCGGGGGAGGAAGGTGGCTGGCGAGCAGCCTAGCTCCGGCGAGCAAGACTCATAGGTCCTCCTCAGCCTTGGATCTCGACGCCCGGCCATGGCGGTGTAGGGGTGGTGGTGCACTGGTGCGCAGGTCGTCGGGTGAGGCGGCGCACGGGAGATAGACAGGGAGGGATGCGCGCCACGGACGGCGAGGGAAGCACGCCGGTGGATGGAGGCGGGTCATCGGCAGGAGGCAAGTTGGGGGCGGGGGTCGGCAACAGGAGGCACGCTGGGAGGAGGGTGATTGGCGGAGGCGCTCTGGGAGGAGGGGGATAGAGCCAGCGGCGTGCAGGGTGGCGGTGGATCCGGGCGGCGGCGCGTTGGGTGGAGGTGGGATCGGGGCGGCGCGCTAGGCGGAGGTGGGTTCGGGCGGCGGCAGGAGGAAGAAAACGCACACTCTATAGGCGCGAGGGTAATAGAATAATATTCATTACAGTAATGTAATAGCGAATAGTCCAGCACTATATATATATATATATATATATATATATATATATATATATATATATATATATACGTATGCGTCCGTGAACAAGTACACCTCACTCAGTGTTGGGACTTTTCGGTTTCCGAGGCACGTGCCACATCAAAATTGTGAAAATGGCTATTCAAACATCACACAACACCTCTTTGCGCCACATGCATGCAGGTGGTGGTTATCCTAGCTAGGACACTCACGTGTGACGCTTCCATCTGTGGGCCCACGAGGCCATCGTCGATGCATGTGCATCACTTTGACCTACATCGGGTGAGGTTAATTAATTTCACCATCGATGAGGATTCTTTTTGGGTTGTATTACGGTAGGATCATATGCGTCGAAGAGGGGGGAGGGGACCATCATATGTAGTACGCTTCATGAACCTCGCTCTGTGTGGGTGCATGGTTTACGGTTTTTGAGGCATCTGTGGCACATCAAAGTTGTGCATTTTAGGTATTATATTCAACATATGTTTGGCCGACTAGCAAAGCGATGGTGGTTGTCCTCTCACACCCACTTAAGCGGTTATCAACGATATCGATGCTTTCTATTTGTGGGCCCGCTTGGTCCATCACTACTTTTTGCTTGACAACGAGAGTGGTTAATTTGACTTAGGAGGGGGTTATTTTTTTGCTTGTAAATACTATATATATATATATATATATATATATATATATATATATATATATATATATATATACGGTGGCGCTATTGTGCGCGAGCGCGCAGAGTAGCTTAGGCTACGCTCCGGTCCTATTAGGCGGGCGCGCAGCTCCGCGGGAGTAGGTCTATCCACGCTAATTAGTTGAGGGTAAAACTATTCGAAGAAAATAGTAACTTGTTTAATTTCGTTACCATTGGACTCGTACGCCTCGCACAAGTCACTAATTATTGATGGTAAAAGGTACAGGATAGATGATAATGCATGAAAACCTTTTACCAAGCATTGAATTTGTTCCGTCAGCTCTTAAACCTAGTAAAACCATGATATTTTCTGGTAATGAATTACTACATATGCCCTACTCACTACTTGTTGGCAGTAAAATGGATGGAGTAGTGGTAATGAGAGAGTGTGCTTTACCATTGGTAAGCCTAGTAAAACCATGTTAATATCTAGTAACGAATTACTACAAGTGCTCTACTCACTAATTGTTGGCAGTAAAATTGACAAAGAAGATGGTAATGAGAGAGAATGCCTTACCAGTAGTAAAGATATTAAAACCATGCTAACGTCTAGTAACGAATTAATGCATGTTTTTGCTTGTTATTAAATGGAAATGTATGACGGTAACTATGTTATTATTGACTCCCTAAGCGCCTGGAGGGTGACACATTTTTTGTTACTATATGTTACTATGGATCATAAGGGCCGTTACCATATCTTTTCATAGTTACTATGAATCCTATGTACTATTACTAAGTACCTTCTTTTGTAGTTAGATTTGTTACTGTGTATCCTTCTTTATTTACGATGGATTTGGTGCATACAGATCAGGTCAGGGATTATTTTTTGTTAATACATTACGATCAGTTATTACAATGATTAAGCGACCCGGCACGGAAAGGGTTGGCTGGCTTGCGCTAATTCGATACATCGTTCGGTGGCCGGAGCGTACCCTAAGTTTATTCTACGCTCTGGCTCAGTTTAGCAGACCTATATATATATATATATATATATATATATATATATATATATATATATATATATATATATATATAGGACAAATTTTTCCTACTACGGGTGTAGTTACACCCATTTTATTTTTATGCGTTTTAGGTAGTATCTACCACACCAGAGTGTATGTATGCGTAGTATGTAGTATGTAAGAATATTTATGTAGTATATATATTATTTTTTAGGTAGTATGTAGTATATTTTAGCATACTTCTTTTTACGTACAAATATGTACGTATTTTCATAAATATGATAAAACCATGGGCTCGCATGCAATTTTTTCACATAACTCGCTTTGGAGTATCTTAGATATAGTATATGAACATACTAAAAATGATAAAGTAGTATATATACTACCACATAGTAGTATATGAGAAATGGGTGTAGCTACACCCGGTAGTAGGATGCATTTTCCCTATATATATATATATATATATATATATATATATGTGTGTGTGTGTGTGTGTGTGTGTGTGTGTGTGTGTGTGTGTGTGTGTGTGTGTGTGTGAGCACACACGCATGCATGTGTACGCATGAACCCCTCCCATCGAGTCGAAGTGGCTCGTACAAGGACACGTCATGAACCGATCTCACTCTGTGTGGGGAGAATATACAATTTTCGACACACGCACCACATCAATGTTGTGAAATGGTATTCAAACATGCATGCATGCATCACCTCCATACATATGCATGTAGTGGTTGTCTTTGAACGGTACACTCCCTCGCATAGTTATCGGCGACAAGCCTATATATTCGTGGGCCCGCATGGACATCCATGATCACCTTGACCGACAACAAGATAGGTTACCATGGCGCATTCTTAATTTGGTTAGTGTTACCGTAGTATAGGTCATGGTGAGATTCAGACCTAATTAAAGTTTGAGCACATATACTATGCACGCATGCATGCATGAATCCCCGCCGTCGGCTTGAAGTGTGGTGTAACATACATATGCATCATCAACCTAACCCTCACTCAGTGTGGGGATTTCTAGTTCGAAATCATGGTGCCACATCAAAGTTGTTTCATTGTGTACTAAAAAACACACCTGATCCATACATATGTTTGGGCCACAGTCATGCAGTGGTTGTCTTCAGGGACTAGCTACTTGCGTGATTATTGGCGAGCTAGCCTATCTGGGGTCGCATGGACGACCATAACTTTGACCAGGAACAAGAGAGAGGTTGTACGACCAAGGTGGATTATTCATGGTCCGCTTTACGATCAATCTTGGTGAGATGCCTCTCTAGCCCGCCGACTAAAGTGTGTGTTGGGGGGTGGGGGTTTGCTACTTTGCACTTTGCTAGGTGAACCTCGGTTGGGGGGCGCATTCATAGCTTAGGATTCCCTTTGTTCCGACACGAGGGGGGCTTCTAGCTACTTCGCACTTTGCTAGGTGAACCATGGTTGGGGGTGTCGGTGTCAAAACCGGCGGATCTCAGGTAGGTGGTCCCGAACTGTGCGTCTAAGGCTAATGGTAACATGAGGCAGGGGACACAATGTTTACCCAGGTTCAGGCCCTCTCTATAGAGGTAATACCCTACTTCCTGCTTGATTGATCTTGATGAATATGAGTATTACAAGAGTTGATCTACCACGAGATCATAGTGACTAAACCCTATAAGTCTAGCCCATGAGATTATGATTGTCCTCTATGGACTAAACCCTCCGGTTTATATAGACAACAGAGGGGGCTAGGGTTACACAAAGTCGGTTACACAGAAAAGGAATCTACATATCCGAATCGCCAAGCTTGCCTTCCACGCAAAGGAGAGTCCCATCCGGACATGGGAAGAAGTCTTCTATCTTGTATCTTCATAGCCCAACAGTCCGGCACAAGTATATAGTCTGGCTGTCCGAGGACCCCTTAGTCCAGGACTCCCTCAGGGGGCATCCATTCATATATAGCTTAGGATTCCCTTCGTGCCGACACGAGGGAGGGGGGCTGCTAGCTTCTTCGCACTTTGCTAGGTGAGCCTCGGTTGGGGGCATGCATTCATAGCTTAGGATTCCTTCGTGTTTACACGGGGGCTGCTAGCTACTTAGCTTTCTTTGGGTGAACCACGGTTGGGGGGCATCCATTCATAGCTTAGGATTCCCTTCGTGCCGACACGAGGGAGGAAGGGCTGCTAGCTACTTCACACTTTGCTAGGTGAGCCTCGGTTGGGGGGGCATGCATTCATAGCTTAGGATTCCCTTCGTGCCGACACGAGGGGGGCAAGCAATACCGTGCGCTTTGCGAGATAGGTGCGACATCGAAGTTACATTTAGTATTTGAAAATCAAACCACCCTTTTCATACATATAAACTTGGTCCACATGCAAGTTCATGTTCTGACCCTCTCCCACGTCATTTTTTGCCAAATTTATGAACATTAGACAAGTCGGACGACGCAACAGACACGGTTCACTCAAACTAACCATGTGCCATGCCTGTGCCCCTGTCACACACACATCCGTACAGTACATTGGGCTCCACAAGGCTCCCCTCTCAAAACTATCTGCCCGCCTCGAGGGTTTTTCTGTTTCATAACACACGATTGTTATGTCCGGACCGTGTGCGATGTTTCTTCTTCCCAATCCCACCTGCATCCCTAGAAAATATATGCCCGCCTCGAGGAGGGTTTTTCTGTTTCATAACACGCGGTTGTTATCTCCGGACTGTGTGCGATGTTTGTTGTTCCCAATCCCGCCTGCCCCTGGAAAATAGCTGCCCGCCTCGAGGGTTTTTCTGTTTCATAACACACAGTTGTTATCTTTGGACCGTGTGCGGTGTTTCTTGTTCCCAATCCCGCCTGCCCCTAGAAAATATCTGCCCGCCTTAAGGGTTTTTATGTTTCATAACACACGGTTGTTATCTCCGGACCGTGTGCGATGCACCATCATCAAAATTTTCAATAGCCCCGGCATTTCACTCCCGTATTTGACTCCCACATAGTAAAATTTTCAGTAACCGCGTCATTTCCTCAAACATCCCCCCCGCCCCCCTCCACACACACACACACACACACACACCAAAACCTCCTCGGGTGCATGCGTGCGCACACACACACACCCTCCCTCGCTCTAAACCCTAGCAAGGTCCCCGCCGCTCTCGCCGCTACCACGAGACCTCCATTGTCAAGATCTGCCGGTTTGCCCGTGCAGCTTACCCACCGATCTCCATACCAAGGCCGCCCTGAGTTTATTAGATGATGCCTGCCAAACGCCCCTTTTCCCACAGATCCCCATCCCATGCCCATCCCCGCTCCAGAGCGTCGCAGCCTAAGCACGGCTATGCTTCCCACGGAGCTCGAGGAGCGACTGGCCCAAAAGAGGTGTATCGCGGTCTCTTTGCCCGACGTCGCCAAGGAAGCTGACGACCATTACTGGCGGCGGGCACTCAAGCAGCGGGCTAGAGTATGCGGGCATGTCTTAGCCGCCGGCTATGACACTGAGGTCATCGACAGTGACGGCCTAAGGCGGGCTATGTCACAGGTTAAGTGGCCCACCCCAACCCCTCGGGTTCAACCGCCGTCGATCTCATCCATAGCCCCGCCGCTGATCTCCTCTGGCTTGTTGTCAACAACTTGCCATCCTACATCACCATCGAGCCCCTTTTGTCATTTCTGAAGGACATGTTCTGTGACGCTAGCTTGGGATCCACAGCTTCCAAGTCAGACCTCATCGACGGCGACCACGAGGAGGGCAACCTCTCTGGCTCTTCCAAGGGGAAAGAGCCCGTCTGCGACATCAGGGAGGGCATCCTACAGCTGTGCTCTTCCAAGGGGAAGGAGCCCATGTGTGACAACATGGAGCACATCTAGGGTCCTTGCTCTTTCCACAGGAACGAGCCCACCTGTGACAAGTGAGGAAACCCATGATTTGTTTTGTCGTGCCTCTTCACAGGAGGGAAACCCATGATTTGTTTTGTCGAGTCCCTTTTGTAGTGTAGTGAGAATATGTCCAGTTTTAATTGCTATATCTAGTTGTTTGCAGTATGCCTTGTTTTTTTCAGTTGTTCACAATGTGATGCTCTGTATGTGCAATTATTTACTGTGCAGTACATTTCATCAATCCAGTTTTAAACATACCGATAGGAATGCATATATTTGCTTGTTGTTAAGCCTATTATAGCTAGCATATGCCTCTTTTAAAGTTTTTTGATTGTTCTGTTGTTTGTAGTTAGCATATGTCCAGTTTCAAATGCTATCTTTGGTTGGTCGTAGTATGCCTTGTTTATTCCAGTTATTCACAACATGATGTTCTATATGTGCAAGTATGAAATGTGCAGTTCAATTTCACCAGTACCAGTTTCAACAATACCACTCTGACCCTGTTTGTTTCGGATTCTGGGACCAGATTCAGCTTTTCCAGTGAAGCCGAATCTGGAATCCAAAACAAAAAGCTATTTGGAATCAGCTTTTCCAGTGAAGCTGGATCTGGATTTGGGTCATTTTTAGTGCAATTTCTTGAAGCACCTCAAAGTGTACTTCGGTGGTGAAGCTAATTCGCAGAAACAGCTTCGCCACTGAAGTGAATCCATAGGTGATTAAAATCCAAGCGAAGCTGAAACAAACAGGGCATGAATGACTACATTTGGTTGCTGCATCTTGTAGTTAAACACGCCTTTCCATTTTTATTTAACAATAACCAGTGTACTTAGACCGGCACAATATCAGTTTGAATGACTATGTTTGCTTGTTGTTAAATGTTAGGCCTGTTGCAGTTAACACACCTTTTCACTTGTTTTGCTTTACTAGCATGCTTAAACCTGCACACTGAAGCTATCTTTTGGAGATTATTTTGCCTGCCATGGATAATTTTGGTTGATGTTTAGCCTGTTGTGCTTAACATGCTTCTCGATGTACCTACACATGTCAATTTTGGGAACGACTGCTGTTTCCCATTGAGGTTAGTTTCATCCCATGGCTTATATATGCTCACTGTTCAGGATATCGGTAGCTGGTACCATATAGGCCGGGGCTGATAAGGGACTAATCGGTGAATCAGACTTTTAACTGAATATATCTGGAACCCATTTATCGTTAGGTTAACTAGGGCCATATGTAATATATCTGAGGCTATATAGCAACATGCACTTTACTTAATGTCTACATATGCAATCCTAGGCTACATAGAAATAAGGAAGAGTGTTACCTTAATGTTCTGATGATGTCTAGATACACGTAGAAGAGCAGCAACAACAACAACAACAACAACAACAACAACAACAACAACAACATAGCTCTGTTTGGATACTCAACTTAGCTTAGAGGTTAGAGTTAGTTTCTAGCTCATGACTAACCCTGAACTAACTCCGTCCAAAGAGGTGTTTGGATGATAGGGTTAGATACTTAGATTGACAATAAATGCACTAGGAGAACTAGCTCCAATTAGCACCTCTTAGGTTGGATAGTTTTTTGGGTGGGTTATAGATGCAACTAGCTCAAACTAGCCCTCATGTTTAGATATACTTTAGGGCTATTTGAGCCCGAACTAGTTCAAACTAACTCTAGCCCATGGATACAACAACAGTTAATCAACCGATAATTTGTAAGGATGCAATAAACTCCTTCTGGCCCATAATATAAGATGTTAATTCATCTAATATGTGAGTATATTGGATGTTATAAGAAATTATAGAGGAGTGTTGTACTACATCATTGTGCAATTGGTGTTTAGCTTCTAATATTAACTTGGTGCTTTTAGGTACATATGTCATTGGTGAAGATCCGCGCTTCGACCCTTTCTGTGTATGGGGAAATGAGATATCGATGAACCAGCATCAAGTGAGGAAGATGATAAAGATTGTTAGTAAAATGGGTCAAAAGATGGCAATTAAACTATTTGTTTACACTTTATCCAATACAACAGCGAATTGCAGGATGGTAAGTAAGAACTCTGTAGCCTTCTATTTACTGCCCATAATGAGTTGTGTTAGATGACAATGTCTGAATCTTTTTTCCTTTGTAGTGGTTCCCAAAGTAGTTTACTAAAGATTACCTCTCAAACTACATGATTGGTGGGCATGCAAAGGTTAAAGTATTTCTACTAGAACACGATGATTATCTAGATGTTTTGATGAAGACCGTGAAAGATGGGCGGTTGACCATAACAAGGGGTTGGACTAGAGTCGTGCGTGCCTTCTACATGGAGGAGGGCACAATATGGGCATTCCGCTTCACCTTGTCCAGCAACCAGAATGTATTTCGCCTCTTTCTTTACCGTCTTTAATAGTACAAGTATAAAACTGTGGTTCATCATTCTTTATTTGGTTCTTATGTAATTCTTGATGTGTGCCTATGAATCGAATAATGCATTGGTTGTCTGAACCCGATGGATATGCATAAAGCTATAGCATACATTCAAATTCAAATTTAATTTGATATAGCAGCAATTAAATTATGGTGAAATTACGCTCTCCAGGTTGTTACGGCACACACGGTTGGTAAAACACAAATGTTTGCGATATACAACATAATCCGTGATGGTTCATAGAGAGGAAACGTGTGCAAGCATGCACACAGTTGTCGTTTGCAAAGCATGTGCGGTGTCAGACAATATCACAAATGGTGCTGGCAAACTAACCATTTGTGATAGTTGCCTTGTCGTACACGATTCGCAACCATGAACTATTTCTGATGAAGTATGCATCGTAAATATTGCACCACGGAATAGTGTGTCGATAGTTGCCTTATCATACACGATTTGCAGCCATGAATTGTTCCTAATGAAGTATGCATTGTAAACATTGCACCACAGAATAGCGTGTGCGATAGTTGTCGTGTACGACAATGTTACGACGGTCCGATGTTTTGTAATCCTATCTGACACCCATACGATGATTAGCTAATCTTCTTAATTACTTATCACATACGGTTTGTGAAAAGCGAATGTGTGTGATTGTATGCTTATCATACACGTTCTATAATAGTGAACCGTCTGTGATGGGCCGTGCATTGTAAATGTAGCACCACAGAATACCAACTGTGTGGCAATGCGAGCACAAATGAGTAGGAGTACTGTACATGCATCTTGGCTCCCTATCCCCGACGGTTTCTGGGTCGTGTGGGAAGGACCCCCCTATTGCCCACACTCACTTGGCGATGGTTCCAAATGCCATCGTGGAAAGGGGTTAAAAACCGTTTGTATAGCACCGACGCGTACCAGTGTATACATACACACACACACACACATAGATATATATATATATATATATATATATATATATATATATATATGAGTTTTTCATGTCCTCTACATCATTCACTTATTGCTAATTCTTCAAGTTGTTGTTTCTTCTAAGTGAATGTGATTGGACCCGTTCCCCCTCTATGCTAAACTCAACCCAGTCTGTTCACAAATTCTTCATGTGCGTTCTATTTGAAACCCGTTCAAAATCTTCATTGTGTCTTTGACAGCTGAAGAATTTGAGAACGAAACGTTAAAATTTTCATATCTATTTTTTTCGGCTTTTGCCGCTCAAATCGTTCTGCATGCCACGACCGGATTAAAATACTCATCCATGACCTAGCATGATCTCCACTTCTCAGTACGTGGGTGACACATGTCGCTAGGATGGCAAGGGTTAGGGGCACGTTTGTCAATTTCCTCGGGCGAGCGGTTTTTGACCTCAGCCATAAATACCCCTCGCCCTCCTCAAAGCACATTTACTCTGCTCGATCTCTCTCCCTCGCTCAAGCTCTCTGACCTAGCGTCGCTGCTACTCTCCATCATTGCCAGTGAGGAAGAGCTTCACTGCCTTGACATCATCGCCTTCGTACTCGCGCCGGCCGCGGGAATCTTCACCTCTGCCGCTGCTGTAGCTGTCTCTCACCGCCAAGTTAGGGCGTGGGAGATCTAGACTGACGAACTTCTCCACTTCCACTCCCAGATCATCGTGTTCTTCATCAAGGGTAAATAAAATCTGTTTTTACTACCCTTGTTGATTATGATGATTTCCACAAATCTTCAAAAGGTGTTTATTTCTTCAACTTCCATACTCTTAAACACCAAGTTGCATCTGTTCTTGATTTGTTCCTCTAAGATGTGTTTTCTTCAAGATTCCTTAGTTGTGTGGATTTTCAATCTATACAAGTCTGGAACCTAAGACATGAACTCTTAGTGAAATTCCTCAAGACTCCCTTGGTCAAATTCCTCAAACTTGTTTCTTTTTAAAACAAAATTCTAAGAACGCATATGACCTCTCCAAATTCTTCGCGCCTATACTCAGTTCACAGGTACACATGTCTGTTGCTGAATCACTAGGTTCTCATCAACTTAAATCATTTGCAGCGTTCCTTGAAGAAAAATTGCATACCTCTTCAGAGACTTCAATTGTTCAAAATCCTCAAGTGTAGAAAATGGCAGATGGTAAGCGTTCACAGAAAGGAGGAAAGAGACCCGAGACAAATACTGCTTTTGAAATCCCTAACAAAATCTATGATGAATATTGCACTCCTGATGAAGCCACTCATGGCAAGGAGAACAAAAATCGGTGCAAAGTGCGCATTCAGCGGATTGAACGAAGATGGGCAAGGGAATGGAGGGAATACTGTTATGTCACTCCTAAATACATGAAGAAATTCGTGGTTAATCCTCCATGCCCAAGACATCCATTGGCTCCAGGCCAAGTAGTTGATCCCTCTAGCATCAGAAGAGGTGAGGAATTTCCAAAGGAATGGGTCAAGAGCCAAGCCAAGTTGGCTAAAATGGCTAAGGAAGCAGTGAAGAAATTCAACAAAGACACTATTGCTATTGCTGCTGAGGCCTCTGCTAGCAATCCCAAGAAGGCCATGCCAAAGAAATCAACTATGAAGCCATCTTCCTCAGGTGCAATGCCCTCACGGCCAAGCTCTTCAAATCCCTCACGGCCAATTCCTCAAGCAACTTCTTCAAGTGTAGCTCCATCTCCCTTAGTTGCAAAATACTTAACTGCACCTGCAAAGTCCTCAACACCTGTGCATCTTGCCATGTGCCAACGGACCACTGGAATCTCAAGTTCCTTAGCTCCGCCTCAGTCCTCAACATGTCCAACCTTGCTGAAGAAAAAGGCTGCTGCTGGACACGGCACAAGGCAAATCCTCATAAGAAGCAGGTTGCCTTTCAAGTCCCATCAAGTGACGATGAGGTTGATGGTGAAGAACTCGCTGAGATCATCAGAGACCGCCAACAAAGCGCCGCTAGAGCCAAAGGCAGTGATGTGCCTCTCTTAATGGATCCGAAGAAGATCCTGGATTTCATTGATCTATGGCACAAGGACCCTGTCGGTGTCAAAACCGGCGGATCTCGGGTAGGGGGTCCCGAATTGTGCGTCTAGGCGGATGGTAACAGGAGACGAGGGACACGATGTTTTACCCAGGTTCGGGCCCTCTCGATGGAGATAAAACCCTACATCCTGCTTGATTAATATTGAGGATATGGGTAGTACAAGAGTGGATCTACCACGAGATCAAGGAGGCTAAACCCTAAAGCTAGCCTATGGTATGATTGTTGTAATGTATGTTGTGTCCTCTGGACTAAAGCCCTCTGGTTTATATAGACACCGGAGGAGGCTAGGGTTACAGTCGGTTACAATGGTAGGAGATCTACATATCCAGTCGCCAAGCTTGCCTTCCACGCCAAGGAAAGTCCCATCCGGACACGGGCGGAGTCTTTAATCTTGTATCTTCGTAGTCTTGGAGTCCGGCGGATGATGATAGTCCGTTGTCCGGACACCCCTAGTCCAGACTCCTCGGAGTCCTGAACCAGGCTTCAATGGCGATAACTCCGCGCGCATAATGTTCGGCATTGCAAGGCGGGTTCCTCCTTGAATAATCGAGAGAAGATCATGAACACCAGGATAGTGTCCGGCTCTGCAAAATAAATTCCACATTCCACCATAAAGAGAATAAAATATACACCAGTCCAATCTGCTGACATATTATGCGGCGTGACATCACACCGCTACCAAGCCTTTGTTTGAATCGTTTTTTATTATACCACCTCAAAGACGTTTAGCTAAGCGGTTTTTGGCACGTCTTGTCGAAGCAGAGATCGTGTTCCCTTATTCCGGATTCTCATCAATACGGACGTGGGTAACCCAACGCGCCATTGATGGTGGCGCTTGGGAGATAAGCGAGTTTTACGGAGACGATGGGGGCGCGATAGTTTTAAATCGCCTATATATAAGGGATAAGGATTTACCTTCTCACCTACGCCTTCTTCCTCCTTTGCTTATCCATCTCCGCGCACTCAAGCTCCAATGCCCAAGCTCGCGCATCTCGCCCCGACCTTCTCCGAATATGTCCGGAGCGTAAGGCAAATGGTTGGCCTCCACCGTTAAGGAGGAGCACATCACCAAGCTGCGCAGCGCCGGATACCTTTCCGGCGATATCGTGCATCGGCTGCCCGACGAGGGGCAGCTCATCCCTACCCCTGGGGCCCATGAGAGGGTCGTCTTCCTTCCCCACTTCCTCCGCGGACTGGGCTTTCCACTCCACCCATTCGTCCGGGGGCTCATGTTTTACTACGGCCTAGATTTCCACGATCTGGCGCCGAACTTCATCCTCAACATCTCGGCGTTTATCGTCGTGTGCGAAACCTTCCTCTCGCATCCGCCCCACTTTGGCTGTGGCTCAAGACCTTCAACGTCAAGTCAAGGTTGTGAAGGGCACGCAAGCGGAATGCGGAGGCGCCATGTTGGGTAAGTTGCCCAACGTCCTTTGGCTCGAAGGGGCCTTCGTGGACTCTGTCAATGGGTGGCAATCGGGGTGGTTCTACATCACCGAGCCGCGCAAGCCCACATGGGCGGCGGCCCCCGAGTTTAGATCTGGCGTCCCCACGCAGCTCACCTCCTGGAAAGAGAAAGGCTTGCTGTGGGGCAATCCGAAGGAGCTGACGGGACTCCGAGCCTGCATCCAGAAGCTGGTGAGCAATAAGCTCAGGCTCGTTGACGTGGTCCAAGTCATGCTCATCCGCCAGATTCTCCCATGCCAAGAACGGGCATTCAATCTGTGGGAGTTCAATCCGGAACAGCACTAGGCGCTAAGCGGGCTCTTTGATACGACATACAAAGGCACCTGGAGGGTGCTGTTTAAGGGCGCCGAAGCCCCTGCATCCGCGACGGAAGATCGCGGATTTTGCTCGCAGCATCTGGCTGACGAGGTAAGTGATTCAACCCCGTTACGGGACACTTGTGGTAATTAAACTGATTCTAAGAGGGTTTCAATCTCTCTTTTCCTTTGACAGGAATGGATGGAGAAGGCCAAGCAGCTCATCAGCCCGGCTCCCATGCCAGAAGACCCAGTGGACGCCCGTTTAGCAGGGCTGCTGGTTCCGGGACCGCACGTGGTGCCGGAGAAGAAGGCCAAGAAGGTGGCCGCGGGGACTCGAAAGAGTTCCCGTAATCAGGCGTCCGACGACGAGGCTGACTCCCACCCCGAAGACGAGGAGGAGGAAGAGGACTCTCTCCCAGAGGAGGGAGAGAAGAAGAAGAAGGCTTCCCCGATAGGGGAGGCCGAAGGGTCCAAGAGGGGGAGATCTATTCCCCGGACAGTTTTGCCAACACCATCGTTGGCGAGGAGGAGTGGCCTTCAAGGGCCAGGCGTCCGGCCAGATCGTAAGTATCCGGATCCCTGATATGCAATTTATTTCATGTCGCGTAATGTCCTTCTAATGCCGCATTCTGTCCGTAGTCCGGCCGATGATGATCTCCCCGCTTCATCGAGCGGGTCGTTGGCCCCGTCGGATGTGGATTCACTTCCGACTGCCTCTACCCCCCGCGCCGATGAGGACGCCGAGGTGGGATCCCAGAGAGGGACCCATCAGGAGGAGGCTCCGGAGGCGTCGCCAGCAACCTCCGGACTTTGCGCCGGACTCTACATCGGAACCCGTAGTGGTTCCAGAGTCCGGCAGGCGGCCCCCTCGAAAGAAGGGCAAGACCGTGACGCCGGCAGCCTCCGTCCAACCGGAGGCGCCGGATAACTTGTTGGAGGCACTTAAAGGTGCTTCCATCGAGGAAGAACACCACACCATCATGAGTGCAGTGATTTAGAAGGTTCAGCTCGCCAAGAGCGGGCTGACCAAAGCCTGCAGCAGCCTTCTAACAGGCTTTGAGGTAAGAAGTTAAAATTATGTAATGTAATACCGCATAGGCAGTAGCCCCTGATGCTTAGTTCGGTGTTCGGAAAGAAAAGCCGGACTGAGGATCTAACAAGATATACACAGGGTTGCTTAAAATATGTCAATATGGGTTTGCAGGCTGCGCTGCTTGACCTCTGCCAGACCTTGGCATGGAGGTCGAGTATCAAGCAGGATCTCGGCGGTCCGAGCAGGAGCTCGGCCATGCCAAGCAGCTCGAGGACAAAGAAGGTGAGTAACACCACTTTGAATAGTTACCTTCTGTAAAAGGATTTTGGTTGCAATAAAATTAACAAGGATAATATGGGTATTGGGGGCCACGAGCGAGGTGGCAGCCACGAAGGAGGCAGTGTCCGCGTCGAACACAGTCTTGCCATGAACGGGCAGAGCGAGAAAGCAGGAGGCACGGGTGGCGGAAATGCGGCAAGAGCTCCGGGCTCTCATGGAAAAGCATGAGAGTTTGGGCGTGACTCAAGACTCGAGAGTCCGAGCTTGCCTCGGCTCTCGAAAGTGCCAAGTCCGCCAAGGCCGAGGCCCGTAAGGCCCTTCAGGAGGTTGAAGATGTAAAAGCGGCGGGTAAGGCATTTTTCATGCAAAGCACGCATGTTAATGTAAACTACCCGACACTTACCCGCATTCGAGCTCTCGAGGCGTTTGCGGATCTGCCGCCAGTCGTCCGATGCCACCGCATTCTATCGTGGCGAGGGAGCTCAACGGAGAAGGTCTTCGGTCTCGATATGCCGAGGCCGCCATCCGGTGCCCCAAGCGACCGGTGAAGCGGCTGGTCGAACTCCAAAGGTAGCCGAGGAGGCCATGAAGGGCCTTATAGTCCGGTTGTGGCTCGGACAGGCCATGCCAGGAGCTACGCCGGCCTCTCGGCGGCGGCTGGTGGATGCGTGCCCACAGGTGGAGGTCATCAAGCGCTCCGTTTGTATTGAAGGTGCTCGTCGGGCCCTTGCCCGCATTAAAGGTGCATTGGGGCAGGTTGGATGCGGAGAAGCTTCTCACGGACCCACCGCCACCGGGCAAGGAGTATCGCACGCCCGAAATGTATTATAAAACTGTCCTGAAGGGAGCCCGCGATATTGCGGATGAGTGCCCCAGAAATGTAATCTTTGAGTAAACTCGCCATGTATTATCCTGTGCGCTGAAAACTTCGTTCATATGCGCCTTGAGCAACGCTTGTTTTAATTTAAAATATTACCTTCTGTGCGGCCGTTTATAAAATCTGAGAGATGGCAAGTCGTTGGCTTCAGCCCCCGAGCCACAGTCTTTGGGGTGTTGGGATAAACTTGAGCACTCTTGTTCCCATTTTTGGGTCCATCTAGGGAGGCGCTCAACACAACGAACAAGGCGACCGGACTTATAATGCTTGAACACTCTCACTTAGCCATAGAATTCTATAATTTTAAATTTCGGCAAAGCCCCTGGTATTCGGAAGGCCGAATCCGGGGCGCTATCCACGCCTTCGTCGGACATGGTCCGAACTTCGCTTCAAGCGGCGTGAGTCTTTAAGGACCGAAAAACCTCTTGAACAGCGACAGTCTCTCGCCTTATCATGCCGGTCAGTTTAGCTTTCTCATCGAGGCGCCGCCTGCTCAACCGGGCGCAATCGCAGTGGTTCTCCAGTGCCACCTTAGCCGGCTGAGCGGAACCTAAGGCACCAAACGTGGGAGCGAGCAAACCCAACTATTGACCCAAGACATGATTCGAGCCGATTCATATAATGCTATAAGTTCGGGTGCCGACTTATGAAAGTGTTGGACTTATCACACCATAATGTGGGGAACATAAGCCCCGGTGTATTAGGCCGCATCAAATATCTGGTGCAAGATGTCATGTAATGAACATATGTATAAAAGGTAATGTAATTGCAGTCAAAAAGGTGTTGCATTATTTATGAAAGAAAGTCTGCTATGAGTGCGGACTGATACAAATAGTGCGATAAGCAAGGGATTTGGACTAATTAAACATTCCCCCTCTAGGGTTGAGCTGCGGACTTGGTGTATATAATCGAATTTAATGCTCGTAACTCGTCTCAGCCTTCTTTCTTCCCTGGTTGTTGCATCATGAGTTCGCGCAGTTCACACGGACGGAGGCCTCCGTTAACGGAGTCCTGTGTACACAAAGAAGGAAAATAATAATAATAAAAAAAAAGGAGGGGCGCACTTGCGAGCCCCTGGTGTGGTCGAACCGCACTCTGGGTCCATTGCGATCGTGCCCCTTCCCCTGCGCCCATGGTATCTTCAAAGCGTAATGATGTACGCGGAGGGTTATTCTTGCAACCACGCGCGGGCGGGGGTTGGGGCCGCATTGCTACGCGTGCTCTAATCGCGCCAGGTGGTCTTGGTTGGTATTGCTTCGGGCGCGTTTTGCTGTATCCGGCCGTTTAACAGCCGGACTCGAGAATTGCCTGGAAAGGCTGCTCAGCATGCCGCCGAGAGAGCCAGTATGTTCCTCCGTTCGGGGGGCGTTCTGTATTCCCATTGACCGTGATGACTCCACGAGGACCTGGCATCTTGAGCTTGAGGTATGCATAATGCGGCACCGCGTTGAATTTTGCAAACGCGGTTCGTCCGAGCAGAGCGTGATAGCCGCTGCAAAACGGGACTATGTCGAAGATTAACTCCTCGCTCCGGAAATTGTCCGGGGATCCAAAGACCACTTCGGTGTGGTGAGCTGCATAGTTGGCTTCCACACTGGTATGACACCCTTAAAGGTTATCTTTGTAGGTTTAATCCTTGAGGGGTCTATGCCCATCTTGCGCACTGTATCCTGATAAAGCATGTTCAGGCTACTACCGCCGTCCATCAGGACTCTCGTGAGGTGAAATCCATCGACGATTGGGTCTAAAACCAATGCGGCGAATCCGCCATGGCATATGCTGGTCGGAT
The DNA here is from genome assembly GCA_021437245.1 of Aegilops speltoides. Taxonomy (NCBI): domain Eukaryota; kingdom Viridiplantae; phylum Streptophyta; class Magnoliopsida; order Poales; family Poaceae; genus Aegilops; species Aegilops speltoides. The sequence goes on from CM038144.1 coordinate 413,235,708, forward strand.
GGTCTCTCTGATTGAAATTGATCAGACAAGAGGACCATGGATTGAACTTCGGGGCGACTGGCTCCATCGCATAGACGTCCCTTAGTGCGCGCTTCCTCTCCCTCTTGGGTATATGGGTTGCGTAAATCATATTCACCGTCCGCACTTGTGGGGGAAAACCCTTCTGTCCTCTATTGTTCGGCGGTCGGGTCTCCTCCTCGTCGTCGCTGTTTAGCCCCTTGTCATTGTTTTCGGCAATTAACTTACGTGCCTGCTTGAACACCTAGCAATCTCTATTGGTGTGATTAGCTGGCTTTTCAGGGGTGCCATGTATCTGGCATAAGCGGTCGAGTATTCGGTCCAAATTGGACGGACCCGGAGTGGTTCTTTTGAATGGCTTCTTCCATTGACCGGGTTTAGAGCCTCGGAATCCAGTGTGGACCGCCGTATCCTCCTTATCGTCGCCGTTAATGCGGCGTTTGTTTTTGTTTCGACGTGACCTGCCGTTGTTGTCCTTGGTATCCAGACTGCCAGAATTTTTACGGAGATTGTTGCTGCGAGCTAGCCAGCTATCCTCTCCCGCACAAAAGCGGGTCATTAATGATGTGAGGGCTGCCATGGATTTCGGATTTTCCTGTCCCAGGTGCCGGGCTAGCCATTCGTCGCGGATGTTATGTTTGAAGGCTGCAAGGGCCTCTGCATCCGGACAGTCGACGATTTGATTTTTCTTTGTCAAGAACCGTGTCGTAATTATCCGCCAATTAAATCTGGCTGCTGAATGATGTGGCTTAGGTCATCGGCGTCGGTGGTCGCTTTATACGTGCCCTAGAAGTTGTCGAGGAATGCGGCTTCCAGGTCTTCCCAACACCCAATTGACTCTGCGGGCAAGCTGTTAAGCCAATGCCGAGCTGGTCCTTTAAGTTTGAGTGGGACATACTTGATGGCGTGGAGATCGTTGCCGCGGGCCATATGGATGTGGAGAAGATAATCTTCGATCCAAACCGCGGGGTCTGTTGTGCCATCGTAGGATTCAATGTTCTGGGTTTAAACCCTTGAGGATTTGGTGATCCATTACTTCGTCGATGAAGCATAAGCGGGTGTCTTGGCGCCTCTGTATTGAGCAATATCACGACGCAGCTCGAGAGAGCGTTGTCTGCTGTGTTCGGCCCGGCTGGGGTTATTGTATCCGGCGCGACGGTATTCTTCATGGGTCGTGGGGCGCCCACGTGATCCGTAGATGGATCTGGATTGCCTTGCTTTGTCCTCCAATATATCTCGCAAGTCCGGCGCGTTCCCTCTTGGCTTCGTACTTTTGGAGCGATGCCGGGGTATGGTCTTGGTTGGGGGCCAGGATGCCTCTCTGTCATGACCATGGGGTGGTCAATCAGCCGTATCGTGCACTGGTGATGGAGGTATGTACGCTTCCTCCTCTAATCGGGGGAGCAACTTGCGTCTTGGGTAGCTTTTGGAGGGGTGTTCGAGTTTATACTCTTCGGCCGCGAGGACCTCGGTCCATCGATCGGCCAGCAGATCCTGATCAGCTTGAAGCTGCTGCTGCTTTTTCTTTAGGCTATTTGCCGTGGCGATAAGCCTGCGTTTAAAATGCTCTTGTTCGACGGGATCCTCGGGCACGCAATTAATTGTCGTCGTTGAGGCTTTCCTCGTCTTGGAGGGAGGCATATAGTTATAATCCTCAACCTCTTAAATGCTGTCGCCTCTCGTGAGGGCTTGCTTACATCCTCTGTCTTTGAGTCCTGCTGGAGGGGTTGTCTTGGCACTTTTGGGGTATTATTATCTCTGTGCGGAATCTCCATTCTTCTTTGTGGCGGGATTTAGAGCGGCGCCACGATGCGGCGCTTGGGCTGTTTCTTTAAAGAATCGCCTCTCTTGTTTCTTCGCCATCCCGTCTTTTGGGGTGTCCACCATGTATATGTCGTATGACGAGGTGGTCTTCGATGCCTCAGAGGCGCTGGTTCTTAAATCACCGCATCGTCATCCATAGCGTCGATGTCTTGGTCATAGTCTAGCATGTCGGTTAGATCGTCGACGGTGGCTACAAAGTGGGTGGTGGGTGGGCTCGAATTTCTTCGTCGTCCGTATCCCAACCATCCGGCCATAGTCCGGCCAGACTCTCCGTTAACAAGAGATGCTTTAGCGAATTTAGGATGTCGCCAAAGGCGAGTGTTGGAAGATGTCCGCGCGGTGAATTCCATAACGGCGCCCAATCCGAATAGATTGGTAGGGCGTGGGAGGTCGAGTCCGCACCCGGAATCACGAGTTTCATGGGGACAAGATTAGCGTTTGGCTCCATCGCCGTGGAAGTTGAAGCCCCGGTGGTGTCCATCCACCGATCCTCGATCTGGCGATCGGCTCGGACTAAAGGCGAAGCGGATTCGTGCAGCGCCACCAAGACCTTTGTTCGCGGCAGAGCTAGATCGTGCCCTCGTAATAGTCGGCGCGCTTGGCTGTGGCTCGAGCCCGTCGAAGATCAAGTCTCCGTGGGCGTCGGTCGTGAAGTTTAGACTTCGAATCGACTGACGCCGGGGCGTAAGCTTCGATCTGCTCCGGATGGCCAGCGAATTAGCCCGCAGATCTTGAAGCCGCCGAATCTGAAGATCTGTCCGGGAGAAATGTCTCACCACGACAACGTTGTTGGTTGAAGATGCCATCGAGCCTATCGGTGGCGACACGGAGGAACTCTCAATGAAAGCACCAATGTCGGTGTCAAAACCGGCGGATCTCGGGTAGGGGGTCCCGAACAGTGCGTCTAGGCGGATGGTAACAGGAGACGAGGGACACGATGTTTTACCCAGGTTCGGGCCCTCTTGATGGAGGTAAAACCCTATGTCCTGCTTGATTAATATTGAGGATATGGGTAGTACAAGAGTGGATCTACCACGAGATCAAGGAGGCTAAACCCTAAAGCTAGCCTATGGTATGATTGTTGTAATGTATGTTGTGTCCTACGGACTAAAGCCCTCCGGTTTATATAGACACGGAGGAGGCTAGGGTTACACAGTCGGTTACAATGGTAGGAGATCTACATATCCGTATCGCCAAGCTTGCCTTCCACGCCAAGGAAAGTCCCATCCGGACACGGGACGGAGTCTTCAATCTTGTATCTTCGTAGTCTTGGAGTCCGGCGGACGATGATAGTCCAGCTGTCCGGACACCCCCTAGTCCAGGACTCCCTTAGACCCCAACACTCCTATGCCTGAATTGAATCTCTCGCCTGGTGGAAGTCATACGTTGACTACCTTCATTAGTGAAAAAAATTGAAATTTGATAAGGCCAGGCAAGTGAAGAAAGCTCAGTACAAGAAGGAGCATTTTCTGAAGAAGCATGTTGTAAACATGTCTCTTGAAGAACTTGTGACTCTACACACTGAGATCAAAGCTCTTAGTGATGAATTTGACGCATACCGTGCAGATTGGCTAGGCGCCAAAGTCAGATTCGTCAGAATGGCGAAGGGTTTCAAGACAAATGTTGCTGCTGCATCGCAACAAGAAACTCTTCGGGCTAAAGCATCTACTCAGCCTACTAAAGAAAATGCTAGAACAGCTAATGAAAATCAGACTGTTGAAAAAACCGAGAGTACCAGCGCGGCTGAAGAAATTCCAGATCCTGATGAAACAGCCAGGGAAACCACCAATGTTGCGCCTGAAGAATAACCCAGGCCAGCTGAAGAATCTGCTGTTGTGCCTGAAGAATCTGAACCTGCCAGGGCAACTGCATTAGTTGTGCCTGAAGAAATCGAGCCAATTTCATCTGCTCGTCCTGCAAAGTCATCACAGATGAAAAGTATCAACCTTCCTTCTACATCAGAAGCGAAGAAGACCAAAGCTGCGGAGAGGGCAGCAGTGAAGAAAAGAAAAGCTTCAACAACTTCAGAGTCTTCAGCTCCTAAGAAAGTGAAGACTTTGACGAGTTCATACACCAACCCCATTGATGCTATTCCTCTCTCAAGCATGCCATCAAAGGAGATTGTTGATGTCGCTTGAAGCTACGTTGGAATTTCCCCAAAGAGGAAAGGATGATGCAGCACAGCGGCGGTAGGTATTTCCCTCAGATATGAAACCAAGGTTATCGAACCAGTAGGAGAACCAAGCAACACAACGTAAACAGCCCCTGCAGACAAAGAACAACACCTCACAACCCGACGTGTTAAAGGGGTTGCCAATCCCTTTTGGGGTACGGCGCCTCAAGATAGGCAAAGGACGTGAGGTAAATTTGTAGTAGATTGATAGATCGAACGCCAAATAACATAAATAAGAATAAATTGCAGCAAGATATTTTTGTATTTTTGGTTTTATAGATCTGAAAATAAACGCAAGGAAAAAGTAGATCGCGAGGCAAATATATGAGAAAGAAGACCCGGGGGGCGTAGGTTTCACTAGTGGTTTCTCTCGAGAAAAATAGCAAACGGTGGGAAAACAATTACTGTTGGGCAATTGATAGAACTTCAAATAATCATGACAATATCCAGGCAATGATCATTATATAAGCATCATGTCCAAGATTAGTAGACAGACTCCTGCCTGCATCTACTACTATTACTCCACACATCGACCGCTATCCAACATGCATCTAGTGTATTAAGTTCATGAGAAAACAGAGTAATGCAATAAGAACAATGACATGATGTTGACGAGGTCCGTTTATCTATTGCGGCAGATATAGATCCCATCTTTTTATCCTTAGTAGCAACGATACATACGTGTCGGTTCCCTTTCTGTCACTGGGATCAAGCACCGTAAGATCGAACCACTACCGGGCACCTCTTCCCATTGCAAGATAAATAGATCAAGTTGGCCAAACAAAACCCAAATATTAGAGAATAAATACGATGCTATAAGCAATCATGCATATAAGATATCAAAGAAGACTCAAATAACTTTCATGGATAAAAACATAGATCTAATCATAAACTCAAAGTTCATCGGATCCCAACAAACACACCGCCAAAAGACTTACATCATATGGATCTCCAAGAGACCATTTTATTGATAATCAAGAGAGAGAGAGAGAGAGGAAGCCATCTAGCTACTAACTACGGACCCGTAGGTCTACAAATAACTACTCACGCATTATCGGAGAGGCACCAATGGAAGTGGTGAACCCCTCCATGATGGTGTCTAGGTTGGATCTGGTGGTTCTGGACTCTGCGGCAACTGGAAAAATATTTTGTCGACTCCCCTAGGGTTTCTGGAATATTGGGGTATTTATAGAACAAAGAGGCGGTCCAGGGGGCACCCGAGGTGGGCACAACCCACCAAGGCGCACCTAGACCTCTTGGCCCGCCCTGGTGGGTTGTCCCTCCTCGGGACTCCCCCTAGGTGCAACCAGGGCCCAACTTCTTCCTTTTGGTCCATAAAAAGCATCGTAGAGTTACGTGGCATTTGGACTCCGTCTGATATTGATTTCCTGTGATGTAAAAAACATGCGGAAAAGAGCAACTAGCACTTGGCACTATGTCAATAGGTTAGTACCAAAAATGATACAAAATGACTATAAAATGATTATAAAACATCCAGGAATGATAATATAACAGCATGGAACAATAAAAAATTGTAGATACGTTGGAGACGTATCAATCATTCCCTTTGGTGAGGAATATGTCATTCCAGATGACAGTGAAGAAGAAAATCCCTCTGCTACTACTTCAGAGCAGTTGGATGAAGAAATTGAAGTGGATAATATCCCTTCAACTCCACTGGTATCATCGCCCATGGCTCAGTTCACATCTGAAGAGGCAGGCATTGAAGAAATTGATGAAGAAGATGAGGATGTGGATATTGGGTCTACAACTCCTTTTCTGAATGATGATTATTGGGAAAGACATCATCCCAATTCACCTCTCACCACTCCTCTACATCAAGTTCCTCAGCCCCTATGCAGACTGAAGAAATTTATACGGGCTCTGAAGAACGTCAAACTTCTCTTCATTATATTCCAGAAGAAGCTCCAGGTACTAATGCTGAAGAAATGGAGGTCAAGACTGCTACTGATGAATCTGCTACTGAAATTCCTCAGTCTGTGGCTCCAGAAATTGTGCAATAAGAGGTTGTGAAGATTTCAGCTGTTAATCTTCAGCCCAAGCCACAGAATCCTCATTCCAAGAAGCAGAAATTCGAAGCTGATTTCTTTGCTGAGCATCATTTCTTCACGGATTACAATCCATATGACTCTGTAAGACTTTGACGCATGCGCTTGTATACAGCAAGTCAGATGAACTTTTACTCTACAATCCTATTTGACAAGGACAAGGTTTTTGAGCATCAGCAAATTCCTCACGTGGATATGGAATCACTTCCTTGCTTTCAACCTGTCCTCAGTGTTCTTCATGATGCTGGACTCCTAAACTTCTGCACTGACATCTATGACTGGAATGAAGAACTCATTCTTCAATTCTACGCAACACTGCACCTCACTGGAAATGTGCAAGATGTGAATTCATGGGTGATTGACTAGATGACTGAAAATACCCATTACAAAGCTCCGGCCTCTGAATTGCTTCACGTTGTCCCAGTCAGTCCTCCCACTGAAGGTGCATTGCTTCTCTATGAGGAACCTGAACTATCAAATCATTTGATGTAAGTGTTGATGAAGCCTTTGAAGGCTGGCCAAGCTCCAAGGACCACATTCCTCTTTAAGGAATTACTTTATGTGCCAAGGATAGTGTATCGCATCTTGACCAAAACCCTCGGTCCAATCAAGGGCCACAACTCTGATGAAGAAGAGGTTGTTGGCATCATGAAGAATCTGCTTTTCAATATCATGCATGGTATCCCTATCAACTACCACGATTTCTTCATGAGGACTTTGGCCAATGCTACTCTGTCACCTTTTGAGTTGAATCCTTATGCTCCCTGGATCATGAAATTCATCAGATCAAGGTCTTTAATTCATTACAAGGCTGACTTTCAAAATCATCTCAGCTATTTGCCACCTATTGAAGTCCTCAAAAGGAATATTTCCTCAGCTGATGAAAAGGGCAAAGCAATTGTTAATGATGAAGGCACTCGTCCATTGGATGGTCAAATTCGCAAGGATGCTTCCTATTCTACCAATGATGACTTGCAACACAAGATTCTGCCGCCAAAGCTTCAAATAAAAATCCTCAAGCCACTACTCCCCGTGTTATGACTGATCGTGAGCTTCTCCTCGGTCTTCACCAGAAAGTTGATTGAAATCACAAGTGGGTCAAGCGTCAGTTTGGTGCTATTCTTCAGAACATGATATTCACTTAAAACACTGTGAAGAAGAATCACCATTATTTGCATCAAGTCTTTGACTGCACTTGCGCTATTCGTTCACATCTCTACAGTGCTGAAGATCTCGAGGGAATGGACTTCCAATAGGACTTTGATTGGTCTCACCCACCTTCGAAGAAATTCAAGAAGGCCAAAGTTCCTCAGCTGGTCGCAAGTTCATATTCTATATCGCGTGAGACGGATGAAGCTGAAGATTTGGATGACACTGCGGCAGGCCCTACACCAGCGGACGACCCAAATAACGCTGGTGCTCCTCCGTTAACATCATGATGATATTCTTCAGGGGCGTTAGTCCTCATTTTTCGTCCCTTTTGGTCATTTGATGACAAAGGGGGATAAATTTGAGTTAGTCTTCAAGCGGGTCTCTTATATATGGGCGTTTTTTGTTAAGTTACAACTCTTGCTCTTCTGAAGTGTTTGCTCTGATGAGTTATAAACTTAAGTCCTATGGTGCTCTGATACTTTGGACTGCTTTCTGCATGCTTATTTCCTCAAGTACTTTAATGCACGCATGCTGAATTTCGTCAGACACCATATTTCATCATGCATTTCAAATTCTTCATATCATATGTCAAATGCGTGTATGAATTACAAGATATAGGGGAAGATCTCCAAGATATTACTCTACAATGTGCATTTGCTATCCAAAGCAAATTCCTCAAATATGCACATCTTCAGGGGGAGTTCTTCTATATATTGCGATCAAATTCCTCAATATTAGCATTTACACTTCATATTATTATCCCCGTTGAAAACTTAACCTATTTGTCATCAATCACCAAAAAGGGGGAGATTGTAAGTGCATCTAATGCCCCTTAGTGATTTTTGTGTATTGAAGACTTATAGGTTAAGGGACTAATGTGTTTGTGAGTGTACACAAGTTCTGTAAGTCGATGAGGAGTTTGATATTTACGATGAAAGTCGACCCCTAAAAATGTATGTCTTCAGCTGAAGACTTTGGTTTTCTTGAAGACTTTGAAAATGTGGAAATTGGTGTGACCTTGAAGACTTGGATATTCATGCGAGGACTATGAAGCGTGAACACTTTTGTTTTCGTAGTTTCATTTTCTCTTTCTTGAGTCATAGAAAACACCGTACTGTTAAAGGGGGGTCAAGATAATACTAAGGAAACACTTTCCAAGTGATGCTAAACTCAAATCCAACACCTACCCAATCCTTCGAGTGAAGCCATTGGAAATCGCATACAGTTCAGTCAATTTCTTCAGTGACTGATACGTCTCCAATGTATCTATAATTTATGAAGTATTCATGCCATGTTTACAATAATTTTATATGGTTTTGGTATGATTTGCATGGAACTAACCCGGACTGACGCTGCTTTCAGTAGAACTACCGTGGTGTTGTTTTTTGTGCAGAAATGAGAGTTCTCCAAACACCACGAAACTTTTTGATGATTTTTTATGGACCAGAAGAGAACCATTGGGCCAGAGCAGCACCTGGGGGGTACCACGAGGCGGGGCACAACCCACCAGGGTGCGCCTGGGCCCCCAGGCGCGCCCTGGTGGGTTGTGCCCAACTCAGTGGCCTCCCGTACCCCTTCTCCGCCCTATAAATTCCCAAATAATCCGAAAACCCTCGGGGAGACCCTAGATTAGATGTTCCGCCACCGCAAGCCTCTGTAGCCACTAAAAACCAATAGGGAGCCTGTTTTGGCACCCTGTCGGAGGGGGAGATCATCACCGATGGCCATCTTCATCATCCCGGCGGCCACCACGATGAGGAGGGTGTAGTCCACCCTCGGGGCTGAGGATTTGTACCAGTAGCTATGTGTTTAATCCCTCTCTCTCGCGATCTTGAGATGTCACGATCTTGATGTATCATGGGCTTTGTTAACATAGATGGATCATATGATGTGTCTCCCTTCTCTACACTTGTTGTGATGAATTGAGTCTTTACCCTTTGAAGTTCTGTCTTCCCGGATTGAATGTTCAGATCTAAGAACACATGATATATGTCTTGCATATGAATACCCGTGGTGACAATGGGGTATTATTTTGATTCACTTGATATATGTTATGGCACTCAACTTGCAGATTCCCGAGGTGACTTTGGGGTAATATATGCATAGGGGTTGATGCACATTTTTATTTTATTTTCTCCGATAGAAACTTTGGGGTCTCCTTGTAGTTCTTTGTGTGGATTGAGTATTATGAATCTAAAATTGTTTGATACATGTCATATAATTAACTCATGGGTACTCGTAGTGACATTGGGGTATCTAGGTGACATTAGAGTTGGTTGATATGCATCATATGATGTTATTTTAGTATGAACTCTTGATTAGATCGATCGGAAAGAATAGCTTGCTATTATTTTAGTATGAACTCTAGGATAGATTGATCGGAAAGAATAGCTTTGAGGTGGTTTCGTACCCTACAAACAATTTCTATCTTTTGTTCTCTGCTAATAGGAACTCGGGAGTGATTCTTTATTGCACTTTGAGGGATAATCATATGATCCAACTATGTTAGCATTGTTGAGAGATTGCACTGGTGAAAGTATCCACCCTAGGCCTCATTTTCCATTATTGCAATACCATTTGTGCTCGATTTTACTATTTACTACCTTGCTGTTTTTTATTGTCCGCACTAAAAAAACTCATATCTACTATCCATACTACACTTGTATCACCATCTCTTCACCGAACTAGTGCACCTATACAATTTGCCATTGTATTGGGTGTGTTGGGGACACAAGAGGTTTCTTGTATTTGATTGTAGGGTTGCTTGAGAGAGACTATCTTCATCCTACGCCTCCCACGGATTGATAAACCTTAGGTCATCCACTTGAGGGAAAATTGTTGTTGTCCTACAGAACTTTGTGCTTGGAGGCCCAACACGTGTCTACAAGAATAAAGTTGCGTAGTAGACATCAAGCTCTTTTCGGGCGCCGTTGCCGGGGAGGTGAGTGCTTGAAGGTATATATTTAGATCTTGCAATTGAGTCTTTTAGTTTCTTGTTTTATCACTAGTTTTGTTTATAAAAGAAAACCACAAAAAAATGGAATTGAGGTTGCATCATATTATTGATCATCTTTATAATGTCTTTCTTGAAAATGATGGTTCGGAAAATTGTGCTCAACTGTTAGAGAAGAACTCAATAAAATGTTTGGCACAAATTATTTGAATGATGAGCATGATTGCAATGTTTTTAGTATGAATTCTTGGAATATCCAAAATGCTAATGATGATTGCACTAGCCATGATAGTGATGTCTCCTATAAGAATGTCAATTTTTGCGGAGTAAATTGGGAGTGCACAAGCACACCAAAAAGGGAAGATAGATTTTGTAAGAAGCATAAATATTTAGAAATGAAAACGTTGCAAGAGAGGCTAGATGATTGTGTTGAAAGATTTAATATTTTTTTCCATCCTTTTGAACTTTGCAATGAACGTGGTCATCTAAATCTCCAATGCTATTTGTTTCATGATCAAATCGTGTCCAAAAATTGTGATAACTTGATTACCCTTGAGCATCATAAAGAGTTAGCCTTCTTTTGGGGTATGAAGAAATGAAATGTATAACTAAGGGTATTCCAAAATTTAATCTCAATAGAATTCTTGATTTTGATCTAGAGGATATTTATATGTTTTGTGCGGTAAATTGCATTGAGAATCCTTATATTATCAACTATCTAAAGACAAGAAAACAAATAGAGTATGAAGAGAGTACTAATGAAAGGGAAAATATTTCCCAATACCCTCCTAGTGTTTATTATGATGAATCAGGTAACGAGGAGGAGCTTCCTATCCAATCAATCTCTTTAACAAGAAGCTCGAAAAAATTGATTAAACCCACACACGTGAGGTGGTGAAGAAGAAAAAGTAGAGGTAAAAAGGTAACTCTCCCAAGTAATATTGCTCCTATCACCATTGTGCCTCATGAAAGTGAATCAAATATGTTGATGGAGGATGATGTTATTGAGTATGAATTTGTGATGCCTACTACTTGTTGTGATGATTATGATTGGGACGACAATGATGTCTCTTATGACCTTGAAGATCTTTTTGGCACTTTCTCGGAAGAATATGATAATAATGTTTGCTATAGTATTGCTGCCATTCATGCTATTGATAAGAATGATTATGATGATATGCAAAACCAGAAGCTTGGGGATGCTATGTTTGATGAGTATGAAATGTTTGAAGATTTATTTGCTGAAAATAATGCTTGTCCCAAGCTTGGGGATGCTTTGCATAATGAATATGATCCTTTGATTCCTTCTACTTTTAAAAAGAAAATGTATTATGATGATAGCATGCCTCCTATTTATGATGATTACGATGATGAAAGTGGGTTTGGAAGAGTGTCAACTCTAGGTAGTAGTGATCCCACTATTTTTGAGGGTGTTGAATCTTGTTACAGTATTGATGAAAGTGGATTTGGAGAGGTCGTGACTTTATTTAGTGATACATCCACTATTTTGGAAGAGGTTTCAATTGACCATGATGAGAACAAAGTTGCTACTTATGATGATTATTATGATGACATGTATGCCATAAAGAGTGATAAATCTTCTATGCTTCTGGATCATGAAAAGAATGCTTTATGTGATGGTTATATGGATGAATCTATTCATGATGCTACTGAAAATTATTATGAGATAGGAACTTATGATTCATGATGCTCTTGTTATGTTTCAATCTTTATCTTTTATGCGAGCATCATTGAACTCATCATGCCTAGCTAAAAGACATTAAAGAAAAGCGCTTGTTGGGAGACAACCCAACACATTTATCTACTGTTTTTGTGCGTTCCCATGATTAGGGTAATGTGGTAATCATGTTTTATTGCTTTTGTTTCAATAGAGTTCCAAGTGAAGCCTTTGGGATCAAGTTGGGTGATAGTTGATTTGATCTTGCTGAAAAACAGAAACTTTTGCGCTCACAAAAATAACTCTCATTTTTAACAGAAGAGTGATCTTGAGTTCATTCTTTTTGCAAAAGATTAATATGCAAATTGCTCACGTGTTCATATTTTTTCATAATTTTTGGAGTAGAAGAAGTATGGTGTGAGTACAGATTACTACAGAATGTTCTGTTTTTGACATATTCTGTTTTCAATGCATAGTTTTGAAGGAAATATGCCCTAGAGGCAATAATAAAGTTATTATTTATTTCCTTATTTCATGATAAATGTTTATTATTCATGCTAGAATTGTATTAACCGGAAACATAATACATGTGTGAATACATAGACAAACATAGTGTCACTAGTATGCCTCTACTTGACTAGCTTGTTAATCAAAGATGGTTATGTTTCCTAACCATGGACAAAGAGTTGTTATTTGATTAACGGGATCACATCATTAGTTGAATGATCTGATTGACTTGACCCATTCCGTTAGCTTAGCACTTGATCATTTAGTATGTTGCTATTGCTTTCTTCATGACTTATACATGTTCCTATAACTATGAGATTATGCAACTCCCGTTTACCGGAGGAACACTTTGGGTGCTACCAAACGTCACAACGTAACTGGGTGATTATAAAGGAGTACTACAGGTGTCTCCAAAGGTACATGTTGGGTTGGCGTATTTCGAGATTAGGTTTTGTCACTCCGATTGTCGGAGAGGTATCTCTGGGCCCTCTCGGTAATGCACATCACTATAAGCCTTGCAAGCAATGTAGCTAATGAGTTAGTTACGGAATGATGCATTACGGAACGAGTAAAGAGACTTGCCGGTAATAAGATTGAACTAGGTATTGGATACCGACGATCGAATCTCGGGCAAGTAACATATAGATGACAAAGGGAACAACGTATGTTGTTATGCGGTCTGACCGATAAAGATCTTCGTAGAATATGTAGGAACCAATATGGGCATCCAGGTCCCGCTATTGGTTATTGAACGGAGACATGTCTCGGTCATGTCTACATTGTTCTCGCACCGTAGGGTCCGCACGCTTAAGGTTTCGATGACAGTTTTATTATGAGTTTATGAGTTTTGATGTACCGAAGGAGTTCGGAGTCCCGGATGAGATCGGGGACATGACGAGGAGTCTCGAAATGGTCGAGACGTAAAGATCGATATATTGGACGACTATATTCGGAGTTCGGAAAGATTTCGAGTGATTCGGGTATTTTTCGGAGTACCGGAGAGTTACGGGAATTCGCCAGGGAGTATATGGGCCTTATTGGGCCATACGGGAATAGAGGAAAGAGGCGAAAGGAAGGAGGCGCGCAGCCCCCTCTGGTCCAGGTGGACAAGGGTGCAGCCCCTTTCCTTCCTCCTCTCCCCTCTTTCCCCTTCTCCTACTCCAACAAGGAAGGAGGAGTCCTACTCGGTGGGAGTAGGACTCCCCTTGCGCGCCTCCTCCTAGGCAGTCGCCCCTCCCCTTGCTCCTTTATATCTGGGGCAGGGGGCACCTCTAGACACAACAACAATTGATCCCTTGGATCTCTTAGCGTGTCTGGTGCCCCCTCCACCATAATCCACCTCGATAATATCGTGGCGGTGCTTAGGCGAAGCCTGCGTCGATAGTACATCAAGATCGTCCACCACGCCCGTCGTCTTGTGGAACTCCTCTCCGGAGTTTTGCTGGATCGGAACCCGGAGATTGTCATCGAGCTGAACGTGTGCTGAACTCAGAGGTGCCGTACGTTCGGTGCTTGGATCGGTCGGATCGTGAAGACGTCGACTACATCAACAGCGTTGTCATAGCGCTTCGCCACGGTCTCACGAGGGTGCGTGGGCGAACACTCTCCCCTCTCGTTGCTATGCCATCACCATGATCTTGCGTGTGCATAGGAATTTTTTTGAAATTACTACGTTCCCCAACAGTGGCATCCGAGCCTAGGTTTTATGCGTTGATGTTATATGCACGAGTAGAACACAAGTGAGTTGTGGGCGATACAAGTCATACTGCTTACTAGCATGTCATACTTTGGTTCGGCGGTATTGTTGGATGAAGCGGCCTGGACCGACATTACGCGTACGCTTACGCGAGACTGGTTCTACCGACGTGCTTTGCACACAGGTGGCTGGCGGGTGTCAGTTTCTCCAACTTTAGTTGAACCGAGTGTGGCTACGCCCGGTCCTTGCGAAGGTTAAAACAGCACCAACTTGACGAACTATCGTTGTGGTTTTTGATGCGTAGGTAAGAACGGTTCTTGCTCAGCCCGTAGCAGCCACATAAAATTTGCAACAACAAAGTATAGGACGTCTAACTTGTTTTTGCAGAGCATGTTGTGATGTGATATGGTCAAGACGTGATGAGATATAAGTTGTTGTATGAGATGATCATGTTTTGTTGAAGTTATCGGAAACTGGCAGAAGCCCTATGGTTGTCTCTTTGTTGCATAAAGATGCAAGTGCCAAATAATTGCTTTACATTATCGCTATGCGATAGCAATAGTTGCAAGATCAATAGTTGGCGAGACGACCATGTGACGACACATTGATATAGATCAAGATGATGAAGATCATGGTGTCGTGCCGGTGACGATAGAGATCATGACAATACTTTGGAGATGGAGATTAAAGGCGCAAGATGATCATGGCCATATCATGTCACTTATTTTGATTGCATATGATGTTTATCTGTTATACATCTTATTCTGTTTTGATTGACGGTAGCATTTTAAGATGATCTCTCACTAATTATCAAGAAGTGTTCTCCCTGAGTATGCATCGTTGCGAAAGTTCTTCGTGCTGAGACACCACGTGATGATCGGGTGTGATAGGCTCTACGTTCAAATACAACGGGTGCAAAACAGTTGCACACGCGGAATACTCGAGTTAAACTTGACGAGCCTAGCATATACGAGATATGGCCTCGAACACGGAGACCGAAAGGTCGAGCGTGAATCATATAGTAGATATGATCAACATAGTGATGTTCACCATTGAAACTACTCCATCTCACGTGATGATCGGACAAGGTTTAGTTGATTTGGATCACGTGATCACTTAGATGACTATAGAGATGTCTGCCTAAGTGGGAGATCTTAAGTAATATGATTAATTGAACTTAAATTTATCATGAACTTAGTCCTGGTAGTATTTTGCAAATTATGTTGTAGATCAATAGCTCGCGTTGTTGCTTTCATATGTTTATTTTGATATGTTCCTAGAAAATTGTGTTGAAAGATGATAGTAGCAATGATGTGGATTGGATCCGTGATCGAGGTTTATCCTCATTGCTGCCTGTAAGAATTATGTCCTTAATGCACCGCTAGGTGATGACCTAATGCAGGAGCAGATGCGGGCGTTATGAACATTTGGCAAAGCTCAATATGATGACTACTTGATAGTTTAGTGCACCATGCTTAACGACTTAGAATCGGGACTTCAAGGGCGTTTTGAGCGTCATGGACCATATGAGATGTTCCGAAATTGAAGTTGATATTTCAAGCAAATACCGAGTTGAGAGATATGAAGTCTCCAACAAGTTCTATAGCTAAAAGATGGAGGAGAATCACTCAACTAGTGAGCACGTGCTCGATTGTCTATGTACTTCAATCGCTTGAATCAAGTGGGAGTTAATCTTCCGGATAAGATAGTGATTGATGAATTCTCTAGTCACCATCACTAAGTTACTAGAACTTCGTGATGAACTATAGTATGCAAGGGATGATGAAAACGATTCCCGAGCTCTTCGTGATGTTGAAATCGACGAAGGTAGAAAACAAGAAAGAGCATCAAGTGTTGATGGTTGACAAGATCACTAGTTTCAAGAAAAGGGCAAAGGGAAAGAAAGGGAACTTCAAGTGGAAAGACAAGCAAGTTGTCACTCCTGCGAAGAAGCCCAAAGCTGGACCATAGCTCAAACCGAGTGCTTTAATCGCAAAGGAAATGGTCACTGGAAGCGAAAATGCCCTGAACATTTGGTAGATAAGAAGGATGGCAAAGTGAACAAAGGTAAATTTGATATACAGGTTCTTGATATGTGCCTTACTAGTGTTTATAGTAGCCCCTGAGTATTTGATACTTGTTCGGTTGCTAAGATTAGTAACTCGAAACAGGAGTTACTGATGTGGACATAGCCTCTATAGATGTGACCAAAAATATTGTCCGCATATATAATATTCAGGTGATTTCTATTAATAATTATATAAATTATTATTTTGCTTCTCCGAACAGAAATACAACACAATTTGTTATTTTGTGCAGAGTTAATAGAGATTTATACAAACCACGGGTCAAGATACGAAGACGCATGTATACATATACGTATGGGTGTGTATATAAATACATTCATGCAAGCATCCATGCATGCACTCCGCTGAACTATCCATCCCATCCATCATGCATGCAACCGTACAAGAAGCCAACGCCACAAGGGCGATCAAATTGATTTTGGCTACACGGGCCAAGAGGAGAAAGCGTGTTGGGTCCAAAGATTATTTTGGTGCACTAATTACACCACATCGGCCAACACGTCTTATCACCAAGCAACCGCCAAGCCATGAAGTGTCCGCCTTCAGATGCGGCGAGCGCCCCGTGACACGAGGCAGCGTTAATCCGTTTAATAAATAGCTAGTATAGTTTAGGGTTTAGACTCGGGTTTTATTGTATTGTCTAGCCATCGCTACAATTCGCATCTACGAGACGTGTAGGACTACCGCCTTGTCAGATCCACAGTGGAACCCCAACTTTTCATCTAGTTCGTGTACTCAGATTATTATCCGCAATTTCAGTTGCAGTTCACCTTTGTTCTTGCTGGTTCTTCGGTTGCTTGTAGGAACTCGAACCTCGTTGTTCAGGTTGATCGTGCCTACGGCAAGGTCAATAACCATCGGAGATTGGTTTAGCGATTATCGAGGCGTATCGTCGGGTACGGTATAGTCGGATCGTCAAGGTCGAAATCCACCAAATCGATAGTTATCCCCACTCTCATCGAAAGATCGGGCCGCCGTCACATCAAGTGGTATCAGTTTTCAGGTTCATCGGTGAGAGATTTACAGTTTTGTTAGATTAGTTATTTTCTGTCCCATAAACCCACGAAAAAGCCAAAAATATATATATATATTAGTTCATCCATTACACCTACCTTTTTAGCCTTTAGCAATTTTAGCATCTAGTATTTGCGTAGTTGAATTTTTGGTTGCATTCATCCTAGTATTAGTGCTGGTTTAGATTCGTTTGGGAAGAAAATTGTCTACTAGATCGCACTTGTTTTTGTCCACCATATTTTCTGCCGCAAATTCATCGGTAATCTAGAGGGAAAAAAACAAGTTTGCATAGTTTTGCACGCAGCGTCTGGCGCTGCTCCACAATGATGCCGGACCAGGTCAACTTGAGCTGCGTATGTGCATCCATACACACATCGCGTTTCATGAGCTGCGGACATCCCAGCACACGCGATCTGGTCCTTAGCGTGGCTTCACACCAAGCAAGACGCAAACCATCAGACATCCAGCCGTGTCAGTCAGTCTCCACGCGCGACACGCCCACCAATTTCCATCAGGCTGTGCATGTGTATTAGTACTAGTCCATGCTAATCTCCACAATCAAGTGCTTGTAGCTAGCTCTCGTTGCACCTTGTCCAGTAGCCTTGCATCTTTTTATCTCTTGTGACTATTGTGTCTGTGATTTGTGCTAGCAATTGGCCTGTTAAAAAAAAGAAGAAAAAAGGGAAAAAGAAGAAGAAAAAAAAAGTAGAAAAAAGAAAGAGAAAAAAACGTTGCAAAATTCAGGCCGGCTAGTATCTGCTTTGGGCTGTTTGCCATTGAGGACTTTCCTTTTGTTGCTACGCACTTGACACTTCACCATTTATCATCTGTTTCCAGACGTGTACCTCACTTATTTTTAGCTATTTAGAGCTCTTAAATTTTCATCGGTTTCCACTCACTTGTTTCAGTATCTGGGCTTAGATTGTTTTCTTCCTTACTAGTCGACTGCCAGCACTAGTTAGGAGTTTGAGCAATTATTCAACTTGCATTACTTTTTGCTTAATTGTGCCACATATTGTGAGTTGAGGAAACCTTCACCAAGCTCCACTTCCTATATTGCACCTTGTTCGGTCACTTGGTAATCGCTATATCAATCTTTTGATCACTTTTGACATCGCCAACGGCCGACAACCACTGCAACACGGTAAGAACTGGTAAGAGCTTGGTAATTGCTAGAGTGTTGAGAGAATTTTTTTCCGCCACCTCCGAGCAGTACCACAGGAACATTATACTTGTGATTTTTTTTGTATGGTACTAACCATGGCAGATTCTAGAACGGCCAATAGCTGGGTTGTGTCTGTTGTCGGAGATGACTTACCACATGTTGATGCAAAACACTCTTTCGCACCACAGCAGGTACGACGACCCTCACAAGATGTACATCATGGTCGAAACACACATCATCAGGTTACCACTTTGCCAAATTTTGAGGGTAAATATGACCCCGATTCGTACATTGATTGGGAAATGGAGGTAGAAGAAATCTTTGGTAACCATGATTTTTCTGAGCCTAAGAAAATAAATGATGTCACTAAAAGCTTTTTCGGTTTTGCTTCAGTTTGGTGGAGAAATTATTGCAGAGAAAATATTTATAATAGACCTACTACTTGGAAAGCTTTAAAACTTGTTATGCGAAACTGATTTATTCCTTCATACCATGCTAGTGATTTGCTTAGAAAATTGCAACGTTTAACACAAGGCAATAACACTATTGAAGAATATTATGATAATTTGTGTACTGCTTTGTTTCATTGTGGATTAGAAGAATGTGAAGACAATTTTCTGAAAAGATTTTGGAGAGGCTTAAACCATGATATACAAGACAAAATAATGCATGAAGAATTGTATTCTGTCGACCATTTGTTCCGTCTTTCTTGTGAAGCTGAACAAAAATTAAGAAGAGGTATATACAAGATAAATAAGGGTGCCATGGAATCACCTCCAAAGAAGGTTACTTCCTCCGATGTAGCACCAACTATGATTGCGCCACTGGGAGCTTATGAGGAGTCACCATCGACCATTCTTACTTTATATCAACTAGGACTGCAAGGTAATAAGGAAGGTATTGAATCGACTCATCCACCCAATATCAATCTATGTCATGTTGAATTAAAAGCTTCATGCGTTGAGTTGAATGAAATACCCTCTGTTTTGATCACACCAGTTGTTATGGATAATTCTGTTGCTACCTTTGATAAATTGTGTGATCAAACAACCGAAACACATATTCTTTTGCATGCACCTACTACTAAACATGTTTCTCTCGTTGATTTGTGTGCACCCATGAAATTAAAAGAAACTGAAATTGAACCATGTGACTTGATTTTTGATTCCGGTTTGGATCACGTCCAATTGATTAAACATGATGAGGTACCAGCTAGAATTCCTGGTACTAATTCTTTGTATTCTATTTTGATGGATCCACCTATGCCTTTGTCACATGCAAGAACTAAAATAGCTGAAATCACATGTTTGTGTTCTCTAAAAAGTGTTTATGTGCATAATCTTACTTTTAACTTGATTGGTGAGGAATGCATAAAGAACGAATTTTTGGTGCAAAGAATTTGCATCACATGTGATGACCTTACTAGCTTTAAAGAGAATATTAATATGCCAATGCTTGATCATTTTGACATGACCTCCAACATTTGTGCTGATTATATGCCAAATAGCATGTTGCCTGATTGCTTATTTAAGCAAGTTGTGTCCCGTAGTTTGGTTACTGGTCATGTTTCTTCACCTATTTTGGGATGGTTTAATGATGGGCATTACAAATTGGATGTCATAAATATGCGCATCATTTTTATGTGCAAACTAGGTCGTAATATTATACGTTGGTATATTTCTTGTGATAATTCTTTGTACTTTTATCTCACATGATATGCTAATTACTCATGTATCATGATAGTAATGGTACACCAATGGAGAGAAGTTAAAACGGATGACTTATATATATACCACGTATACACCTTGTCTTTTTGGTTAGTCCATTTTTAGATTATCCAAAGCCGAGGACGGCTTTGTTTTCAAGAAAGGGAGGATGATGTGGACATAGCCTCTATAGATGTGACCAAAAATATTGTCCGCATATACAATATTCAGGTGATTTCTATTAATAATTATATAAATTATTATTTTGCTTCTCCGAACAGAAATACAACACAATTTGTTATTTTGTGCAGAGTTAATAGAGATTTATACAAACCACGGGTCAAGATACGAAGACGCATGTATACACATACGTATGGGTGTGTATATAAATACATTCATGCAAGCATCCATGCATGCACTCCGCTGAACTATCCATCCCATCCATCATGCATGCAACCGTACAAGAAGCCAACGCCACAAGGGCCAGTCAAATTGATTTTGGCTACACGGGCCAAGAGGAGAAACGTGTTGGGTCCAAAGATTATTTTGGTGCACTAATTACACCACATCAGGCCAACACGTCTTATCAGCCGAAGCAACCGCCAAGCCATGAAGTGTCCGGCCTTCGTACGGCAGGCGTCCCGTGACACGAGGCAGCAGTTAATCCGTTTAATAAATAGCTAGTATAGTTTAGGGTTTAGACTCGGGTTTTATTGTATTGTCTAGCCATCGCTACAATTCGCATCTACGAGACGTGTAGGACTACCGCCTTGTCAGATCCACAGTGGAACCCCAACTTTTCATCTAGTTCGTGTACTCAGATTATTATCCGCAATTTCAGTTGCAATTCACCTTTGTTCTTGCTGGTTCTTCGGTTGCTTGTAGGAACTCGAACCTCGTTGTTCAGGTTGATCGTGCCTACGGCAAGGTCAATAACCATCGGAGATTGGTTTAGCGATTGTCGAGGCGTATCGTCGGGTACGGTATAGCCGGATCGTCAAGGTCGAAATCCACCAAATCAATAGTAATCCCCACTCTCATCGAAAGATCGGGCCGCCGTCACATCAGTTACAGAATAAAAGACTAGTTGAAGGGGAAGTGACGATGAGTGTTGGAAGTAGTTCCAAGATTGATATGATCATCATCGCACACTCCCTATACTTTCGGGATTGGTGTTAAACTTAAATAAATGTTATTTAGCGTTTGTGTTGAGCATGAATATGATTTGATCATGTTTATTGCAATACGGTTATTCATTTAAAATCAGAGAATAATTGTTGTTCTGTTTACATGAGTAAAACCTTCAATGGTCATACACCCAATGAAAATAGTTTGTTGGATCTCGATCGTGATGATACACATATTCATAATATTGATGCCAAAAGATGCAAAGTTAATAATGATAGTGCAACTTATTTGTGGCACTGCCGTTTGGGTCATATCGGTGTAAAGTGCATGAAGAAACTCCATAAAGATGGATTTTGGGAATCACTTGGTTATGAATCATTTGATGCTTGCGAACCGTGCCTTTTGGGCAAGATGACTAAAACTCCGTTCTCCGGAACAATGGAACGAGCTACTAACTTGTTGGAAATAATACATACCGATGTATGCGATCCAATGAGTATTGATGCTCGTGGCAAGTATCGTTATTTTCTGACCTTCACAAGATGATTTGAGCAGATATGGGTATATCTACTTGATGAAACATAAGTCTGAAATAGTTGAAAGGTTCAAAGAATTTCAGAGTGAAGTGGAAAAATCATCGTAACAAGAAAATAAAGTTTCTGTGATCTGATCGCGGAGACGAATATTTGAGTTACGAGTTTGGCCTTCATATAAAACAATGTGGAATAGTTTCATAGCTCACGCCACCTGGAACACCACAACGTTATGGTGTGTCCGAACGTCGTAACCGCACTTTATTGGATATGGTGTGATCTATGATGTCTTTTACTGATTTACCACTATTGTTTTGGGGTTATGCATTAGAGACAGCTGCATTCACGTTAAAAGGGCACCATCTAAATCCGTTGAGACGACACCGTGGTTTAGCTGTAAACCTAAGTTGTCGTTTCTTAAAGTTTGGGGCTGAGATGCTTATGTGAAAAAGTTTCATCCTGATAAGCTCAAACCCAAATCGGAGAAGTGCGTCTTCATAGAATACCCAAAGGAAATTGTTGGGTACACCTTCTATCACAGATCCGAAGGCAAGTTATTCGTTGCTAAAAATGGATCCTTTCTAGAGAAGGAGTTTCTCTCGAAAGAAGTGAGTGGGAGGAAAGTAGAACTAGATGAGGTAACTGTACCTTCTCCTCTAATTGGAAAATAGTTCATCACTGAAATCAGTTTCAGTGATTCCTACACCAATTAGTGAGGAAGCTAATGATGATGATCATGTAACTTCAGATTAAGTTACTACCGAACCTCGTAGGTAAAACAGAGTGAGATCCGCACCAGAGTGGTACGGTAATCCTGTTCTGGAGGTCGTGTTACTTGACCATGACAAACCTACGAACTATGAGGAAGCGATGATGAGCCCAGATTCCGCGAAATGGCTTGAGGCCATGAAATCTGAGATGAGATCCATGTATGAGAACAAAGTGTGGACTTTGGTGGAGTTGCCCGATGATCGGCAAGCCATAGAAAATAAATGGATCTTCAAGAGGAAGACGGACGCTGATAGTAGTGTTACTATCTACAAAGCTAGACTTGTCGAAAAAGGTTTTGACAAAGTTCAAGATGTTGAATACAATGAGATTTTCTCACTCGTGATCGATGCTTAAAAGTCTATCCGAATCATGTTAGCAATTGCCACATTTTTGAAATCGGCAAAAGGATGTCAAAACTGCATTTCTTAATGGATTTATTAAAGAAGAGTTGTATATGATGCAACGAAGGTTTTGTCAATCCTAAAGGTGTCGACAAAATACGCAAGCTCAATGATCCATCTATGGACTGGTGCAAGCATCTCGGAGTTGGAATATACGCTTTGATAAGTTGATCAAAGCATATAGTTTTATCTGAGACTTGCGGTGAAGCCTGTATTTACTAGAAAGTGAGTGGGAGCACTACAACATTTCGATAAGTATATGTAAATGACATATTGTAGATCGGAAATAATGTAGAATTATTCTGCAAAGCATAAAGGAGTGTTTGAAAGGAGTTTTTCAAAGAAAGACCTCGGTGAAGCTGCTTACATGTTGAGCATCAAGATCTATAGAGATAGATCAAGGCGCTTGATAAGTTTTTTTCAATGAGTACATACCTTGACAAGATTTTGAAGTAGTTCAAAATGGAACAGTCAAAGAAAGAGTTCTTGCCTGTGTTACAAGGTGTGAAATTGAGTAAGACTCAAAACCCGACCACGGCAGAAGATAGAAAGAGAATGAAAGTCATTCCCTATGCCTTGGCCATAGGTTCTATAAACTATGCCATGCTATGTACCAGATCTATTGTATACCCTACACTGAGTTTGGCAAGGGAGTACAATAGTGATCTAGGAGTAGATCACTGGACAGCGGTCAAAATTATCCTTAGTGGAATAAGGATATGTTTCTCGATTATGGAAGTGAAAAAAAGGTTCGTCGTAAAGGGTTACGTCGATGCAAGTTTTGACACCAATCTGGATGACTCTAAGTCTCGATCTAGATACATATTGAAAGTGGGAGCAATTAGCTAGAGTAGCTCCGTGCAGAGCATTGTAGACATAGAAAATTGCAAAATACATAACGGATCTGAATGTGAAAGACCCGTTGACTAAGATTCTCTCACAAGCAAAACATGATCACACCTTAGTACTCTTTGGGTGTTAATCACATAGCGATGTGAACTAGATTACTGAATCTAGTAAACCCTTTGGGTGTTGGTCACATGGTGATGTGAACTATGGGTGTTAATCACATGATGATGTGAACTATCGATGTTAATCACATGGTGATGTGATCTAGATTATTGACTCTAGTGCAAGTGGGAGACTGAAGGAAATATGCCCTAGAGGCAATAATAAAGTTATTATTTATTTCCTTATTTCATGATAAATGTTTATTATTCATGCTAGAATTGTATTAACCGGAAACATAATACATGTGTGAATACATAGACAAACATAGTGTCACTAGTATGCCTCTACTTGACTAGCTTGTTAATCAAAGATGGTTATGTTTCCTAACCATGGACAAAGAGTTGTTATTTGATTAACGGGATCACATCATTAGTTGAATGATCTGATTGACTTGACCCATTCCGTTAGCTTAACACTTGATCGTTTAGTATGTTGCTATTGCTTTCTTCATGACTTATACATGTTCCCGTAACTATGAGATTATGCAACTCCGTTTACGGAGGAACACTTTGGTGCTACCAAACGGCACAACGAATCGGGTGATTATAAAGGAGTACTACAGGTGTCTCCAAAGGTACATGTTGGGTTGGCGTATTTCAAGATTAGGTTTTGTCACTCCGATTGTCAGAGAGGTATCTCTGGGCCCTCTCGGTAATGCACATCACTATAAGCCTTGCAAGCAATGTAGCTAATGAGTTAGTTACGGAATGATGCATTACGGAACGAGTAAAGAGACTTGCCGGTAATGAGATTGAACTAGGTATTGGATACCGACGATCAAATCTCGGGCAAGTAACATACCGATGACAAAGGGAACAACGTATGTTGTTATGCGGTCTGACCGATAAAGATCTTCGTAGAATATGTAGGAACCAATATGGGCATCCAGGTCCCGCTATTGGTTATTGACCGGAGACGTGTCTCGGTCATGTCTACATTGTTCTCGAACCGTAGGGTCCGCACGCTTAAGGTTTCGATGGCGAGTTTTATTATGAGTTTGTGAGTTTTGATGTACCGAAGGAGTTGAGTCCCGGATGAGATCGGGGACATGACGAGGAGTCTCGAAATGGTCGAGACGTAAAGATCGATATATTGGACGACTATATTCAGAGTTCGGAAAGGTTCCGAGTGATTCGGTATTTTTGAGTACCGGAGAGTTACGGAATTCGCCGGGAGTATATGGGCCTTATTGGGCCATACGGGAATAGAGGAAAGAGGCGGAAGGAAGGAGGCGCAGCCCCCTCTGGTCCGAATTGGACAAGGGTGCGGCCCCTTTCCTTCCTCCTCTCCCCTCTTTCCCCTTCTCCTACTCCAACAAGGAAGGAGGGAGTCCTACTCCCGGTGGGAGTAGGACTCCCCTTGGCGCGCCTCCTCCTAGGCCGGCCGCCCCCTCCCCCTTGCTCCTTTATATACGGGGGCAGGGGGGCACCTCTAGACACAACAACAATTGATCCCTTGGATCTCTTAGCCGTGTGCGGTGCCCCCCTCCACCATAATCCACCTCGATAATATCGTAGCGGTGCTTAGGCGAAGCCCTGCGTCGGTAGTACATCAAGATCATCACCACGCCGTCGTGTTGACGGAACTCCTCTCCGGAGTTTCGCTGGATCGGAACCCGGAGATTGTCATCGAGCTGAACGTGTGCTGAACTCGGAGGTGCCGTACGTTCGGTGCTTGGATCGGTCGGATCATGAAGACGTACGACTACATCAACCGCATTGTCATAACGCTTCCGCTTACAGTCTACGAGGGTACGTGGACGAACACTCTCCCCTCTCGTTGCTATGCCATCACCATGATCTTGCGTGTGCGTAGGAATTTTTTTGAAATTACTACGTTCCCCAACAAGTTTGCTTGTTTTCTAGTTTCTATGGCTTATATTGCTCAATATAAATTGTAGAAATGATATTCTACAGTAGGAATTGTGTGGAAACAATTATGAATCTTGTCTTTGACAGTACCAAAAGTGAAATGGTTTGCTCTTTATCATACTAACCTATCGCACAAAGTTCCGTTAAGTCTTGTGTGATTGAAGTTTTCAAGTTTTGGGTGAGATGTTGATATGAGGAGAATAAGGAGTGACAAAACCCTAAGCTTGGGGATGCCCAAGGTACCCCAAGGTAATATTCAAGGAAGATCCAAGCAACTAACCCTGGGGATGCCCCGGGAGGCATCCCCTCTTTCGTCTCCAACATTATCGGTAACCTCACTTGGAGCTTTGTTTTCATTGGTCACATGATATGAGTTTTGCTTGGAGTGTCAATTTATTTTGTTAGGATTTGCTTGCTGTTATTTATAATAATGTTTTGCATCTTTTATTTCAATAAAAGTGGCAATGTTAGCCTTTGCCATGCTTATTTTGCAAGAATACATGTTGCTGTTTCAAAACAGAAAGTTTATCGCTGTTACAAAAACTCCCTAGAAAAGTCGGAATGTGATAAATTTCTGAAACTTTTTGCAAAATAAGATACGATAAATTTTCTAAAGTGTGGTAATTTTTTCAGATTTTTTGGAGTTAGGGAAGTATGATGAATCTTGCATTTTCTACAGATTGTACTGTTTTGGTAGATTGCTGTTATAGTTGCATTGTCTGCATATGTTTGCTTGTTTGATGATTCTATTTGAGGATAGGACTATTAAATATGAAGAGGCATTTAGTATGCAATGTTGAATAATAATTTTAGTGATTTTCTACAGTAGAGAATGATAAGGTTATTGCATTGATTTATACTAACTTATCTCATGAGTTCTTGTTAAGTTTTGTGTGGATGAAGTTTTTGAGATTTAGGGATACCGTAATATAAGAGGAATTAAGGAGACACGAAAGCTCAAGCTTGGGGATGCCCAAGGCACCCCAAGATAATATTTCAAGAAGTCTCAAGCATCTAAGCTTGGGGATGCCCCGGTAGGCATCCCACCTTTCTTCTTCAACAATTATCGGTTAGTATCGGTTGAGCCTAAGTTTTTGCTTCTTCACATGATGTGTGCTATTCTTAGATTGTCATTTTATTTTGTTTTTGCTTGCTGTTTTAATAAATTACTTAGATCTGAAAGTTTTTAAAATAAGAGAGAGTCCTCAAATAGCTACCCATTTACATAACTACTCACTTGATCTTCACTTATATCTTTTTGGAGTAGCTTGTCATTTACTCTTGTGCTTCACCTATATACTATGAGTAAATTGTTGAATGAATTGAATATCATGAAGTTGAAATTACATGTTCATATCATGCCTAGTAGTGGCTTCACATTGGTTTTAGAAAGTGAAAGCTTTTGAAGCTTGACAATCACCATATTGGTCATACAAGCAATTCACGAATAATTAGTATAAGGAAGAGAACTTTCACATGCAAATACACTATATTGGAAATCTTTTGTGATTTTGAGCCCCCATCAAAATATTATATGCCAAAATTGTTGACGTTGGACAAGGAAGACAATGTAATGATCTATGTTTATTCATATTCACATAGAAGTTATATTGTCATAGATCCTTCAACATGTGGTGCTTGCCCCCTATCTTTGCTAGCCAAAAATTCCGCACCAAGTAGAGATACAACTTGTGCATCCAAAAACCCTTAAACCCAAATCTTGTTTTGAGAGTCCACCATACCTACCTAAGTATGGAGCTTGATCCTTCAAGTAAGTTGTCATCGGTGCAATAAGGCAATAAAAATTTCTTCTAAAAGTGTTAGATCATTTAGTGTAAGAGAAAATTGAGCATTGTACGAACTTGTGATGGAAAAGAATAAAAGCGACAAAATGCATAATAAAGGTTGCTATCATAAGGGACGATATAACGTGACGTTCTTTTGCACTAAGGGGTTGAGCATACAAACAAATAAGCGCATGGCAACCTCCGCTTCCCTCTGCGAAGGGCCTATCTTTACTTTTATGTATTTACTTTTATGCAAAGAGTCAAAGTTTTTCTCTCTATTCCTTTTTATTTTTCTCCTTTGGCAAGCATCATGTGGTGAGGAAAGATCTAGGCACATATGTCCAGTTGAGTATGGGTAGCATGAGTTATTATTGTTGACATCACCCTTGAGGTGAATACGTTGCGAGGCAAACTATAAGCCCATATCTTTCTATGTGTCCAGTTGAAATGTTTTGCTCATGTGTATGCGGTGAGTGTTAGCAATCATAGAAGACTACATTATGGTTGGGTATGTGGAGCTCTTACCTAGACTCTATTGAATAAGTTGAATTGCAATTGCTTGGTGACTGAGAACATAGGTTCTTGAGTTTCAAGAGAATTCATTGTTTGGACCTTAACATGTGAATTGGTTGCTACTATAACATGAGAAGTTTTATAAGAAAGAATTGTTGTTATGATGCTAAGAAAAGTGATTGAAATTGTCATTGATCAAACTTGTGCACTTTGCTAGCATTCACACTTCATAAATTATTTCTTTTATCATTTACCTACTTGAGGACGAGTAGGAATTAAGCTTGGGGATGCTGATACGTCTCCAACGTATCTATAATTTATGATGTATTAATGCCATGTTTACAATAATTTTATATGGTTTTGGTATGATTTGCATGCAACTAATCCGAACTGACGCTGTTTTCAGCAGAACTACCGCGATGTTGTTTTTTGTGCAGAAATGAAAGTTCTCCAATCACCGCGAAACTTTTTGACAATTTTTTATGGACCATAAGAGAACCATTGGGCCAGAGCAGCACCTGGGGGGTGCCCCAAGGGGGGCACAACCCACCAGAGCGCGCTTGGTCCCCTAGGCGTGCCCTGGTGGGTTGTGCCCACCTCGGTGGCCTCCCGTACCCCTTCTTCGCCCTATAAATTCTAAAATATTCTAAAAACCCTCGGGAAGACCCTAGATCAGAAGTTCCGCCTCCGCAAGCCTCTGTAGCCACCGAAAACCAATCAGGAGCCCGTTCTGGCACCCTGCCGGAGGGGAAGATCATCACCGGTGGCCATCTTCATCATCCCGGCGGCCGCCATGATGAGGAGGGTGTAGTCCAGCCTCGGGGCTGAGGGTTTGTACCAGTAGCTATGTGTTTAATCCCTCTCTCTCGTGATCTTGAGATGTCACGATCTTGATGTATCATGGGCTTTGTTAACATAGATGGATCATATGATGTTTCTCCCTTCGCTGCACTTGTTGTGATGAATTGAGTCTTTACCCTTTGAAGTTTTGTCTTGTCGGATTGAATGTTTAGATCTGAGAACACATGATATTTGTCTTGCATATGAATACCCGTGGTGACAATGGGGTATTATTTTGATTCACTTGATATATGTTATGGCACTCAACTTGCGGATTCCCGAGGTGACTTTGGGGTAATCTATGCATAGGGGTTGATGCACATTTTTATTTTATTTTCTCCGATAGAAACTTTGGGGTCTCCTTGTAGTTCTTTGTGTGGATTGAGTGTCATAATATGAAATTGTTTGATACATATCGTATAATTAACTCATGGGTACTCGCGGTGACATTGGGGTATCTAGGTGACATTAGAGTTGGTTGATATGCATCATATGATGCTATTTTAGTATGAACTCTTGATTAGATCGATCGGAAAGAATAGCTTTCTATTATTTTAGTACAAACTCTAGGATAGATTGATCAGAAAGAATAGCTTTGAGGTGGTTTCGTACCCTACAAACAATTTCTATCTTTTGTTCTCCGCTAATAGGAACACGGGAGTGATTCTTTATTGCACTTTGAGGGATAATCATATGATCCAACTATGTTAGCATTGTTGAGAGATTGCACTAGTGAAAGTATGCACCCTAGGCCTCATTTTCCATTATTGCAATACCGTTTGTGCTAGGTTTTACTATTTACTACCTTGCTGTTTTTTATTATTCGCACTACAAAAACTCATATCTACTATCCATACTACACTTTTATCACCATCTTTTCGCCGAACTAGTGCACCTATACAATTTGCCATTGTATTGGGTGTGTTGGGGACACAAGAGATTTCTTGTATTTGATTGCAAGGTTGCTTGAGAGAGACTATCTTCATCCTACGCCTCCCACGGATTGATAAACCTTAGGTCATCCACTTTAGGGAAAATAGTTGTTGTCCTACAAAACTCTGCGCTTGGAGGCCCAACACGTGTCTACAAGAATAAAGTCGCGTAGTAGACATCAGTGACAGAGACAAAGATCTTCTGGTCTCTGAGGAATTTGTTTTGACTGAGGAGTTAGGAATTTGCCAGTACAGATTGCCTACAAGTGAGGAACATGATAGCCCCGAGGAATTTGATTCTCAAATTCCTGCCTGTTGATGTGCTATGCGCTAGCTGTCCAAAATATCCTGCCACCTAACGGTCATATCATTGAAGGGCATTTATGTCTTATCATGTCGGGCTTCTCCCTAGGCTATTAATAGCCGCCCCTTCAACACTAGTTGGTTGGCTGCTTCGAGAGAAACTGACACTTGTCATTAAGAGCATCCCATCCTCCGAGGACTTTGAGCGAAAATCATCAAGTGAGGGAAACCCAAAACCCAAACACCTACAACCCAAAGTGATTGAGCATCACTGAAGACATTGTTCCTGTGTGGAACCAACGCTTGTTACCTTTGAGGACTGTGCATCCTCCAGACGGTTAGGCGTCATGGTCTAGAGCATCCAAGAAGAAATTGTGGATCGCGAGTGACCAAGTTTGTGAAGGTTCGGAAGTCACCTGAAGACTTACCACGAGTGATTGGGCGAGGTCTGTGTGACTTTAGCTTAAGGAGAATACGGTAAGGAGTGTGTGTCCTCAGGTTTAAATACACAGCCGCTCCAACCAGACGTACGTCTGTCACATCAGTTGGAACTGGTCTATCAAATCATCATCTTCACCAAGCTACTGGTTCTATTTCCTCAACTCTTTCATTACCCCATTCATGTGTTGATGAACCTGATCATTACTATTTGAAGACTTTGACTGAAGACTTTCTCTATTTCCTCAACCCTATTTCTTCAGTCACATTGTCTTCAGCTTGCTTATCCTGTTTTCACGCTACCTGTACTCTGTGCTTATTTTCATTTCCATCATGATGACTATGCTATTGCTCTGTTATGCTTGTACCTGAGTACTTATTCCACTGCTAGTGTGTCGTTGCTTAGGAATTTCTTCACCTAGAAATCCTCAGTGACGAATTTGTAAAAGTCGCCTATTCACCCCCCTCTGGTCGATATAACACACTTTCAGGTTGGACGAAGGGATGGTGGAAAGAAAGGTGAAATGAGAACCTTGCGTTTTTTAAGTAGTATAGTAGATATAGTAACAAGAATACATATTATTATAATTTTTCCAAATCCACAGTAAAAACATAATATGAGCAACGAAAATGACAATTTTTTTGATGATAAGAAAATGGGACGGTCGGCGACCAAAAGGGCTACTCTAATCGTTGCACCAGCATTGAAGCAACACTGGTACGACTGTCGCGACTCTTTAAAGCAGGTAGGGCTCGTCGACAAACCCAATCTCCTCTCCTCCGCACACTCCCACTTATCCCCATCCCCACTCCTCTTCTCTCATCTACACGTTGCATTGATGGGCAAGTACGACAGTTGCGGGAGCTTCTGATCATGGCACCATTGCCCATGGTTTTCGGCCTGTCGGCATCCACCACTTCGAGATGGTCAAGGAGGAGGTGATGCTCTCTAACGATGACAAGAGTAGTAGCAGCTGCCCCTCCTCGGCTACGCGCGGACAACGAATTCACGACACAAATAGAGTTGTTGTCTGCATTGTTGCTCCGGGATCATGATCTGGCGCTGCACTAGCCGCCGCACAACCGCGACATCAAAATCGGACACAATGTCAAGGAGGAGCCGCCGCGTACGTAACCGTGGCGTCCAAATTAGACTCGCGTCAAGGAGGAGCCAGCCTTTTGCCTCACAGCTAGGCCGACCGCTTTGTCCAGCTGGCGTCCCCACACATCGTTTCTAGCACGACAGGAGGTGGCACCATCACCACCCAGATGGCTGTCCGAAAGCCAGGGCACCCAGTGAAGGAGGAGGAGGCGCCCGACCCGGCGATCGCCAACGTGCACAGCCACCTCCTCTACTACCTTGGATGAGGCAGCAGCGCCTCCTGCTCGCGCACTATGACAACAGCGGAAGGCGGCATCTGAGCAGGCACGCCGGACTAAGTCCGCTCTGGCCGGGACCTCACGTTGCCCTAGGCCAAGGATCGGTCCAGGACCACTGCGCAGACTTCCGCCCACTGACGGCGCCGGACGAGTGATCAACTCCTCAAAGTGGGGATGAAGGAGTCCGAGCGCGCCCCGTGCCCTTGCCGACATGGCAATGTCAAGAGCGTGTCCATGGGTCGACTGTCGCCACCAGGAGGACGCTGCCCAGCGGGACACCAGATGGAGCCAGCCAAACAACTACATCCGAAAACCTTCCGCCGTTGGAAGGACGACGATGTCGACGGAAGGGACGATGGCGAAGGTACCAACAGTTTAGGAGGCCATGCCTAAAAGGTCACCTTTCATACTTCACTTAGTTTAGTCTAGGTTTACTTTAATTTTATTCGGTTTTAGTTGAACTTTGTTAACTTGCTTCTTTTGATTGTAAATATATCAAAATTTTAAAATATTGTTCAGTTTACATGAATTTCGTCCGTCTTAAAATTGTTCATTTGAACTAGTGTGAATATTCGATACTTGTGGTTGAATGGTAAGCTCTCGCTGTCAGCCGCGTTGAAGTTGTCTTTACTTCATCATGGTTGTATGATCGGCTCTAGCTGTCAACTGTATTAGAATTATCGCCCCTACCCTTTACTCCACGACATCACTAAATCCGCGGTACAGCTGCATTTACTCCACGATGATTGATGGCGCACTACAAAGATCCGCGGTCCGGGTCGCCTGTCCCGTGACTGCTTGCTTGCAGCTGCACAACTTACTCCTCTCAGTCCTCGCTCCTCTGGGCTAGCTGTTTCCCCATGGACGGCGATGGCCGCAGCGACGACTGCGACGCCGGCGGCGAGTGGATCTGGGTGCGTCGACCGCAGGAAGCGGAAGCTGCGGCTGCGGCGGCGGGGTGGCCGGCGGAGGAGGCGCGGCCTCTGAAGGTGGTGTTCGCGGCCCCAGCGAGGTACTTCACCGACGCGGCGCCGATCGGGAACGGCCGTCTCGGCGCCTTGGTCTGGGGCGGCGTCACCTCCGAGAAGCTCCAGCTCAACCGTAATTAAACAGACCCCCCTTCCCCTCTTCTGAAGGCTTAATTACTCTGCTATAATATCCCCAAATTTAGTGAAAAACCTGTCTTGGGGTTTTTTGGTCGGGAAGCGCTCTCGTTCCAGCTCGGGAATCAAATTCACCCAGAAACACCACAGCAATAACAGTGCTCTTAACAGATGATGATCTAGAACCTCGATTTTAAAACCATGACATCTTGAATTTTCGGTTTTAAAACAAATATGTTCACTTTTTGACATGAATTATGGGTGTCACTACAGTGGCAACCTGCGCAGCTTTTACTACTCACATTACCCCCCTCCCATGTGCGCTCATGCTCATGCCATCGGTGAGAGCACGCTTGAGACAGAAAGCGAAATGGCTGGAATTTAATGGAGAGAAATTTAGCAAACGAACGGAGAGAGACGAATTATCGATGGAGCATGGTTGCTTCTGTGTGTTGTTAGATGAGGGGAAATCGATGGTGAGAGTGTGCCCAATACAAGCATTGTATCGACCAGTAAATGGAGATGTCAGTTGGCCACCTACATATCTTTTGCGTTGTGTTCAATGTACTGTAAGACATATTGATAAATGCTGGTCTGATGGATACTGGGAGGTTCTGATAGACTGATACATATGTTTGAGCTGAATAGGTGCATGCATATAAAAATAAAATGGAAAAACGGCGCATGTGGGTATATTTTTCTATTTGAATCCATCATCATAGTTAGCACTTTTACTGAAAGTGGTATGATGTGAAGTCTGGAGTGCACTGTCGGAATGTGTACATGGTTTTGCAGATCCTTCATGCTAGGATTCATCTTTACACTTTTTAAATGAAAATGATAGGGATCATATTTATTGATCTTGTATGTGTTCTCCAAAAGTACAATCATACCACTTTTCTGAACAGATGACGTGAAAATTAGGAAGCTTCTTTTTCATCATTCTGTTACTGTTTCCCTATAAGTGAATGATATCAGTTTTTTTTCTCCTTTCCCCACTCATGTACACCTTTCACTGTTTCACACACCTTCACTCATATTAGCTTTCTTTAATATTACCTATCTGTTTATTTTTGTAGAGTTTATTGCTTCATTTCAAAACTGTTGATGCAGATGATACATTATGGACGGGTGGACCTGGCAATTATACAAACCCCAAAGCACCTACTGTTCTTTCTGAAGTAAGGAGCCTTGTTGATAAGGGACTGTATCCTGAAGCTACAGCTGTTGCTTATGGCCTGTCTGGTGACGAGACGCAGGTACACATTTTATTTTATGTTGATGGAAGAGTTGTACTGCTATATCGACGTTGAAACATTGCTTATGTTTTAACTGTAGAGTTACCAGCCTCTCGGTGATATTGATCTTGCCTTTGGTGAGCATATCAAGTATACAAATTATAAAAGATACCTTGTTTTGGAATCTGCAACAGTTAATGTCACATACAGTGTTGGGGAAGTATTGTACTCAAGGGAACACTTCTCCTCAAATCCACATCAAGTAATTGCGACTAAAATCTCTGCAAACAAACCAGGAGCTGTCTCCTGTACAGTATCTTTAGCTACACCACTAGATCATCGGATTCGTGTAACAGATGCAAATGAAATAATCATGGAGGGTAGCTGCCCAGGAGGAAAGCCCGCTGGAGATGACAATGCATCTGATCATCCTCCGGGGATGAAATTTTGTGCTATTCTCTACCTGCTGACGAGTGGTGCCAATGGCCAAGTGCAAGTATTAAATGATAAGATGCTGAAACTTGATGGTGCCGACTCAGCAGTTTTGCTCCTTGCAGCTGCAACCTCATTTGAAGGGCCATTTGTCAAGCCTTCTGAATCTACGCTTGATCCAGTGACATCAGCATTCACAACATTAAATATGGCTAGGAGCATGTCATATGCACAGCTAAAAGCTTATCACATGGATGATTACCAAAGTCTTTTCCAGCGCGTGTCCTTGCAACTTTCACGAGGCTCTAATGGTGTACTTGGAGGTAGCACTTTGGCTCACTTACCTGAGAATATCTCTCAGGATGCTGAGGTATCTGATTGCACTGTACCGATGGTTGACTGTTCAAGGTTAAACGAGCTTAATAATTCAGAGAAGCCTACTGTAGACCGAATTATAAGTTTTAGACATGATGAAGATCCTTCTCTGGTAGAACTTCTGTTTCAGTTTGGGCGCTATCTACTCATTTCTTGTTCGAGGCCTGGAACTCAGGTTTCCAATCTGCAAGGAATATGGAACAACGAGACTAATGCACCATGGGGGTATGTTTTTATAACATATCTTGTCTTGTTTTGTTGCTTATGCCAGCTATATATCTTGGGGTATTATTTTTTAGACTATTGAATAAGAAAACGGCTGCAACTGTTCATCTGGGTCACACTTTGTAGAACTTGTGTATTCAGAGCATACATCATTTAAATGTCCTAATGGGGTCACAAACGACCAACTCTGTGAAATGGATTGTCTTTGCATGCAGTCTGGTGTTACATGACCATTTTTGCTATGGCAAGCAATAAATTTTAGAAGTTTGAAAAGTCTCATAACAATCCTTAGCTGTTCTGCATCAAAATGAGAAAAATATAAGTGGAAAACATGACAAGTGGCCCTTTCTCTTAATATGTTTTAAAACTATCATGTATAAGTTAATCTAATTTGCACATTTTACAAGTTAAGACTAGTCTTTCTTTTGAACTGAAGAGACTGGCCTTTGGCTTCAGTTTTAAGGTTTAAAGCTGTATTCGTTTTTCTGTAGATTAATTAAGGATTCTCGTGTAGACACATTGTGATCCTATTACTTGCAAAAGTAACACACATTTGGCCTTTTCGATGCAAAGGCACCGAAGTAATTGAGGCTAACATTTTGTGTATCCAGTTGATGTTAATACATACAGGCATGCTCATTCCCTTAAACACATTGGATAATCAGTTACCAAATAACCATATTGATTAATGCTCATATTCCCATTATTTTTAAATTATATTAGGCACATGGATTGACACAGCATGACAAAACACTGAATACATATGAAGAAAGCCACAAAAAATTTGAATTCCCCGCATTAGTTTCTCAAATATAAAGGGGTTCTTTATATAAAGAATATAAAGAATATAACTTGATTTTTTTTATGATGTCAATAAAAATGTAACTTGAATTTTTGGGAAGATGATAGTTTAGTATATTTTTCCTTAATCTCTGGTGCATTCTGAACAGTTGATCTACTAAAGGGGTTATCCATCTTTTATTCAAGTAAATTTTGTTGTGGGTAATACTGATTCTCTTGCCATTTGTAGCAACTTAATGCTGAATTTACTGCAGCAAATACCTTAGTGTTTGTAATGTAAGTTATTTGAGAGTATATTGATGATAGTCCTACTTACACTATTTTCTGGCAGTCCAAGTTTGATACCAATATGTCATTCCTTTCACTTTCCAGTACAGCTCCCCATCCAAATATAAATCTACAAATGAATTACTGGCCATCACTTCCTTGCAACCTTAGTGAATGCCAAGACCCACTATTCGACTTCATTGGATCCCTTTCGGTCAATGGGGCTAAGACGGCAAAAGTAAGTTTACTTTCATAAAAGAGCATCTCTGGAAACTGTGTGTTCTCTACCCAGTATACTCGTGAGTGTTCCGACATATCTTTCTACTTTCTAGTGAATTGAACTTTTATGAATACTATTTCTTGTGGCCATGGCCCATAGCCTTGGGATCCTACTCCTAGCAGCATCACTGTGGCCTGACAATGAAGGAGTAGCGGTGATGCTACTAGAAGCCTGGGACCTGCCAGTTTGCACAAGGGGCAATAGTTAGCTGTGCAGTTTCTTCTTTCTATAGGATTTTGATTGCATATGTACATGTCTATAATCTGTCTCTTTGGCCCAATAGCAATACAAAGGTCGTGCTGTCGACAGTCACTACTACATGAGGATGGAAACAGACCAATCTAACAAGGCAATCAGTTATTCAAATATCTGATTTCCACATGATACTGCATGCTACAGTACCACGACAACACTTGCTCCACGACATTATAAGTATATCTAGATTTTTTTTCGAAAAGGGGAATGATAGGGTCTTTCCTCAGTTCAATCTTAGTGTCACTGAGTATCGACTATTGAGTATTGACTGTTAACGTGACAACGTAAATGTGAATACAAAATTTGAAGTTTGAGAGGCACTTGCCCTTGATCATTCAAGGATAAAGAATTGCAACTTTGTGCATCTTCTTGATGAATCATTTGGACAACTCTATTTAATAGTTTGTGTGTATTAGATTCTTGATGAATTCTACTTCGTGTTTAAACATATTACTTTTTATTTTATTCAGTTTACGTGTTCCAAATGGATTTATAGCAAAGTTTGGAACCTTGTATTTCATGGGATTTTTTTGAGGTAATGGTATGTTTTCTTGACAGGTGAATTACGGAGCTAATGGCTGGGTTAGTCACCAAGTCACAGACTTGTGGGCAAAAACATCACCGGATGCTGGTGATCCTTCATGGGCTCTATGGCCAATGGGTGGGCCATGGCTTGCTACACACCTGTGGGAACACTATAGTTTTACAATGGACAGAGTGAGTGATGACATGGGCATGGAATGCAATGCCATGCAGTATTTGTATGCATTACTTTCTTGTATCACCTTTAAGCACAGACTGTGATCATACGTCATAGGCAGATATGAGAATTACTGTCGCCGATTGCTTATGTTGGAACCTAATCTCCCTTTACGTTTATGTGATTACACTATCTTATCTGAAGAATTGGTGGTAAAAGGTGGGCTTAAACCAAATATGAGGGATAAGCAAGCACTAACAAACTTGGATTAGACAAACTGGTTAACTGTACTAAAAGATAATGATGTTTAGCAGCAATGACTGGTCAATAGTGTTTAACTATCCTGTTGAATAGATTGTTGGTTCATCTACCTTTTTCATGTGTTCTGATTGATGGATAATGTCGATGTTGTGAATATATGGTGAATATCATACTGATAGCTTTGCCGCAAAGTGCAAGCTCATCTTCTGGAGATTGGAGAGACATAAATGTGATCTAGACAAGATCTACATCAGATGTGATATTCTGTTCTTTTTTTCAGGAATTTTTGGAGAGAACAGCGTATCCACTTTTGGAAGGATCTGCCTCCTTTCTGTTGTCCTGGTTGATTGAAGGCCAAGATGGCTATCTGGAGACCAATCCTTCTACTTCCCCAGAGCATTATTTTATTGCTCCGGATGGCAAGAAAGCATCTGTGAGCTATTCAACAACTATGGACATGTCAATTATTAGAGAAGTATTCTCAGCTGTTCTTCTGTCTGCTGATGTAAGTCTTCATTTCTATTTACTGTTGTTGAAAGAGACAGGTTTCATTGAATATGCAGATACTTTGGTGATACTATGAATGAAGCATGCAGATTTAAAACGTTATACTAGAGTTATAGTCAAGTCTTATCATTCTAGCATGTATTTATTTGAATGTTTATGTGTTTGAAGTATTCATACGTGTCTTATCAGATTTTAGGAAAATCCAGCACTGATGTGGTTCAGAGGATAAAAGCGGCACTACCAAGGCTCCCACCAATAAAAATTGGTAGAGATGGTACAATCATGGAATGGGTCTGTATATACTTTTTATTTTTTATCTCTCAAAGTGATTTGCATTGGTCTGTTCAGTTTCATAATACTTGTTTTTTATGCATAGGCACAAGATTTTAAGGATCCCGAACCTCAGCACAGGCATGTATCTCATCTGTTTGGTCTTTATCCTGGACATACCATGACACTTGAGCAAACACCTGACCTCTGCAAAGCTGTAGCCAATACTCTTTATAAAAGAGGTACCTTTTTTGCATATCAAAAGGGCAGTATTCGAAGTTGATCCTTATTTGAAGTTATCAGTAAAGTTTGGGTTTGTTTCAAAAGAAAATATGAGCTCAGAGAACTTATAGTTAGATGATGACCTCCCGAGATTCCTTCCCATGACGGTTACTCGATCTTGCACGGGCTCCTTTTTGCTGATCTGAGTCTTTTTTGGATTTTGAGGAATGGAAATATAGCACAAAAGAAAAATGAAAAAGGAGGAAGGCCATTCAGTGACATAATGGAAATATAGCACAAAAGAAAAATGAAAAAGGAGGAAGGCCATTCAGTGACATACTGTAATTGCATTCATCAAAAGCAGTATATGTATAAACACAATTGTTTCAGTAGAGCAAAAATACAAACAACCCACAGCGACTTAAAAACCTCTTAAAACAGATGTTAGTTATACACTTATGCAATGGGGGTGCTCAACAATATTCGTAGTAGAAGGATAGCAAGGTTTAATGGGACTGGATCGACCACTGTTGTTCTCATGTAAAATTGAAATAGGCAGTAACCATGTTCCAAGAGGATAATTCAGTGTAGTCTGTGTTAGAATTTTTTAAACTTCTTACAAAGGTTGCTGATCTTGTTTCCCCATGGTCATTTCTTTCAAATGACAAATAGTCTAGTGGTATTATTAAGTTGATTTTTTTCTTATGTGGTTTGCTTTCATGACCAGCTGTTAATATTCATTTTTCCCACCTTTCAGTTTGATCTGAAAAATACTGTTATTTCAACAAGTGCATGGCACTGTTAAGAATGTCAAATTTATTGTGTCTAAGGTCAAGGGCTAGCTGTTAGCCATCACTTTCTCTGTCTTTGCTGCTTGGCACTGAATTCTCTCTATTGTGTAGGTGATAAAGGCCCTGGGTGGTCTACTTCATGGAAGATGGCCCTGTGGGCTCATCTTCACAACAGTAAGCATGCATACAAAATGATTCTGCAGCTAATCACTTTGATAGATCCAAAGCACGAGCATGAAAAGGAAGGAGGTCTATACAGCAATTTGTTCACAGCGCATCCACCATTCCAGATTGATGCAAATTTTGGGTAAACCAGATCACCTTCAACCTAATCAATCATGATCCAATATGTTACCATAGTATGATTACCTTGAATTGTGACACATGAAGTTCCAGCTCTATTTGACAAAACCATTCAATTCACTAAATTGTTAACCACTTAAAAGAGGTCTATTAATAGTGACTGCTACTTAACTGCAACGATCGATTCACAAACATCACAATGATCGTCTTCTCTTGCAGATTCCCAGCTGCATTGTGCGAAATGCTTGTGCAGAGCACCGGGAGTGATCTGTACCTGCTCCCTGCTCTGCCCCGCGATAAGTGGCCCCATGGCAGCGTTAAAGGTTTGAGGGCCCGAGGCGGGTTGACGGTCAACATTTGCTGGAAAGAAGGTAGCCTGCATGAAGCTCTTGTATGGTCTGGCAGCAGCGGGAATTCGCCTGCGCTTGCGAGGATCCACTATGGCAACCAGGCTGCCGTGATCAGCGCCTCTCCGGGTCAAGTTTACAGGTTCAACTCGGAGTTGAAGTGCTTGGAGACTTGGCAAGTGTGAGAATGTGCGTGTGCTGGTTCTGCAGTCCGAAGGCACAATCTGTTGCGACAAAATTTATTGAATTCTTAGTGAGAACAATTATAGAGCTATCCTAAGGCAGAACCTGTTGTGACAAAATTTACTGAATTCTCAGTGAGAACAATAATACTCCCTTC
This sequence comes from Aegilops speltoides, assembly GCA_021437245.1. Classification (NCBI taxonomy): domain Eukaryota; kingdom Viridiplantae; phylum Streptophyta; class Magnoliopsida; order Poales; family Poaceae; genus Aegilops; species Aegilops speltoides. The sequence goes on from CM038144.1 coordinate 413,276,375, forward strand.
ATCCCAAAATTGTGATTTGATACTAAAATGTGACTTGATACATTCGTATTTAGACAAATCCAAGACAAGAATTTTGGGACGGAGAGAGTAGTAATGAATGTCTCAGTGTGAACAATAATGGAGTGATGTCGTTAAACCTTTGCGCTGATTAAACTTCTGTATTCCATCGAGTTTTCTTGAGTTGTTTTCCCCTTTGAGAACAACGGGCGCGTGTTGGTTGCCCCTAGAAAAACATATGGTGAACTTGCCCGATGTAGTCGCTTTGCAGCACATATTTTTGAATTTACCAGCCCCACCTGACAGCCATGATGGTGGTCTAAGGTGAGAAGAGGTCACATCAATCCGCGGCGGAGACGTGGCCGGGTGCTCTGTCCTCGCCGGAGCCGCGGCCTGAGTTGCGCCTTCCAAACTCCCCGGCGTTGAGCCTCGAGCTTGGGCTCGGCAGCCTTGGCCCATCGCCTTCTAGCAGCCATCCAAGCGGAGGCCCCGCAATTCGTATGGTGTCCCGACGAGACTTTTTGCGGCTCGCGGCCCAGATGCTCGTCGCCGGGAATCAGGGCCACGAGGTACTCCCAGCTCCTCCCTTCGACGTAGCACCCGGTAGCAAGATGGCTTTTTTTAATTCGTGGAGAAACACGAGAACTAGTTCATTGTTCTTCTACTACTAGCACATATGCCCGTGCATTGCAACGGGAGAAAAATAATATACATTTCAAGTTAGTGAAAATTATATGTGCACGTAAAAAAGGATCATTTGGCTTCTCGGTTTCGCCGGGTGTGAAGTAATCAATTCGCTATTTTTTCATTCATTGATCGAGGGCATTTAAGAGTTTTGTTACGTTATCGTACGACAAAGAAGACCCATGAACTATTCAATTTACTTTTCCTTTCAATCATGGATATTTTAAGGTATGAAATTTTGTATATTCCCTCCGTCCCATAATGTAAGACGTTTTTTCACACTACACTAGTGTCAAAAAGCATCTTACATTATGGGACGGAGGGAGTAGGAAGCATGAACCATTTTTAAAACCTTGAATAGGATTTTTAAAATTATGTACACTTTTAGGAAAAAAACGCGAACGAAATTTGAAACAGGAACATTTTTTAAAACTCATAATTATTTTTTGAATTTTTTTTATAAAAACATGGACATTATTTGAATTTGTGCATATTTTTTAAAACAGGAACATATGTTGGAAATTCATAATATTTTTTGAAAATATGTATCTTTTATACGTGAACATTATTTTGAATTGTGAAAATTCACTAAACCAAGAATAGTTTTTGAATTTGGAGCATTTTTTAGAATGTCATTTTATTTTCAGAAATCTCGAACATTTTTTGCAAAACAATAAAAAAATTGAAAAAGTGGGAAACTTTTTTCAAGTTTCAAATATTTTTCAAAATAGCAACAAAATTTTGGAGTTCTGAACATTTTTTAAATTTTGATTTTTTTAAAATTCTTAACGTTTCTTGGGAGTTTTAAATTTATGAATTAAATTCTATAAGACAAATAAAGTTGGAATGGAAAAAAGAGATAGGGGAAGGAGAATAAAAATAGACAGAAAATATAGAAACAAAGAAAAACGGGCCATCCCATTATGGGTTGTCCTGTGCTTAGCTCCAACTATTTGTCACCCTGTGCGAAAATAGAATTTTTCTAGCTGTGTGGGTAGAAAAATAAGCCGGCTGACTTCGCTGGGCCACAACGCGCGGCCCATGTAGAAAATTCTGAAAAAGCCTTTTTGTTTTCTAGCAGACGAACGCATGAGAATTTAGTACCACCTCGGATAGAAAAAAAATCTTTTTACGGTGAACGGATGAAAAATTGGCGAAACGCACTTTGCTTAATTAGTAGGGGTATAAGGGTATAGGTATAGATTTTTGCAATTTTTGATTCATTTTAGCTAGCTTGCTATGTGTTTTTTTTGGCGGGAAGCTTACTATGTGCTGTGTGTGCTAATTAGTTTGGTGCGCTAACTAGTTCCCGCCAAAAAGTGGATTAGTTGATGTCCAGTAAATGTCAAATTGCCTCACGCAAAACACCTCACTTGCCATTTAAAAAACTAACAAACAGGAAAAATATGAATGAAATATAGAAATAATGAGTTCAAATTATTCTTGCCATGTTTTTTATGACGGCAAGTTCACACGTGTCGCCACGGTATTTTTGCCATGTTGTTCTTAGAGGGAACGACAAACTTTGCTATTTTTTTTGGAAATATGTCCAAGAGGCAATAATATTGTATTATTTATTTTTCACGTTTATAGTTAAGATTTTATATTCTATGCTATAACTGCTATGATTCTGAAATATGTGATTCGGAAAAAAAAGTCATAATCACGTGTGAAATGATAAACGGTAAAACATGATTCCTAGTCTTACCTTTGGGACTAGCTCAAGTGTTGTATGTCAATCATGTTTTTCTGATCTTGAGATTTTGTTAAGTGTAATAATAATCCCAAAACAACATTGAGAGTATGATATTAGAAGAGCAATCATACTGAATTGACCCAACTTGTTTGTTATACTTTGAGATGTAATCTTCACAAGTCAATTGACATAACACAAAAAGTTGATGTATGCTTTAGTTCCTTAGACCATGAGAGTATCCTAGTCACTTCATACCGGACGATGGACTTTGGGGTTGCTCAAACGTCATTTTGTAACACGGTGATCATAACGACAACTTTCAGGTTCATCGAAAAGTGTGACAAGGGACTAGATAGCTCAAGAGTGGGATTTGCTCCTCCGATGATGGAGAGATATTCTTAGGGCCCTCTTGGCGTCACGACATCATCATCATCTGGAGAGACACGATTGACTAGATCACATGGATGCTGGAACATGACAACGAGAAAGAAAAACAAAACTGGTAATGAGGAGACCAGTATAATGAGCATGAGAATGACTCAAGATGATACCGATAAATCTCACCTCAGTTTTTGTAAAGTATCGTGAAGAAAATAGAATAACATATGATAACCAAAGGTTCACTCGAATATCATTCATGTATTCATAGGGGTCAAAATGGACGTCCATGGTTCCGCTATTGATCATTGAATGAAGGCAGTTCCGTTCATGTTTTTGTTTTACCAAACCCTATAGGTCACACGCTTGAGGGAATCACGATCTGTTGAGTATTAGTGGACTGAGAGTTATGAGAAAATATTCTCGGAATAGATTTGTGAACATAAGAAATAGTTTTGAGGGAAACCGGAAGCGTTTCAGGGTTACCAAAAAAGTTTCTGGGAATATTGGGTAATACCGGGAAATGATATATAGGCGGAAAATGTTTCCGGAGGCATTAAATAAATGATAAAAGGTTCTAATATTGGTTAGAAGGCTTGTAGAATTTATTTAATATCAACATGCTAAAGAAAATACTAAAATGCCTATTAGGGCAGAGTTGGTGCTGAATTGGGAGGTGGAGTTGGACTCCACCACCCCCTAGGCCAGCACAAGGGGAGGGGAAACCCTTCCCCAAGTCGGCCACCCCTCCAACTCCCCTCAACCTATATATACTAGAGGATTTTTTGTTGGGGAATGCGGTAATTTCAAAAAAATTCCTATGATCACACAAGATCTATCTAGGTGATGCATAGCAACGAGAAGGGAGAGTATGTCCACGTACCCTCGTAGACCGAAAGCGGAAGTGTTTAAGTAACGCGGTTGATGTAGTCGAACGTCTTCGCGATCCAACCGATCAAGTACCGAATGCACGACACCTCCGCGATCTACACACGTTCAGCTCGGTGATGTCCCTCGAACTCTAGATCCAGCTGAGGCTGAGGGAGAGTTCCTTCAGCACGACGGCATGGTGACGGTGATGATGAAGTTACCGGCGCAGGGCTTTGCCTAAGCACTACGACAATATGACCGAGGTGGAAAACTTTGAAGGGGGGCACCGCACACGGCTAAAGATCAACTTGTGTCAGTGGGGTGCTCCCCTCCCCGTATATAAAGGAGGGAGGGAGGAGGCGGCCGGCCTAGGGGGCGCGCCAAGCATAGGGAGTCCTACTAGGACTCCCAAGTCCTAGTAGGATTCCCTTTCCTATTCGAAGTAGGAGACAAGGAAAGAGAGGGAGAGGAAGAAGGAAAGGGGGGCTGCGCCCCCACCCCTTGTCCAATTCCGTTTGGGCAGGGGGGAGGCGCGCGCCACCTCTTGGCCCTTCTCCCCTCTCTCTACAAAAGCCCAATAAGGCCCATTACTTCTCCCGGTGAATTCCCGTAACTCCCCGGTACTCGGGAAAATACCCGAATCACTCGGAACCTTTCCGATGTCCAAATATAGCCTTCCAGTATATCGATCTTTACATCTCGACCATTTCGAGACTCCTCGTCATGTTTGTGATCTCAGCCGGGACTCCGAACAACCTTCGGTACATAAAATCACATAAACTCATAATACCAATCGTCATCGAACGTTAAGCATGCGGACCCTACGGGTTCGAGAACTATGTAGACATGACGGAGACACATCTCCGGTCAATAACCAATAGCGGAACCTGGATGCTCATATTGGTTCCTACATATTCTATGAAGATCTTTATCGGTCAAACCGCATAACAACATATGTTGTTCCCTTTGTCATCGGTATGTTACTTGCCTGAGATTCGATCGTCGGTATCATCATACCTAGTTCAATCTCGTTACTGGAAAGTCTCTTTACTCGTTCTGTAATGCTTCATCCCGCAACTAACTCATTAGTCACATTGCTTGCAAGGCTTATAGTGATGAACATTATCGAGAGGGCCCAGAGATACCTCTCCGATACACGGAGTGACAAATCCTAATATCGATCTATGCCAACCCAACAAACACCTTTAGAGACACCTGTAGAGCATCTTTATAATCACCCAGTTACGTTGTGACGTTTGATAGCACACAAGGTGTTCCTCCGGTATTCGGGAGTTGCATAATCTCATAGTCTGAGGAACATGTATAAGTCATGAAGAAAGCAGTAGCAATGAAACTGTAACGATCATAGTGCTAAGCTAACGGATGGGTCATGTCCATCACATCATTCTCCTAATGATGTGATCACGTTCATCAAATGACAACACATGTCTATGGTTAGGAAACATAACCATCTTTGATTAACGAGCTAGTCAAGTAGAGGCATACTAGGGACAATATGTTTTGTCTATGTATTCACACATGTACTAAGTTTCCGGTTAATACAATTCTAGCATGAATAATAAATATTTATCATGAAATAAGGAAATAAATAATAACTTTATTATTTCCTCTAGGGCATATTTCCTTCAGTCTCCCACTTGCACTAGAGTCAATAATCTAGTTCACATCGCCATGTGATTTAACATCAATAGTTCACATCTGTATGTGATTAACACCCATAGTTCACATCGCCATGTGACCAACAACCAAAGGGTTTTCTAGAGTCAATAATCTAGTTCACATTGCTATGTGATTAACACCCAAAGAGTACTAAGGTGTGATCATGTTTTGCTTGTGAGAGAACTTTAGTCAACGTGTCTATCACATTCAAAGTCATATGTATTTTGCAAATACTCTATATCTACAATGCTCTGCATAGAGCTACTCTAGCTAATTGCTCCCACTTTGAATATGTATCTAGATTGAGACTTAGAGTCATCTGGATCAGTGTAAAAGCTTGCATCGACGTAACTCTTTACGATGAACTCTTTATCACCCCCATCACTGAGAAACATTTCCTTAGTCCTCACTAAGATAATTTTGACTGCTGTCCAGTGATCTACTCCTAGATCACTATTGTACCCTGATGTCTACTACACAACCTTCTTCTTGTAGACGTTGTTGGGCCTCCAAGTGCAGAGGTTTGTAGGACAGTAGCAAATTTCCCTCAAGTGGATGACCTAAGGTTTATCAATCCACGGGAGGCGTAGGATGAAGATGGTCTCTCTCAAGCAACCCTGCAACCAAATAACAAAGAGTCTCTTGTGTCCCCAACACACCCAATACAATGGTAAATTGTATAGGTGCACTAGTTCGGCGAAGAGATGGTGATACAAGTGCAATATGGATGGTAGATATAGGTTTTTGTAATCTGAAAATATAAAAACAGCAAGGTAACTAATGATAAAAGTGAGCGTAAACGGTATTGCAATGGTAGGAAACAAGGCATAGGGTTCATACTTTCACTAGTGCAAGTTCTCTCAACAATAATAACACAGATAGATCACATAACAATCCCTCAACATGCAACAAAGAGTCACTCCAAAGCCACTAATAGCGGAGAACAAACGAAGAGATTATGGTAGGGTACGAAACCACCTCAAAGCTATCCTTTCTGTTCTATCTATTCAAGAGTTTGTAGTAAAATAACATGAAGCTATTCTTTCCGTTCAATCAATCATAGAGTTCATACTAGAATAACACCTTAAGACACAAATCAACCAAAACCCTAATGTCACCTAGATACTCCATTGTCACCTCAAGTATTCGTGGGCATGATTATACGATATGCAACACAATCTCAGATTCATCTATTCAACCAACACAAAGTACTTCAAAGAGTGCCCCAAAGTTTCTACCGGAGAGTCAAGACGAAAACGTGTGCCAACCCCTATGCATAGGTTCATGGGCGGAACCCACAAGTTGATCATCAAAACATACATCAAGTGGATCACATGAATATCCCATTGTCACCACAGATAAACACGGCAAGACATACATCAAGTGTTCTCAAATCCTTAAAGACTCAATCCGATAAGATAACTTCAAAGAGAAAACTCAGTCCATTACAAGAGAGCAGAGGGGGAGAAACATCATAAGATCCAACTATAATAGCAAAGCTCGCGATACATCAAGATCGTTCCATAGAGAGAACAAGAGAGAGAGAGAGAGAGAGAGAGAGAGAGAGAGAGAGAGATCAAACACATAGCTACTGGTACATACCCTCAGCCCCGAGGGTGAACTACTCCCTCCTCATCATGGATAGCACCGGGATGATGAAGATGGCTAGGCAGGGTGCCGGAACGGGCTCCCGAGAGGTTTTTGGTGGCTACAGAGGCTTGCGGCAGCGGAACTCCCGATCTATCTTCGTATTCGATGGTTTTAGGGTATATGGGAATATATAGGCGAAAGAAGTCGGTCGGGGGAGCCCCGAGGGGCCCACGAGACAGGGGGGCACGCCCAGGGGGGTGGGCGCGCCCTCCTATCTCTTGGCCTCCTCGAAGCTTCCCTGGCTTGTACTCCAAGTCTCCCGGATCATGTTCGTTCCAAAAATCACACTCCCGAAGGTTTCATTCCGTTTGGACTCCGTTTGATATTCCTTTTCTTCGAAATACTGAAACAGGCAATAAACAGCAATATGGGATGGGCCTCCGGTTAATAGGTTAGTCCCAAAAGTAATATAAAAGTGCATAATAAAGCCCGTAATCATTCAAAACAGATAATAAAATAGCATGAATGCTTCATAAATTATAGATACGTTGGAGACGTATCAGCATCCCCAAGCTTAATTCCTGCTCGTCCTCAAGTAGGTAAATGATAAAAGAAAGAATTTATGAAGTGTGAATGCTAGAAGGTGCACAAGTTTGATCAATGATAATTTCAATCACCTTTTCTAGCATGATTATATGTCATAATAGTAGTTCATCTCATAAAACTTCTCACGAACAAGTAACAAGCAATTCACATGTTAAAGCATAGACCATAAACTTTCTTGAAAACTAGCAAACTTCATTCTTAGTCATCAAACAATTGCAATTCATCTTATTTTCAGGAAGGGTCTATGTCAGAGCTTTGATTTAGCAAACTTCACATACTCAACTATCATATAGTCTTCTACAATTGCTAACACTCACGCAATACTAATGGTTATGGAGTTTTAATCGTTCACTGAGAAAGATAGGGGCTTATAGTGTTGCCTCCCAACGTATTCACCTTTGGGTGATGTCAACAATAATAGTTCATGCTAACTTACATCCAATTGGATATATATATATCAAGATCTTTCCAACACGAGGTGCTTGCCAAAGGATAAAATGAAAAGGGAAGGTGAAGATCACCTTGAATCTTGCATAAAAGTAAAAGATAGGCCCTTCGCAGAGGTAAGCAGGGATTTGCAGAGGTGCCAGAGCTCAATTTTGAAATAGAGATAAATAATTTTGAGAGGTATGATCTCATTGTCAACATAACAACCAAGAGTTCCCAATATCTTCCATACTACATACATTATAGGCGGTTCCCAAACAAAATGGTAAACGTTTTTACTCCCCCTCCACCAACAATCATCAATCCATGGCTTGCCCGAAACAACGGGTGCCTCCAACTAACATCAAAACTGGGGGAGTTTTGTTTGCAATTATTTTCAATTTGATTTTGATCTTTTGATCATGGGACTGGGCATCCCGATTACCAGCCATTTTTCTCGTGAATGATGAGCGGAGTCCACTCATCTTGAGAATAACCCACCTAGCATGGAAGATACTGACAACCCTTAGTCGCTACATGAGCGATTCGGGCATACAAAACAGATTATTATTTGAAGGTTTAGAGTTTGGCACATGCAAATTTACTTGGAACGGTAGGTAAATACCGCATATAGGTAGGTATGGTGGACACTCATGGCAAAAACTGGGTTTAAGGATATTTGGAAGCACAAGTAGTATTTCTACTTGGTGCAAGGAATTTTGGCTAGCAAGAGGGGGAAAGGCAAGCTCAACATGTTTGAATGATCCATGACAATATACTTTAACTGAGATGTGAGAAAACATAAATCATTATGTTGTCTTCCTTGTCCAACATCAACTCTTTAGCATGTCATACCTAATGAGTGCTCACAATTATAAAAGACATCTAGGATAGTATATTTATATGTGAAATCTCTCTTCCTTCAATATTCTTTCATGAATTGTTCAAATGACCAATACAATGCTTGCTAACCTTCAATAAATTTACAACCTCTACTTCTTAGTGTGAAGTCATTACTCCCCATGGGATAAGCAAATGAGACATATATAATCTCAGATTTATGACAATCAACTCATTCAACAATTTACTCATAGGATATAAGTGAAGCACACGAGTAAATGAAAAACTACTCCAACAAGATATAACTGAAGATCAATGAGTAGCTAAATAATTATGTAACTATGTGAAGACTCTCACATTTAAGAATTTTAGATCTTTGTATTGTATTCAAACAGCAAGCAAAACAAAATAAACTGGCATTGCAAGGATAGCACAACTCATGAGAAGAAGCAAAAACTTAGGTTCAACCAATACTAGCCGATAGTTGTTGAAAAAGAAAGGTGGGATGCCTACGGGGCATCCCCAAGCTTAGATGCTTGAGACTTCTTGATATATTCTCTTGGGGTGCCTTGGACATCCCCAAGCTTGAACTTTTGTGTCTCCTTAATTCCTCTCATATCATGGTTTCTCTTTTTATCAAAAGCTTCATCCACACCAAACTCAACAAGAACTCGTTGTCGGTGTCAAAACCGGGGGATCTTGGGTAGGGGGTCCCTATATGTGCGTCTTAGGCTAATGGTAACAGGAGACAAGGGACACAATGTTTACCCAGGTTCGGGCCCTCTCGATGGAGGTAAAACCCTACTTCCTGCTTGATTGATATTGATGATATGAGTAGTACAAGAGTTGATCTACCACGAGATCATAGAGGCTAAACCCTAGAAGCTAGCCTATGATGATTATGATTCTGATCGTCCCTCTAAGGACCAAACTCTCCGGTTTATATAGACACCAGAGAGGGCTAGGGTTTACACGGAGTCGGTTACAAAGAAGGGAATATAATATCCGGATCGCCAAGCTTGTCTTCCACGCAAAGGAGAGTCCCATCCGGACACGAGACGGAGTCTTGAGTCTTGTATCTTCACGCTCCAACAGTCCGAACAAAGTATATAGTCCGGTTGTCCGGATACCCCCTAATCCAGGACTCCCTCAGTAGCTCCTGAACCAGGCTTCAATGACGATGAGTCCGGCGCGCAGTTTTATCTTCGGCATTGCAAGGCGGGTTCCATCTCCGAATACTCCAAAATAATTATCGAACACTTAGACCATGTATACGGGATTTCCATCAATAGGGGTATGGGTAACCCAACCATGCAATCAATCGTGGAGTTTGGGAAATAAGCGATTCTCAACGAGAAAGTGGGGAGGCATACCGTTTTCACCGCCTCTATAAAGGGATAAGGATTCCCCATTTTCACCCACGCTTTCTTCCTCCTCTGCTTATCCATTCCCACACCCTCGAGCTCCAACGCCCTTGTTCATGCTTTCTCCGCACAGCCAAACATGTCCGGAGTAGGAGGCAAGTGGGTGGCCTCCACCGTGAAGGAGGAGCATATTGCGAAGCTTCGGGCGGCCGTGTACTTGGCCGCAGACATCGCGCACCGGCTGCTGGACAAAGGGCAGGTCACTCCCACTCCGGAACCCCATGAGAGGGTCATCTTTCTCGCCCACTTCATCCATGGACTGGGATTTCCACTTCATCCCTTCATCCGCGGGCTCATGTTCTACTACGGGCTAGATTTCCACGATCTAGCCCCAAATTTCGTCCTCAACATCTCGGCGTTTATCGTCGTGTGCGAGGCCTTTCTCCGCATCAGGCCTCACTTCGGCCTGTGGCTATGAATCTTCTACGTGAAGCCGAAGATCATGAGAGGCCAGCAAGCGGAGTGCGGAGGCACCATGGTGGGCAAGATGCCCCACGTCACCTGGCTTGACGGCTCCTTCGGAGAGACCGTGAAAGGGTGGCAATCGGGGTGGTTCTACATCACCGAGCCGCACGACGCCAACTGGGCGGCGGCCCCCGAATTCCGATCCAGAACCCCCATGCGGCTCACCTCCTGGGAAAGGAAGGGCCTGGCCTGGGGCGAACCTGCAGAGCTGACCGGACTCTAGAACTGCATCAAGAATATGAAGGACAAGAAAATCAAGCTTGCCAACGTGGTCCAGGTCATGCTTGTCCGCTGGATTCTTCCGTGCCAAAGACGGGCTTTTAATCTGTGGGAGTTTGTTTCGGCTGAACACCAGAAACTTCAAAAGCTCTATGGCATGACGCACAAAGGCGCCTGGAAGGTGCTATTCAAGGCCTCCGAAGTACCTCCTCCTGCATCTGAGGACTGCGGACTTCACGCCGCACGCCCCCCCCGGTCCGGTGAGTTTTCTGACTATCACCGGATTCAGTTCTTCCCAATGTACTCATGGGGGAATCTTAAGTCATTGTGTGTATTTGATCAGGAGTATGTGGAGACGGCGGAGCGGATTGACTGTCCGGCCCCACTGCCAGAAGGCCCAGGGATGCTCTCCAAACAGAGATGCTAGTCCCGGCGCCCTACAAGGCGCCGGATAAGAAGGCCGAAAAGAAGGCCCCGAGGACCAGGGAGGGTCTCTGGCGTAAGGTTGTACCGGAAGCCTCGTCCGAAGACGATGAGGCACACTCCTCCCCGAAAGGGGAGTAAGAAGAGGAAGAGGATGCCCCATCCGGAGAGGATGGGGGGCCTAAGAAGGCTGGCCAGGGGACCGAGAAGGGTCCCCGGCGCAAGGCCGTTATACCCTCGTCGTCCGAAGATGACGATGCAGATTCCTCCCGCGGAGGCGGGGGGGAACACGAAGAAACTCTGCCTCCCTGCACTAGGGAGGAGAAGAAGAGGAAGGCCGCCCCGGAGGGGGAGGCTAGGACACCCAAGAAAGGAAAGGTGTCCCTTCCGGATTACTCCTCCACTGCCGCCTATAGCGAGGAGGAGTGGCTGCCCAGGGGGAAGCCCCTAGTGAGATCGTAAGTATCCACACTCTATTGTACTTTAGTGCGACTTTGCTTCATAGTCTTGTTATAATGCCGAACATATATGCAGTCCGGCCAGGGTCCATCCCGAGATATAATCTTCAGATGGGTCCTTGAGTGATTCAGCGATGAACTCGCTCCCGACGGCCACTACTCCTCGGCCTGCGGATGACACAGAGGTGTTGTCCCAAAGGCTCCAAAGCAGGGGGAGGTGACTCTGGAGACGCCCCAAGGCGGGATTCTAGACGCCGGGCACACGGGGTACAAGATCCCCGCGGATCGTGCCGATGAGAGCCACAGCAAGCCAGGCTCTCAGCCGGACTGTACCGGAACCTTCGATGGTTCCGGATTCGGGCAGGCGGCCCCTTGCTAGGGAGGGCGAGCCATCCATGCCGATGACTTCCATTAGGCCAGAGGCGTCGGATAGTCTACTGGAAGCACTTCGCGGCGCTTCCATGGATGAAGAGCACCGTACTCTTACGAGTGCGGTGATTCAGAAGGTTCTATCTGCCAAGAGCAGACTAACTGAAGCCTGCACCAGCCTCCTGACAGGCTTTGAGGTAAGTAATAAGAATGTGTAAAATTATCACCCGATAGGTAGTAGCCCCTGATACTCTGTTTGGTGTTCGGAAAGAAGAGCCAAACGGAGGGTCAATTAAAATCAGCAGGGGTCTAATAGTAGGTGCGCCGGGCTCAAACGGGACCTGGAGCAAGCACAGGGAGAGCTCAGCCTCACAAAGAGGCGGCTCGAAGAGAACAAAGGTTTGTGATTCCCCATTCACATATCATAAAGGATAGACAAAATTGATTATTCTAACGAAAAAGCATCGTGACTTTGTAATAGGGGCCACCACCGAAGTGGCGTCTCTGAAGAAAGCGCTGTCTGAGGCTGAAGACAAGGCGGCCCTGGAGCACAAGGAGCGCGAGAAGCAAGATGCTAGAGTGGGCGAGGTACAGCAAGAGCTCCAGGAGCTCGGCAAGAAGTTCGAGTCCTTGGAGCATGATCTTAAGATGAAAGAGGTTGAGCTTGTGAAGGCCCTTGCGAGTGTAAAAGACGCCAAGGCCGAAGCCGAAAAGGCACAGTAGGAAATCCAGGCGGCCACGAAGATAGCGGCGGGTAAGACATTCTTTATGCAAAGCAAGCATGTGGAGGAGACATTTCTTTTACTTACCCGGATTCGAAGGTCTCCAGGGGCATTCGCAGATCTGCCACGCAGCGTCTCTGATGCTGCGGAGTTCTACCATGACGAGGAGGGGTGCTCAATGGAGAAGTTGTCCTGGTCCCAATATGCTAGAGCCGAACACCCGGTGCCTCTGAGTGACCAGCTAAAGCAGTTGGAGGAACTCCACAGGGTGGCCGAAGTGGCTATGAAAAGTTTCATAGTCCGGATGTGGCCTGGTGAGCCTTTGCCTGCCAGCTACTTCGACCTGATAAACCGGATGGTAAATGCCTGTCTGTGGCTGGAGGTGATCAAGCCGTCCGTTTGCATTGAGGGTGCCAGCCGGGCCTTTGCCCGTGCTAAGGTGCACTGGGGCAAGCTGGATGCGGAGAAGCTGGTGAAGGACGGGCTGTCGGTGTTAAAACCGGCGGATCTCGGGTAGGGTCCCGATCTGTGCGTCAAGGCTGAAGGTAACAGGAAGCAGGGGACACAAATGTTTACCCAGGTTTAGGCCCTCTCGATGGAGGTAAAACCCTACTTCCTACTTGATTAATATTGATGATATGGGTAATACAAGAGTAGATCTACCACGAGATCGTAGAGGCTAAACCCTAAGAGCTAGCCTATGATGGTATGATTGTAATTGTGATCGGCCTTCTAAGGACCAACCTCTCCGGTTTATATAGACACCGGAGAGGGCTAGGGTTTACATGGAGTCAGTTACAAGGAAGGAAATATAATATCCGGATCGCCAAGCTTGCCTTCCACGCAACGGAGAGTCCCATCCGGACACGGGTCGAAGTCTTGAGTCTTGTATCTTCACGCTTCAATAGTCCGGACGTTGTACATAGTCCGGCTATCCGGATACCCCCTAATCCAGGACTCCCTCAGTAGCCCCTGAACCAGGCTTCAATGACGATGAGTCCAGCGCACAGTCTTGTCTTCGGCATTGCAAGGCGGGTTCCTCCTCCGAATACTCCAAAGTGGTTATCGAACACGTAGACCGTGTCCGGATCTGCAAGATGATCTTCACCTGGTATAGATCTGATTCGCTGGCAATCTCCGTGTGCCGTGCCCTTACCTCGTGTTTTGGTCCAATGCGAACCGATGTTTCTGACCCCTCAACGACTCGCGTTATGAGGCGGTTTTATTGGCACGTCCCGTCGAGGCAGAGATCGTGTCCCTTTTATTATGGGGTTTTCCATCAATATGAGCGTGCGTGACCCCACGACGGCTGTTGGTATAACCCCGTGTGTTTTTAGATAAGCCTCAAACGGTCACACCGGGGACTCTTGATATTCACCCTCTTTATAAAGGGGTCGAGACCTACGCCTCTGTTTTCACCTTCATCGCGCCTCCTCGCACCTCGAGTTCTAACACCCAAAAACCAAGCTCCACCCCTCCGGAATCCTCCAATATGTCTGGATCTGACCCTCAAGGCCGGTGGGTGGCCTCCTCGATTGAAGAGAAGGACATTGCAAAGCTTAGGGAGGTCGGATACCTGACCGCAGATATCCAACACAGGCTTCCTGCTCCAGGGCAGGTCATCCCTACGCTGGAGCCCAATGAGTATTTTGTTTTCATCCCACACTTCCTCCGCAGTTTGGGTTTCACCCTCGATCCCTTCGTGAGGGGGCTCATGTTCTATTATGGGTTGGATTTTCACGATCTGGCTCCAGACGCTATCCTCCATATCCCGTCGTTCATTATCGTGTGCGAGGCTTTTCTCCACATCACCCCGCACTTTGGCTTATGGCTCAAGACCTTTAATGTGAAGCCGAAGATGATCGGGGGGCGACATGCGGAGTGCGGAGGTGCCGTAATAAGCAGAAACGCCGATGCCCCATGGCCAGAGGGTTCTTTCCCAGAAGTATCTAATGTATGGCAGCGGAGGTGGTTTTATGCTACGGCCCCAAGGGGCACAAAGTGGGTAGCCGCCCCTGAGTTCCGCTCGGGCCCTCCGTCACAGTTGGCGTCCTAGACAGACGTAGGACAGAATTGGGGGCCCAAGGTGATGTACCAGTACTGCAGAACCACATCAGGGAGCTTCTTGAGAGGGATATCAACCTTGTCAGCATAATGCAAGTGATCTTAATCCGGCGGATGTTGCCGTGCCAACGCCGGCCTCTCCGAATCTGGGAGTTCAATCCGGAGGGTCCGCGGACTGTCAAGCACTTCTTCGGCTTGAAGCCCGAAGAGATGTGCAAATTATTCTTCGGACAGAAAGTAGTATGTCCAGACACCACCGAGGATGCAGGCCTAAGCTGTAATCGCCTAGATACCCAAGTAAGTAGCCATGATACTGGACACCCTGTTTTGTATTTATCATGATTGTTCATTCTGACAATCATCCGCGTCCAGGAATGGCTCAGCAAGGAGGAGAGAATTAGGTGTTCGGCACCACTTCCCGAAGGTGATGGAAATATGCCCTAGAGGCAATAATAAAAGTATTATTATATTTCAATATTCATGATAATTGTCTTTTGTTCATGCTATAACTGTATTATCCGGAAATCGTAATACACGTGTGAGCACAAAGACCACAATATGTCCCTAGTGAGCCTCTAGTTGACTAGCTCACAGATCAATAGATAGTCATGGTTTCTCGACTATGGACATTGGATGTCGTTGATAACGGGATCACATCATTAGGAGAATGATGTGATGGACAAGACCCAATCATAAGCATAGCATAAAAGATCGTATAGTTCGCTTGCTAGAAGCTTTGCCAATGTCAAGTATCTCTTCCTTCGACCATGAGATCGTAACTCCGGTTACCGTAGGAGTGCCTTTGGTGTATCAAACGTCACAACGAATCGGGTGACTATAAAGGTGCATTACAGGTATCTCCGAAAGTATCTGTTGGGTTGACACTAATCGAGATCTGGGATTTGTCACTCCGTATGACGGAGAGGTATCTCTGGGCCCACTCGGTAATGCATCATCATAATGAGCTCAAGGTGACTAAGGTGTTGGTCACGGATCATGCATTACGGATACGAGTAAAGTGACTTGCCGTAACGAGACCGAACAAGGTATTGGGATACCGACGATCGAGTCTCGGGCAAGTAACGCATCGATTGACAAAGGAATTGCATATGTGGTTTGATCGAATCCTCGACATCGTGGTTCAACCGATGAAATCATCGAGGAGCATGTGGGAGCCAACATGGGTATCCGGACCCGCTGTTGGTTATTGCCCGAGAGTCGCCTCGGTCATGTCTGCGTGTCTCCGAACCCGTAGGGTCTACACACTTAAGGTTCAAGTGACGCTTAGGTTAGTAGGAAGACTAGTATGTGAATAACGAATGTTGTTCGAGTCCGGATGAGATCCCGGACGTCACGAGGAGTTCGGAAGGGTCCGGAGGTAAAGAATGATATATAGGAAGTGGTGTTTCGCCATCGGGAAAGTTTCGGGTCTCGGTAAAAGCTGGGACCACCGGAGGGGTCCTGGGTCCACCGGTGGGGCCACCTATCCTGAGGGCCCCATGGGCCAAAGGGGAAGGAACCAGCCCACAGGGGCTGGTGCGCCTCAGGCCCACCCCCACGCCTAGGGTTGAAACCCTAGGGGGGGGCGCCCACCGGCTTGGGGGCACTCCACCCCCTTGTCGCCGCCCCCGGAGATTGGATCTCAGGCCAGCCACTCTCTGGGGGCCTATATAAAGGGGGGGAGGGGGCTGCTGTACCAATTCCCAAGGCGCAGCCCCTCCCCTCCCCAACACTTCTCCTCCTCCGTAAGAGCTCGGGAAGCCTCGCCGAGATCGCTTCTCCACCATCACCACGCCGTCGTCTTTGCCGGTGGAGCTGTCTTCCTCAACCTCTCCTTTCCCTTGCTGGATCAAGAAGGAGGAGACGCCGCTCGTCCCGCACGTGTGTTGAACGCGGAGGTGCTGTCCGCTCAAGACTTGGACATCGGTGATCTGAATCACGCTCGTACGACTCCATCATCACCTTGCAAGCTTCGCACGCGATCTACAAGTGGTATGTAGATGCAAACTCTCTCCCGCTACTCGTTGCTTAGATGAACTCATAGATGGATCTTGGTGAAGCCGTAGAAAATTTTTAATTTTTCGCAACGCTCCCCAATAGTGGCATCATGAGCTAGGTCTATGCGTAGTTCTCTAATGCACGAGTAGAACACAATTTGTTGTGGGCGCTGATCTTGTCATCTTACTTGCCTCTACTAGTCTTTTCTTGCTCAACGGTATTGTGGGATGAAGCGGCCGGACCAACCTTACACGTGACGCTTACGTGAGACCGGTTCCACCGATCGACATGCACTAGTTGCATAAGGTGGCTGGCGGGTGTCTGTCTCTCCCACTTTAGTTGGAGCGGATTCGATGAACGAGGCCCTTATGAAGGGTAAATAGAAGTTGACAAAATCACGTTGTGGTGATTCGAGGTAAGAAAACGTTTTGCTAGAACCCAATCGCAGCCACGTAAAAGATGCAACAACAATTAGAGGACGCCTAACTTGTTTTTGCAGCGATTGATCATGTGATGTGATATGGCCGAAGTTGTGATGAATGATGAATTGTGATGTATGAGATCATGTTCTTGTAATAGGATTCACGACTTGCATGTCGATGAGTATGACAACCGCAGGAGCCATAGGAGTTGTCTTTATTTTTGTATGACCTGCGTGTCATTGAAGAACGCCATGTAAACTACTTTACTTCATTACTAAACGCGTTAGTCATAGAAGTAGAAGTAGTCGTTAGCGTGACAACTTCATGAAGACACGATGATGGAGATCATGATGATGGAGATCATGGTGTCAAGCCGGTGACAGATGATCATGGAGCCTCAAGATGGAGATCAATGGAGCTTTATGATATTGGCCATATCATGTCACAACTATATAATTGCATGCGATGTTTATTATGTTTATACATCTTGTTTACTTAGGACGACGGTAGTAAATAAGATGATCCTTACAAAATTTCAAGAAGTGTTCTCCCTAACGTGCACCGTTGCTACGGTTCGTCGCTTCTAAGCACCACGTGATGATCGGGTGTGATGGATCCTTACGCTCACATACAACGGGTGTAAGACAGTTTTACACAGCGAAAACACTTAGGGTTAACTTGACGAGCCTAGCATGTACGCACATGGCCTCGAACATGGAGACCGAAAGGTCGAACACGAGTCGTATGGAAGATACGATCAACATGAAGATGTTCACCGATGATGACTAGTCCGTCTCACGGATGATCGGACACGGGCTAGTCGACTCGGATCGTGTTACACTTAGATGACTAGAGGATGTCTAATCTAAGTGGGAGTTCATAATTTGATTAGAACTTTATTATCATGAACTTAGTCTAAAACCTTGCAAATATGTCTTGTAGATCAATGGCCAACGCTAATGTCAACATGAACTTCAACGCTGCTCCTAGAGAAAACCAAGCTGAAAGATGATGGCAGAACTATACGGATCGGGTCCGAACCCGAGGATCATCCTCATAGCTGCCAAGAAACAATATGTCCTAGAAGCACCGCTAGGTGACCCAATTGTTCTCCCAAAGATCGCAAGACGATTTGAACGCTTGGCGACTCTGCTCGATGATTACTCCCTCGCTCAAGGCGGCATGCTCTACAGCTTAGAACCGGGCTCCAAAAGCGCTTTTGAGCATCACGGAGCATATGAGATGTTCAAGAGCTGAAACTAGTTTTTCAAGCTCATGCCCGGTCGAGAGATATGATGTCTCCGACAAGTTCTACAGCTTGTAAAATGGAGGAAAACAGTTCACAAGTGAGCACATCCTCGAAGATGTCCGGGTTGCACAACCGTATGACCCGGTGAACATAAACCTCCTGATGAGGCGGTCATTGACAGAATCCTCCGATCGCTCCCACCAAGCTACAAGAGCTTTGTGATGAACTACAACATGCAGGGATGGTAAAGACCATTCCTCGAAGTGTTCTCGATGTCAAGTCAGCAGAGGCTGAAATCAAGAAAGAACATCAAGTGTTGATGGTCAATAAGACCACTAAGTTCAAGAAGGGCAAGGGTAAGAAGAACTTCAAGAAGGACGGCAAAGATGTTGCCGCGCCGTAAGCTTGCTGCCGGAAGAAGTCAAAGAATGGACCCAAGCCCGAGACCGAGTGCTTTTATTGCAAGGGAAGGGTCATCGAAGCGGAACTGCCCCAAATACTTAGCGGATAAGAAGGCCGGCAACACCAAAGGTATATTTGATATACATGTAATTGATGTGTACCTTACCAAGACTCGTAGTAACTCCCCGGTATTTGATACCGTGCCGCTGCTCATATTTGTAACTCACAGCAGAGCTGCGGAATAAACGAAGACCGGCGAAGGACGAGGTGACGGCGCGCGTCGGGAATGGTTCCAGAGTTGATGTGATCGCCGTCGCACGCTGCCTCTACATTTACCCACGGGATTAGTTTTGAACCTTAATAATTGTTATTTAGTGCCATGTTTGAGCATGAACATTGTATCCGGATCTCGCTTAATACGAGATGGCTACTCATTTAAGTCGAGAATAATGGTTGTTCAATTTATATGAGAGATATGTTTTATGGTCATGCTCCGATGGTCAGTGGTTTATTCTTAATGAATCTCGAGCGTAATGTTACACATGTTCATAGTGTGGAAGCCAAAAGATGTAAAATTGATAACGATAGTCCCACATACTTGTGGCATCGCCGCCTTGGTCACATTGGTGTCAAGCGCATGAAGAAGCTCCATGCTGATGGACTTTAGAGTCTCTTGATTATGAATCGCTTGACACATGCGAACCATGCCTCTTGGGCAAATGACCAAGACTCCGTTCTCCGGAACAATGGAGCGAGCAACCAACTTGTTGGAAATCATACATACCGATATGTGCGGTCCAATGAGCGTTGAGGCTCATGGAGGATATCGTTATGTTCTCACTCTCACCGATGACTTGAGTAGATATGGATATGTCTACTTAATGAAACACAAGTCCGAGACCTTGAAAAGTTCAAGGAATTTCAAAGTGAGGTAGAGAATCAACGTGACCGAAAGATAAAGTTCCTACGATCGATCGTGGAGGAGAATACTTAAGTCACGAATTTGGTACACACTTAAGGAAATGTGGAATCGTTCACAACTCACGCTACCGAACACCTCGGTGAAACGGTGTGCCCGAACGCCGAATCGCACTCTATTGGATATGGTGCGGTCTATGATGTCTCTTACCGAGTTACCGCTGTCATTTTGGGGATACGCCTAGAGACAGCTACATTCACTTTAAATAGGGCACCGCCTAAACCGCTGAGACGACACCGTATGAATTATGGTTTGGGAAGAAACCTTAGCTGTCGTTTCTAAAAGTTTGGGGATGCGATGCTTATGTCAAGAAACTTCAACCTGAAAAGCTCGAACCCAAGTCGGAAAAATGCGATTCATAGGATACCCTAAGGAAACCGTCGGGTATACCTTCTACTTAAGATCCGAAGGCAAGATCTTTGTTGCCAAGAACGGATGCTTTCTCGAAAAGAGTTTTCTCGAAAGAAGTAAGTGGAGGAAAGTAGAACTCGATGAAGTACTACCTCTCGAACGGAAAGTGGTGCAGTAGCAGAAACCGCCTCGTGATGCCCACACCAATCAAGAGGAAAACAATGATGATGATCAAGGTACTTCGGATCAAGTTACTCTTGAACTTCAGAGGTCCACAAGGACACGCTCCACACCTGAGTGGTACGGCAACCCCTGTCCCGGAAATCATGTTGTTAGACAACGTGAACCTTCGAACTATGAAGAAGCGATGGCGGGCCCAGATTCCAACAAATGGCTTGGAGCCATGAAACCGAGATAGAATCCATGTATGAAAACAAAGTATGGACTTTGACAGACTTGCCCGATGATCGGCGAGCGATAGAAAACAAATGGATTTTTAAGAAGAAGACGGACGCGATGGTAATGTTACCATCTATAAAGCTCGACTTGTCGCTAAGGGTTATCGACAAGTTCAAGGAATTGACTACGACGAGACATTCTCTCCCGTAGCGAAGCTTAAGTCCGTCTCAATCATGTTAGCAATTGCTGCATACTATGATTATGAGATATGGCGATGGACGCCAAAACGGCATTCCTTAACGGACATCTTAAGGAAGAGCTGATATGATGCAGCCGAAGGTTTTGTCGATCCTCGTAACGCTAACAAAGTATGCAAGCTCCAATGATCCATTTATGGACTGGTGCAAGCATCTCGAGTTAGAACATTCGCTTTGATGAGATGATCAAAGCGCTTAGTTTATGCGACTTATGGAGAAGCCCGCCTTTACAAGAAAGTGAGTGGGAGCTCAGTAGCATTTCTCCTATTATATGTAGATGACATACTCTTGATGGGAAATGATACAAAACTTCGATAGCATTAAGGCCTACTTGAATAAGTGTTTTCAATGAAGGACCTTGGAGAAGTTGCTTATATATTAGGCATCAAAATCTATAGAGATAGATCGAGACGCCTCATAGGTCTTTCACAAAGCACATACCTTGATAAGATTTTGGAGAGGTTCAAATGGATCAGTCCAAGAAGGGTTCTTGCCTATGTTACAAGGTGTGGGATTGAGCTCACTCACCACCCACCATGGCAAAAGATAAAGAAGAGATGAGTGTCATCCCCTATGCTTCAGCCATAGGATCTATTATGTATGCCATGTTGTGTACTGCACTCGATGTAAACCTTGCCGTAAGTTTGGTTGCGAGATACCAAAGTAATCCCGCAAGGATCATCGACATCGGTCAAGAATATCCTGAAGCACCGAAAAGGACAAAGGACATGTTTCGCTTATGGAGGAGACGAAGAGCTCGTCAGAAGGGTTACGCCGACGCTTAGCTTCGACTCAGATCCGATGACTCTAAGTCACAAACCGGATACGTGTATATGTTGAATGGTGGAGCGAGAGCTGGTGCAACCGCAAGCAGAAGCGCCGTGGCGGGATCTACGTGTGAAGCGGAGTACATGGCAGCCTCGGAGGCAGCGCATGAAGCGATTTGGGTGAAGGAGTTCATCACCGACCTAGGAGTCATACCCAATGCGTCGGGCCGATCAAACTCTTCCGTGACAACACCGAGCTATTGCCTTTGCCAAGGAGCCAGTGTTTCACAAGAAGACCAGCACATCAAGCGCCGCTTCAACTCCATCCGTGAAAATGTTCAAGATGGAGACATAGAGATTTGCAAAGTGCACACGGATCCGAATGTCGCAGATCCGCTGACTAAACTCTCTCACATGCAAAACATGATCAACACCGTAACTCTATGGGTGTTCGATTCATCACAATGTAACTAGATTAGTGACTCTAGTGCAAGTGGGAGACTGTTGGAAATATGCCCTAGAGGCAATAATAAAAGTATTATTAGATTTCAATATTCATGATAATTGTCTTTGTTCATGCTATAATCAGTATTATCCGGAAATCGTAATACACGTGTGAGCACAAAGACCACAATATGTCCCTAGTGAGCCTCTAGTTGACTAGCTCACAGATCAATAGATAGTCATGGTTTTCGACTATGGACATTGGATGTCGTTGATAACGGATCACATCATTAGGAGAATGATGTGATGGACAAGACCCAATCATAAGCATAGCATAAAAGATCGATAGTTCGCTTGCTAGAAGCTTTGCCAATGTCAAGTATCTCTTCCTTCGACCATGAGATCGTAACTCCCGGTTACCGTAGGAGTGCCTTTGGTGTATCAAACGTCACAACGAATCGGGTGACTATAAAGGTGCATTACAGGTATCTCCGAAAGTATCTGCGGTTGACACTAATCGAGATGGATTTGTCACTCCGTATGACGGAGAGGTATCTCTCGCCCACTCGGTAATGCATCATCATAATGAGCTCAAGGTGACTAAGGTGTTGGTCACGGATCATGCATTACGGACGAGTAAAGTGACTTGCCGTAACGAGACCGAACAAGGTATTGGGATACCGACGATCGAAGTCTCTCGCAAGTAACGCATCGATTGACAAAGGGAATTGCATACTGTGGTTTGATCGAATCCTCGACATCGTGGTTCAACCGATGAAATCATCGAGGAGCATGTGGGAGCCAACATGGGTATCCGACCCGCTGTTGGTTATTGCCCGAGAGTCGCCTCGGTCATGTCTGCAGTGTCTCCAACCCGTAGGGTCTACACACTTAAGGTTCGGTGACGCTAGGGTTAGTAGGAAGACTAGTATGTGAATACCGAATGTTGTTCGAGTCCCGGATGAGATCCCGGACGTCACGAGGAGTTCGGAAGGGTCCGGAGGTAAAGAATGATATATAGGAAGTGGTGTTTCGCCATCGAAAGTTTCGGGTCTCCTAGAAAGTACCGGACCACCTGAGGGGTCCCGGGGTCCACCGGTGGGGCCACCTATCCGGAGGGCCCCATGGGCCAAAGGGGAAGGAACCAGCCCACAGGGGCTGGTGCGCCTCAGGCCCACCCCGCGCCTAGGGTTGAAACCCTAGGGGGGGGCGCCCACCGGCTTGGGGGCACTCCACCCCCTGGTCGCCGCCCCTGGAGATTGATCTCCAGGCCGCCACTTCTGGGGCCTATATAAAGGGGAGGGAGGGGGCTGCTGTACCATTCCCAAGGCGCAGCCCCTCCTCCCAACACTTCTCCTCCTCCGTAAGAGCTCGGCGAAGCCCTGCCGAGTATCGCTTCTCCACCATCACCACGCCGTCAGGCCGCCGGTGGAGCTGTCTTCCTCAACCTCTCCTTTCCCTTGCTGGATCAAGAAGGAGGAGACGTCTCTCGTCCCGTACGTGTGTTGAACGCGGAGGTGCTGTCCGTTCAGCACTTGGACATCGGTGATCTGAATCACGTTCGTGTACGACTCCATCATCACCTTGCAAGCTTCCGCACGCGATCTACAAGTGGTATGTAGATGCAAACTCTCTCCCGTTACTCGTTGCTTAGATGAACTCATAGATGGATCTTGGTGAAGCCGTAGAAAAATTTTTAATTTTCTGCAACGTTCCCCAACAGAAGGCTCGCCCGTCCCCACTATGGCCAAGATGCTCGACCGGGTACTCAGCAGAATGCCCTTGGGGAAAGACAAGGGGAGGGATGAAGAATCCAAACCCCACACGCTACGCATCCGAACCGGGGGAATTGTTACCTCCCCCAGGGAGGATAGTCGGGGAGGAGAGGCTAAGGCCTCCTCCCCGCGCGGTAAGAAGAGGGCTGCTTCCGAAGATTTGGAGGCGGAGATGCCCAAATTAGGGAAAAAGACATCCCTAGGGGGCCTTGCCCCGACGGGCACCCTCACTGCACCATGCCCTCCAACAGGCCAGCCCTCCACCGAGCTGTAAGTTAATCTACGATTCGAAGGTACTGTGTTTCTCCTTGGTCGGTAACCAGGATTCAAATTTTTGCAGTCCGGCCAGCAGCTCCTCTCAACAGGGTTCGTCTTCGGTGGACCTTCCTCCGGAGATGATGGAGAGCGAGACCCCACCCCCTTCTTCGACTCATGAAGCGAGCGATGCCGAGGTGTCGTCACGGAGGAGTCCAGATCTGCCGGCCGAGTCAATCCGCGACCGCCTCGCACCGGAGCATTTGGCTACAACGAGGGCGGCGGAAAAGTCCAGCAAGATACCGATGTCCGGCCGGACGATCGACGGGCTTGCCGGAGCGAAGTTGCGCCGAGGAGCACCGCCATTAATGAGCGCCGTGCTCAAGAAGATTTCATCCGCTACGAAGCGGTTTGAATGAAGCATTCACGAGCCCGCGTGAGGCTTTGAGGTACGAATGAAGAATGCACTCGCTTTTGGCTGTGAGGCACGCGTAGGTGTGCTCCATATAGATAGTAGCCCCCGAGACTCTGGTTGGCTGCCCTAGGCAGCAAACAGAGGGTCATAAACCAATGATTTATGTTGTAAATATGTGCAGTTACCTATGGGTCCGGCCGCCGGCCCGTCCATTGAAGTTGCTGAACTGACGAGGCAAATTGGGTCGGTTGATGCCGATATCACTCTGATGAATGAGCGGCTAGATAAATCACAAGGTATGTGTCCTGTCTTTCCACTGCATAGGAAAATATTAAGGTGGCACATAGTAATGTAATATGTTCGGATCGCAGATGGTGCTTGCTGCTGTGGAGGCCCTGAGGGCAGAACTTGCTCTAGCCAAGGAACAGGCTCGGGTGAGCAATGCGGCTTCCCTAAAGGCGGCCGAGGAATTGAGAGCCGAACAGGCTACTCATCGCCGAAGCGAGGAAAAGATAGCCAAAATGGCTATCGAGTTAAAAAATGCCGCTGACCGGTATGAGCTCCTGAAAAAGGAGCATGAGGATAAATCGGCTGACCTGAGCAAGGCACTTAATGCCACCAAGGAAATACGGACCGGGCTCAGAGGTGCATGGGAGGAGCTTCAACAGGCCGGTAAAATCGCGGCTAGGGGCTCCTATCTGCTGCGAACGAAGTTCTTCGATCCGAAGTACGCTCCCCTGGATGGACGCTGGAGTTCAGCGGACGCCTACGCGGAACTGTCGAAGAGTATGGCTGATGTTGTGGAGTTCTTCAAAGATCAGGGTGAGAAGGAGGTGGAGAAGCTTTTCTGGTCGCAGTTCAATGCTCCCACTCGCCCACTGCCGTTAAGTGATAAGATGGCTGCTGTAGCGGAGCTTCACAGGCTGTCCGGTCTTGCAATGCGGTCTGTAATAGACCATCTTTGGCCGAAGGGGCCGAAGCCGGATAGTTACTTTTGTTTGGTGCAATAGTTCCTTGGGGCCGTGCCTCGGATCGATGCCATGAGGAGGTCAGCATGCATAGAGGGTGCGCGGATGGCCCTTGCCCGCGTTAAAGTGTATTGGACGGATATGGATGCCACTATGATAGCGTCTCAGGATCCGGTGGGGGCCAATATCCGGCCGGGCACTACTTGGCGCAGGTCACAGAGGGTGCCCGCCTGATAGAGGCCA
Source organism: Aegilops speltoides (assembly GCA_021437245.1). Taxonomy (NCBI): domain Eukaryota; kingdom Viridiplantae; phylum Streptophyta; class Magnoliopsida; order Poales; family Poaceae; genus Aegilops; species Aegilops speltoides. Next base: position 413,302,210 of record CM038144.1, read on the forward strand.
GCGCCCGAAGAATCTCCTATTCGAGTGATGATTGAAATCATTGTAAAAACAATGTTTATTTTGATTAGAAGGTTATATAATGTTTGTCTGAAAATATGATTGTGTCCCCTGTGTGGCTGTTTATATATATGTATATATGTGGGCAATCCAAAAGTTAGCAGTCGCTGGCTTCAGCCCCCACGCATACAATGCGGGGGTGTTCGCGAAAAAATGTGCTTAATCACTCTTTATCCAACGTCTTGGTCCGGTAAGGAGGTGATCACACGTCGAACTAGGCAACCAGACTATATAGCTATAACACTTTCGCTTAGCCATGGGATTCTAACGTTGGGGCTACTATGTACCCCTGGTACCTTCGTGTGCATCCGAATACGGGCGCTTATGTACCTGGCTAGGAAATGGCCCTTCGTGAATGCGAAGGAATCCTAGAGATTCTGGTGAGTCGTCGAGTGGTTGACCAGTCTCTTGTCAGATCATGACGCAGTTAGCGCTTTCATCGAGGTGCTCATCCGAATAACCAGGCACAATCGCAGTAGTTCTCCTTTGGCCACCTTAGCCGATAATAACGGAACGTAAGGCGGCAAACCCAGGAGCCGGGCAAACCCAACATTTAACCAAAGACATGATTGGGAGCTGATGCATATAAGGCCAAACTCGTGACGCCGAACACTCCCGAAGGTATTCGGACTTTATAATAGATGATGGGCTCAAGAATGCCCATTCATTATAAACCCTGTATTTCCAGGTACATGCGTTAATCATTGCATGGCTAAATGCCAAAACGGCAGATCCTCTCGTGGGTATGGAACCCATGGGATGGTTAAACAACAAGAGGCAATAGAAAAGGTTTACACAGGGGCTTAATCTAAAAATAAACCTGTTGAACGGGGCCCTGCTGCACGTCTATGTCTTTGTCTCCGTTGTGCCGCAACCTGGAAGGGTATCACGCGAACATTGTCTGCGGAAAAGGGAAACTCATAGAAGAGTGCAACGTAAGTATGCGATGGATAGTAAAAATGTAAGATGCTGGCCTGCCAATAAGGTTGAGCCAAGTGTGGGGCTTTATTATTAGCCCCTGGTGTCCACTATAGGATTACATATATAGTGCCCTAGTTTGATATGGGCTGCCGGACTCGTCTAACCGTGTCCGTGGTCTTAACGACCCGTCATATTTTTGTTAGAGGCCGCTTATAGTCCGGCCGCTAGGGCCGTCAGCAGATTCCTCACGCCAAGAGCGCTCTGTTATGCCGCTAACGGTGATGACGCTGCATGGACCGGGCATCTTAAGTGTAAGGTAGCCATACTGCGGCAATGCATTGAAGCGGGCGAAGGCCATTCTTCCAAGCAATGCTTGACAGCTGCTTTGGAAGGGTGCGATGATGAAGACTAGTTCTTCGCTTTTGGAGTTGCCTAGAGAGCCGATTGTTACCTCCAGTATGACGGAGCCCCTGCTGTAGGCTTCAACGCCTGTATCACCCCTTCAAAGGTGGTGTTAATCTTGATGATTCTTGATGAGTCTATCCCCATCCTGCGGAGAGTGTCCTCATATATTAAATTGAGACTGCTGCCGCCGTCCATGAGGACATGAGTGAGATGGTATCCGTCGATTATTGGGTCAAGCACCAATGCGTTTGATCCTTCGCGCCAAATACTAGTTCGGCCGTCCAGGCGATCGAAAGTGATTGAACAAGACATCTAGTAGTTAGGTGTGGGTATGATGGGCTCTATATCGCGCGCGTCTTTATGGGCGCGTTCGTGCCTTCCCAAGGATGTGCGAGTCGTGTGCATCATGTTCACTGTTTTAACCTCTGGCGGGAATTTTTTCGTCCCCGTTGTTCGGTGGCGAGGTTCATCCTCGCCTTCACTTGGTGTTTCCTTCCTTGTGTTCGGCGCTTAGTTTGCCGGCTCGCTTGAAGACCCAGCACTCTTTGTGCGTGTGGTTCGCAGGTTTGTCGGGGGTGCCATGAATTTGGCATAGTCTGTCCAGAACTCTGCTCAGACCGGACGGTCCCTCTTTACTACCTCTAGATTGCTTATTTTGCTGGTTAGGTCGAGAGCCCCTGAATCCGGCATTAACCGTTGTGTTGTCCAGGCTCTCTTCCTTGTTTTGACGTTTGTTTTTATTACGCCGTGGCTTCCCATTGCCATCCCTTATTTCAGACGTGCTGGGGTCGCTGGTGCCTTTATGGGCTAGCCAGCTATCTTCACCCATGCAAAAGCGGGTCATAAGGCTTGTTAGGGCTGCCATTGTCCTAGGCTTTTCTTGGCCGAGGTGTCTGGCGAGCCACTCGTCACAGATGCTATGTTTGAATGCCACTAGGGCTTCGGCATTCGGACAATCAACAATTTGATTCTTCTTAGTGAGGAATCTGTTCCAAAGTTTGCGGGCGGACTCTCCGGGTTGTTGGATTATGTGACTTAATTCGTCAGCATCGGGAGGCCAGACATAAGTCCCTTGAAAATTTGCCCTGAAAGCGTCCTCTAGTTCCTCCCAGATCCCAATTGAATTTTCGGAGAGGCTTTTCAACCAGTGCCGAGCTGGTCCCTTCAGTTTGAGGGGAAGGTATTTGATGGCGTGGAGGTCATCCCCACGAGCCATGTATATGTGTAGGATAAAGTCTCGATCCGCACTTCGGTCCGCTGCTCCGCTGTATGCCTCTATGTTCACAGTGTTTAAAGCCCGTGGGAATTCATGGTCCAAGATTATAAGTAAAGCATGGGGTGAGCAGCCCTCTCAGATCCGGATGCATTGTCGCATGCCGCCGGCTGTTGTTGTGTTCAGGTTTATTCCAACTGGTGTGTGGTTGTCATAATTGTTTTGACGACTACGCCCTCGCCGGGTGTGTCCTTTAGATCCGTAGATGGACCTAGCTGCGCCAACTTTCTTATCCGTGCTCACGAGATCGTGGGCGCCTTCGGTAGTTGATTTATTGCGTTATGAAGTGGTACTTCTAGTCTCCTGGTCGTGTTACTTTTTGGTGGGACGGCCTCGCCGTCAATTCCGCAAGAGCTTACGCTTTGGGTAGTTTCTTGTGTGGCGATCGTCGCCATATCTTTCTTTAGTGTCTAGCACTTTATTCCATCTGTGATTGAGCGTTTCCTATGCGGCTTTAAGCCGTTGCTTCTGCCTCTTCAGACTTCTTGTTGTGGCCATAAGCTTTCTATGGAGGTTCTCCCGTTCCACGCGTTCTTACGGAATGATGAATGCGCCATCGTCTGGACTGTCTTCTTGTCATGGGCCTATTTGATGAACTTGTCCCTCTGGATCGTTGTCTTCGGGCGTCTGCTCCAAACTATGCTCGGCGTGACCTAGTTCATCCTGCTCCATCGCTTGTTCCATTTGGTTGTTATTGTCCATAAGCTTTCTATGGAGGTTCTCTCGTTCCACGCGTTCTTACGGAATGATGAATGCGTCATCGTCTGGTCTGTCTTCTTGTCATGGGCCGGTTTGATGAACTCGCCCTCTCAGACGTTGTCTTCGGCGCCTCGCTTCCAAACTATGCTCGGCGTGACCTGGTTCGCCCCGCTCCATCGCTTGTTCCGTTTGGTCGTTATTGCCTTCGTGGTTGACCGGAGTATCCATTCTTCGCGCGCTTGCTGATATTTTTACCGCTGTTAGATTTGGAACGGCGTCGCGCCGCCGCTTTGGTTTTTGCCCAGGGGTTTTATCTTCTGGATTGTCACCGTCGTCTTCCTTGGGTGTATCCACCATGTATATGTCATGTGACGAGGCAGGAATCCGGTACCTCATAGATTCCGAGTCTTCTCCTGCATCGTCGTCCATACCGTCGATGCCTTCGGAGTCGAAGTTAAGCACGTCGATTAAATCATCAACCGTGGCTATCAAGTGGGTGATGGGTGGGTAACGAATTTCTTCGTCGCCTGCCTTCCCACTTGAGCCGGACATAGTTCAGCCTGGAATTCTCTATCAAAGAGAGAATTTTAAATGAGTTTATTATGTCACCAGAGGGCGAATGCTGAAAGATGTCCGCCGCGGTGAACTCCATCAGCGGCGCCCAACCAGGATCAGCGGGCTCGGGGACGCGCCGACTGGAACCTACATCCGGATATGAATCCAGGGGTCCGGAGTCACAGGCTCCCTTAGAGGTGAGACCTGTGTTCGGCTCCATCGCCAACGAGGGTATGGCCTGCGGGACGGGGTCCAGCCCTCTGTCCTCAGGCAACGCAACCTGCCCCGGATTTAGTTCCGAGGCTTCTGCCGGGGTGATATCCCAGGCATTGTCTGACAGCAGGTCTAAGCCGTGCTCATCGTGACAGTTCGGCGCTCCTGGCGCTGGCCTGAATCCGTTGAAGATCGAGTCTCCTCGAATATCCGCCGTGTAGTTCAAGTTTCCGAACCTGACCTGGTGGCCGGGGGCATAGCTATCGATCTGCTCCAAGTGGCCTAGCGAATTGACCCGCAGTGCGAAGCCGCCGAACATGAAGATTTGTCCGGTGAGAAAAGTCTCGTCCTGGACAGTGTCGTTGATGATGATTGAAGGAGTCATCAAGCCTGACAGCAACGACACAGAGGAACTCTCAATGAAAGCACCAATGTCGGTGTCAAAACCGGCGGATCTCGGTAGGGGTCCCGATCCAAGGCCAAGGCTGATGGTACCAGGAAGCAGGGGACACAGATGTTTACCCAGGTTCGGGCCCTCTCGATGGAGGTAAAACCCTACTTCCTGCTTCATTAATATTGATGATATGGGTAATACAAGAGTAGATCTACCACGAGATCATAGAGGCTAAACCCTAAGAGCTAGCCTATGATGGTATGATTGTAGTTCTGATCGGCCTTCTAAGGACCAACCTCTCCAGTTTAAATAGACACCAGAGAGGGCTAGGGTTTACATGGAGTCGGTTACAAGGAAGGAAATATAATATCCGGATCGCCAAGCTTGCCTTCCACACAAAGGAGAGTCCCATCCGGACACGAGCCGAAGTCTTGAGTCTTGTATCTTCACGCTTCAATAGTCCGGACGTTGTACACAGTCCGGCTGTCCGGATACCCCCTAATCCAGGACTCCCTCATGGGCCGCCGGAGGGCAAGGCGCATTGCTGTCCTGTAGGATCGGAAGTATGTCTAGAGGGGGGGTGATTAGACTACTTGACAACTTAAAAGTTTAGCCTTTTGATTAGAGTAGGTTTTTAGCAAGTTCACAATGATGACTAAGTCAAGTATCACCCTACACATGCAATTCTAGAGTTATGGCAGCGGAAAGTAAATTGCACATATAGTAAATAAGAGGTGGAGAAGAGCAAACGCAATTTGGAGACACGGAGATTTTTCTCGTGGTTCCGAGAGGTGGTGCTATCGCCAATCCACGCTGATGGAGACTTCAACCCACGGAGGGTAACGGCTGCGAGAGTCCACGGAGGGCTCCACCCACGAAGGGTCCACGAAGAAGCAACCTTGTCTATGCCATCATGGCTCACGCCCACGGAGGACTAGCCTTACTCGGGGTAGATCTTCACGAAGTAGGCGATCTCCTTGCCCTTACAAACTTCTTGGTTCAACTCCACATCTTGACGGAGGCTCCCAAGCGACACCTAACCAATCTAGGAGGCACCACCTCCAAAAGGTAATAGATGGTGTTGGTGATGATGAACTCCTTGCTCTTGTGCTTCAAATGATAATCTCCCCAACACTCAACTCTCCTCACCGATTTGGCTGTGGTGGAAGAAAGGATTGAGTGGAAAGCAACTTGAGAAGGCTAGAAATCAAGTTTCATATGGTGGGAGTGGAGCAACTTGATCTCAACACAAGGGTAGGTAGTTTTCTTCTCGTAAATGTAAGGTAGGAGTGGTAGTTCTTTCGATGGCTCTCTCCACTAATGAAGAGGAGGTGGAGGGTATTTATAGCCTCCACACAAAATCCAACTGCTACACACATTTGACCAATCTCGGTCGACGAAGTTGACAACTCGGTGAGACCGAAAGTTCAAATCTTAGAACGTTGGGATTTTCGTGGGACCGAAAATACAATCTCTTGTTAGTCCGATTCTTCCAAAGTCTAGGGTTTGCCAATCTCGGTGGGACTGACTTTCTCATCTCGGTGACACCGATTTGAGTACGTATGTTACTGAAGCTTGGCAACACCAATTTCGGTATGACCGAGTTTGGAATCGGAAAATCCAAATTTTAGGGTTTGGGTATATGGTGAGGTGGTTCATCTCGGTGTGACTGAGTTTGGAATCGGTGGGACCGAGATTACTTATGGGTTTATGTTGGAGTGAAAGATTGCCGATAGTTTGAGAGATAAATCACTAAGCACTTTGAGCAACCAGATCATCATCATAACCTCATCCCCTTTAATAGTATTGGCTTTCCTATGGACTCAATGTGATCTTGGATCACTAAACCAAAAATAGAGTCTTGAGCTTTTGCCAATGTTTTCCTTAGCATTTTGAGGGTCCACATCATCACCATTGCCATACCCATATCATCGAACTTTCAAATATTCTCAAGAAATGATTAGTTCAATGATATATATGTTGTTATTAATTACCAAAACCACCCGGGATTAGTTGCACTTTCAATCTCCCCTTTTGGTAATTGATGACAACATATAGATCAAAGCTTCGACAAATGATATAATCAATGAATAACATCGTCGCTTTGAGAAGTATGTGATAAGCAAGAGCTCCCCTAAATTTGTGCATTATTTAAGATTTGCGCTTGAATGCAAATGCACAATCGATTAGGATCATGGGTCACTCTTCCATGTCACATACATCTTGGTGGAGCGCACAAAATGATAAGAATGAATAACATGCACCCAATCACCAAGACATGAGTAAGTGATCATACAAGATATGAATGGAATATGATAAACATTAAGCACACATTAAGCATAGTATGATCAAGCACTCATCAAGATAGAGCAAGCGAGTATCAAACACACGAAATGTCTCAAAGAACTCAAAAGTATCTCAAGGAAAACCGCAAACGAAAGAGCAAAATGAGCACTCTCTCTCGAAGTCCTATGATCTATACAATTTTCCCTTTGGCAACAAGTTACCAAAAGTTCGAAGGTATAGAGCTAATCGTCACTAGGGACTCGCCGGGCGGCTCCTCGCTCGCCGATGGAGTGGAGATAGCTGCATCCGCGAAAGCTTCGCCAAGTCTGTGGAGCCGAGGAGTGGAAACCTGGAGCCGTGCTTTGAACCGATGGAGCTGTGGAGGTGCTGATGTAGTAGCCCTGGGTCTCACACAGAATAGCAATGATCTGGGCTTTGTGGGCACTGCAGCAGCTGCTCATAGTCATCCGAACCATATCACCTTCCATCTCCTTCATGAGCTCGCCTTCTCCTCTTCGCTTCCTCAATGTCTCGCCTCAAGCTTGTTGACGGTGACTGCACTTCATCCACTTAACATCCAGAGCATGGAACTTATCTTCAACGATCCTCTCTAGGCTCTCCGAGACTGCATTATGTCTGGCAAAGCGTAGTTCAATTCTCTAAGTGGCTTCAAGAAGTTGTTCTCCAACGCTCTTGGGCTTTTGCTGCCGCTTCCTTTTCAGCTTTAGCTTGTTTGGCAGCTTCAGCCTTTGCATGTCCTTCAACAGATGTGGGAGCATCCTCACCATCACAACTTCATTATCTTCATGTTCAAAGCTGCAATGGCAAGTGGGGTCTATCCAATGTAGGTGTCCGTACAAACTTGGCATTAATGAGCATCCGAATATGCAGAGCAAACCCACGACCTCTTTCTCGTCTCTGCATTGTCCTCTTGATAGTCTCTACTATCGTGTCCATCACCTTAAAAGGTGCCTTCTGATCTAGAATGTGCAGCATGTTGATAGAATACCCTCTTATCATGCGGTGGTCTCCTGACTTAGGCATCAAAGTGTGCCTCAGAATGGTGTTAGTGGTTGGGAGACCTGCCTGAAGATGATAAACTGATCCAAGCTTCCATATCTCAACATCCTTGTTAGGTACCTCATTGTACATGTTCTTCATTGACTCGTGATTTTTCTTCGGAATGCCATAGACATCAACATCATCATCCCTTGATATCGGTGCATTCAAGAACGCCTCCATTCCTCAACAGCTTGAATGGAATCTCGTCTTCATCATCATCCATACACCGCCATCTGGATAAAAGTGTGCGGTGGCATAGAACTCGCATGATCATCTCATCATTCCAAGGTCAATTTCGACCAACGAACTCTGAACTCCACATGCAAAGGAAGCTTTCATGCACATGTGGGAAATAGTCTCTGTGTTTTCATCACAATGTAATCCCTACTACATATCCGTGTCAAGAATAATTGGCTTCTTATCCATGAGCACTGTCTCATAAAAGTCTTGTTGCTCTCTAGTGTGGAATCTAGAGTCAACAGCTGTCCTTCTCCTGGTGGCATATGGATCAACTTGCCTCCATAGCCCGAGACCTTTGTCCTTCCTTTCCTTCATATTTTCAGCTCGAGGATGAGCATCATTATGAACTCGGCAATTTCGCCCGAGCTCCAAAGAAAACATGAGCCTCATCATCGATTCTCGCAGTGGCACATTTTCCTTCTTCTTCTCTCAAGCAGGTATGTTTCTCACAGTCTTCTTTGGCTTGGCAGCAGGTTTGGCTTGGGCTGCCTTTGCTTGAGCTGATGGCTTAGCTTTTGTGGGTGCTCCTGCTCGATGGCATCTCCCATCAACTTCGCTTCGAGGAGGTGGGGTGCTTCCTCATCTCGAGTCATCATCATGAGCTTCTTCATGAACTAGCCTCTTCCTCTTGGAAGTTTTCTTGATCTTGCTGGAGGTTTCTTCTTCCATGCTGAGCTTCTTTGCAGTTGTGGATTTCTTCACCTTGCTGGTGCCTTTCTTTGACTGTTGGCCTTGATAGCCCTTGGCAACCACTTGCCTTTTGGCTTTGAAGTTATCTCCTCATCTCGCAACAAAGTCGAATCCTCCTCATCGAAGTTTCTTCTTCCCGCCCCGTGGCAGCCGGAGGCAATCCACTTGGAGTGCTCTCTCTCCATCATCTGAAAACTGCTTTCTTCAGACTTGTAATCGCCTCGAATCTCAACCGCAATTCAGACTGTTCGACTGTCTACTTCTGTCATGCCGGATGGGTGGCGCGGCACCTATGGGGCCGGGCCCTTCGTGTGTTCGGACGGGCGGAGGCCGCATGGAGAGCAGATCGAGGCGATGCGCAAGGATTTTACCCAGCTTCGGGCCGCGATGGTCGCAGAAACCCTACCGCTGCATTGTGTTGTATTTGATCTTGCTCAAGAATGCGAGCGAACGGTGGAGTGTTGTGTGAAACCTCGTGAGAGTAGCTAGTCGCAGAACCTCTCGCGAGAAGCGCCAATGGTTGGAACCCCCACGTTGTGCATGGGCCTCCTTTATAGGGCAAGGGTCACCGACAGTGTCAACGTGAGGTAGAGGGGTAAAACGTAAAAGGGGTGGTAGTTGGAACAAAGGCAAGGAACAAAGCAGCTACAAAGTGCTTTCTACCTACTTTTGATGAGAGGGGACAAGGGCATTAAATGCCCGTCGCCGCCGCCCAAAAGCTCCCGCCATTGCGTCTTTTTTCGCCACGGCGCGGCCACCACCGTGGAGTGCCACCGCATTCTTCATGCAAGACAGCCACCCGCCACGCTCTCGAGAAGGCTGGAGGCGACGCTGGGCAAACGAGCTGGAGGCGGACACGTAGCACAGCTCTCCCGGCAAGCTCCTTGCCGGGCCTTGATCTTGCCGGGCCCGGGCTTGCCGGGCTCGTGACTTGCCGCCTCGGTCCTCGCCAGTATGCTGGGCGCCGAGGCGTGACTTCGTGATGTGGTCTTCGTCCTCCCGACGCAGCCTCTCGCCGGGATCTGTAGGAATAACGAGCCTTGAGCCTGGATGGCCTTCCCGCAAGCTCCTCTTGCCGGGTCTTGAGTTTCTATCTTATATACTTTGTTCTTGAACGGCTTGGTGGAGCGGAGATGATCTCCGCAAGCATTTGATGGATCTCGTTGTGGAGTGGGGCTGCCTGTGTACGTTGGGGTACCGAGGTACCCTACCTTAGTACACCGACAGAGCCCCGGCCTGGGCCATACACGGTGCCGAAGCGCTGTTGGGCCAGGCCCAAGAAAGGCACGGGCGCTGAAGCCCACGGCGCGTCGAATCCATCGCCAGATCTGTTGTCTCCCCTCCCCGCAACGGCACGCGCTGATTGCGGTGTCGTGGGAGGAGGGCGGCGATGCAGTTTTAAAGCATCCACCCCGTGATCGTGGCGCAGAGCGGGTCGCTTCACTGCCGCCTGGCTCGCGCCGCCACGCTGCCCTCATGCACGGGGTCGGGCGGCGAAGGTGGGAGACCGAGCCGCCACGGGCGGAGAGGGCGAGTCGGCCCCGCTCCTCGGCCTCCTCGCTTCTCGATTGGTCGAAGGGCGGTTGAGTCCCCACCCCCCCTTTAAATAGGGCGGAAGGGTGCATAACGCCACACTCACCCACTTCTCCCTTCGTCTTCATCTTCGTTCTTCTTGCCGCCATGGAAGGAGGGAATCTCGTTCTCGACGGTGGCGGCGCTGGTTGCCTCTGTGCAGCGCACCGCCCCCAACCCGCCTCCCGTGGTGGTGGAGCCGCCCACGAGAGGGAGAGGAAGGGGCGTGGCATGACGAGGTCGAGGGCGTGGCCGAGGCGGTCGGGGAGAGGCGGCCGTGGCGACGTGCCTCCCCTGCCTCCCCGGCGCCTCTCGACCACGGCGCGGTCCACACCGAGATGACCCCGGGAGTTCTTCATCAAGCTTCGCCGGGCGCCGCCGCCGCCTCCGGCTGCCGGTCCTGCTTATGACGCGATGGGACCGGACCCACCCGACGTGATGGAGTTACGCGATGAGGGGCTGCGGATCAGCGGCACTCGGGTGAGTGTCGTGTCCCCAGCCCCGGCGTGATGTTCTTCGACCGAGGGTGGAAGACCTTCGCCGGATCCATAGCTTGACGGCGGGTTCACCTCCATTTCAAGTTATTGATGGTGATCTCTCGCCGCCAAGGTCTTCGGCGACTATGGAACCCGGTGCGCTGCTGTGTGGACAGCTCCTGATAGCGAAGGCCCTCCTCGAGCGAGAGTGACGAGGAGGGAGCGACAGCGACGACGAGGGGATGGCGGGCCCGACCAGACGCCGGACACCGCTGCTCAGCAGGCCACCGCAACCCTTCTTCGGGTTGCCGGGCCCTGAACTCCCCGGGCCGCCTTCTTGCCGGGCGGGCGAGGGAGGCTGCGGAAGAGGAAGAGGGGAGTGGCGGCAAGGTCGTTACGCCGCAAAGACGAGGGCGAGTAGCCTTCGATAGCGTGGCCGACGCCCCACTACCCCGCCTTCAAGCTCGCCTCCCACGCCTCCGACCGCCAAGCTCGGGCGGGCCCCGGGTGTTCTCTTGGGGTCTTCGCGCCGTGGCTCTTCAAGGGCTTCAGGGCTTGTCGCTGGCTCCCCGGCATGCGCTCCCCATGCCCGCCACCTTGCGCAGCTCTCGGGCACGGTGGCGCCACCGCCACGCCCCTTGTTGCTCCTGCGCCTTCCCCGACAAGCTCTTCTTGCGGGGTCTTCTCTCCCCGCAAGCCTATCTTGCCGGGGCTCCTTGATCTACCTCCCGAACTCCCGAACAGAGAAACAGAGAGGGATCACGGCACCTTATCTTTTCAGATTGTAAGCCCTCGGGCATTAGCTGCATTTAAGAACTTGTAATCCTCTCTATCATGTTTTTCATCCTCCATGGACTTGTACTAAATTGGATGTTTTTAATGAAAAGAGGGAAAGCTTGCCGGATCGAGTCTTTTACTTGATCAAGGTTTTGTATGTGCTTACGCTTATCGGGAGCTTGCCGGGCTTAACACGCTTAGCGCATCATGGACAGCCCGCTGGTGGTGTCACTCCCAAGCAAGCAACCTTGTCGGGCCGGCTTATGACGCCTATCTTGCCGAGCAGGCTCGAAGCAAGGTAGAGGTGCAGCGCACACTTGGGTTTGTTGAGCGGACTCGAAACAAACCAAGCACGCGAATCGGGCCACGACTCGGTTCCTCCACGCACGGGTTTTTACAAGACACGATCGCTCAAAGACGAGTCCCGCACCTCCCCGCCCATGAGAGGATGCATGACGAGGGATGAAAAACTTATTCGAATAGCAGCCCCAAAGAACTCTAGCTTGCCGGAGACGAATCTTGGCGCTCGCAGCCCAATGGGCTGGCTTGCCGAGGAGAGCCTTATAATCGTGAGTTCTCGGCGACCCGGCTTGCCGGATCTTAGGCGCTGGTGTGGTCTTTTGGTTCTCCCTTGTTGCTGCAATTTTAGCCATGAAAATAGCTGAGGTAGATATGCGATTGCTCAATGCACATGTATGTGTATATAAATCTTGGCTAAGGCGATGTCGGGCTTTGTCCTTCAGATGTTTGTGTTTCACGCCTTGGGGAGCTTGCCGGGGAACACGCTTAGCGCATCATGGACAGCCCGCTGGTGGCGCCGCCTCAAGCAAGCAACCTCGTCGGGCCGCTATTGACGCTTAACTTGTCGAGCGTGGCTCGAAGCAAGATAAGGGTGCTGCAGCACACTTGTGTTTGTTGAGCGGACTCGAAACAAAACAAGCACGTAATCGGGCCACGACTGCTCCTCTTGCGCCCAAGCCTCCCATACCAAGGGCATCTCACGGCAAGGCTTGCAACGTTACACCCTCTAACCAGCATCCTTTGTGCGCCGCTTTACGCCGAGGAACTTGCGGGCGCTTAACGCGCTTTGTTGAGTACGGACATCAGCAGCCCGCCGGCTGGCGCCGCTCCGCAAGCAACCTTGCCGTGTCTAGTTCGCGACGCGCTTAACTTGCCGAGCGACTCGAACTAAACGAGGGTGCGGTTGGTCGCCGCCGCTTTTTACTCGCTGAGTGTGTTGAAGCGAAGTAAGGGTGCGGCTATCCACAAGGTGCTCCTCGCCGCAGGTTTCGGGCACAAACGACAAATGCGAGAGGGATATAACGAATAAAAGCATGATATTAAGGAGTGCTCGCACGGCGCGAGCGACTTAGCTTTTTCTTTCTCTTGTTTCTTCGCACTACCGGAGGTGCCCAATGGTGCGTTCTCGACGGTGGCGCAGCACTCGGGAGGCGCTGCTTGCGGAACGAACGCTAGAGCTGTCTTCACCGGCTTAGAGCTGCCCGAGGAGCTGCGCCGTCGGAGTAAGCACCAGAGCCGCCTTGCCGGACTTAGAGCTCGATGGCGCTGGCCTCGCCGATCGCAGAAGCGCCTGTGGAGACACGCTTGTCGGAGCGTAGGGGAGCGGGAGCGAGTGGCGCGAGGAACGGGCCGTGCTCGGACTTCTAATAGCGACAGGAGGAGGAGCAGGTCTTGTCCCGGCACTTTCGCTTTGCTCATGCTCGACAGCAGTCCCGAGCATCCCGCGAGCCCCGCATGTTCTAGCCCCCAACATGCGGGCACCATCTTTCGTGGCACGGCGCCGCTGGGATGGACGTGGGTCACGGAGGCCGAGGCGTGGTCCTCCGCCTGCCCTGATCTCGTGGCACCGCGAGCACCTCGCCAGGTCCACCCTTTTTTCGGCGTCTCCTCCGCCGCCGCCGCCCGCGGCGCGGGAAGACGGAGATGGATCTGCGACTCAAACTCTCGCCTTCGGGCCATGATGCGCTTGTCGGCGAAGCCGCAGATTTGCCGGAGAGGTTGATGAAGAGGCTTTGGCGCGCTGAACGCCGGATCAGGTTCGCAAGATAACCTCGACGCTTCTACCGGGCGCGCCAGAGATGTCGCGCCGGATGGGTGGCGCGGCACCTATGGGGCCGGGCCCTTCGTGTTCGGCACGGGCGGAGGCCGCGGAGAGCAGATCGAGGCGATGCGCGCGCTGATTTTTACCAGCTTCGGGCCGCGATGGTCGCAGAAACCCTACCGCTGCATTGTGTTGTATTTGATCTTGCTCAAGAATGCGAAAGCAGAACGGTGGAGGTTGTGTGAAACCTCGTGAGAGTAGCTAGTCGCAGAACCTCTCGCGAGAAGCGCCAATGGTTGGAACCCCCACGCTGTGCATGGGCCTCCTTTTATAGGGCAAGGGTCACCGACTGTGTCAACGTGAGGTAGAGGGGTAAAACGTAAAAGGGGTGGTAGTTGGAACAGCAAGGGAACAAAGGCAGCTACAAAGGCTTTTACCTACTTTTGACAGAGGGGACAAGGGCATTAAATGCCCGTCGCCGCCGCCCCAAAAGCTCCCGCCATTGCGTTTTTTTCGCCACGGCGGCGGTTACCACCGTGGAGTGCCACCGCATTCTTCATGCAAGATAGCCACCCGCCACGCGCCTCTCGAGAAGGCCGAGGCGACGCGCAGGCAAACGAGCTGGAGGCGGACACGTAGCACAGCTCTCCCCGCAAGCTCCTTGCCGGGCCTTGATCTTGCCGGCCCGGGCTTGCTGGCTCGGACTTGCCGCCTCGGTCTCGCCAGTATGCCAAGGCGCCGAGGCGTGACTTCGTGATGTGGTCTTCGTCCTCCCGACGAGCTCCTCTCGCCGGGATCCAGAGGAATAACGAGCCTTGAGCCTGGATATTTTCCCAAGCTCCTCTTGCCGGGTCTTGAGTTTCTATCTTATATACTTTGTTCTTGAACGGCTTGGTGTGGAGCGGAGATGATCTCCGCAAGCATTTGATGGATCTGGTTGTGGAGCTGGGCTGCCTGCAGTAAGTTGGGGTACCGAGGTACCCCTACCTTAGTACACCGACACTTCCATCGCATATGACCGACAACCCGTGAAAAGAATAGGTATAGGCGTAATAGAAGAGTTATCACAAACTGCAAAGGATTTTGCAAAAGAATGAGTTCAAACATTAGTTTTAGGTTTTCACAGTAATACATTTCGTCTCGACCGAGTCTATAAATTCGTGAATCCAAGTGTCTAAATGCACCATATACACCACTTTCGTTGACCGAAATGGGTTTCGGTCTGGCCGAGAGCACTAGGGTTTCACTAAATCCTCACGTCGGTCTTACCGATTTGCACAACTCGGTTTAACCGAAAAGTGCGGTGCAATGACCAGAGGCCAAATCGGTTAGTCCGAGAATGTAGAATCGGTCACACCGAGATGTGTTCGGCGGAAACCTAACCCTAAAATTTTCACTCGAATTTTGTTCTATGATCTAATCTGCTGGATAGGAAGATTTTAATCTTGGCAAGAAGCTAGGCAAAGCCTATCGTGCGTTGAATCAGCGGTTGAAGCACGAGAGGGATGAAACTCACCCAATCTGGTGGAGCTTCACTACGGCGGCAACGGCGCGATGAGAAAGACCGCTGACGGCGATGGAGACCCAGCGGCGAGGGCGACAAAGCGACGGCGGAGACGATCCAAAGACCACGGCGACGGCAGCGAAGGGTTTGAGGGCGAGGCGTTTGAAGAAGTAATCAACGCGCTGTCCTCGGGTATATATACCTTCGTTGTCGGTGGGACCGAAGTTGAAAACTCGGTGGGACCGAGATGGTTAATCGCGCGATTACACACTTCGTCACGCCGAATTTGTAACTCGGTTTCACCGAGGTGAAAACCTAGATCAATCCAAGTGATTTCGGTCCGTCCGATTTGAGTATATCGGTTTGACCGAAAGTACTTAGAAGGTTTTGGAAGTTAGGCTTTTGACGGATTGGTGGCTCCGAGTGCTCCTCACTCGGTCTCGTCCAAAAAGTCTTGTTCAAAGTTTGTGATATAAGCATGAATAGAGTTTGAGACAAGAAAGCATAGATAGCTAGGGAGGAACTTAGGCATTCTTGTCCATCCATTTGGTCAAAAGGAAAACCAAAAGACCAAAGCAACAAATGGATGTCCTCGAATGGATAAAATCATGCATCCAACATGCTCACACAATAAGATAGCAAATGAAATATGTGTCAAACATGCACAAACAAAACACTAGCTTCTAGCACACAATTTGGCGATGACTAGGTCATCTATATATGAGCATATTGACTTAGGAGTCAAATGAGAAACATTTGATCATAGGTCATACTCATCGCTTAAGCACAAGTGGGGTTACCACTTTTCCATAAAGCATTAATGTGTTCACATCATTAAAAGATGCTTTAGCTCATTTCTTTAGAGCAAAGCTCCCTTGATGTGAGAACCCCTTTAAAGGGTCAAACTAACCTTGGGTTGTCGTTGAAGACTTCATGTAGATGTTGAAGATGTGGATGCTCAATGTTGATGAAGATCATCAAGAGTTGGGAGCAATCCTTTGGATTCGGCACTTTCAATACCTACATGGGTTAGTCCCACAAGGAACAAACAAGGATATCCATGGACATATATTGAAGTACACAATAGATGATGTCCATGAAAGCAATGATTACCTTGTCCCTTGACTTACCAACATGAGGGTTTGTGACTCCATGAACTAGTGCAAGATGTGAAAGTTGATTGCACAAGTTCTTGCCAAAATGAATATGAGTGAAGTATGTTGGCGGAGTCACCTCAAGAACTCTCTAGTTCTTCTTCTTGGGATCCACATCATCTTGATGGGAATCCTTGGGGTAGTAGTTGAGCTTGTCGAAGTAGAACTTGAAGTAGCCTTGGGAACCCACTTGACCATGGCCTTGGGTGCTTCAATGAATGCATCAATCTCCTCTTGAAGCTTGTCCTTGCCTTTTAGCTTGTGGTCTTGTGGTGGAAGGTCATCTTGAGCTTGTTCCTCATTTGAAGAAGTAGGATCATACTTCTTCTCTTGAGAAACAAACTTTGGAGGATATTGACCTTCTTCCCATTCAACACCCTCGTGTTGAACTTTCGCCAAAACCAATTCCTTGATTCTTCGGTGTCTTCCTTGCTTGTAACAATTTCTCAAAGCTCTTGCTTCCGCAAGACTCTTGTAGACACCTTTCTATAATCCCTTTCAATAGACTATTTTCTTGCTCAAGTGAAACTTGGCTTGAAACATTGTTAGTGGAATCAAGAGAATTACTAGAAGTAACAACATTTGATTTGGCATGATTATTGTTACTACTAGATGAAGAATTTTTCTTATGCTTGTCATGCTTAGTTTTAATAGGTGGCAAGAAATTAGACAAGAGAAGTCGTTTGGCAAGATATGAAGAACTCTTCTTTCAAGATCGTCATTGATAGCTTTTAGGAACTCATGTTCTTGCTCTAGATTGAGCTTCTCAAGCGTAGCTTCTCATGAGATCTTAGGAGCTCTCTATGATCTTCTTGAGTTGTTTCATGAGCTAACTTAAGAGTGTTTAGTTCTTTAGTTAGACGCTCAATCTCCTTCATAGCATTGTCATTCGACTCTTCTCGACTATAAAGACTATTAGCATGTTCATCATTACTAAGCTCGCTAGATTTGTCATGTAAAAGCTCATCTTCACCAAGCAAGTCATCCTCATCACTATCAAAGTCAATAAACTCAGGGTGTGATACCTTGGGGCCTTTTGCCATGAAGCATCTTCCAATTCCCTCATTTGGTGAATCAAATATGTCGAGGAGTTGGAGTTGGAGGACACGAGAGCAAGACCGCAACACCTTCATCTTGACTATATTCGAGTTGGAGTGATAGCTTCTTTTCGAGTGATTGTCTGAGTCGGAGCCGAAACCCATTCACCAACATGAGCTTGATGTTTTCTTCTTGTGTAGCTCCTTGATGACTTGTCTTTCCTTTCCGAATCCTTGCTTCTCCGAGAGGATCTTCGCTCATAACGATCATCTCTACTCCTTCTCTCTTTCGAGGCGACTCTTCTCTTGAGCTTCTTCTTCTTGGAGATTCTTCTTCTCTTGTGGGGAGTCGAACACTCATTTGAGTAGTGTCCGGTCTTCCACAATTGTAGCAGTTTCAATCACGACTAGAAGATCTCTTTTCATCATATGATCTAGACTTTGAGCTTCTCTCCTTGCTTCTACTCTTGTAGAATTTGTTGAAGTTCTTCACCATTAGGCTTATCTCTTCATTGGAAACTAGCTTGTCACTTGAGGTTGTGGGAGCTTCAACTGCAACTTTGTAAGCACCACTTGACTTGTTGTGAAGCTCTTCCTTGTCTTTAAGTGTCATCTCATGAGCAACAATTCTTCCAATGACTTCGGTAGGCTTGAGATCTTTGTAGTTTGGCATCATTTGGATCAAAGTGCACACGGTGTCATACTTTCCATCCAAAGCTCTGAGAATCTTCTTGATGATGAATCGGTCGGTCATTTCTTCGCTTCCTAAGCCTGCCATCTCATTGGTAATGAGAGCAAGCCTAGAGTACATTTCAGCGACTCCTTCACCTTCCTTCATCTTGAACTTGTCAAGTCGACCTTGAAGAACATCTAGCTTTGATTCCTTCACGGACTCGGTACCTTCGTGCATTTCACCAAAGTATCCCAAATCTCTTTGCATTCTCAAGACGGCTGATCTTGTTGAACTCCTCGACACAAAGCATTGAAGAGAATGTCACAAGCTTGAGCATTGTTCAGAACATCCGCAACTCATCCGCAGAGCTTCGCGATCCGAACTTTTCCTTCCTCAAGAACTCACCTTGCAAGCCAACACAAATAATGCCCCATGCGGGGTTATGTCCAAGAATATGCATTTTCATTTCGTGCTTCCAACTAGCAAAATTTGAACCATCAAAGTAAGGACCTCTACGGAAATTACCCTCACTAGACGCCATACTCTCCTAGGTTGTGAAACCAAGCTTATGGAGTCCAATGCAATGGAAACCAATCCAATGGAGACCAAAGCTCTGATACCACTTGTAGGATCGGAAGTATGTCTAGAGGGGGGGTGATTAGACTACTTGACAACTTAAAAGTTTAGCCTTTTGATTAGAGTAGGTTTTTAGCAAGTTCACAATGATGACTAAGTCAAGTATCACCCTACACATGCAATTCTAGAGTTATGGCAGCGGAAAGTAAATTGCACATATAGTAAATAAGAGGTGGAGAAGAGCAAACGCAATTTGGAGACACGGAGATTTTTCTCGTGGTTCCGATAGGTGGTGCTATCGTCAATCCACGCTGATGGAGACTTCAACCCACGGAGGGTAACGGCTGCGAGAGTCCACGGAGGGCTCCACCCACGAAGGGTCCACGAAGAAGCAACCTTGTCTATGCCATCATGGCCTCACGCCCACGGAGGACTAGCCTTACTCGGGGTAGATCTTCACGAAGTAGGCGATCTCCTTGCCCTTACAAACTTCTTGGTTCAACTCCACATCTTGACGGAGGCTCCCAAGCGACACCTAACTAATCTAGGAGGCACCACCTCCAAAAGGTAATAGATGGTGTTGGTGATGATGAACTCCTTGCTCTTGTGCTTCAAATGATAATCTCCCCAACACTCAACTCTCCTCACTGATTTGGCTGTGGTGGAAGAAAGGATTGAGTGGAAAGCAACTTGGGAAGGCTAGAAATCAAGTTTCATATGGTGGGAGTGGAGCAACTTGATCTCAACACAAGGGTAGGTAGTTTTCTTCTCGTAAATGTAAGGTAGGAGTGGTAGTTCTTTCGATGGCTCTCTCCACTAATGAAGAGGAGGTGGAGGGTATTTATAGCCTCCACACAAAATCCAACTGCTTACACATTTGACCAATCTCGGTCGGATCGAAGTTGACAACTCGGTGAGACCGAAAGTTCAAATCTTAGAACGTTGGGATTTTCGTGGGACCGAAAATACAATCTCTGCTAGTCCGATTCTTCCAAAGTCTAGGGTTTGCCAATCTCGGTGGGACCGACTTTCTCATCTCGGTGACACCGATTTGAGTACGTATGTTACGTAAGCTTATAACACCAATTTCGTATGACCGAGTTTGGAATCGGAAAATCCGAAATTTTAGGGTTTGGGTATATGGTCGAGGTGGTTCATCTCGGTGTGACTGAGTTTGGAATCGGTGGGACCGAGATTACTTATGGGTTTATGTTGGAGTGAAAGATTGCTGATAGTTTGAGAGATAAATCACTAAGCACTTTGAGCAACCAGATCATCATCATAACCTCATCCCCTTTAATAGTATTGGCTTTCCTATGGACTCAATGTGATCTTGGATCACTAAACCAAAAATAGAGTCTTGAGCTTTTGCCAATGTTTTCCTTAGCATTTTGAGGGGTCCACATCATCAGTCATTGCCATACCCATATCACTGAACTTTCTGAAATATTCTCAAGAAATGATTAGTTCAATGATATATATGTTGTTATTAATTACCAAAACCACCCGGGGATTAGTTGCACTTTCATGTCCCGAAAAATATTATGATGGCGCGATGAAAGGCGCTCGTCTCATGGAGGATTAATGTACCGAGGACACGATCCTTGAGTAAATGTACTTTTGTCGTTGTTGTAATATAAAGACGAAGTTACTTGCGCTATATAGCGCTTTTTGATTTAAAATATTACCTTCTGTGTGGCTGTTTATGGGATTCTGAAAGTAGGCCAGTCGTCGGATTCCGCCCCCACGTAACTAGTACCGGGGTGTTCCTGGAAAAACCCGGACACTCTTTATCCAAATGTTTGGTCCCTTAATGAGGTGTCTGGCGCAGCGAACAAGGCAATCGGACTATGTGGCTTTATAACTTTCACTTAGTCATAGAAGTCTACAATTTTAAATTTCGGCGAAGCCCCTAGAATTCAGGAAGCCGAATTGGGGCGCTATATACGCCTAAACCGGACGAAGCCGATTCCTCGCCTGAAGCGGAAAAAATCTTTAAGGATTTTAAGACCTCTCGAACAGCGACCAGCTCTCACCGCATCATGCCGGTCAGTTTTCGGCTTTCATCGAGGTGCTCGTCCCGAAGAACCGACACAATCGCAGTAGTTCTCCCTGCGCTACCTTAGCCGATATAACGGAACGTAAGGTACCAAAACAAGGGAGCCGGGCAAACCCAACTATTGACCCAAGACGTGATTCGGAGCTGATGCATATAGTGCTATAAGTTTGGGGTGCCACACTGTTGAAAGTATTCGGACTTGTCTTGCCGTATTATGGGGCGTCATAAGAAGCCCCTGGCAAATTGAACGTACCGAGGTGTACGGACGCGATATTAAATGAACATTTATAAGAAAAAATGCGCAGAATAGGAATAATAAGCTGACGCTATATATTATCTCCCATTGATGAATAATATGTTTAAGCGTATGTTTACATTGAGTGCGTTTAAGAAGAAGTGAATAGGACTATTTAACATGTCCTATCCAAGGGCAGGCTGCATGTAGGTATATAAAACAGGTATAACGATCGTGAACAGATTCCACCTGGGTATTTCCTTTGTGCGCAAAGCCTATTGCCTCCTTGGTTTTCTCTCCTGTGTAAGTCCGACAATCCGGCTCTTCTGAAGAGGCTGCCCTAAAGAAGTATCCTGAAAGATAAAAAGGGGGGAGGGTTATTAAGGTAGGTTGCGGTTATACTGCACTGTTGACTGAGTCACTGTTGCGCCTCTGCCTATGCCCATGGTATTTCGAGTGCGTAATTGTGTACGCGTGGCACGAATGCTGCTTTGATGGGGCTTGAGCGGAGGCCGGACTGCTAGTCGTGTTTTGGCGTGTCTGGCGATCCTGCTATGGGTGCTCCGGACTCGCTTGATGGTGTTCGAGGTTGTCGTCACCGGATTGGTGGTTTGTCGGAGAAGGCTGCGTTGTACTTCCGCCGCGAGGGCTGCAGTATGTTCTTCTATACGGAGAGAGCAGTCCATGTTTCCGTTGACTGTTATGACCCCGCACTGTCCTGGCATCTTGAGCTTGAGGTATGCATAGTGTGGTACCGCATTGAATTTAGCGAATGTGTGGTAACCACTACGGAAAGGGACGATATCTCAGATTAACTTTTTGCTTTGGAAGTTATCCGGAGATCCGAAGACCTTCCAATGTTATAGAGCCTGTGCAACGGGCCTCTACTCCTGGAATTACACCTTTAAAGGTGGTTTTGGTGGGCTTGATCCTTGAAGGGTCGATGCCCATTTTGCGCACTGTGTCTTGATAAAGCAGGTTCAGGCTGCTGCCGCCGTCCATAAGGACTCACGTGAGGTGGAATCCGTCAATGATTGGGTCTAGGACCAATGCGGCTGAACCGCCGTGACGGATGCTGGTAGGGTGATCCCTACGATCATAGGTGATCGGATAGGCTGACCATGGGTTGAATTTTGGGGCGACTGGCTCCATCGCATAGACGTCCCGTAGTGCTCGCTTCCATTCCCGTTTGGGAATGTGGGTGGCGTAGATCATGTCGACTGCTTTCACCGGGAGGAAATTTCTTCGTCTCCCCGTGTTCGGACGCCGGGGCTCCTCGTCATCATCGCTGTGCAGCCCCTTGTCCTTGTTTTCAGCGTTTATTTTACCGGCCTGTTTGAACACCCAGCAGTCTCTATTAGTGTGATTTGCTGGCTTGTTCGGGGTGCCATGAATTTGGCACGAGTGTTCCAGTATGCGGTCCAGACTGGACGGTCCCTGATTGTTTCTTTTGAACAGCTTTTTCCGCTGACCAGATTTGGATCCGCTGAATCCGGAGTTGACTGCCGTGTCTTCAGCGTTGTCGCCGTTGTTCCGTCGCTTATGTCTGTTGCGCCATGGCTTGCCGTTATTGTCGCGGACGTCCGAGGTGCCAGAATGTGGCGTGGTGCTACTGCGAGCCAACCAGCTGTCCTTGCCCGCGCAAAAGCGGGTCATTAGTGTCGTGAGTGCTGCCATGGACTTGGGTTTTTCCTGGCCGAGGTATCGGGCGAGCCATTCATCACGGATATTATGCTTAAAGGCCGCCAGGGCTTCGGCGTCCGGACAATCGACTATTTGGTTCTTTTTAGTTAGGAACCGAGTCCGCACTTCTGGCCGACTCTCCGGCTGTTGAGTAATGTGGTTTCAAGTCATCGGCGTCCGGTGGTCGAGACGATGTGCCCGGAAGTTGTCGAGGAACGCGTCTTCCGTGTTTTCCCAACTACCAATGGAATTTGCAGCGTGCTGTTTAGCCGTGTTGGGCGGGTCCTTTGAGCTTAAGGGAAGATACTTGATGGCGGTAGATCGCTCCACGGGCCATGTGAATGTGGAGAAGAAAATCTTCAATCCATACTGCGGGGTCTGTTGTGCCATCGTATGATTCGATGTTTACGGGTTTGAACCCTTCTGGGAATTCATGATCCATCACTTCGCCGCTGAAGCGTAGGGGTGTGCGCGCCTGCGGCCGGGCTATGTGGCTACGCAGTTCGAATGGGTCTGGGTGGCTGTATTCGGCCCGGACGGACTTGTTGATAGTGTATCCATCGTGACGGTCATCGTCACGTGTTGGGGCACGCCCCCGCGATCCGTAGATCGATCTTGGCTGGCCTGCTTTGTTTTCCAGTATATCTTGCAGGTCTTGCCTATTGCCCCAGGCCGTAGTGTATTGGCGTGGGGGTGCGGGCTGGTATTCGGGTTGATATGTCGTTTTATCCCGGCCACGAGGTGGCCAGTCAGCCGTGTGGCACTCAAGTCCATATTCCTCGGCTCCCAGGACTTCAGTCCATCTGTCTGTGAGCAGGTCTTGATCAGCTTGGAGTTGTTGCTGCTTCTTTTTTTAGGCTCCTCGCAGGGGCCATGAGCCGGCGCTTAAAGCGCTCCTGCTCCACGGGGTCCTCAGGCATGCCGAACTCTTCGTCGCCAAGGCTAACCTCATCTTCGGAGGGGGGCATGTATTTGTCCTCCTCCGGATATCCGTCCGTCGCCTGTTCGTCTGGGCTAACCTGCCCGTCTTCCTGCTTGGCATGCTCGAAGGCAGGCTGATCAGGGTTGTATTCCTCTTAGGCACCATCCGGATTGTTTTCGTCTCTTGTGCCGGTATTGCTGTGGTGGGGCTTGGAGCGGCGCCGCCACCGCCCATGCTTTGCTTTCTTCCCTGAGGGGTTATTCTCCGTTTCCCCATCGCCATTGGTTTCCTTCGGAGTGTCCACCATGTATATATCATATGAGGAGGTGGTTGTCCACCGCCCCGTGAGCGGTGGTTCCTGTTCTTCTCCTGCATCGTCGTCCATACCGTCGATGTCTTCGGAGTCGAAGTCAAGCACGTCGGTTAAATCATCGACCGTGGCAATGAAGTGGGTGGTGGGTGGGCAACGAATTCCTTCGTCGCCTGCTTCCCACTCGAGCCGGACATAGTTCGACCATGAGTCTCCTGACAAAGAGAGAGACTTTAACGAGTTCAGCATGTCGCTAAGGGGCGAGTGCTGGAAGATATCCACAGCGGTGAACTCCATTACCGAAGCCCAACCAGGCTCGGCGGGCTTGGGAGCGCGCGGACTGGAACCTACAGGCGGATACGAGTCTAGGGGTTCGGCATCACAGGCTTCTTTAGGGGTGAGGCCTGTGTTTGGCTCTACCGCCGATGAGTGTGTGGCCTGCGGGGTGGGGTCCATCCACCCGTCCTTGGGCAATGCAGTCTACTCCGGATTTAGGTCCGGAGCTACTGCAGGGGTGATATCCTGAGCATTGTCCGACAGCAGATCTAAGCCGTGCTCATCATGACTGTCCGGCGCTCCTGGCACAGGCCCGAATCCGTTGAAGATCAAGTCTCCACGGATATCTGCAGTGTAGTTCAGGTTTCCGAACCTGACCTGGTGGCCAGGGGCGTAGCTGTCGATCTGCTCCAGTTGGCCAAGCAAATTGGCCCGCAGTGCGAAGCCACCGAACACGAAGATCTGTCCGGGGAGAAATGTCTCACCCTGGACCGTGTTGTTGGCGATTGAAGGAGGCATCAAGCCTTGAAGCGATGACACAGAGGTACTCTCAATGAAAGCACCAATGTCGGTGTCAAAACTAGCGGATCTCGGGTAGGGATCCCGATCTGTGCATCTTAGGCTAATGGTAACAGGAGACAAGGGACACAATGTTTACCCAGGTTCAGGCCCTCTCGATGGAGGTAAAACCCTACTTCCTGCTTGATTGATATTGATGATATGAGTAGTACAGGAGTTGATCTACCACGAGATCGTAGAGGTTAAACCTAGAAGCTAGCCTATGATGATTATGATTCTGATCGTCCCTCTAAGGACCAAACTCTTTGGTTTATATAGACACCGGAGAGGGCTAGGGTTTACACGGAGTCGGTTACGAAGAAGGAAATATAATATCCGGATTGCCAAGCTTGTCTTCCACGCAAAGGAGAGTCCCATCCGGACACAAGACGGAGTCTTGAGTCTTGTATCTTCACGCTCCAACAGTCCGGACAAAGTATATAGTCCGGCTATCCGGATACCCCCTAATACAGGACTCCCTCACTCGTGAGATAGGTTATTATAAACCAATGCAAAACCTTATCATTTTCTACTGTAAAAAATCACTAAGATTATTATTCAACATTGCATACTAAATGCCTCTGCATATTTAATACTCCTATCCTTGAATAGAATCATTAAACAAGCAAACATATGCAAACATAACAACAATCTGCCAAAATAGTATAGTCTGTAAAGAATGCAAGATTCATCATACTTCGCTAACTCCAAAAATTATGACAAAAATACCTCACTATAGAAGATTTATTAGAGCTCAATATGCAAGTTTCAACATTATACCATTCTCTGACTTTTCTAGGGAATTTTTGCAACAGCGGTAAACTTTCTGTTTTCAAACAGCAACATGTATACTAGCAAAATAAGCATGGTAAAGGCTATCCTTGACATTTTTATTGAAAATATAGATGCAAAACTTTATTCTAAATAACAGCAAGGAAATACTAACAAAAGGAAATGATGCTCCAAGCAAAACACATATCATGTGGTGAATAAAAAATATAGCTCCAAGTAAAGTTACCGATGAACGAGGACGAAAGAGGGGATGTCATCCGGGGCATCCCCAAGCTTAGGCCCTGGGTTGTCCTTGAATATCTTGGGGTGCCTTGGGAATCCCCAAGCTTAGGCTCTTGCCACTCCTTATTCCGTAGTCCATCGAATCTTTACCCAAAACTTGAAAACTTCACAACACAAAACTCAACAGAAAACTCGTAAACTCCGTTAGTATAAGAAAATAAAACAACCACTTAGGTACTGTAGTGAACTCATTCTAAATTCATATTGGTGTAATATCTACTGTATTCTAACTTATCTATGGTTCATACCCTCCGATACTACTCATAGATTCATCAAAATAAGCAAACAACACATAGAAAACAGAATTTGTCAAAAACAGAACAGTCTGTAGTAATCTATATCAAACGTATACTTCTAGAACTCCAAAAATCCTAAAAAAATTAGGAAGGCCTAAGCAACTCGTGTACCAATCCATAGCAAAAATAATAAGATCATAAGCACGTTTCTATGAATTAACAAAACTAATTTACTGGGTGCAAAAGTTTCTGATTTTCAGCAGGATCAACACAACTATCACCGTAAGCTATCTTAAAGGTCTTACTTGGCACTTTATTGAAACAAAAGCTATAAAACATGATTACTACAATAGCATAATCATGTGGACACACAAAAATAGTAAAGGTAAATATTGGGTTGTCTCCCAACAAGCGCTTTTCTTTAATGTCTTTCTAGCTAGGCATGATGATGACAATGATGCTCACATAAAAGATAAGAATTGAAACATAACGGGAGCATCATGAAACATATGACTAGCACATTTAAGTCTAACCCACTTCCTATGCATAGGGATTTTGTGAGAAAACAACTTATGGGAACAATAATCAACTAGCATAGGAAGGCAAAACAAGCATAGCTTCAAGATTTTCAACACATAGAGAGGAAACTTGACATTATTGCAATTCCTACAAGCATATGTTCCTCCCTCGTAATAATTTTCAGTAGCATCATGAATGAATTCAACAATATAACCAGCACCTAGAGCATTATTTTCATGATGTACAAGCATAGAAAATTTACTACTCTCCACATAAGCAAAATTCTTCTTATTCGGAATAGTGGGAGTATCATAAGAGACTTGAATACTATAAATTGTTTCCTTATTAAAAGAGTAAGGTTCAGCAAAAGGGTAATCATAATCATGGCAAGTTTTATAAATATAATCATCACTACTTTTTATAGCAGAAGTTTCATCACAATAATCATCATAAGTAGCAACTTTGTTCTCATCATAATCGATTGAAACCTCTTCCAAGATAGTGGAATCATCACTAAATAAAGTTGAGACTCTTCCAAATCCATTTTCATATTCATCACAATAAGATTCAACATCCTCCAAAATAGTGGGATCACTACTTCCTAAAGTTGACACTCTTCCAAACCCACTTTCATCAATATAGTCATCATAGGTAAGAGGCATGCTATCATCATAACAACTTTGCATATCAAAACTTGGGATGCTAAAAATATCATGTTCATTAAACATAGCATCCCCAAGGTTGGGACAAACATTAATTGCAGCAAATATATTCTCAAATATGTCATCCTCATCAAACATATCTTCCCCAAGCTTGGGCCTTTTCATATCATAAGCATAATCACTCTCATCATTAATAGTATGGATAGCACCAATAGTATAGCAATTATCATCATCACAATGAGTGGTAGGAGCAACATCATTTGGGAGGGATACCTTTTTTCCTTTGTTGCCCCTTCCTTTCTTTTTCTTCTTCACATTATGTGTGGGTTCAACCTTCTTCTATGAGCTCCTTATAGATGAGATTGGTTGAATAGAAAGCTCCTCCTCGTTACCTGATTCATCATAAGAAATAATAGGAGGAGATTGGGAAGTCTCTTCCCTTTCATTAGTATTCTCTTCATCTTCTAATTGCTTTCTTTTCTTTAGGTAATTGGCAATATAAGGATTTTCAATGCAATTCACCGCACAATACAAATAAATCTTCTCTAGATCAAAATCAAGACATCTATCAAGATTAAATTTTGGAATACCCTCAGTTATACATTTCATTTCTTCATACCCCAAAATAAGACTAAGCTCTTTATGATGCTCAAGGGTAATCAAGTTATCACAATTTTTGGACACGATTCGGTCATGAAACAATTTGCATTGGAGATTTAAATGACCACGTTCATTGCAAAGTTCACAAGGAGCGCGAAAAATATTGAATTTTTCAGCACAAACATCAAGAATTTCTTGCAACCCTTTAGTTTCTAAATACTTATGCCTCTTGCAATATCTATTTTCCCTACTTGGTGTGTACTTGTAAACCCAATCTACTCCACAAAAATCGACATGCTTATAAGATATATTTTCATCATAACTAGTGCAATCATCATTAGTACTATGGATATTCAAAGAGTTCATCCTAACAACATTGCAATCATGCTCATCATTCAAAGATTTAGTACCAAGTATTTTAATGCATTCTTCTTCTAGCACTTGAGCACAATTTTCCTTTCCATCATACTCACGAAAGATATTAAAAATATGAAGCGTATGAGACAAGCTTAACTCCATTTTTTTAGTTTTTCTTTTATAAACTAAACTAGTGATAAAACAAGAAACAAAAAGATTCGATTGCAAGATCTAGAGATATACCTTCAAGCACTCACCTCCCCGGCAACGGCGCCAGAAAAGAGCTTGATGTCTACTACACAACCTTCTTCTTGTAGACGTTGTTGGGCCTCCAAGTGCAGAGGTTTGTAGGACAGTAGCAAATTTCCCTCAAGTGGATGACCTAAGGTTTATCAATCCGTGGGAGGCGTAGGATGAAGATGGTCTCTCTCAAGCAACCCTGCAACCAAATAACAAAGAGTCTCTTGTGTCCCCAACACACCCAATACAATGGTAAATTGTATAGGTGTACTAGTTCGTCGAAGAGATGGTGATACAAGTGCAATATGGATGGTAGATATATGTTTTTGTAATCTGAAAATATAAAAACAGCAAGGTAACTAATTATAAAAGTGAGCGTAAACAGTATTGCAATGGTAGGAAACAAGGCATAGGGTTCATACTTTCACTAGTGCAAGTTCTCTCAACAATAATAACATAGATAGATCATATAACAATCCCTCAACATGCAACAAAGAGTCACTCCAAAGCCACTAATAGCGGAGAACAAACGAAGAGATTATGGTAGGGTACGAAACCACCTCAAAGCTATCCTTTCTATTCTATCTATTCAAGAGACTGTAGTAAAATAACATGAAGCTATTCTTTCCGTTCAATCTATCATAGAGTTCATACTAGAATAAGACCTTAAGACACAAATCAACCAAAACCCTAATGTCACCTAGATACTCCATTGTCACCTCAAGTATCCATGGGCATGATTATATGATATACATCACACAATCTCAGATTCATCTATTCAACCAACACAAAGTAATTCAAAGAGTGCCCCAAAGTTTCTACCAGAGAGTCAAGACGAAAACGTGTGCCAACCCCTATGCATAGGTTCATGGGCGGAACCCGCAAGTTGATCACCAAAACATACATCAAGTGGATCACGTGAATATCCCATTGTCACCACAGATAAACACAGCAAGACATACATCAAGTGTTCTCAAATCCTTAAAGACTCAATCTGTCGGTGTACTAAGGTAGGGGTACCTCAGTACCCCAACTCGTGCACGGGCAGTCGCAGCTCCCCGCAGCTGGATCCACCACATGCTTGCCGGAGACCATTCCTGCTCCATATCAAGCCATTCAAGAACAAAGTGTACAAGACAGAAGATCAAGGCCCCGCAAGAGGAGCTTGCCGGGAAGGCCGCTCTGTGCTCAAGATTACATCACTATGCAAGCCCTGGCGAGAGGAGCTCGCCGGGAGACTAGAAGACTACATCACGAAGACACGCCTGGCGCTTATACGCGCCCGGCGAGGGCCCGGGAGCGGCAAGTTACTGAGCCCGACAAGCTCCGGGCCCGCAAGATCAAGACCCCGCAAGGTACTTGCCGGAGAGCTGCGCTGCTGTGTTCGCACTCCAGCTCATCCGCCCACGCCGCCTTTAGCCCTCTCCGAGACGCGTGGCGGATGGTCAGGCAAAGATGGGGGTGCGGTGGCACTCCACGGTGGTGGCTCCATCGCCCGGGCGACGGAGACGAAGGGCGGAGCTTTTGGGGTCGACGGCGACGGGCATTAAATGCTCTTGTCCCCCTCTGTCAAAAGTAGGTAGAATCCATTGCTCATATATCGAGTAGCTGCACTGCTCCCAAGACTGCTCCAACTACCACCTCTTTACGCTTTTACCCCTCTCCCACGCTGACACCGCCGGTGACCCTTGCCCTATAAAAGGAGGCCCATGCACAACGAGAGGGGTTCGGATCCTTGGCAACTCTAGCGCTCGGGATCGGTTGGTTGGATTCACTCAACACCACACCACCATACGCCGCATTCTTGAGCAAGATCCAATACAACACAAAGCAGCAGAGGGTTTTACGCGACCATCGCGTCAAGCCGGGTAAAATCCCACGCGCCGCCGCATCGCCGATCCGCTCTCTCAGGCCTCCTCCGCCTCGCATCAACTCACGAAGGGCCTCCCGGCCCCATAGGTGTCGCCCCACGCCGACATCTTTGGCGCGCCTGTAGGGGGCGTCGAGGTTGTGCGGACCTGATCCGGCGTTCGCGCGGCCGCGTTCTTCTTCAACCTCTCCAAATTTCGTCCGCGGCTTCATCGACAACCGCGCTTATGGCCTCAAGACGAGGGCCTCGAGGGTTGCAGACCCGTCTGCGTCTCACCCGCCGCCACCGGAGCCAGCGGTGGGCGGAGGAGACGCTAATGAAGGGTGGACACCGGCGAGTACTCGCGGTGCCACCAGATCGTGGACAGACGGATGACCACGCCGGTCTCCGTGGATCCACGCCCATCTCAGCAAGACGACAACCCAGCAGCGCCGCGCCATAAGATGCGGTACTTGCATTTGGGGCAAGAACGCGTCGGAGGCTCGCGGGATGCTTCGGACTGCTGTCCATGCATGAGCAAAGCAAAAGTGCCGAGACAGACCTGCGCCTCCTATCGCTACTAGGAGTCCGAGCATATCCTGTTCTCGCGCCGCTCGCCTCGCTTCCCCTCCGCTTTGGCAAGCGCCAGATCCTCGAACGCTACGCTGCCGCCGAGGACGTGCCATCGAGCTCTAAGTCCGCAAGGACGGCTCGTGCTCACTCCGCGAAGCGATCTCCTCGAACGCCCTAAGCTGGTGAGGACAGCTCGTGCTCGTTCGCAAGCGCGTCTCCCGAGCACTGCAAGCGCCGAGGACGCGCCATCGAAGTTCCACCGGCGAGAGCAAGAAAGCAAGAAAAAGAAAAGCTAAGTTGCTCGAGCTTTGTGCGAGCATTCCTTTAGTTCCATGCTTTTTATGTTATATCCTCGTGCGCTCGTCCTTTGTACGCAAAACTGTGGCTTGAAGGAGCCTGCTGTGAATAGCCGCACCTTATCTTGCTTCGAGCACACTCAACGAAGTTAAAAGTGAGCCGCCACCAGCTTCGCGCCTTGTTTCGCTTTCGAGTCATTCAGCAAGTTAAGTGCGTCGCGCTAGACGCTGCAAGGTTGCTTGTCGGAAGCAACACCAGCCGGCGGGCTGCTGATGTTCCGTGACTCAGCAAGAGTGTTAAGCGCCGCAAGTTCCCTAGAAGCGAGGGTAAAAGCGCCGCAAAGGGTGTAAAGTAGAGGTGTAACGTGGCGGGCCCCGCCATGAGATGTCCTTCGATGAGAGGCTTGTGCGCGAGAGGAGCCAAATCGTGGTCCGATTCGCATTTGTTTTGTTTCCGAGTCCGCTCAACAAACACAAGTGTGTTGCTGCACCTTATCTTGCTTTCGAGCCTGCTCAGCAAGTTAAGTGTCGCAACTGGCCCGGCGAGGTTGCTTGTCGGAAGCAACACCGCTAGCGGGCTGTCCCGCACTCGGCAAGCGTGTTCGCCCCGGCAAGCTTCCCGAGAGCGTAGAGTACAAACATACGAAGGGCAAGGCACGGCATCGTATTGCACAATCAAGATTTATACACGTACGCATGAACATAATGAAGATGTTGCAGATCTATCTCAGCTGTTTTCATGGCTGAAATTGCAGCAACAAGGAGGAACCGAGAGATCACACCAAGACTGGGCCCGCAAGCTGTGGTCGCCGGGCTGCGAAAAGTTAAGGTTCTTCCCCGCAAGCCGTGGTCGCCGGGCTGCGAAAGAAGATTCGTCTCCAAAGAAGCCGAGTTGCTGGGGCTGCGATATCGATAAGTTTTTCATCCTCGTCATGCATCCTCTTATGGACCGGAAAGGCGGGCTGCGTCTTTGAACGAGCGTGTCTTGTAAAACCCAGACGTGGAGGAGCCAAGTCGTGGCCCGGTTGCGTACTTGGTTTGTTTCCGAGTCCGCTCAACAAACACAAGTGTGCTGCTGCACCCTTATCTTGCTTCCGAGCCTGCTCAGCAAGTTAAGTGTCGCAACTGGCCCGGCAAGGTTGTTTGTCGGAAGCAACACCGCCAGCGGGCTGTCCCGCACTCGGCAAGCGTGTTCGCCCCGGCAAACTCCCCGATAGCGTAAGAACATACAAGGCACGAAGTCAAGTAAAAGACTCAGTCCGGCAAGCTTTCCCCTCTTTTCATTAAAAACATCCTAGTTTAGAACGTGTCCATAGAGGATGAAAAACATGATAGAGAGGATTACAAGTTTTTAAATACAGCAAAGGCCCGAGGGCTTACAAATTAAAAAGATAAGGTGCCCGTGATCCTTCTCCTGTTTCTCTGTTCAGGAATTCAGGAGGTAGGTCAAGGAGCCCCCGGCAAGATAAGCTTGCCGGGGAAGGAGGCCCCGGCAAGAGAAAGCTTGTCGGGGAAGGGCGAAAGGAGCGCCTAGGAGAGCGTGGCGGTGACGCCGCCGTGCCTCAGGAGCTGCGCAAGGTGACGGGCATGGGAAACGCATCCCCGGAGAGCCACGGGCGCCAGAAGACACCAAGAGAACACCCCGGGGGCCGGCCAGGAGCTTGGCGGAGACGAAGGCGTCGGAGGCAGAGCTTGAAGACGGGGTGGTGGGACATCGGCACGCAGACGAGGGCACCTTGCCCTCGTACTCCGATTTAACGGCCTTGCCGCCATCCCCCTCTTCCTCTTCTGCTGCCTCTCTACGCCAGCCGCCGAGGAGACGGCCCCGGGGAGTTCAGGAGGCCGGCGACCCAGAAGATGGGGTCGCCGGTGGCGCGCGAGGCAGCGGTGTCTGACGCCTAGTCGGGCCCGCCATCCCCCTCGTCGTCGCTGTCGCTCTCCTCCTCGCACACTCGCCGGGAGGAGCCTTCGCTATCCGAGGAGCTGTCCACACAAAGATCTCACCCGGGTCCCATAGTCGCCAAGACCTTGACGGCGAGAAGGTCACCATCCATTAACTTGAAATGGAGGGTGAACCCCGCCGTCAAGCTATGGATCCGGCGAATGTCTTCCACCTCGGTCGAAGAACATCACGCCGGGCTGGGGACACGACACTCACCCGAAAGTGCCGCTGATCCCGCAGCCCCTCATGCGCAATTCCATCACGCCGGGTGGATCCGCCCCATCGCGTCCGCTGAACGGGCCGG
The DNA here is from genome assembly GCA_021437245.1 of Aegilops speltoides. Classification (NCBI taxonomy): domain Eukaryota; kingdom Viridiplantae; phylum Streptophyta; class Magnoliopsida; order Poales; family Poaceae; genus Aegilops; species Aegilops speltoides. The sequence continues at coordinate 413,335,531 of CM038144.1, forward strand.
CAGCCGGAGGCGGCGACGAGGCGCCCGCGAAGCTTGATGAAGAACTCCCAGGGTCATCTCCGGTGTGGACCGCACCGTGGTCGAGACGCCGGGAGACGGGAGGCACATCACCACGACCGCCTCTCCCCGACCGCCACGCCACGCCCTCGGCCTCGTGCTGCCACGGCCCTCCCTCCCTCTCGTGGCGGCTCCGCTGCCACGGGAGCGGATAGGGAGAAGTGCGCTGCCCGAGGCGACCCTCGCCGCCACCGCCGAAGAGCTGGGATTTCTTCCATGGCGGAAAGAAGAACAGAGGATGAAGACGAAGGGAGAAGAGGATGAGTGTGGCCATTGTGCTCCCTTCCGTCCCTTTTAAAGGGGCGAGGTGGGGCTCAACCGCCCCGCCGCCAACCAGAAGCGAGAAGGCCGAGGAGCGGGCCGACTCGCTTTCTCCGCCCAGGACGACTCGGTCTCCCACCTTCGCCGCCCGACCCCTGTGCATGAGGGGCGGGGTAAAAAGCGGAGCCGGGCGACGGGTGAAGCGACTCGCCTCGCACCACGATCACGGGTGGATGCCTTAAAGGCTGCATGCGCCGCCCACGTCTCCCACGACGCCGCAGTTGACGCGTGCCGTTACGGGGGAGGCGGCGGATGCGTGGCAGACTCGACAGGCCGTGGGCCGTGTGGTGCCTGCCTGTTTTGGGCCTGGCCCAACAGCGCTCGGCACTGTGTGTGGCCCAGCCCGGGGCTCTGTCGGTGTACTAAGGTAGGGGTACCTCAGTACCCCAACTCGTGCACGGGCAGTCGCAGCTCCCCGCAGCTGGATCCACCACATGCTTGCCGGAGACCATTCCTGCTCCATATCAAGCCATTCAAGAACAAAGTGTACAAGACAGAAGATCAAGGCCCCGGCAAGAGGAGCTTGCCGGGAAGGCCGTTCCAGGCTCAAGATTACATCACTCATGCAAGCCCCTGGCGAGAGGAGCTCGCCGGGGAGACTAGAAGACTACATCACAGAAGACACGCCTCGGCACTATACGCGTCCCGGCGAGGGCCCGGGGAGCGGCAAGTTACAGAGCCCGACAAGCTCCCGGGCCCGGCAAGATCAAGACCCCGGCAAGGTACTTGCCGGGAGAGCTGCGCTGCGTTCAAGACTCCAGCTCATCTCGCCCACGCGCCGCCTTTAGCCCTCTCCGAGATGCGTGGCGGATGGTCAGGCAGCATGGGGGTGCGGTGGCACTCCACGGTGGTGGCTCCATCGCCGCGGCGCACGGAGACGCAAGGGCGGAGCTTTTGGGGTCGACGGCGACGGGCATTAAATGCTCTTGTCCCCTCTGTCAAAAGTAGGTAGAATCCATTGCTCATATATCAGAGCTGCACTGTTCCTCAAGACTGCTCCAACTACCACCTCTTTTACGTTTTTACCCCTCTCTCCACGTTGACACCTGTCGGTGACCCTTGCCCTATAAAAGGAGGCCCATGCACAACGAGAGGGGTTCGGATCCTGGCAACTCTAGCGCTGGGATCGATTGGTTGGATTCACTCAACACCACACCACCATACGCCGCATTCTTGAGCAAGATCCAATACAACACAAAGCAGCAGAGGGTTTACGCGACCATCGCGTCCAAGCCGGGTAAAATCCCACGCCCAGGCAAGATCGCCTCGATCTGCTCTCTGTGCCTCCTCCGCCCTCGTACCGAACTCACGAAGGGGCCTCCCCGGCCCCATAGGTGTCGTCCCACGCCGACACAATCCAATAAGATAACTTCAAAGGGAAAACTCAATCCATTACAAGAGAGTAGAGGGGGAGAAACATCATAAGATACAACTATAATAGGAAAGCTCGCGATACATCAAGATCGTGCCATAGAGAGAACACGAGAGAGAGAGAGAGAGAGAGAGAGAGAGAGAGAGAGAGAGAGAGATCAAACACATAGCTACTGGTACATACCCTCAGCCCCGAGGGTGAACTACTCCCTCCTCGTCATGGATAGCACCGGGATGATGAAGATGGCCACCGGTGATGGATTCCCCCTCCGGCAGGGTGCCAGAACGGGCTCCCGAGAGGTTTTTGGTGGCTACAAAGGCTTGTGGCAGCGGAACTCCCGATATATCTTCGTATTCGATGGTTTTAGGGTATATGGGAATATATAGGCGAAAGAAGTCGGTCGGGGGAGCCTCGAGGGGCCCACAAGATAGGAGGCGCGCCCAGGGGGGTGGTGTAGGATCGAAAGTATGTCTAGAGGGGGGTGATTAGACTACTTGACAATAAAAAAATTCAGCCTTTTGATAAAGACAAGTTTTTGGCAAGTTCACAATGATGATCAAGTCAAGTATCACCCTACACATGCAATTCTAGAGTATAGGCAGCGGAAAGTAAATTGCACATGTAGTAAAGAGAGGTGGAGAAGAGCAAACGCAATTTGGAGACACGGAGATTTTTCTCGTGGTTTCGATAGGTGGTGCTATCGCCAATCCACGCTGATGGAGACTTCAACCCACGGAGGGTAACGGCTGCGAGAGTCCACGGAGGGCTCCACCCACGAAGGGTCCACGAAGAAGCAACCTTGTCTATGCCATCATGGCATACGCCCACGGAGGGCTAGCCTTACTCGGGTAGATCTTCACGAAGTAGGCGATCTCCTTGCCCTTACAAACTTCTTGGTTCAACTCCACATCTCGACGGAGGCTCCCAAGCGACACCTAACTAATCTAGGAGGCACCACCTCCAAAAGGTAATAGATGGTGTCGATGATGATGAACTCCTTGCTCTTGTGCTTCAAATGATAATCTCCCCAACACTCAACTCTCCTCACTGATTTGGCTGTGGTGGAAGAAAGGATTGAGTGGAAAGCAACTTGGGAAGGCTAGAGATCAAGCTTCATATGGTGGGAGTGGAGCTACTTGATCTCAACACAAGGGTAGGTAGTTTTCTTCTCAGAAATATAAGGTAGGAGTGGTAGTTCTTTCTGATGGCTCTCTCCACGAGTGAAGAGGGGGTGGAGGGGTATTTATAGCCTCCACACAAAATCCAACCGTTACACACATTTGACAAATCTTGGTCAGACCGAAGTTGACAACTCGGTGAGACCGAAAGTTCAAATCATGTGAACGTTGGGATTTTCGGTGGGACCGAAAATACAATCTCGGTTAGTCCGATTCGTGTAAAGACTAGGGCTTGCCAATCTCAGTGGGACCGACTTCATCATCTCGGTGACACCGATTTGATGACAAAAGGTTACAGAAGCTTGGCAACTCAAGTTTCGGTGAGACCGAGTTCAGAATCGGAAAATCCGAGATTTCTAGGGTTTGGCTATATGGCTGAGGTGGTTCATCTCGGTGTGACTGAGTTTAGGAAATCGGTGGGACCGAGATTACTTATGAGTGTATTATGGAAGTGAGAGTTGCTGATAGTTTAGGAGATGTATCACTAAGCACTTTGAGCAACCAGATCATTCTCATAACCTCATCCCCTTTTAATAGTATTGGCTTTCCTATAGACTCAATGTGATCTTGGATCACTAAACCAAAAATGGAGTCTTGAGCTTTTGCCAATGCTTGCCTTAGCATTTTGAGGGGTACACTTCTTCAGTCCTTGCCATACCCATATCACTGAACTTTCTGAAATGATTCTCAAGAAACTATTAGTTCAATGATATATATGTTGTTATTAATTACCAAAACCACCCGGGGATTAGTTGCACTTTCAATCTCCCCCTTTTTGGTAATTGATGACAACATATAGATCAAAGCTTCGACAAAGGATATAATCAATGAATAATATCGTCACTTTGAGAAGTATGTGATAAGCAAGAGCTCCCCCTAAATTTGTGCATTATTTAAAATTTGCGTTTGAATGCAAATGCACAATCGATTAGGATCATGGGTCACTCTTCCATGTCACATACATCTTGGTGGAGCGCACAAAATGATAAGAATGAATAGCATGCACCCAAACACCAAGACATGAGTAAATGGTCATACAAGATATGAATAGCATATGATAAGCATTAAGCACACATTAAGGCATAGTACGACCAAGCACTCATTAATGAGCATCAAACGAGTATCAAACACACGTAATGTCTCGAAAACCAAAAGTATCTCAAAAGACCGCAAATGAACGAAAGAGCAAAAGCGCAAAAACAACAAAGACACTCTCTCTCGAAGTCCTATGATCTATACAATTTCTCCCCTTTGGCAACAAGTTACCAAAAGTTCGAAAAGGCATAGAGCTAAGCGCCACCGGGGACTCACTGGCGGCTCTGTGTCAGGTTGATGTTGGAGTTGAGATGGCTGCATCGGCGAAGACTTCACTGATGTCTCTTTGGAGGAGTGGTCACTGGAGCTGGAGCTGGAGCAACCGATGGAGCTGTGGGAGGTGCCGAGGCTGTAGTCCCGTGTCACCATCGAATGACAATGATCGGGTCCTGTGGGAACCGGAGCGATCTGTTCATAAGCTTCCGGACTAGGTCATCCTGCATCTCACGCATGAGCTCTTCCTTCTCCCTCTTTGCTTCCTCAATATCTCGCCTCAAGCTTGTTGTGATTATTTGCACTTTAGTCGACTTCACATCCGAGCATGGATCTTGTCTTCAACAATCCTCTCAAGACTCTCCCGAGACTGCATAATGCTGGCCAGCGTTGTTCAATCCTCTCTGGTAGCTTCAAGGAGCTGCTCTCCAACACTCTTTGGTTTAGCTGCTGCTGCTGCCGCCGCTTCCTTCTCAGCTTTGGCTTTCTTGGCAGCTTCAATCTTTGCTTGACCTTCAACAGAAGTTGGGTCCTCCTCATCCATCACAACATCATTGTCCTCATGCTCAAAGCTGCAGTGGCAAGTGTGGTCTATCCAATAAGTATGTGCCCGTGCCAAACTTGGCATTGATAAGCATCCAATATGCGGGCAAATCCACACGACCTCTTCTCGTCACCGCAGTCCTCTTAATAGTTTCAACTATCAAGTCCATCACCTTGAAAGGTGCCTTCTCATCAAGTATATGCAGCATGTTGATAGAGTACCCTCTGATCATGCGATGATCTCCAGACTTGGGCATCAAGGTATGCCTCAGAATAGTGTTTGTGGTAGGTAGACCTGCCTGGAGATAATACACTGAGCCAAGCTCCCAGATTGCCAAATCCTTAGCTGGAACCTCCTTGTACATATTCTTCATGGATTCATGGTTCTTCTTGGGAATGCCATAGACATCAACATCATCCTCTCTCTGCACTGGAGCATTCAGCAGTTCTGCCCATTCTTCTACAGTTGAAGAGAATCTTTGGCCTTCAGTCATCCATGTGATCTTTCCATCTGGATAGAAATGAGCTGTGGCATAGAATTGCATAATCATTTCATCATTCCAACTTGTCAGCTTTTGACCTACGAAGTCTGCAACACCACATGCAAGTGAAGCTCTCATGCACATGTGGAAAGAAGTCTCGTGTTTTCATCACAATGTATGCCCAATCAACATAGCGAGTGTCGCAACTATGGGCTTCTTGTCCATCAAGACAGCCTCACGTGAAGTCCTGCTGCTCTCGGTGTGGAATCTTGGATCAACAGCAGTTCTTCTCCTCACAAAGATATGGATCAGCTTGTCTCCATAGCCCGAGACCTCTATCCTTCCTTTCCTTCATGTTCTCGGCTTGAGGATGAGCATCATTGTGAAGTGGCAGTTTCGTCAAGTTTCAAAGAAAACTGGTGCCTCATCATCCGACACACTGGTGGCACATCATCTTTCTTCTTCTCGATGCAGGGATGTTCCGATTGTCTTCTTTGGCTTGGCAAAGAAGCTTTGCTTGGAGCTGCCTTGATCGGAGCAGATGGCTTGGACTTTGAAGTGGCTCCAGCCACGATGGCATCACCCATGAGCTTAGGCTTCGAGGAGGCTGGGGTGCTTCCTCATCCTCATCTTCCTCTCGCTGCATCATCATGCACAATCCTCTTCCTCTTGGAAGTTTTCTTCACCTTGCTTGTAGTTTCCTCTTCCATACTCAGCTTCTTGGCAACAAAGTGGACTGCTTCACTTTTACGGTGCCCTTCTTGGTTTGTTGCCCTTGAGGCTCTTTGGCAACAACCTTTCTCTTTGGCTTGGAGGAGACCTCTTCCTCAACAATGAAATCAGAATCTTCTTCATCGAGTTCCTCTTCTTTCGCCCTCGTGGCTGCAGGAGGCAAACCACTTGGTGTGCTCCTCTTACCATCATCGATGAGCTCTTTGGGTTCGGGACTAGTGCCCGCCTCGAATATCAGCAATAGGTGACTCAGACCTGTTCTGGCTGTCACTGGCATCTGACATGGCTGACAACCTGTGAATAGATAAGGTGTAGGCAGAGTAGAAGAGTTATCACAAACTGCAGAAGATTTTGCAAACAAATGAGTTCAAATTTCAGTTTTAGGTTTTCACAGAAGACATTTCGGTCAGACCGAGTTTAAAATTCGGTGAATCCGAAGTGTTCAAATAGAACCATTCACACCACTTTCGGTTGGACCGAGGTGGGTTTTGGTCCTGCCGAAAACACTAGGGTTTCACTAAATCCTCATTTCGGTCACACCGATTTGCACAACTCGGTTGGACCGAAAGGTGTAGTGCAATGGCCAGAGGCCAAATCGGTCATACCGAGAATGTAAAATCGGTCTCACCGAGATGTGTTCGCGGAAACCTAACCCTAAAACTTTTACTCAATTTCGCTCAAAGGAACTAATCTGGTGTATAGGAAGATCTCAAACGTGGCAAGATGCTAGGCAAACCAAACGTGCATTGAATCGGAGATGGGAGCACGAGTGGGATCAAACTCACCCTAACTTGGTGGAGTTTTCACGGCGCTGGCGGCGCTGGAGAGAAGATGTCCGCTGACGGCGACGGAGACCTGCGGCGAGGCGCGACAAAGCGACGCACGGAGACGATCCGGAGACCAGCGACGGCAAAGAAGGGGTGGGGCGAGGCGTTTTGAAGTAGAAATCAACGCGCTGCCCTCGAGTATATATACCCCTTTGCTGTCGGTGGGACCGAGTTGTAAAACTCGGTGGCACCGAGATGGACAACTGCAGGGCAGTTGTGCACTTCGGTCACGCCGAAATTCACAACTCGGTTTCACCAAGGTGAAAACATAGATCAATCCAAATGCTTTCGGTTCGACCGAGTTTGAGTGGGTTGGTCTGACCGAAATCACTTAGAAGGTTTTGGAAGTTTAGCCTTTGACGGATCGATGGCTCCGAGTGCTCCTCACTCGGAGGGTCCGAAAATGACTTGTTCAAAGTTTGTGATGTAAGCATGAATAGAATTTGAGACAAGAAAGCATAGATAGCTAGGGGAGGTACTTGAGCATTCTTGTCCATCCATTTGGTCAGAAAAATCAAGAAGACCAAAGCAACAAATGGATGTCCTCGAATGGATAAAATCATGCATCCAACATGCTCACACAATAAGATAGCAAATGAAATATGTGTCAAACATGCACAATCAAAAACTCTAGCTACTATCACACAATTTGTCGATGATTAGGTCATCTTTATATGAGTATATTGACTTAGGAGTCAAATGAGAACATTTGATCATAGGTCATACTCATCGTTTAAGCACAAGTGGGGTTACTGAAGGAAATATGCCCTAGAGGCAATAATAAAGTTATTATTTATTTCCTTATTTCATGATAAATGTTTATCATTCATGCTAGAATTGTATTAACCGGAAACATGATACATGTGTGAATGCATAGACAAAACAAGATGTCACTAGTATGCCTCTACTAGACTAGCTTGTTAATCAAAGATGGTTATGTTTCGACCATGAACAAGGAGTTGTTATTTGATTAACAAGGTCACATCATTAGTAGAATGATCTGATTGACATGACCCATTCCTTAGCTTAGCACACGATCGCTTAGTATGTTGCTACCGCTTTTATCCATGACTTATACATGTTCCTCGTAACTATGAGATTATGCAACTCCTGTTTACGGAGGAACACTTTGGTGCTACCAAACGTCACAACGAATCGGGTGATTATAAAGGAGTACTACAGGTGTCTCCAAAGGCGATGTTGGGTTGGCGATTTCAAGATTAGGTTTTGTCACTCCGATAGTCGGAGAGGTATCTCTGGGCCCTCTCGGTAATGCACATCATCAAGCCTTGCAAGCACTACAACTAATGAGTTAGTTGTGAGATGATGTATTACGGAACGAGTAAAGAGACTTGCGTAACGAGATTGAACTAGGTATTGATACCGACGATCGAATCTCGGGCAAGTAACATACCGATGACAAAGGGAACAACGATGTTGTTATGCGGTCCGACCGATAAAGATCTTCGTAGAATATGTAGGAACCAATATGGGCATCCAGGTCCCGCTGTTGGTTATTGACCGTGAATGGTTCTAGGTCATGTCTACATTGTTCTCGAACCGTAGGGTCCGCACGCTTAAGGTTTCGATGGCGATGTTATTATGAGTTTATGTATTTTGATGTACCAAGGAGTTCGAGTCCGGATGTGACCACGGACATGACGAGGAGTCTCGAATGGTCGAGACATAAAGATTGATATATTGGAAGCCTATGTTTGGAGTTCGAATGGTTCCGCTAAAACGGAATTTACCGAGTACCGGAGGTTACTGGAACCCCGGAGGTAAATGGGCCTCGATGGGCCTTGGTGGAAAGGAGAAGGGCAGCCCAAAGGGGCTGCGCCTCCCCTTCCCTAGTCCTACTAGGACTAGGAGAAGGCCGCCCCCTCTCTCTCTTTCCCCCCCGAATCCTAGTCCAACTAGGATTGGGGGAATCCTACTCCCTGAGGGAGTAGGACTCCTGGCGCGCCTCCTTGGCCGCCGCCCCTCCCCCTGGCTCCTTTATATACGGGGCAGGGGGCACCTTGGAACACACAAGTTGATCGTGAGATCGTTCCTTAGCCGTGTCGGTGCCCCTCCACCATATTCCACCTCGGTTATACCGTCATGAAGCTTAGGCGAAGCCCCACGCCGTGAAACATCAAGATCGCCACCACGCCGTCAGGTCGACGGAACTCTCCTCGACACTCGGCTGGATCGAGTACGAGGGACGCCATCGAGCTGTACGTGTGTCAAGAACTCGGGGCGTCGGAGTAACGGCGCCGGATCGGTCGGATCGCGAGGAGAACGACGACTACTTCCTCTACGTTGTGATCGCTCCGCTTGGTCTACAAGGGTATGTAGACAACACTCTCCCTCTCGTTGCTATACATCACCATGATCTTGCGTGTGCGTAGGAAAAATTTTGAAATTACTACGCTCCCCAACAAAGTGGCATCCGAGCCTAGGTTTTTCTATGGTTTGATGTTTTGCACGAGTAGAACACAAGTGAGTTGTGGGCGATACAAGTCATACTACCTACCAGCATGTCATACTTTGGTTCAGCGGTATTGTGAGATGAAGCGGCCTGCACCGACATTACGCCAGACGCTTACGCGAGACTGGTTTCACCGCCACGAGCACTCGTTGCTTAAAGGTGACTGGTGGGTGCTGCTCTCTCACTTTAGTTGAACCGAGTGTGGCTACGCCGGTCCTTGAGAAGGTTAAACGGAGTCTATTTGACGAAGTATCGCTGTGGTTTTGATGCGAGGTGAGACTGGTTCTTGCTTAAGCCCGTAGCAGCCACGTAAAATTTGCAACAACAAAGTAGAGGACGCCTAACTTGTTTTTGCAGGCATGTTGTGATGTGATATGGTCAAGACGTGATGCTATATTTTATTGTATGAGATGATCATGTTTTGTAACCAAAGTTATCGGCAATCGGCAGGAGCCATATGGTTGTCGCTTATTGTATGCAATGCAATCGCTCTGTAATGCTTTACTTTATCACTAAGCGGTAGCGATAGTCGTAGTAGCATAAGTTTGGCGAGACGACAACGATGCTGCGATGGAGATCAAGGTGTCGCTACGGTGACGATGGTGATCATGGTGGTGCAACAAGATGGAGATCATGAAGCACAAGATGATGATGACCATATCATATCACTTATATTGATTTGCATGTGATGTTTATCCTTTATGCATCTTATCTTGCTTTGATTGACGGTAGCATTATAAGATGATCTCTCAACTAAATTATCAAGAAGTGTTCTCCCGAGTATGCACCGCTGCCAAAGTTCGTCGTGCCTGCACACCACGTGATGATCGGTGTGATAAGCTCACGTCCATCTACAACGGGTGCAAGCCAGTTTTGCACACGCAGAATACTCGGGTTATACTTGACGAGCCTAGCATATGCAGATATGGCCTCGAACACGGAGACCGAAAGGTCGAGCGTGAATCATATAGTAGATATGATCAACATAAGATGTTCACCATTGAAAACTACTCCATTTCACGTGATGATCGGTTATGGTTTAGTTGATTTGGATCACGTGATCACTTAGATGACTAGAGAGATGTTTTTCTAAGTGGGAGTTCTTAAGTAATATGATTAATTGAACTTAAATTTATCATGAACTTAGTACCGATAGTATCTTGCTTGTTTATGTTTGATTGTAGATAGATGGCTCGTCTGTTGTTCCGTTGAATTTTAATGCGTTCCTTGAGAAAGCAAAGTTGAAAGATGATGGTAGCAATTACACGGATCGGGTCCGAATTTGAGGATCATCCTCATTGCTGCACGTAAGAGCTACGCCCTGGATGCACCGCTAGGTGACAGGCCTCTTCTTTGGAGCAACGCCAGATGTTATGAACGTCTGCGCGAGCAAAGCTGATGACTACTCTATAGTTCAGTGTGCCATGCTTTACGGCTTAGAACCGGGACTTCAACGACGTTTTGAACGTCATGGAGCATATGAGATGTTCCAGAGTTGAAGTTAATATTCCAATGTAATGCCCGGATTGAGAGATATGAAGTCTCCAATAAGTTCTATAGCTGCAAGATGGAGGAGAACAGTTCATTAGTGAGCATATACTCGTAATGTCCGGGTACTACAATCACTTGACACAATTGGGAGTTAATCTTCCGGATGATTGTGTCATTGATGTAATTCTTCAATCACCGCCACCAAGCTACAAAGGCTTCGTGATGAACTATAATATGCAAGGGTTAGTAAAGACTATGCTCGAGCTCTTCGCAATGCTAAAGGCTGGAGGTAGAAATCAAGAAGGAGCATCAAGTGTTGATGGTCAATAAGACCACTAGTTTCAAGAAGAAAGGCAAAGGGAAGAAGAAGGGAATTCAAGAAGAACAGCAAGCAAGTTGTGCTCAGAGAAGAAACCCAAGTCTGGCCCTAAACCTGAAATCGAGTGCTTCTACCGCAAGCGATCGTCACCGAAGCGGAACTGCCCCAAGTATTTGGCGGATAAGAAGGATGGCAAGGTGAACAAAGGTATATGTGATATACATGTTATTGATGTGTACCTTACTAGAGCTCGCAGAGCACTGGTATTTGATATTGGTTCATTGCTAATATTTGCAACTCAAGCAGGGACTACGGATTGCTTAACACCGCAAAGGACGAGGTGACGATGCGCGTGGGAAATGGTTCCAAAGTCGATGTGATCGCGGTCGTCACGCTACCTCTACATCTACCTTCGGGATTAGTTTTAGACCTAAATAATTGTTATTTGGTGCTGCGTTGAGCATGAACATTATATCTGGATCTTGTTTGATGCGAGACGGTTATTCATTTAAATCAGAGAATAATGGTTGTTCTATTTATATGAGTAATATCTTTTATGGTCATGCACCCTTGATGAATGGTCTATTTTTGATGAATCTCGATAGTAGTGATACACATATTCATAATGTTGAAACCAAAAGATGCAGAGTTGATAATGATAGTGCAACTTATTTGTGGCACTCGCCGCTTAGGTCATATCGGTGTAAAGCGCATGAAGAAACTCCATCTTGATGGACTTTTGGAGTCACTTGATTATGAATCACTTGGCACTTGCGTAACCGTGCCTCATGGGCAAGATGACTAGAACACCGTTCTCCGGTACTATGGAGAGAGCAACAGATTTGTTGGAAATCATACATACTGTATGTATGTGGTCCGATGAATATTGAGGCTCGTGGCGGATATCGTTATTTTCTCACCTTCACAGATGACTTGAGCAGATATGGGTATATCTACTTAATGAAACATAAGTCTGAAACGCTTGAAAAGTTCAAAGAATTTCAGAGTGAAGTTGAAAATCATCGTAACAAGAAAATTAAGTTTCTACGATCCGATCGTGGAGGTGAATATTTGAGTTACGAAGTTTGGTCTACATTTGAAACAATGCGAATAGTTTAAGCAACTCACGCCACCGGAACACCACAGCGAAATGGTGTGTCCGAACGTCATAATCGTACTTTACTAGATATGGTACGATCTATGATGTCTCTTACAGATTTACCGCTATCGTTTTGGGGTTATGCTCTAGAGACGGCCGCATTCACACTGAATAGAACACCGTCAAAATCCGCTGAGACGACACCTTATGAACTATGGTTTGGCAAGAAACCAAAGTTGTCGTTTCTTAAAGTTTGGGGATGCGATGCTTATGTGAAAAAGCTTCAACCCGATAAGCTCGAACCCAAATCGGAGAAATGTGTCTTCATAGGATACCCAAAGGAGACAGTTGGGTACACCTTCTATCACAGATCCGAAGGCAAGACATTCGTTGCTAAGAATGGATCCTTTCTAGAGAAGGAGTTTCTCTCGAAAGAAGTGAGTGGGAGGAAAGTGGAACTTGATGAGGTAATAGTACCTTCTCCCTTACTTGAAAGTAGTTCGTCGCAGTAAACCAGTTTCGAGACGCCTACACCAAGTAGTGAGGAAGTTGATGATGTTGATCATGAAACTTCGAGATCAAGTTACCGCAGAACCTCGTAGATCAACCAGAGTAAGATCCGCACTGAGTGGTACGGTAATCCTGTTCTGGAAGTCATGCTACTAGATCATGATGAACCTACGAACTATGAAGAAGCGATGGTGAGCCCAGATTCCGCAAAATGGCTTGAGGCCATGAAATCTGAGATGGGATCCATGTATGAAAACAAAGTGTGGACTTTGGTTGACTTGCCCGAGGGTAGGCAAGCAATAGAAAACAAGTGGATCTTCAAGAAGAAGACCGACACGACGGTAATGTTATCGTTTATAAAGCTCGACTTGTCGCAAAAGGTTTTCGACAAGTTCAAGGGGTTGACTACGATGAGACCTTCTCACCAGAAGCGATGCTTAAGTCCGTCCGAATCATGTTAGCAATTGCCGATTTTATGATTATGAAATTTGGCAAATGGATGTAAAGACTGCATTCCTGAATGGATTTACGGAAGAAGAGTTGTATATGATGCAACCGTAAGGTTTTATCGATCCAAAAGGAGCTAACAAAGTATGCAAGCTCCAGCGATCCATCTATGGACTGGTGCAAGCATCTCGAGTTGGAATAAACGCTTTGATAGTGTGATCAAAGCATTTGGGTTTGTACAGACTTTTGGAGAAGCCTCAGATTTACAAGAAAGTGAGTGGGAGCTCAGAGCATTTTGATCTTATATGTGGATGACATATTGCTGATCGGAAATGATATAGAATTCTGGATAGCATAAAGGGATACTTGAATAAGAGTTTTTCAATGAAAGACCTCGGTGAAGCTGCTTACATATTGGGCATTAAGATCTATAGAGATAGATCAAGACGCTTAATTGGACTTTCACAAAGCACATACCTTGACAAAGTTTTGAAGAAGTTCAAAATGGATCAAGCAAAGAAAGGGTTCTTGCTGTGTTACAAGGTGTGAAGTTGAGTCGACTCAATGCCCGACCACGCAGAAGATAGAGAGAAAATGAAAGATGTTCCTATGCTTCAGCCATAGGCTCTATCATGTATGCAATGTCTGTGTACCAGACTGATGTGTGCCTTGCTATAAGCTTAGCAGGAGGTACCAAAGTAATCCAGAGTGGATCATTGGACAGCGGTCAAGAACATCTGAAATACCGAAAAGGACTAAGGATATGTTTCTCAGATATGGAGGTGACAAAGAGCTCATAAACGGTTACGTTGATGCAAGCTTTGACACCGATCCGGATGATTCTAAATCGCAGACCGGATACGATTTACACTAAACGGAGGAGCTGTCGGTTGGTGCAGTTCTAAACAAAGCGTCAGGCGGGATCTACATGTGAAGCGGAATACATAGCAGCTTCGGAAGCAGCTAATGAAGGAGTGCGGATGAAGGAGTTCATATCCGATCTAGGTGTCATACCTAGTGCATCGGGTCCAATGAAAATCTTCGTGACAATATCGAGCAATTGCCTTAGCAAAGGAATCCAGATTTCACAAGAGGACCAAGCACATCAAGAGATGCTTCAATTCCATCCGGACTTAGTCCGATGGAGACATAGAGATTTGCAAGATACATACGGATCTGAATGTTGCGCACCGTTGACTAAGCCTCTTCCACGAGCAAAACATGATCAGCACCAAGACTCCATGGGTGTTAGAATCATTACTATGTAATCTAGATTATTGACTCTAGTGCAAGTGGGAGATCAAGGAAATATGCCCTAGAGGCAATAATAAAGTTATTATTTATTTCCTTATTTCATGATAAATGTTTATCATTCATGCTAGAATTGTATTAACCGGAAACATGATACATGTGTGAATGCATAGACAAAACAAGATGTCACTAGTATGCCTCTACTAGACTAGCTTGTTAATCAAAGATGGTTATGTTTCCGACCATGAACAAGGAGTTGTTATTTGATTAACAAGGTCACATCATTAGTAGAATGATCGATTGACATGACCCATTCCTTAGCTTAGCACACGATCGCTTAGTATGTTGCTACTGCTTTTATCCATGACTTATACATGTTCCTGTAACTATGAGATTATGCAACTCCGTTTACGGAGGAACACTTTGGTGCTACCAAACGTCACAACGAATCGGGTGATTATAAAGGAGTACTACAGGTGTCTCCAAAGGCAGATGTTGGGTTGGCGATTTCGAGATTAGGTTTTGTCACTCCGATAGTCGGAGAGGTATCTCTCGGCCCTCTCGGTAATGCACATCATGAAGCCTTGCAAGCACTACAACTAATGAGTTAGTTGTGAGATGATGTATTACGGAACGAGTAAAGAGACTTGCGGTAACGAGATTGAACTAGGTATTGATACCGACGATCGAATCTCGGGCAAGTAACATACCGATGACAAAGGGAACAACGATGTTGTTATGCGGTCCGACCGATAAAGATCTTCGTAGAATATGTAGGAACCAATATGGGCATCCAGGTCCCGCTGTTGGTTATTGACCGTGAATGGTTCTAGGTCATGTCTACATTGTTCTCGAACCGTAGGGTCCGCACGCTTAAGGTTTCGATGGCGGTTATTATGAGTTTATGTATTTTGATGTACCAAGGAGTTCGAGTCCCGGATGTGATCACGGACATGACGAGGAGTCTCGGAATGGTCGAGACATAAAGATTGATATATTGGAAGCCTATGTTTGGAGTTCGAATGGTTCCGGTAAAACGGAATTTATCGAGTACCGGAGGTTACCGGAACCCCGGAGGTAAATGGGCCTCGATGGGCCTTGGTGGAAAGGAGAAGGGCAGCCCAAGGGGCTGCGCCCCCCCTTCCCTAGTCCTACTAGGACTAGGAGAAGGCCGCCCCTCTCTCTCTTTCCCCCCTGGGAATCCTAGTCCAACTAGGATTGGGGGAATCCTACTCCCGAGGGAGTAGGACTCCCCGCAGCGCCTCCTTTGGCCGCCGCCCCCCCCCTGGCTCCTTTATATACGGGGCAGGGGGCACCTGAACACACAAGTTGATCGTGAGATCGTTCCTTAGCCGTGTCGGTGCCCCCTCCACCATATTCCACCTCGGTTATACTGTCGCGAAGCTTAAGCGAAGCCCTGCGCCGGTGAAACATCAAGATCGTCACCACACCGTCGTCTTGTGGAACTCTCCCTCGACACTCGGCTGGATCGGAGTACGAGGGACGCCATCGAGCTGTACGTGTCAAGAACTCGGGCGCCGGAGTAACGGCGCCGGATCGGTCGGATCGCGAGGAGAACGTCGACTACTTCCTCTACGTTGTGATCGCTTCGCCGGGTCTACAAGGGTATGTAGACAACACTCTCCCCTCTCGTTGCTATACATCACCATGATCTTGCGTGTGCGTAGGAAAAATTTTGAAATTACTACGTTCCCCAACAGTTACCACTTTTACATAAAGCATTGATGTGTTCACATCATTTGAAGATGCTTTAGCTCAATTCTTTAGAGCAAAGCTCCCCCTAGATGTGAGAACCCCTTTTAAAGGGTCAAACTAACCTTGGGTTGTCGTAGAAGACTTCATGTAGATGTTGAAGATGTGGATGCTCAGTGTTGATGAAGATCATCAAGAGTTGGGAGCAATCCTTTGGATTCGGGCACTTTCAATACCTACATGGGTTAGTCCCACAAGGAACAAACAAGGATATACATGGACATAGATTGAAGTTCACAATAGATGATGTCCATGAAAGCAATGATTACCTTGTCCCTTGACTTACCAACAAGAGGGTTTGTGACTCCATGAACTAGTGCAAGATGTGGAAGTTGATTGCACAAGTTCTTGCCAAAATGAATGTGAGTGAAGTATGTTGGCGGAGTCACCCTCAAGAACTCTCTAGTTCTTCTTTTTCGGGATCCACATCATCTTGATGGGAATCCTTGGGGTTGTAGTTGAGCTTGACGAAGTAGAACTTGACGTTTCCTTGGGAACCCACTTGACCATGGCTTTAGATGCTTCAATAAATGCATCAATCTCCTCTTGAAGCTTGTCCTTGCCTTTTAGCTTGTGGTCTTGTGGTGGAAGATCATCTTGAGCTTGTTCCACATTGGAAGAAGTAGGATCGTACTTCTCCTTTTGAGAAACAAACTTTGGAGTGGGATATTGACCTTCTTCCCATTCAACACCCTCGGCGTTGAACTTTCGCTCAAAACCAATTCCTTGATTCTTCCGGTGTCTTCCTTGCTTGCAAACAATTTCCTCAAAGTTCTTGCTTCCGGCAAGGCTCTTGTAGACACCTTTCTCTATAATCCCTTTCAATAAACTATTTTCTTGCTCAAGTGTAACTTGGCTTGAAACATTGTTAGTGGAATCAAGAGAACTACTAGAACCAATATTGTTGCTTCTAGATGAAGAATTTTTCTTATGCTTGTCATGCTTAGTTTTAATAGGTGGCAAGAAATTAGACAAGAGAAGTCGTTTGGCAAGATATGAAGAACTCTTCTTTCGAAGATCGTCATTGGTTGCTTTTAGAAACTCATGTTCTTGCTCTAGATTGAGCTTCTCGAAGCGTAGCTTCTCATGAGATCTTAGGAGCTCTCTATGATCTTCTTGAGTTGTTTCATGAGCTAACTTAAGAGTGTTTAGTTCTTTAGTTAGACGCTCAATCTCCTTCATAGCATTGTCATTCGACTCTTCTCGACTATAAAGACTACTAGCATGTTCATCATTACTAGGCTCACTAGATTTGTCATGTAAAAGCTCATCTTCACCAAGCAAGTCATCCTCATCACTATCAAAGTCAATAAATTCAGGGTGTGATACCTTGGGGCCTTTTGCCATGAAGCATCTTCCAATTCCCTCATTTGGTGAATCAAACAAGTCATAGGAGTTGGAGTTGGAGGACACGAGAGCAAGACCGCAACACCTTCATCTTGATCTGTAGTCGGAGTTGGAGTGATAGCTTCTTTCGAATGATTGTCTGAGTCGGAGCCGGAGACCCATTCACCTACATGAGCTTGATGTTTTCTTCTTGTGTAGCTCCTTGATGACTTGTCTTTCCTCTCGAATCCTTGCTTCTCCGAGAGGGTCTTCGCTCATAACGATCATCTCTACTCCTTCTCTCTTTCCGAGGTGACTCTTCTCTTGAGCTTCTTCTTCTTGGAGATTCTTCTCTTCTCTTGTGGGGAGCCGAACACTCATTTGAGTAGTGTCCGGTCTTCCACAATTGTAGCAGATTCGATCACGACTAGAAGATCTCTTTTCATCATATGATCTAGACTTTGAGCTTCTCTCTTTGCTTCTACTCTTGTAGAATTTGTTGAAGTTCTTCACCATTAGGCTTATCTCTTCATTGGAAACTAGCTTGTCACTTGAGGTTGTGGGAGCATCACTTGTAGCTTTGTAAGCACCACTTGACTTGTTGTGAAGCTCTTCCTTATCTTTAAGTGTCATCTCATGAGCAACAATTCTTCCAATGACTTCGGTTGGCTTGAGATTCTTGTAGTTTGGAATCATTTGGATCAAAGTGCACACGGTGTCATACTTTCCATCCAAAGCTCTGAGAATCTTCTTGATGATGAATCGGTCGGTCATTTCTTCGCTTCCTAAGCCGGCAATCTCATTTGTGATGAGAGCAAGCCTAGAGTACATTTCAGCGACTCCTTCACCTTCCTTCATCTTGAACTTGTCAAGTTGACCTTGAAGAACTCTAGCTTTGATTCTTTCACGGACTCGGTACCTTCGTGCATTTCGACCAAAGTATCCCAAATCTCTTTTGCATTCTCAAGACTGCTGATTTTGTTGAACTCCTCGGGACACAAAGCATTGAAGAGAATGTCACAAGCTTGAGCATTGTTTTGCAACATCCGCAATTCATCCGCTAGTAGCCGCGATCCGAACTTTTCCTTCCTCAAGAACTCACCTTGCAAACCAACACAAATAATGCCCCATGCGGCTGGGTTATGGCCAAGAATATGCATTTTCATTTTATGCTTCCAACTAGCAAAGTTTGAACCATCAAAGTAAGGACCTCTCTGAAAATTACCTCACTAGACGCCATACTCTCCTAGGTTGTGAAACCAAGCTTATGGAGTCCAATGCAATGGAAACCAATACAATGGAGACCAAAGCTCTGATACCACTTGTAGGATCGAAAGTATGTCTAGAGGGGGGTGATTAGACTACTTGACAATATAAAAATTCAGCCTTTTGATAAAGACAAGTTTTTGGCAAGTTCACAATGATGATCAAGTCAAGTATCACCCTACACATGCAATTCTAGAGTATAGGCAGCGGAAAGTAAATTGCACATGTAGTAAAGAGAGGTGGAGAAGAGCAAACGCAATTTGGAGACACGGAGATTTTTCTCGTGGTTCCGATAGGTGGTGCTATCGTCAATCCACGTTGATGGAGACTTCAACCCACGGAGGGTAACGGCTGCGAGAGTCCACGGAGGGCTCCACCCACGAAGGGTCCACGAAGAAGCAACCTTGTCTATGCCATCATGGCATACGCCCACGGAGGGCTAGCCTTACTCGGGGTAGATCTTCACGAAGTAGGCGATCTCCTTGCCCTTACAAACTTCTTGGTTCAACTCCACATCTCGACGGAGGCTCCCAAGCGACACCTAACCAATCTAGGAGGCACCACCCTCCAAAAGGTAATAGATGGTGTTGATGATGATGAACTCCTTGCTCTTGTTCTTCAAATGATAATCTCCCCAACACTCAACTCTCCTCACTGATTTGGCTGTGGTGGAAGAAAGGATTGAGTGGACAGCAATTTGGGAAGGCTAGAGATCAAGCTTCATATGGTGGGAGTGGAGCTACTTGATCTCAACACAAGGGTAGGTAGTTTTCTTCTCAGAAATATAAGGTAGGAGTGGTAGTTCTTTCTGATGGCTCTCTCCACGAGTGAAGAGGGGGTGGAGGGGTATTTATAGCCTCCACACAAAATCCAACCGTTACACACATTTGACCAATCTCGGTCGGACCGAAGTTGACAACTCGGTGAGACCGAAAGTTCAAATCATGTGAACGTTGGGATTTTCGTGGGACCGAAAATACAATCTCGGTTAGTCCGATTTCGTAAAGACTAGGGCTTTGCCAATCTCGGTGGGACCGACTTCATCATCTCGGTGACACCGATTTGATGATGTATTCTGAAGCTTGGCAACTCAAGTTTCGTGAGACCGAGTTCGTAATCGGAAAATCTGAGATTTCTAGGGTTTGGCTATATGGTGAGGTGGTTCATCTCGGTGTGACTGAGTTTAGGAAATCGGTGGGACCGAGATTACTTATGAGTGTATTATGGAAGTGAGAGTTGCTGATAGTTTAGGAGATGTATCACTAAGCACTTTGAGCAACCAGATCATTATCATAACCTCATCCCCTTTTAATAGTATTGGCTTTCCTATAGACTCAATGTGATCTTGGATCACTAAACCAAAAATGGAGTCTTGAGCTTTTGCCAATGCTTGCCTTAGCATTTTGAGGGGTCCACTTCTTCAGTCCTTGCCATACCCATATCACTAGACTTTCTGAAATGATTCCCAAGAAACTATTAGTTCAATGATATATATGTTGTTATTAATTACCAAAACCACCCGGGGATTAGTTGCACTTTCAGGTGGGCGCGCCCTCCTATCTCCTGGCCTCCTCGAAGCTTCCCTGGCTTGTACTCCAAGTCTCCCGGATCATGTTCGTTCCAAAAATCACGCTCCCGAAGGTTTCATTTTGTTTGGACTCCGTTTGATATTCCTTTTCTTCGAAATACTGAAACAGGCAATAAAACAACAATATGGGCTGGGCCTCCGGTTAATAGGTTAGTCCCAAAAGTAATATAAAAGTGCATAATAAAGCCCGTAATCATTCAAACAGATAATAAAATAGAATGAATGCTTCATAAATTATAGATACGTTGGAGACGTATCATACCCCCTTGCCAAACTCATGGCAAGGTACACAATGGGTCTGGTACACAACATAGCATACTTTATAAACCTATGACTGAGTGATACGCCCATTTTGCATCATGCTTTTGTATCAATATTTATTGCATTATGGGCTGTTATTACACATTATGTCACAATACTTATGGCTATTCTCCCTTATTTTACAAGGTTTATCATGAAGAGGGAGAATGCCGACAGCTGGAATTCTGGCTGGAAAAGGAGCAAATATTGGAAACCTATTCTGCATAGCTCCAAAAATCCTGTAACTCCATGGAAGTTACTTTTGGAATTAATAAGAAATTCCGAGCGATGAAAATACCAGAGGGGGCCCACACCCTGGCCAGGAGGGTGCCCCCCCCTACTGGGCACACCCCCTGTCTCCTGGGCCCCCTGGTGGCCCTCCGGTGCCCATCTTCTGCTATATGAAGGCTTTTACCCTGGAAAAAAAATCATAAGCAAGCTTACGGGATGAAACTCCGCCACCACAAGGCGAACCTTGGCGGAACCAATCTAGGGCTCCGGCGGAGCTGTTCTGCCGGGGAAACTTCCCTCTGGGATGGGGAAATCATCACCGTCATCATCACCAATGATCCTCTCACCGGGAGGGGTCAATCTCCATCAACATATTCACCAGCACCATCTCCTATCAAAACCCTAGTTCATCTCTTGTATCCAATCTTGTATCAAAACCACAAATTGGTACCTGTGGGTGCTAGTTGTCACGCCCAATATGCGACCCTATCCAAAAGGAACTCGAAGGTCCCACCAAGGATAGACCCGCATATTGAAACGCTTTTGCAAGGTGGATATCATTGCATCAACATTACATAATAGATGGGGATACATACAAAAGGCACACCATGCCACATGAATACAATATCATCTTACACAAGATCAACATCCGACTACAGATGAACCATAAACAGAAACTCAAACATTATCCACCCTGCTAGCCCAGGCTGCCGACCTGGAACCTATCCCCTGATCGAAGAAGAAGTAGAAGAAGAACTCCAAACAAGCAAACATCGCTCTCGCGTCATGATCATCGCATAACCTGTAACTGCAACTGTTGTTGTAGTAATCTGTGAGCCACGAGGACTCAGCAATCCCATTACCATGGGTATCAAGACTAGCAAAGCTTAAAGGGAAAGGAAGGGGTAAAGTGGTGAGGTTGCAGCAGCGACTAAGCATGATATGGTGGCTAACATACGCAAATGAGAGCGAGAAGAGAAACAAGCGAAACGGTCGTCATCTAGCAATGATCAAGAGGTGATCCTGAACACCTACTTACGTCAATCATAACCCAGAAACCGTGTTCACTTCCCGGACTCCGCCGAGAAGAGACCATCACGGCTACACACACGGTTGATGCGTTTTAATTTGGATCTGATGTCAAGTTATCTACAACCGGACATTAACAAATTCCCATCTGCCACATAACCGCGGGCACGGCTCTCGAAAGTTTATACCTGCGCAGGGTGTCCCAACTTAGCCCATGACAAGCTCTCGGGATCAACGGCGAATAGACCTTCTCCCGGAAGACCCGATCAGTCTCGGAATCCCGGTTTACAAGACATTTCAACAATGGTAAAACAAGACCAGCAAGACCGCCCGATCGCCGACAATCCCGATAGGAGCTGCACATATCTCGTTCTCGTGGCAACTTTGGATAAGCTAAGCGTCAGTACCGACGTAACCCAAGTTGCCAAGGGATGGTCCCGCACGGTGCTCTAGTTTGGACCAACACTTAGACAAGCATTGGCCCAGGGGGGCTAAATAAAGATGACCCTCGAGAGAGCGACTCCCAAGGGAAAAGTAGGTGGTGGTGAGGCAAATGGTAAAACCAAGGTTGGGCCTTGCTGGACAAGTTTTATTCAAAGCGAACTATGAGGGAGGTCCCATAAATCACCCGACCGCGTTAGGAATGCAAAATCCGGGAACATAACACCGGTATGACGGAAACTAGGGCGGCAAGAGTGGAACAAAACACCAGGCATAAGGCCGAGCCTTCCACCCTTTACCAAGTATATAGATGCATTAATAATATAAGAGATATTGTGATATCCCAACCAAAATCCTGTCCACCATGGAGACATCTTCAACTTCACCTGCAACTAGCAACGCTATAAGAGGGGCTGAGCAAAGCGGTAACATAGCCAAACAACGGTTTGCTAGGAAGGGTGTCAAAAGGTTAGAGGTTCATGGCAATTTGGGGAGGCTTGAGCAACAAGAGATAGGTAGCACGGCAAAGCGATAGAACGAAGCAACTAGCATAGAAATGATAGTAGTGAGATCCAGGGTAGCGGTCATCTTGCCTGAAATCCCGCAAGGAAGAAGAACGAGTCCATGAAGAAGATGAAGCCACGAAGACGAACCACACGTAGACGAACGCATCCTCACGATCGCAACGAAACGGGAACTATCGAGAAGAAGCACACAACATAGTAAACACACCACACATAACCAAGGCATGATGCACAACCAAGCATGATGCATGACAAAACTAGATGAGGCTACTCATGGCAAGAGATGATGCAAACAAGACCAACACATCAAGGCAAGTTTAAATGAGGCCGGGAACAACATATAACAAATCTGGTAAGTCCTCATATGCATAATAAACCTTATGTTCAAGTTGTTAAACATCAAGTTAAAGAGCACCAAGATGATCTACACGAAATTCTAGTCAAGTTACATATAAAGTTCATTAGATTCGGAGCTACGGTCTAGAAGATATGAGCAAAACAAGTTAAACTGGCATTGATGCAAAATGCACCCAAACATCAAACAAACACCTCAAAACAAGAATGCAACATGATAATATGAATCTACATGCAAAATCAAGCAAGTCTCATATAAAGCACACTCAAAACGGAGCCACGGTGCAAAACACACACACTATACAAGTCATAACAACAATCTGTCCAAAACAACAACTAGGCATATTGCAAGCATCAAAACAATATGCTACAGCACCCCAACATAATAACAAAAGGCATGGGCATGAAGTACAGGTAAAGCACAACAAAACATGAACACTGAGCTATCTCCAGAAAAGGCTAGAACATGCTCAAAATGACATGGTAAGATTGCAAATAATAACAGTTTCAGACTTGTCAGGAAATAACATCAGGTTGCAATGTTTAGAGCTATCAAAAAACATGTTACGGGAACTTATCAGGGCAAATAAAGGCATGGCATGAATCTACTAATAGCATAGATCAAAAGTCCCTTACTGACCATGAGCCAAAAGGGCACAGAAAATATGATGGCACTCATGTAAACATGGCAAGTTATATTACAGTTTTATACATGGCAGAAACAACAATAAGTAGGCATGTTGGTGAGCTTGTACCACTCACCACAGAGCAATACATGGCATGGCAAGGCAACCAACAGTAAGAATACATGTTTATGAAGCTAAGCATGGCAAGAGCAAGTTCATAAGGTTCATGGATCACTAGGAAAACACATGGAAACAACTGAAATTAATGTTAACAGGCTGACAGCAACATTATGAAGCAGATTTAGAGCAAGATTACAACAAGCTACACCAACCTATAAATGCAACCAGGGGCATGGATGGATAGGTCATAACATGTAGATCAAAACATGTTTATAGAACATCTCCAGATTATGCATAGAATGATTAGTAGAAGCATGTTAACATAGCAACAAAATATGACAGTATCTGTCAGGAAAACAGCAACAACAAGTACACTACTTAACAAGCTCGATTCACTCACCACAAGTCATTGCATCACAAGATAATCATAGCATCATCAAGAAGACATGTTTGTGAAACAAACCAAGGCAAGAACAAGTCCATAGCATGCAAGGATCAACTATAGCAACCTTGGCTAAATTGAATAACAAGTAAACAATCTGCCAGGAAACATTTTGAAGCAAAAGTAGAGCACTCAAATGACATGCTAGACTACTCCATAATTGCAACCAAGGGCATTAATGGATAGACAATAACCATATGTTCAAAACACCCTTACTGAAGTATCTCAAAATAAGCATGGATCTCTCTGTAGCATCAAATTTATATGGCATCAAAATAACAGCAGAACAGGGACTAAAATCAGCAATATCACGAAGCCTAGTTTGCGTGCTTGTGCTAGTCACCACATTGATCACAAAAATACATGGCATACACCCCTGGAAAGATGGCATGGTATAGATCAAAACACATGAAGACATCAACCTCATAGGATGCACACATCAATCATGGCAAAAATGATAAATGAGCATGTTATAACAGTTTCAGCAGATTAACATCAACATGCACTCTTCCAACAGCATTTCAGGCATCAATATGAGCTCAAATAAAAATGATGCAATGGAATGAAATGAAGTACTCGTCGATACGAACAATTTGACATATTACAAACATGCAACAGAGCTACGGATGCAGAGATACAATGCGATGAACATGACATGATTATGCAAGATTTCAGGGACGGGCGTTTCGGGGGGTCAACCTGCAATCTCCAGATCTGGATCGGCCGGAGCGGATCGGGCTCCGGCGAGGTCGGGCGGCCTCCGGGGACGAGGGAGGAGGCCGGAGAGGCCGGGGAGAGCGCCGTCGAAGGGCGAGGCAGCGGAGGGCGCTGGCGCGCGCGGCGGCGCGAAAGCAGGAGGAGCCGCGACCGGGCGACGTGATGGCAGCGGAGGGCGCGGCGACGCGCTGGCTCCGGCGAGTAGCATGGAGCGACGAGCTTGGCCGGGCGCTGGAGGGCGCGAGGCGGCGCGCGTGTCGTGGGGTTCGGTCCCGAGGCGGCGGCGGGCCTTCCGTGACCGGAGGCGGCGAGAGGCGGTGGAGTCGGTGCGACGGAGGCTTCGCCAATGGCGAGGCGGTTGGCCGGGCGGCGGCGCAGCCGGACCGGGCGACGGCGGAGGCGAAGGGCTCGACGAGGTTCGGACCGACCCGGCGGGCGGATCTGGCCCGGGCGGCGGCGGCGATGTGGGCGCTGCTGGGCCACGTGGCACGACGGGGTTGGACGCGGGGCGGTTGGGGCTGACGTGTCACGGAGGGATTGGTCGGGGTGAGGTGTCCGGCGGACATGTCCGGCGCGGATGGACATGTCCGGCGGCGCGAGGAGGAAGACTGCTAGGGTTAGGGTAGGATTAGACCGCGAATTTGGAGGGGGGGCATATTTATAGGTAGAGGGAGCTAGGAGAGTCCAAATGAGGAGCGGTTTTCGGCCACGCGATCGTGATCGAACGACCGAGAGCATGGAGGGGAGTTAGATGGGTTTTGGGCCACTTTGGAAGGGGTGTTGGGCTGCACACAAAAGAGGCTTTTACGGTTACCCGGTTAACCGTTGGAGTACCAAATGACCTCCAAATGGCACGAAACTTGACAGGCGGTCTACCGGTGCTATACCAAGGCCGCTTGGCAAACCTCGGGCCATTCCGAGAAAGTTTAACACCCACTCACGAAAAGAGAGAAGAGGGGGACGCCGGATGACATAGGAGCGCCGGATTGCAAAACGGACAACGGGGAAAATGCTCGGATGCATGAGACGAACGCGTATGCAAAATGAGATGCACATGATGACATGATAAAATGCAACACGCAAGCAAATGACATGGCAACGGCGGCGAATAACTGGCGGACACCTGGCGCATCGAATCCGGGTCGTTACACTAGTAGTGTTGATTACTCCTTGTAGTTGATGCTAATTGGTTTACTTGGTGGAAGATCATATGTTTAGATCCTTAATGCATATTAATACTCCTCTGATCATGAACATGAATATGCTTTGTGAGTAGTTATGTTTGTTCCTGAGGACATGGGTGAAGTCTTGCTATTAGTACTCATGTGAATTTGGTATTTGTTCGATATTTTGATGAGATGTATGTTGTCTCTCCTCTAGTGGTGTTATGTGAACGTCGACTACATGACACTTCACCATTATTTGGGCCTAGAGGAAGGCATTGGGAAGTAATAAGTAGATGATGGGATGCTAGAGTGACAGAACCTTAAACCCTAGTTTATGCGTTGCTTTGTAAGGGGCTGATTTGGATCCACTAGTTTCATGCCATAGTTAGGTTTACCTTAATACTTCTTTTGTAGTTGCGGATGCTTGCAATAGGGGTTAATCATAAGTGGGATGCTTGTCCAAGTAAGGGCAGTACCCAAGCACCGGTCCACCCACATATCAAATTATCAAAGTACCGAACGCGAATCATATGAGCATGATGAAAACTAGCTTGACAATAATTCCCATGTGTCCTCAGGAGCGCTTTTCTCATTATAAGAAATTGTCCAGGCTTGTCATTGCTTGTTACCCGTTACAAATTATCTTGTCACAAAACTATCTGTTACCTACAATTTCAGTGCTTGCAGAGAATACCTTACTGAAAATCGCTTGTCCTTTCCTTCTGCTCCTCGTTGGGTTCGACACTCTTACTTATCGAAAGGACTATGATAGATCCCCTATACTTGTGGGTCATCACTGAGACATAGGGAATGACTTTCGTTCTCTTTCTATCTTCTATCGTGGTCAGGCTTTGAGTCTTACTCGACTTTACACCTTGCAACACAGACAAGAACTAACTCCTTTGACTGATCCATTTTAAACTCTTTCAAAAACTTGTCAAGGTATTTACTCATTGAAAAATCTTATCAAGCGTCTCAATCTATCTCTATAGATCTTGATGCCCAATATGGAAGCAACTTCACCGAGGTCTTTCATTGAAAAACTCTTATTCAAGTATCCCTTTATGTTATCCAGAAATTCTATATCATTTCCAATCAACAATATGTCATCCACATATAATATTAGAAATGTTACACAGCTCCCACTCAATTTCTTGTAAATACAGGCTTCACCGCAAGTCTGTATAAAACCATATGCTTTAATCACACTATCAAAGCGTTTATTCCAACTCCGAGAGGCTTGCACCAGTCCATAAATGGATCGCTGGAGCTTGCATACTTTGTTAGCACCCTTTGGATCGACAAAACCTTCCGGTTGCATCATATACAACTCTTCTTCCAGAAATCCATTCAGGAATACAGTTTTGACATCCATCTGCCCGATTTCATAAAATATGGCAATTGCTAACATGATTTGAACGGATTTAAGCATCGCTACAGTTGACAAAATCTCATTGTAGTCAACACCTTGAACTTGTCGAAAACCTTTTGTGACAAGTCGAGTGTCGGTGTCAAAACCGGCGGATCTCAGGTAGGGGGTCCCGAACTGTGCGTCTAGGTGGATGGTAACAGGAGACAAGGGACACAATGTTTTTACCCAGGTTCGGGCCCTCTCGATGGAGGTAAAACCCTACTCCTGCTTGATTGATATTGATGATATGGGTAGTACAAGTCTGGATCTACCACGAGATCAAGGAGGCTAAACCCTAGAAGCTAGCCTATGGTATGATTGTTGTTCGTTCTACGGACTAAAACCCTTCGGTTTATATAGACACCGGAGAGGGCTAGTGTCGGTGTCAAAACCGGCGGATCTCGGGTAGGGGGTCCCGAACTGTGCGTCTAGGCGGATGGTAACAGGAGACGAGGGACACAATGTTTTTACCCAGGTTCAGGCCCTCTCGATGGAGGTAATACCCCACGCCCCGCTTGATTAATATTGATGATATGGGTAGTACAAGAGTAGATCTACCACGAGATCAATGAGGCTAAACCCTAGAAGCTAGCCTATGGTATGATTGTTGAGATGTAATGTTGTGTCCTACGGACTACAGCCCTCCGGTTTATATAGACACCGGAGAGGCTAGGGTTACAGAGTCGGTTACAATGGTAGGAGATCTACATATCCGATTGCCAAGCTTGCCTTCCACGCCAAGTAAAGTACCTTCCGGACACGAGCCGAATCTTCAATCTTCTATCTTCGTAGTCCGGGAGTCCGCGGATATTGATAGTCCGCTGTCCGGACACCCCTAGTCCAGACTCCTCAAGAGCTCCCTGAACCAGTCTTCAATGACGATAAGTCCGGCGTGCATAATGTTCGGCATTGCAAGGCGGGTTCCTCCCTTGAATAATCCAGAGAAAATAATGAACACCAGGATAGTGTCCGGCTCTGCAAAATAATTTCCACATTCCAACGTAGAGAGAACAAAACATATACACCGATCCAATCACGACGATTATGCGGCATGACATCACACCGGCACCAAGCCTTTGTTTGAATTACTGTACCACTTTGGCACGTTTAGCGAAGCGGTTTCCTTGGCACGTCCTGTCAAAGCAGAGATCGTGTTCCCCTTTTCCGGGATTCTCATTAATACGTGTGTGGCAAACCCAACCGCGCCATTGATGGTGGCTCTTGGGGGATAAGCGAGTTTTACCAGGCCGGTGAGGGACGCATAGTTTTGTCCGCCTATATATAAGGGATAAGGATTTACCTTCTCACCTACGCCTTCTTCCTCCTTTGCTCATCCATCCCTGCGAACCCAAGCTCCAACGCTCAAGCTCGCACATTCCGCCTCGACCCTTCCCCGAACATGTCCGGAGGGGGAGGCAAGTGGATGACCTCCACCGCCAAGGAGGAGGACATCACTAAGCTGCGCGACGCCGGATACCTTTCCGGAAACATTGCGCATCGGCTGCCCGACGCGGGGCAGCTCGTTCCTACCCCAGGACCTCACGAGAGGGTCGTTTTCCTTCCCCACTTCCTACGCGGACTGGGCTTTCCGCTCCATCCATTCGTCCGGGGGCTCATGTTTTACTACGGCCTGGATTTCCACGATCTGGCGCCGAACTTCGTCCTCAACATCTCGACGTTTATCGTCAGGCGAGACCTTTCTCGCATCCGCCCCACTTCGCCTGTGGCTCAAGACCTTCAACGCTGTCAAGATCGTGAAGGGGCGCAAGCGAATGCAGAGGCGCTATGTTGGGCAAGCGCCCAACGCCCCTTGGCTAGAAGGGACCTTCGTGGACTCCGTCAAGGGGTGGCAATCGGGGTGGTTCTATATCACCGAGCCGCGCGAGCCTACATGGGCGGCGGCCCCCGAATTTAGATCTGGAATCCCCACGCAGCTCACCTCCTGGAAAGAGAAGGGCTTGCAGTGGGGTAATAAAAACGGTGGAGGTGACGGGACTTCGAACCTGCATCAAAAAGCTGGTTAGCAATGGGCTCCGGCTCGTCGACGTAGTCCAGGTCATGCTCCTCCGGCGGATTCTCCCATGCCAAGAAAGGGCATTTACTCTGTGGGAGTTTTAATCCGGAACAGCACCAGACGCTGAGCGGGCTCTTCGATACAACATACGAAGGTGCGTGGAGGGTGCTGTTCAAGAGCCCCGATGCGCCCGCATCCGCGACCGAAGACCACGGATTCAGCTTGCGGTCTCCGACTGACGGGGTAAGTGATTTGACCCCATTACGGGACACTTGTAGTAATTTAGATTGACTCTAGCGAGGTTTTTAATCTGCCTCTTTCCTTTGACAGGAATGGATGGAGAAGGCGAGCTGATTATCAGTCCGGCTCCCATGCCAGAAGAACCAGTGAATGCCCAATTAGCAAGGCTGCTGGTTCCGGCACCGTACGTGGTGCCGGAGAAGTAGGCCAAGAAGGTGGCCACGGGGACTCGAAAGAGTTCCCGCAATCAAGCGTCTGACAACAACGAGGATTCCTCCCCCGAAGACGAGGTGGAGGAGGAGGAGTACTCTCTCCCAGAGGAGGGGGAGAAGAAGAGGAAGGCCTCCCCAATTGGGGCGGCCGAAGGGTCCAAGAGGGGGAGAACCATCCCCCCGGACAGTTTCGCCAACATCAGCGTTGGCGAGGAAGAGTGGCCTCCAAGGGCCCGGCGTCCGGCAAGATCGTAAGTATCCGGATCATTCATATGCCGTATTATAGTATGTCACACAATGTCCTTCTAATGCCGCACTGTTTCTTCAGTCCGGCCGGTGACGACTTTCCTGACTCGATGAGCGGGTCGTTGGCACCGTCGGATGTAAATTCCATCCCGACTGCCTCTACCCCACGCGCCGAAGATGACGAGGCGGAATCCCATAGGGGGACGCGCCAGGAGGAGGCTCCGGAGGCGCCGTCAGGCAGCCTCCCGGACTTTGTGCCGGACTCGACTCCGGAACCCGTAGCGGTTCCAGAGTCCGGCAAGCAGCCCCTCGAAGGAGGGGCAGATCGTGACGCCGGGCGGCCTCCGCCCAACCGGAGGCACCGGACAACTGCTGGAGGCGCCAAAGGCGCCCATTGAGGAAGAACACCGCACTCTCATGAGTGCGGTGATTGAGAAGGTCCAGCCGCCAAGGGCGGGCTGACGAAGCTCGCAACAGCCTTCTAACAGGCTTTGAGGTAAGAAGTTTAAAATTAAGCAATATAATACCGCATAGACAAGAGTCTCGATGCTTAGTCCGTGTTCGGAAAGAAAAGCGGACCGAGGATCTTTAACAAGATATACGCAGGTTTCTAAAATATGTCAATATGGGTTTGCAGGCTGCGCTGTTGACCTCTGCCGCATTGACAGCTGGAGGTCGGCTGAAGAAGGACCTTGAGCGGTCGAGCAAGCGCCGCCATGCCAAGAGGCAGCTCAAGGAAAAGAAGGTGAATAACACCACTTTAAATATGTACCTTCTGTAAAAGGGTTTTGGTTGCAAACAAGATTAACAAGGATAAAATGTGCAATGCAGGGGCCACTAACGAGGTGGCAGCCCTGAAGGATGCCATGTCCGTGGCCGAACGCAATGCGGCCACCGAACGGACTGAGCGAGAAAAGCAAGCGGCGCTGGTGGCGGAAGTTCGGCAAGAGCTCCAGGCTCTCATGAAAAAGCATGAGAGTTTGGAGCGTGACTCAAGACTCGAGAGTCCGAGCTTGCCTCGCCTCGAAAGTGCCAACCGCCAAGGCCGAGGCCCGGAGGGCCCGTGAGGAGGTAGAGGACATGAAGAATTAGCAGCGGTAAGGCGTTTTCATGCAGAGCAATCATGTTAATGTAAATTACGGATACTTACCCAATTCGAGCTCTCGGGGGCATTTGCAGATCCGCCGATAGTGCGCCCGATGTCGCTGAGTTCTATCATGGCGAGGAGGGAGCTCAACGGAGAAGGTCTTCGGTCTCAAGACGCCGAGGCCGCCATCCGGTGCCCCCAAGCGACCAGTGAAGCAGCTGGTCGAACTCCACAAGGTAGCTGAGGAGGCCATGAAGGGCCTCACAGATCCGGCCAGGGCTCGGCAGGCCCCGCCCGGCAGCTACTTTGGCCTAGTGCGGCGGCTAGTTGATGCGTGCCCAAGGCTGGATGTGATCAAGCGATCCGCCTGCATTGAAGGCGCTCGTCGAGCCCTTGCCCGCATAAAGGTGCAATGGGGCAAGCTGGATGCGGAGAAGCTTCTCACGGATCCGCCGCCGCCGGGCAAGGAGCACCGTACGCCGGAGCGTTATTATAAAGTTGTCCTGAAGGGAGCCCGCGATATCGCGGATGAGTGTCCCCTTAATGTAATCCTTGAGTGAACTCGCTGGGTGTTTATCTTGTGCGCCGAAAACTTTGTTTATATGCGCTATGAGCAACGCTTTTGTTTAATTTAAAATATTACCTTCTGTGCGGCCGTTTGTTAAATCTGAGAGATGGCAAGTCGTTAGCTTCAGCCCCCAAGCCACGAGAGTTTGGGGTGTTCGGTGATAAACTTGAGCACTCTTGTTCCCATCTTTGGGTCCATCTAGGAGGCGCCAACACGACGAACAAGGCGACGGACTTATAATGCTTGAACACTCTCACTTAGCCATAGAATTCTATAATTTTAAATTTGGTGAAGCCCCGGTATTCGGAAGACCGAATCTGGGCGCTATCCACGCCTTCGTCGGACATCATCCGAACTTCGCTCAAGCGGCATGAGTCTTTAGGGACCCAAAAGACCTCTCGAACAGCGACCATCTCTCGCCTTATCATGCCGATCGTTTTAGCTTTCTCCATCGAGGCGTTAACTCGGCCAAACCGGGGCGCAATCGCAGTGGTTCTCCTAGTGCTACCTTAGCCGACGGAACGGAACGTAAGGCACCAAAACATAGGAGCCGGGCAAACCCAACTATTGACCCAAGACATGATTCGAGCTGATTCATATAATGCTATAAGTTCAGGTGCCGCACTTGTGAAAGTGTTCGGACTTAATTACACCGTAATATGGGGAAATGAAGCCCTGGTGTATTCGACCGCACTAAAGTGTACGGGTGCAATATGTCATATAGTGAACATTTGTAAAGGATAACGCAATTGCCATGAAAAGGTAATAAACTTGCAAAAAGGGAAGTGTTGCGTTATTTATGACAGAAGGTCTGCTAATAAAGCGGACTGATACAAATAGTGCGGTAAGCAAGGGATTCGGACTAAATTAACATGTCCCCTTCCAGGATAAGCTGCAGACTTGGTGTATGTAATTGAATTTAATGCTCGTAATGGAGACCACCTGAGTGTTTGTCGCAGCCTTCTTTAATCCCCGACTGTTGTATCGTGAGTTCGGCAAGTTCGCCGTCGGGCAGGGCTTCTATTTGGTAGAGTCCTGCATATATAAAAAGAAAAGATAAAAAATAACACCAAGGGGGGCGCTAGCACGAGCCCCTGGTGCGGTCGAGCCGCACTCTTCAATCCTTGAGGTTAAGCCCCTCCCCTGCGCCCATGGTATCTCCAAAGCGTAATGATGTACACGGAGTGTTATTCTTGTGATCATACGCGGGCGAGGGTGGGGGCCGCATTGCTACGCGTGCTCCGATCGCGCCAGGTGGTCTTGGCTAGTGTTGCTCCAGGCGCGCTTTAATGTGTCCGGCTTTTTAGTTGCCGGACTAGAGAATTGCCGTAAAAGGCTGCTCAGTTTCCGCCACAAGAGCTGATGTTCCTCCGCACGGAGGAGCGCCCATATTCCCATTGACCGTAATGACTCCACGAGGGCCCGCATCTTGAGCTTTAGGTATGCATAATGCGGCACGCGCTGAATTTTGCAACGCTGCACGTCCGAAAGCAGGGCATGATAGCCGCCACGAACGGGACTATATCAAGATTAACTCTTCGCTTCGAAATTATCCGGGATCCAAGACCACTTCCAGTGTGTGAGAGCTCGCACAGTTGGCTTCCACTCTGGGATGACACCTTTAAAGGTTGTCTTAGTAGGTTTGATCCTTGATGGGTCTATGCCCATTTTGCGACCGTGTGTCTGGTAAAGCAGGTTCAGCTGCTGCCGCCATCCATCGAGGACTCTTGTGAGGTGAAATCCATCGACGATTGGGTCTAAGACCAATGCGGCGAATCCGCCATGGCGTATGCTAGTCGGATGGTCTCGTCGATCGAAAGTGATCGGACAGGAGGACCATGGATTGAACTTCGGGGCGACTGGCTCCATCGCATAGACGTCCCGTAGTGTGTGCTTCCTCTTCCTCTTGGGTATATGGGTCGCGTAAATCATATTCACCGTCCGCACTTGCGGGGGGAAACCCTTCTGTCCTCTGTTGTTCGGCGGCCGGGTCTCTTCCTCGTAGTCGCTATTTAGCCCCTTGTCATTGTGTTCGGCAATTAACTTGTCGGCCTGCCTGAACACCCAACAATCTCTATTGGTGTGATTAGCTGGCTTTTCGGGGTGCCATGTATCCGCATGAGCGGTCGAGTATTCTGTCCAGCATTGACGGGCCCGGGTTGTTCTTTTAAATGGCTTCTTCCGCTGACCGGTTTGAGCCTCGAATCCGCATTGACCGCCAGATCCTCTTTGTCGTCGCCGTTAGTACGGCGCTTGTTTTGATTTGACGTGACCTGCCGTGATTGTCCTTGGTGTCCGGACTGCAGAATTTTTGCGGAGATTATTGCTGCGGGCTAGCCAGCTATCCTCTCCCCGCAAAAGCGGTCATTAATGATGTGAGGGCTGCCATGGATTTCGCTTCTCCCGCCCCTGTGCGGGCTAGCCATTCGTCCCGGATGTTGTGTTTGAAGGCTGCAAGGGCCTCCGCATCCGGACGGTCGACGATTTGATTTTTCTTCGTCAAGAACCGCGCCCGTAACTATCGGCCGATTCGTCCGCTGCTGAATAATGTGGCTTAGGTCATCGGCGTCGGAGGTCGCATATATGTACCTTGGAAGTTATCGAGAACGCGCCTCGTGTCTTCCCAACACCCAATCGACTCTGCGGGCAGGCTGTTAAGCCAGTGCCGAGCTGGTCCTTTACGCTTGAGCGGGAGATATTTGATGGCGTGCAGATCATCGCCGCGGGCCATATGGATGTGGAGAAGATAATCTTCGATCCACACCGCGGGGTCTGTTGTACCATCGTAAGATTCGATGTTTACGGGTTTGAACCCTTCGGGGATCTGGTGATCCATCACTTCATCAGTGAAGCATAACGGGTGTGCGGCGCCCCTGTATTGAGCAATATCGCGACGCAGCTCAAGGGAGCGCTGTCTGCTGTGTTCGGCTCGGCCGGCGTTATGTCCGGCGCGACGGTATTCGTCGTGGATCGTAGGGCGCCCACGTGATCCATAGATGGATCTGGATTGCCTTGCTTTGTCCTCCAAGATGTCTCGTAAGTCCGGCGCGTTCCCTTTTGGCTTCGTACTCCTGGATCGATGTCGGGGTACGGTCTTGGCTGGGGCCTTGAATGCCTCTCTGTCGCGACCACGGGGTGGTCGGTCAGCCATGTCGTGCGCTGGTGATAAAGGTATGTATGCTTCCTCCTCTAATCGGGGGAGCAGCTTGCGTCTTGGGTAACTTTTGGAGGGGAGTTCAAGTTTATACTCTTCGGCCGCGAGGACCTCGGTCCATCGATCGGCTAGCAGATCTTGATCAGCTTGAAGCTATTGCTGCTTTTTCTTTAAGCTATTTGCTGTGGCTATGAGCCTGCGCCTGAAGCGCTCTTGTTCGCGGGATCCTCGGGTATGACGAATTCGTCATCGTTGAGGCTCGCTTCGTCTTCGGAGGGAGGCATATAGTTATCGTCCACAACCCCTTCGTCTGCCGCCCTATTGTGAGGGCTTGCTTCTGCGTCCTCCTGCGCTGAGTCTTGCAGGAGGGGGTCGTCTTCGGCACTCTCCGGAGTATTATTGTCTCCCATGCCGGATTCTCCATTCTTGTTGTGGCGGGATTTAGAGTGGCGCCGCTGACGCCGGCGTTTAGGATGCTTCTTCAAAGAATCTTCCTCCGCTGCTTTCTCGCCATCCCCTTCTTTTGGGGTATCCACCATGTAAACGTCGTATGACGAGGTGGCCTTCGAGTGCCCTGTGGGCGCTGGGTCCTGTTCGTCTCCGGCATCGTCATCCATGGCGTCGATGTCCTCGGAGTCGTAGTCTAGCATGTCGGTTAGATCCTCGATAGTGGCTATAAAGTGGGTGGTGGGTGGGCTCCGAATTTCTTCGTCGTCCGAACTCCAACCGTCCTGGCCATAGTCCAGCCAGGATTCTCCTGATAGCGAGAGATGCTTCAGGGAATTCAGGATATTGCCGAAAGGCGAGTGCTGAAAGATGCCCGCGGCGGTGAATTCCATAACCGGCGCCCAATCTGGTTTAATCAGCAGGGGCGCGGGAGGCTCGGAGTCCGGCAAGGAGTCCGGCGCCTCGGGATCACGAGTTTCGCGGGGGACAAGATTGGTATTCGGCTCCATCGCCGTAGATGTTGAAGCCCCCGGGGCGGCGTCTATCCACCGACCCTCGTCGTGGGCGATCGGCTCCGGGCAAGTAGCCGGGGCGGATTCAAGTGCGGCCACCAAAGCCTTGTCCGTGGCGAGCTAGATCATGCCCATCGCCACAAGTCGGCGCGCTTGGCGGGCTCGAGTCCGTCAAGATCAAGTCTCTGCGGTCATCGGCCGTGAAGTTTAGGCTTCGAATCGACTCGACGGCCAGGGCGTAGCTTCGATCTGCTCGGATGGCCAAGAGAATTGCCCCGATACAAAGCCGCCGAATCTGAAGATCTGTCCAGGAGAAAAATCTCACCCCGACAGCGTTGAAGTTTGAAGATGCCATCGGGCCTATCGGTGACGACACGGAGGAACTCTCAATGAAAGCACCAATGTCGGTGTCAAAACCGGCGGATCTCGGGTAGGGGGTCCCGAATCGTGCGTCTAGGCGGATGGTAACAGGAGACGAGGGACACATTGTTTTTACCTGTGTTCAGGCCCTCTCGATGGAGGTAATACCCACGCCCCGCTTGATTAATATTGATGATATGGGTAGTACAAGAGTAGATCTACCACGTGATCAATGAGGCTAAACCCTAGAAGCTAGCCTATGGTATGATTGTTGAGATGTAATGTTGTGTCCTACGGACTATAGCCCTCCGGTTTATATAGACACCGGAGAGGCTAGGGTTACACAGAGTCGGTTACAATGGTAGGAGATCTACATATCCGTATTGCCAAGCTTGCCTTCCATGCCAAGTAAATTACCTTCCGGACACGAGGCGGAGTCTTCAATCTTCTATCTTTGTAGTCTGGGAGTCCGGCGGATATTGATAGTCCGGCTATCCGGACACCCCCTAGTCCAGGACTCCCTCAGCTAGGGTTACACAGAGTCGGTTAGAATGGTTGGAGATCTACATATCCGTATTGCCAAGCTTGCCTTCCACGCCAAGGAAAGTCCCATCCGGACACGGGACGAAGTCTTCAATCTTGTATCTTCATAGTCTTGGAGTCCGCCAATGATGATAGTTCGCTATCCGGACGCCCCTAGTCCAGACTCCTCAAGAGCCCTCGAACCAGGCTTCAATGACGACGAGTCCGCCCGCATATTCTCTTCGGCATTGCAAGGCGGGTTCCTCCTCCGAATAATTCATAGAAGATTGCGAACACCAGGATAGTGTCCGGCTCTGCAAAATAAATTCCACACTCCACCGTAGAGAGAATAATATTTACGCACGTTCAATCTGTTGACGTATTTCATGGCATGACGTCACACCACGGCCAAGCCTTTACTCGAATCGTTTTTGTTGTTCCACCTCAGCGCGTTTAGCGAAGCGGTTTCCTTGGCATGTCTTGTCAAAGCAGAGATCGTGTCCCCTTATTCCGGGATTCTCATCAATACGGACATGGGTAAACCAACCGCGCCATTGATTGCGGCGCTTGGGAGATAAGCGAGTTTTACCGGGCTAGTGGGGACATGCGGTTTCGTCCGCCCATATATAAAGGGATAAGGATCCACCTTTTTTACCTACGCCTTCTTCCTCCTTAGCTTATCCATCTCCACGCACTCAAGCTCCAGCGCCCAAGTCCGCACATCTCACCTCAACCTTCTCCAACCATGTCTGGAGCGGGAGGCAAGTGGATGGCCTCCTCTGTCACGGAGGGGCACATCAAGAAGCTGCGCAAGGCCGGATATTTGTCCAGCAATATCGCGAATCGGCTCCCCGACGAGGGGCAGCTCATCCCCACCCCGGGCCCCATGAGAGGGTGGTTTTCCTTCCCCATTTCCTCCGCTGACTGGGCTTCCCACTCCACCCTTTTGTCCGGGGGCTCATGTTCTACTATGGCCTGGATTTCCATGATCTGGCCCCGAATTTCATCCTCAACATCTCGGCGTTTATCGTCGTGTGCGAGGCCTTCCTCTGCATCCAGCCCCACTTCGGCTTATGGCTAAAGACTTTTAATGTCAAGCCGAAGGTAGTGGGGGGCGGCCAAGCGGAGTGCGGAGGCGCCATGGTCGGCAAGATGCCCAACGCCACCTGGGTCGAGGGTGCCTTCGTGGAAACCTTCAAAGGGTGGCAATCAGGGTGGTTCTATGTCACCGAGTCGTGTGACCCTGAATGGGCAGCGGTCCCCGAATTCAAATCTGGCACCCCCACGCGGCTCACCTCCTGGAAAGAGAAGGGCCTATTGTGGAGTGATTCGGAAGAGCTGACCGGACTCCAATCCTGTCTCCAAACTCTGGTGAACAAGAAGCTCAAGCTTATCAACGTAATCCAGGTCATGCCCATCCGCCGGATTCTCCCTTGCCAATAGCTGGACTTCAATTTGTGGGAGTTCGATCCGGCACAGCACCAGACTTTGAGCGGGCTCTTCGACACTACATACGAAGAGGCCTGGAGGGTGCTGTTCAAGGGTGCCGAGGCTCCCGCATCCGCTACCGAAGATCGCGGATTCAGCTCGCAGCGTCCGGCTGGCGAGGTAAGCTATATTATCCTTTATGGGACACTTGCTTTTCATAGTTTGACTCTATGTGGGATCTAAACTCCCAATACCTTTAACAGGCCTGGCAGAAGATGTCCGGACAGGTTAACTGTCTGGCTCCCCTTCCAGAAGACCCAGCGGATGCCCGTTTGACAGGGCTGCTGGTCCCGGCGCCTTACGTGGTGCCAGCGAAGAAGGCCACGGGAACTCGGAGGAGTTCCTGGCGCCAGGTGTTATCGGATTCATCGTTCGATGACTCCGAGGCGGACTCCTCCCTCGAAGACGAGGAGGAGAAGAAAGAGGCCTCTCCCCCAGTGGGGGAAGAGAAGAAGAGGAAGGCTTCCCCAATGGGGGAGGCTGAAGGGTCCAAGAAAGGAAGGACCCTTCCCCCGGACTGTTCCACCAACACCGACGACGGTGACGAGGAGTGGCCCTCGAGGGCCAAGCCCCTGGCGAGATCGTAAGTGTCCGGACTCCTGAATACCTCATAATTTTTCTTTTTGTCGCATAGCGTCTTCTAATGCCGCATACAACCCTGTAGTCCGCCCAAGGATGATCTCCCCGCTTCGTCGAGTGGGTCCTTGGGTTCGTCGGATGTGAATAGCGCTTCACTTCCGACCGCCTCCTCCCCCCGTGACGCCGACGACGCCGAGGTGGGATCCCAGAAGGGGACCCACCAGGAGGAGGAGGCCCCGGAGGTGCCGCAGGGCAACCTCCCGGACTTTGGACCAAACTCCACACCGGAACCTTCAGTGGTTCCGGAGTCCGGCGGGCAGCCCCTTCGTAAGAAGGGCAAGACTATGAAGCCGGCGGCCTCCGTCCAACCGGAGGCGCCAGATAACTTGCTGGAGGCGCTCAACGGTGCTTCCATCGACGAGAACACCGCCTTTGTCATGAGTGCGGTGATTGGAAGGTTCAGCTCGCCAAAAGCGGGCTGACTGAAAGCTCGCAGCAGCCTTCTAATAGGCTTTGAGGTAAGAATTTTAAGATATGTAAAATAGTACAAGATAGACAAGTAGCCCTCGATGCTCAGTTCGGTGTTCGGAAAGAAAAGCCGAACTG
Organism: Aegilops speltoides; assembly: GCA_021437245.1. NCBI lineage: Eukaryota > Viridiplantae > Streptophyta > Magnoliopsida > Poales > Poaceae > Aegilops > Aegilops speltoides. The sequence continues at coordinate 413,375,290 of CM038144.1, forward strand.
AGGATCTAAAAAGATATGCACAGGAGTCTAACAAAAATATGTCAATATGGGAATGAAGGTTGTGCTGCTGACCTCTGCCACACTGACTGCGGAGGTAAATTCCTTGTAGTAGAGCCTCGAGTGGTCCGAGATCGAGCTCGGCCGTGCCAAGAAGCAGCTCGAGGACAAGGAAGGTAAGTAACACCTTATTAAAGTTGTACCTTATAGAAAAGGATTTGGTTGCAAGAAAAAATGACAAGAATAACGTGGGTACTCCAGGGGCTACGAATGAGGTGGCGACCCTGAAGGAGGCGGTGTCCGCGGCCGAATGCAATGCGGCCGTGGAACGCGCCGAGCGAGAGAAGCAGGAGGCGAGGGTGGCGGAGGTATGGCAAGAGCTCCAGGCTCTCGTGGAAAAGCACGAGAGTTTGGAGCGTGACTCGAAGACTCGAGAGTTCGAGCTTGCGTCGGCTCTTGAGAGTGCCAAAGTCGCTAAGGCCGAAGCCCAAAAGGCCCTCCAGGAAATCGAGGCAGTAAAGAAGATAGCGGCGGGTAAGGCATTCTTCATGCAAAGCAAGCATGTAAAAGTGAATTACATGTTACTTACCCGAATTCGGAGCTCTCCAGGAGCGTTCGCAGATCTGCCCCGTAGCGTGTCCAATGCAGTCGCGTTCTACAGAGCTGAGGAGGGGAGCTCGACGCAGAAGGTGTTCTGGTCTCAGTATGCTGAGGCCGGACGTCCGTGTGCCTCGAGCTACCGGTGAAGCAGCTGGTCGAGCTCCACAAGGTGGCCGAACAGGCCATGAAGGGCCTCATAGTTCGGCTTTGTGGCCCAAAGAATCCATGCCAGGAGCTACTTGATGCAGCACGGCGGTGGTGGACTTTGTCCATGGGTCGATGTCATCAAGCATTCCGCCTGCATTGAAGGTGCCCGTCGGGCCCTCGCCCGCGCTAAGGTGCACTGGGGCAGGATGGACGCCGAGAAGCTTGTGACGGACGCGCCACCGCCGGGCAAGGAGTATCACACGCCTGAGATGTATTATAAGGGTGTCCTGAAGGGTGCCCGCATTATTGCGGGTGAATGCTCCAAAGATGTAATTTTTGAGTAGACTCGCATCTTGTTATCCTGTGCGCTAAAAACTTTGTTCATATGCGCTAAGCAACGCTTGTTAATTTAAAATATTACCTTATGTGCGGCCGTTTATCAAATCTGAGAGATGGCAAGTCGTTGGCTTCGGCCCCCATACCATGAGTGCTAGGGTGTTCGGGATAAACTTGAGCGCTCTTGTTCCCATTTTTGGGTCCTTCTAGGGAGGCGCTCAACACAACGAATGAGGAAACCGGACTTATAATGCTTGAACACTCTCACTTAGCCATAGAATTCTATAATTTTCAGCGAAGCCCCTAGTGTTCGGAAGGCCGAATTCGGGGCGCTATCCACGCTTGGGCCGGACAAAGCCGGTTCCTCGCTCTAAGCGGCATAAGTCTTTAGGGACTCGAAAAAACCTCTCGAACAGCGACCGGCTCTCGCCCCATCATGACGGTCAGTTTTAGCTTTCTCCACTGAGGTGCTCGCCCAGCTCAAGTGGGGCACAATCGCAGTGGTTCTCCCAGCGCTACCTTAGCCGATATAACGGAATGTAAGGTACCAAAACATGGGAGCCGGGCAAACCCAACTATTGACCCAAGACATGATTCGGAGCCGATGCATATAATGCTATAAGTTCGGGGTGCCGCACTTGTGAAAGTGTTCAGACTTATCACACCATAATTTGAGGTACTTAAGCCCCTGCTGTATTTTGCCGTACCAAAGCGTACGGATGCAACATGTCATAAGTGAATATATGTAAAACAAGGAATGCAATGATAGGCGAAAAGTGATGCATTGTTTATTCAAAAGATACTGCAATGAATGCAGAACGATACAAATAGTGCGATAAGCAAGAGGTGGGACTATTTAACATGTCCCCCTCCAGGGGTAGGCTGCGGAATGGTGTATAAAACAGGTATAATGCTCGTAATGGAGACCACCTGGATATTCGTCGTGGCCTTTCTTCTTCCCTGGTTGTTGCATCGTGAGTTCGGCAGGTCTACTGCCGGACAGGGCTTCTAGGCAACGAAGTCCTGAGGATAAGAAAAAAAAGGAAGAAAAAAAATGATGACCCATTTGGGAGCCCCTGGTGTGGTTGAGCCGCACTCTGGGCCTGTCGTGGTCGTGCCCCTCCCCCTTTGCCCATCCAGAGCGTAGTGATGTACGCGTAGTACTGGTCTTGCAATTTTGCGAGGGCTGGGGTTGGGGCCGCATTGCTACGCGTGCTCGGAACGTGCCAGGTGGTCTTGTTGTAGGTTACTCCGGGCGCGCTTGACGGTGTCTGGTCGCTTAGCAGCCGGACTTGAGAATTGCCTTAAGAGGCTACTCTGAACCTCCGCCGCGAGGGCCGTTGTATGATCCTCCGTTCGGAGAGAGCGTTCGGTGTTTCTGTTGACCATGATGACTCCTCGAGGGCCTGGCATCTTGAGCTTGAGGTATGCATAGTGCGGCACCGCATTGAACTTTGCAAACGCGGTTCGTCCGAGCAGTGCATGATAGCCGCTGCGGAACGGGACTATGTCGAAGATTAACTCCTCGCTTCGGAAGTTATCCGGGGATCCAAAGACCACTTCAAGTGTGACTGAGCCTGTACAATTGGCCTCTACACCTGGTATGACGCCTTTGAAGGTCGTCTTTGTGGGTTTAATCCTTGAGGGGTCTATGCCCATCTTGCGCACTGTATCCTGGTAAAGCGGGTTCAGGCTGCTGCCGCCGTCCATCAGGACCCTAGTGAGGTGAAATCCATCGACGATTGGGTCTAGAACCAATGCGGCGAATCTGCCGTGGCGGATGCTGGTGGGGTGGTCCCTTCGATCAAAAGTGATCAGGCAGGAGGACCATGTATTGAACTTTGGGGCGACTGGCTCCATCGCGTATACGTCCGTGAGCGCACACTTCCGCTCCCTTTTTGGTATGTGGGTTGCGTATATCATGTTCACCGTCCGTACTTGTGGGGGAGACCCTTCTGTCCTCTATTGTTCGGGCGGCGGGTCTCTTCCTCGTCATCGCTATGCAGCCCTTGTCATTGTTTTCGCAATTAACTTGCTCGCTGCTTGAATACCCAACAATCCCTATTGGTGTGATTAGCTGGCTTTTGGGGTGCCGTGTATCCGCACGAGCGATCGAGTATCCGGTCCAAATTGACGGACCGGAGTAGTTCTTTTGAATGGCTTTTTCCACGACCGGTTTGAGCCTCTGAATCCGGCGTTGACCGCCGATCTTGATGATTATCGCCGCACGCGGCGCTTGTGCTTATTGCGACGCGACCTGCCATTGTTGTCCTTGATATCCGGACTACCAGATTTTTTGGTGAGGTTGTTACTGCGGGCTAGCCAGCTGTCCTCTCCCGCACAGAAGCGGGTCATGAGTGATGTGAGGGCTTCCATGGATTTCAGCTTTTCCTGTCCTAGGAGCCGGGCAAGCCACTCATCGCGGATGTTATGTTTGAAGGCTGCAAGGGCCTCTGCATCCGGACAATCGACGATTTGATTTTTCTTGGTTAAGAATCGAGTCCAGAATTGTCTGGCCGACTCGTCTGGCTGCTAAATTATGTGGCTTAGGTCATCAGCGTCTCGCGGTCGCACATATGTGCCCTGGAAGTTATCAAGGAATGCGGCTTCCAGGTCCTCCCAACACCCAATTGATTCTGCTGGCAGGCTATTGAGCCAATGCCGAGCTGGTCCTTTAAGCTTGAGTGGGAGGTATTTGATGGCGTGAAGATCATCGCCACGGGCCATGTGGATATGAAGGAGATAGTCTTCGATCCAAACCGCGGGGTCTGTTGTGCCATCGTAGGATTCAATGTTCATGGGTTTGAACCCTTCGGGGATTTGATGATCCATTACTTCATCTGTGAAGCATAGTGGGTGTGCGGCGCCTCTGTATTGGGCTATATCACGGCGTAGCTCAAGCGAGCTTTGTCTACTTTGTTCGGCCCGGCCGGAATTGCTGTATCCGGCGCGACGGTTGTCGTCGCGTATCGTGGGGTGCCCACGCGATCCGTAGATCGATCTTGTTTGTCTTGCCTTATCCTCCAATATTTCTCGCAAGTCCGGCGCATTCCCCCGTGGCTTTGTACATTTCGAGCGATGCCGGGGTGCGGCTTTAGTGGAGGGCCTAGAGGCCTCTCTGTCGCGGCCACGAGGTAGCCGGTCGGCCGTATTGTGCACTGGTGATGTAGGTTTATATGCTTCCTCCTCTAATCGGGGCAGCAGCTTGCGTTTGGGGTAGCTTTTGGAGGGGCGTTTGAGTTCGTACTCTTCGGCCGCAAGGACTTCAGTCCATCTGTCGGCTAGCAAATCTTGGTCAGCTCTAAGCTGTTGCTGCTTTTTCTTGAGGCTGCTTGCCATGGCCATAAGCCTGCGTTTAAAATGCTCTTGTTCGACGGGATCCTCATGTACGACGAATTCGTCGTCGTCGAGGCTTGCCTCGTCTCCGGAGGGAGGCATATAATTATCGTCCTCTACCTCTTTGTCTGCCGCTCTCTCATGATGGTTGGCTTCTCCATCCTCCTGTGCTGAATCTTGCTGGAGGGGATTGTCTTCGGCACTGTCCGGGGTGTTATTATCTCCGGTGCCGGAATCTCCATTCTTGCTGTGGCGGGATTTTGAGCGGCGCCGCTGACGCCGGCACTTGGGCTGTTTTTTGGAGGGGTCATTCTCCGTTGTTCCATCGCCATTCCCATCCTTTGGGATGTCCACCATGTATATGTCGTATGACGAGGTGGCTTTCCAGTGCCCCGTAGGCGCTGGTTCTTGGTCGTCTCCGGCATCGTCGTCCATGTCGTCGATGTCTTCGGAGTCGAAGTCTAGCATGTCGGTTAAGCCATCGACAGTTGCTACGAAGTGGGTGGTGGGTGGGCTTTGAATTTCTCCATCGTCCGCATCCCAACCATCCTGACTGTAATCCGGCCAGGGCTCTCCTGATAGAGAGAGATATTTTAGCGAATTCAGGATGTCACCAAAAGGCGAGTGCTGAAAGATGTCCGCAGTGGTGAACTCCATGATCGGCGCCCAATCAGATTCGATTGGTAGGGGCGCGGGAGCTTCGGAGTCCGGCGAGGAGTCTGGAACCTCGGAGTCACGAGCTTCACAAGGGACGGGGTCGGTATTTGGCTCAATCGCCGTAGAGGTAGTAGCCCCCGAGGTGGTGTTTAGCCACCCATCCTCGATCGGCGCAGTCGGCTCCGAATCAAGGGTCAGAGCGGACTCTTGTGCGGCCTCTAGGGAACTGTCCAGCGGCAAAGCTAAATCATGCCCATCGTGACAGTGCGGCGTGCTTGGCTGTGGCTCGAATCCGTCGAAGATCAAGTCTTCGCGGATGTCGGCCGTATAGTTCAAACTTCCAAATCTGACCTGATGTCCAGGGGCGTAGCTTTCGATCTGCTCCAGATGGCCAAGCGAATTGGCCCGCAGTGCAAAGCCGCTGAACACGAAGATCTGTCCGGGGAGAAAAGTCTCACCCTGGACCGCGTCGTTGTTGATGATCGAAGGAGCCATCGAGCCTATGGGCGACGACACAGAGGAACTCTCACTGAAAGCACCAATGTTGGTGTCAAAACCGGCGGATCTCGGGTAGGGGGTCCCGAACTGTGCGTCTAGGCGGATGGTAACAGGAGACAAGGGACACGATGTTTTACCTGTGTTGGGCCCTCTTGATGGAGGTAAAACCCTACTCCTGCTTGATTGATATTGATGATATGGGTAGTACAAGAGTGGATCTACCACGAGATCAAGGAGGCTAAACCCTAGAAGCTAGCCTATGGTATGATTGTTGTTCGTCCTACGGACTAAAACCCTTCAGTTTATATAGACACCGGAGAGGGCTAGGGTTACACAGAGTCGGTTACAATGGTAGGAGATCTACATATCCGTGTTGCCAAGCTTGCCTTCCACGCCAAGGAAAGTCCCATCCGGACACGGGACGAAGTCTTCAATCTTGTTTCTTCATAGTCTTGGAGTCCGGCCAATGATGATAGTTCGGCTATCCGGACACCCCCTAGTCCAGTACTCCCTCATCGAGCTTTGTAGATATTAACACTACTATCAGCGTCTGTCTTCCTCACGAAGATCCATTTATTCTTAATGGATTGCCGATCATCGGGCAAGTCCACCAAAGTCCGCACTTTGTCCTCATACATGGATCCCATCTCAGATTTCATGGCCTCAAGCCAATTCACGGAATCTGGGCTCATCATCGCTTCCTCATAGTTCGTAGGTTTATCATGGTCTAGTAACATGACTTCTAGAATAGGATTATCGTACCACTCTGGTGCGGATCGTACTCTGGTTGACCTACGAGGTTCAGTAGAAACTTGATCTGATGTTTCATGATCATCATCGTTGGCTTCCTCACTAATTGGTGCAGGAATCACTAGAACTGATTTCTGTGATGAACTACTTTCGAATTCGGGAGAACGTACAATGACCTCATCAAGTTCTAGTTTCCTCCCACTCACTTCTTTCGAGAGAAACTCCTTCTCTAGAAAGGATCCATTTTTAGAAACAAAGATTTTGCCTTTGGATCTGTGATAGAAGATGTACCCTAAAATTTCCTTTGGGTATCCTATGAAGACGCACTTCTCCGATTTGGGTTCGAGCTTATCAGGTTGAAGCTTTTTCACATAAGCATCACAGCCCCAAACTTTAAGAAATGACAACTTTGGTGTCTTGCTAAACCACAGTTCATAAGGCGTCGTCTCAACGGATTTTGATGGTGCCCTGTTTAAAGTGAATGCAACTGTCTCTAATGCATGACCCCAAAAGGATAGTGGTAAATCGGTAAGAGACATCATAGATCGCACCATATCCAATAAAGTGCAGTTACGACGTTCGGACACACCACTATGCTATGGTGTTCCAGGTGGCGTGAGTTGTGAAACTATTCAGCATTGTTTTAAATGAAGACCAAACTCGTAACTCAAATATTCACCTCCACGATCAGATCGTAGAAACTTTATTTTCTTGTTACGATGATTTTCCACTTCACTTTGAAATTCTTTGAATTTTTCAAAAGTTTCAAACTTATGCTTCATTAAGTAGATATAACCATATATGCTCAAATTATCTGTGAAGGTAAGAAAATAACGATACCCGCCACGAGCCTCGACACTCATTGGACCGCATACATCGATACGTATTATTTCCAATAAGTTAGTAGCTCATCCCATTGTTCTGGAGAACGGAGTTTTAGTCATCTTGCCCATAAGGCACGGTTCGCAAACATCAAACGATTCCAAAAGTCCATCTTTATGGAGTTTCTTTATGTGCTTTACACCGATATGACCCAAATGGCAGTGCCACAAACAAGTTGCACTATCATTATCAACTTTGCATCTTTTGGCATCAATATTATGAATATGTGTATTACCACGATCGAGATTCAATAACCATCAACTTTGTGTGTATGATCATAGAAGGTTTTATTCATGTAAACAGAATAATAATTATTCTCTGTCTTAAATGAATAACCGTATTGCAACAAACATGATCTAATCGTATTCATGCTCAACGCAAAGACCAAATAACATTTATTTAGGTTCAACACTAATCCCGAAAGTATAGGGAGTGTGCGATGATGATCATATCAATCTTGGAACCACTTCCAACATACATAGTCACTTCATCCTTAACTAGTCTCTATTTATTCTGTAACTCCTGTTTTGAGTTACTAATCCTAGCAACCGAACAAGTATCGAATACGCAGGGGCTATTATGAACACTAGCAAGGTACACATCAATAACCTGTATATCAAATATACCTTTGTTCACTTTGCCATCCCTCTTTTCCACCAAATATTTGGGGTAGTTCCGCTTCGAGTGACCATTTCCTTTGCAGTAGAAGCACTCAGTTTCAGGCTTAGGTCTAGCTTTGGGCTTCTTCATGGGAGTGACAACTTGCTTGCCATTCTTTTTGTAGTTCCCTTTCTTTCCCTTTGCCCTTTTCTTGAAACTAGTGGTCTTGTCAATCATCAACACTTGATACTTTTCTTGATTTCTACCTTCGTCGATTTCAGCATCACGAATAGCTCACGAATCATTTTCGTCATCCCTTGAATACTATAGTTCATCATGAAGTTCCAGTAACTTGGTGATGGCGACTAGAGAACTCTATCAATCACTATCTAATCTGGAATATTAACTCCCACTTGATTCAAGTGATTGTAGTACCCAGACATTCTGGGCGCATGCTCACTAGCTGAGCAATTCTCCTCCATCTTTTAGGCGAAGTACTTGTCAGAGGTCTCATACCTCTTGACACGGGCATGAGTCTGGAATACCAATTTCAGCTCTTGGAACATCTCATATGCTTTGTGGCGTTCAAAACATTTTTTGAAGTCCCGGTTCTAAGCCGTAAAGCATGGTGCACTAAACTATCAAGTAGTCATCATATTGAGCTAGCCAAACGTTCATAACATCTCCATTTGCTCCTGCAATAGGCCTGTCACTTAGCGGTGCATCAAGGACATAATTGTTCTGTGCAGCAATGAGGATAAACCTCAGATTATGGACCCAGGCCGCATCATTGCTACTATCATCTTTCAACTTAGTTTTCTCTAGGAACATAAAAAAACATAGGGAAGCTACAACGCGAGCTATTGGTCTACAACATAATTTGCAAAATACTACCAGGACTAAGTTCATGATAAATTAAAGTTCAATTAATCATATTACTTAAGAACTCCCACTTAGATAGACATCCCTCCAGTCATATAAATGATCACGTGATCCAAATCAACTAAACCATGTCCGATCATCACGTGAGATGGAGTAGTTTTCAATGGTGAACATCTCTATGTTGATCATATCTACTATATGATTCACGCTCGACCTTTTGGTCTCCGGTGTTCCGAGGCCATATTTGCATATGCTAGGCTCGTCAAGTTTAACCCAAGTATTCAACGTGTGCAAAACTGGCTTGCACCCGTTGTATGTGAACATAGAGCCTATCACACCCGATCATCATGTGGTGTCTCAGCACGAAGAACTGTCGCAACGGTGCGTACTCAGGGAGAACATTTATACCTTGAAATTTAGTAAGGGATCATCTTATAATGCTACAGCCGTATGCTACATCTTGAGTTTGCGTTGGTTTTCCTTGAAGAGGAAAGGGTGATGCAGCAATAGTAGCGTAAGTATTTCCCTCAGTTTTTGAGAACCAATGAATCAAACCAGTAGGAGGCTCCTCAGAAGTCCCACACACCTACACAAACAAACAAGAACTCGCAACCAACGCAATAAAGGGGTCGTCAATCCCTTCACGACCACTTGCGAAAGTGAGATCTGATAGAGATAATATGATAAGATAAATATATTTTTGATATGTTATAATATAGATTGGAAAAGTAAAGATGCAAATAAAAGTACATTGAAAGCTTTATATGACCAAAAAAATAGACCCGGGGGCCATAGGTTTCACTAGTGGCTTCTCTCAAGATAGCATAAGTATTACGGTGGGTGAACAAATTACTATTGAGCAATTGATAGAAAAGCGAATAATTATGAGATTATCTAGGCATGATCATGTATATAGGCGTCACGTCCGTGACAAGTAGACCAACTCCTGCCTGCATCTACTACTATTACTGCACACATCAACCGCTATCCAGCATGCATCTAGAGTATTAAGTTCATAAAGAACAGAGTAACGCATTAAGAAAGATGACATGATGTAGAGGGATAAACTCATGCAATATGATATAAACCCCATCTTTTTATCCTCGATGGCAACAATACAATATGTGCCTTGCTGCCCCTGCTATCATTGGGAAAGGACACCGCAAGATTGAACCCAAAGGTAAGCACTTCTCCCATTGCAAGAAAGATCAATCTAGTAGGCCAAACCAAACTGATAATTCGAAGAGACTTGCAAAGATAACTTAATCACACATAAAAGAATTCATAGGAGATTCAAATATTTCTCATAGATAAACTTGATCATAAACCCACAATTCATCGGATCTCGACAAACACACCTCAAAAAGAGGTACATAGAATAGATCTCCAAGAAGATCAAGGAGAACTTTGTATTGAGATTCAAAGAGAGAGAAGAAGTCATCTAGCTAAAAACTATGGACCCAAAGGTATGTGGTAAACTACTCAAAACCATCGGAGAGGCCTTGGAGATGATGTAGAGGCCCTCCATGGTCGATTCCCCCTCCGGCGGAGCGCTGATGAAGACTCCAAGATGGGATCTCGCAGATACAGAAGGTTAGGGTGGTGGAAATAGTTTTCCGTGGTCACTTCTGATGTTTTCGGGGTACATGGGTATATGTAGGAGGAAGAAGTAGCTCGGTGGACGCTCGAGGGGCCCACGAGGGTGGGGGGCGGGCCCACCTGTAGGGGGCGCACCGGGCACCCTCGTGGCCGCCTCGCTTGTTTCTTGACTTCCACTCCAAGTCCTCTGGATCATGTTTGTTCCAAAAAGATCGCTCTCGAAGGTTTCATTCCGTTTGGACTCTGTTTGATATTCCTTTTCTTTGAAACACTGAAATAGGCAAAAAAACAGCAATTCAGGCTGGGCCTTCGGTTAGTAGGTTAGTCCCAAAAATGATATAGAAGTGTAGAGTAAACCCCATAAACATCCAAAACGGGTAATATAATAGCATGGAACAATAAAAAATTATTGATACGTTGGAGACGTATCAAGCATCCCCAAGCTTAATTCCTGCTCGTCCTCGAGTAGGTAAATGACAAAAACAGAATTTTTGATGTGGAATACTACCTAGCATAATTCTCAATGTAATTTTCTTTATTGTGGCATGAATGTTCAGATCCAAATGATTCAAAATAAAAGTTCATATTGACATAAGAAATAGTAATACTTCAAGCATACTAACTAAGAAATCATGTCTTCTCAAAATAACATGGCTAAAGAAAGTTCATCCCTACAAAATCATATAGTTAGGCTATGTTTCATTTTTATCACACAAAATACTCCCATCAAGAACAACCCCGGTTTTAGCCGAGCAATTGGTTCATACTTTTTAACGCGCTTCAGCCTTTTTCAACTCTCACGCAATACATGAGCGTGAGCCATGGATATAGCACTATGGGTGGAATAGAATATGATGATCGAGGTTGTGTGGAGAAGACAAAAAAAGAGAAAGTCTCACATTGACGAGGATAATCAACGGGCTATGGAGATGCCCATCAATTGATGTCAACATGAGGAGTAGGGATTGCCATGCAACGGATGCACTAGAGCTATAAATGTATGAAAGCTCAACAAAAGAAACTAAGTGGGTGTGCATCCAACTTGCTTGCTCACGAAGACCTAAGGCATTTTGAGGAAGCCCATCGTAGGAATATACAAGCCAAGATCTATAATGAAAAATTCCCACTAGTATATGAAAGTGACAACATATGAGACTCTTTATATGAAGAACATGGTGCTACTTTGAAGAACAAGTGTGGAAAAGGATAGTAACATTGCCCCCTTTTTTTTCTTTTTTTTTCTTTTTGGGCCTTTCTTTTTTTTCTTTTGGCCTTTCTTTTTCTTTTTCTTTTTTTCTTTTTTTTCTGCGACCTTTCTTTTTTTTGGCCTTTCCTTTTTTTATTTGGGGACAATGCTCTAATAATGATGATCATCACACTTCTATTTATTTACAACTCATGAATTACAACCCAAAACTAGAACAAGATATGACTCTATATGAATGCGTGCGGCGGTGTACCGGGATGGGCAATGAATCAAGAGTGACATGTATTAACAATTATGCATGGTGGCTTTGCCACAAGTACGATGTCAACTACATGATCATGCAAGGCAATATGACAATGATGATGCGTGTCATGATGATGAATGGAACGGTGGAAAGTTGCATGGCAATTTATCTCGGAATGGCTATGGAAATGCCATAATATGTAGGTATGGTGGCTGTTTTGAGGGAGATATAAGGAGGTTTATGTGTGATAGAGCGTATCGTATCACGGGGTTTGGATGCACCGGCGAAGTTTGCACCAACTCTCAAGGTGAGAAAGGGCAATGCACGGTACCGAAGAGGCTAGCAAAGATGGAAAGGTAAAAGTGTGTATATAATCAATGGACTCAATCATTAGTCATAAAGAACTCATATACTTATTGCAAAAAAATTATTAGCCCTTGAAGCAAAGTACTACTACGCATGCTCCTAGGGGGGAGGTTGGTAGGAGTTAACCATCGCGCGCCCCCGACCTCCACTCAAGGGAAGGCAATCAAAAGAGCACCCTATGCAATAAATTTGTTACACAACTTTTACCATACGTGCATGCTACGGGACTTCCAACTTCAACACAAGCATTCTTTAAATTCATAATCACCCAAATATCATGACTCTAATATCACTACCTCCATATCTCAAAACAATTATGAAGTATCAAATTGATCATAGCATCCAATTCACTTCCTATGATAGTTTTTATTATACACAACTTGTATGCCCATCATTCTAGGACCAATTTTATAACCATAGCAAATACCATGCTGATATAAGAGACTCCCAAAATAATATAAGTGAAGCATTAGAGATTAATAATTTCTACAAAATCAAGCCACCACCGTGCTCTAAAAGATTTAAGTGAAGTACTAGAGCAAAACTATCTAGCTCAAAAGTTATAAGTGAAGCACATAGAGTATTCTAATAAATTCCAATCAAGTGGGTTTCTCCAAAAGGTGTGTACAGCAAGGATGATTGTGGTGATCTAAAAAGCAAAGACTAATATCATACAAAATTCTCCAAGCAAAACACATACCATGTGGCGAATAAAAATATAGCTCCAAGTAAAGTTACCGACAGACGAAGACGAAAGAGGGGATGCCTTCCGGGGCATCCCCAAGCTTAGACTCTTGGTTATCCTTGAATAGTTCGGGGTGCCATGGGCATCCCCAAGCTTAGACTCTTGCCACTCCTTATTCCATAGTCCATCAAATCTTTACCCAAAACTTGAAAACTTCACAACACAAAACTCAACAGGAAATCTCATAAGCTCCGTTAGTGCAAGAAAGAAAAACAACCACATAAGGTACTGTAATGAACTCATTCTTTATTTATATTGGTGTTGAACCTACTATATTCCAACTTCTGTATGGTTCATACCACTTAATACTAGCCATAGATGCATCAAAATAAGCAAACAACACACGAAAAACATAATCTGTCAAAAACAGAACAGTCTGTAGCAATCTGTAACTCTAGAATACTTCTGAAACTCTAAAAATCCTACAAAAATAGGAAGCCCTGGGCAATTTTTCTATTGATCTACATCAAAAATAATCAACGCAAAAGCATGTTTCTGTGAATTACTGAAATTATTTTCGTGCATGCAAAGTTTCTGTTTTTCAGCAGAATCAAATTAACTATTACCATAGGTTATCCTATAGGTTCTACTTGGCACAAACACTAATTAAAACATGAAAACACATCTAAACAGACTTTTGTAAGATTTTTGTTACTTTGCAAATCTTTTCAAATACTTGTGTTTCTTCTTGGGTAGGATGTGGTCCCCCCTTTTGAGGTTGTGTTCCCACTATTCCCTCTATAATTTCATGCGCAATACTGGGATCAATTTCAATAAAATTTCCTTTGGCAATGCAATCCAAGAGTTGTCTATGGGACATATTTAGCCCAACATAAAAATTGCGAAGTAGAATTCTAAAATTCACCTCTAGGGTGCAATTACGATAAGATTCCATCATCCTATACCAAGCATCTTTTAAGTTTTCTCCTTTCCTTTTCTTGAAGTGAAGAACTTCAAACTCGGGAGACACAGGAGCGGATAAGGGACTAGCCATGGCTACGAGATAAACAATCTAACACACGTGCAAACAAAAAGGCAAGCGAAAGAGAGAGGATATTGTGAAAGAGAGGGCGAATAAACGGAAAGGGTGAAGTGGGGGAGAGGAAAACGAGAGGCAAATGGCAAATAATGTAATGCGAGCGAAATGAGTTTGTGATGGGTACTTGGTATGTCTTGACTTGAGCGAAGACCTCCCCGGCAACGGCGCCAGAATTCCTTCTTGCGACGTCTTGAGCTTGCGTTGGTTTTCGTTGAATAGGAAAGGGTGATGTAGCAATAGTAGCGTAAGTATTTCCCTCAGTTTTTGAGAACCAAGGTATCAATCCAGTAGGAGGCTCCTCAGAAGTCACACGCACCTACACAAACAAACAAGAACTCACAACCAACGCAATAAAGGGGTTGTCAATCCCTTCACGGCCACTTATGAAAGTGAGATCTGATAGAGATAAATATATTTTTGGTATTTTATAATATAGATTGGAAAAGTAAAGATGCAAATAAAAGTAGATTGAAAGCTTTATATGATAAAAGATAGACCCGGGGGCATAGGTTTCACTAGTGGCTTCTCTCAAGATAACATAAGTATTACGGTGGGTGAACAAATTACTGCCGAGCAATTGATAGAAAAGCGAATAATTATGAGATTATCTAGGCATGATCATGTATATAGGCATCATGTCCGTGACAAGTAGACCGACTCCTGCTTGCATCTACTACTATTACTCCACACATCGACCACTATCCAGCATGCATCTAGAGTATTAAGTTCATAAGGAATAGAGTAACGCATTAAGAAAGATGACATGATGTAGAGGGATAAACTCAGGCAATATGATATAAACCCCATATTTTTATCCTCGATGGCAACAATACAATACATGCCTTTCGCCCTAACACTTTGGGAAAGGACACCGCAAGATTGAACCCAAAGCTAAGCACTTCTCCCATTGCAAGAAAGATCAATCTAGTAGGCCAAACCAAACTGATAATTCAAAGAGACTTGCAAAGATAACTTAATCACACATAAAAGAATTTAGAGGAGATTCAAATATTTCTCATAGATAAACTTGATCATAAACCCACAATTCATCGGATCTCGACAAACACACCGCAAAAAGAGTTACATCGAATAGATCTCCAAGAAGATCGAGGAGAACTTTGTATTGAGATTCAAAGAGAGAGAAGAAGCAATCTAGCTAATAACTATGGACCCGAAGGCCTGTGGTAAACTACTCACAACTCATCGGAGAGGCCTTGGAGATGATGTAGAGGCCCTCCGTGGTCGATTCCCCCTCCAGCGAAGCACCGACGAAGGCTCCAAGATGGGATCTCGCGGATACAGAATGTTACAGCGGTGGAAATAGTTTTTCATGGTCGCTTCTGATGTTTTCGGGGTACATGGGTGTATGTAGGAGGAAGAAGTAGGTCGGTGGACGCTCGAGGGGCCCACGAGGGTGGGGGCGCGCCCACCTGTATGGGGCGCGTCGGGCACCCTCGTGGTCGCTTCGCTTGTTTCTTGACTTCCACTCCAAGTCCTCTGGATCAGGTTTGTTCCAAAAAGATCGCTCCCGAAGGTTTCATTCCGTTTGGACTCCGTTTGATATTCCTTTTCTTCGTAACACTGAAATAGGCAAAAAAACAGCAATCGGGTTGGGCCTCTGGTTAGTAGGTTAGTCCCAAAAATGATATAGAAGTGTAGAGTAAAGCCCATAAACATCCAAAACGGGTAATATAATAGCATGGAACAATAAAAAAATTATAGATACGTTGGAGACGTATCACCATACTAAGCAAAATAAGAAGCAGACAAGATAAACATCACATGCAATCAAAATATGTGACATGATATGGCCATCATCATCTTGAGCTCATGATCTCCATCACCGAAGCATCGTCATGATCTCCATCATCACCGTTGTGACACCTTGATCTCCATCGTAGCATCGTTGTCGTCTCGCCAACTATTGTTACTACGACTATCGCTACCGCTTAGTGATAAAGTAAAACAATTACATGGCGATTGCATTACATACAATAAAGCGACAACCATATGGCTCCTGCCAGTTGCCGATAACTTTGTTACAAAACATGATCATCTCATACAACAATTTATATCACATCATGCCTTGATCATATCACATCATAGCAAACCCTGCAAAAACAAGTTAGACGTCCTCTACTTTGTTGTTGCAAGTTTTACGTGGCTGCTATGGGCTTCTAGCAAGAATCGTTCTTACCTACGCATCAAAACCACAATGATTTTTCGTCAAGTGTGTTGTTTTAACCTTCAACAAGGACCAGCCGTAGTCAAACTCGATTCAACTAAAGTTGGAGAAACTGACACCCGCCAGCCGTGCAAAAGCACGTCGTTAGAACCAGTCTCATGAACGTGGTCATGTAATGTCGGTCCGGGCCGCTTCATCCAACAATACCGCCGAATCAAAGTAAGACGTTGGTGGTAAGCAGTATGAATTAATATCGCCCACAACTCTTTGTGTTCTACTCGTGCATATAACATCTACGCATAGGCCTGGCTTGGATGCCACTGTTAGGGAACGCGGTAATTTTAAAAAAATCCTACGATCACGCAATATCTATCTAGGTGATGCATAGCAACGAGAAGGGAGAGTGTGTCCATGTATCCTCATAGACCGAAAGCGGAAGCATTTAAGTAACGCGGTTGATGTAGTCGAATGTCTTCGCGATCCAACCGATCAAGTACCGCACGCATGGCACCTCCGCGATCTGCACACGTTCAGCTCAGTGACATCCCTCGAACTCTAGATCTACCTGAGGCCGAGGGAGAGTTTCGTCAGCATGACGGCATGGTGACGGTGATGATGAAGTTACCGGCGTAGGACTCCGTCTAAGCACTACGACGATATGACCGAGGTGGAAAACTGTGGAGGGGGGCACCGCACACGGCTAAGGATCAACTTGTGTCATTGGGGTGCTTGTTGGGGAACGTAGTAATTTCAAAATTTTCCTACGCACACGCAAGATCATGGTGATGCATAGCAACAAGAGGGGAGAGTGTTGTCCACGTACCCTCGTAGACCGTAAGCGGAAGCATTATGACAACGCGGTTGATGTAGTCGTACATCTTCACGATCCGACCGATCCAAGTACCGAACGTACGACACCTCCGAGTTCAGCACACGTTCAGCTCGATGACGATCCCGGACCGATCCAGCAGGTGTCGGGATGAGTTCCACAAGACGACGGCGTGGGACGAAGATGATGTTCTACCGACGCAGGCTTTGCCTAAGCACCGCAACGATATGACCGAGGTGGAATATGGTGGAGGGGGGCACCGCACACGGCTAAGGAACGATCACGAAGATCAACTTGTGTGTCTAGAGGTGCCCCCTGCCCCCATATATAAAGGAGGGAGGGGAGGTGCGGCCGGCCCCTAGGGGTGCGCCTGGAGGAGTCCTACTCCCACCGGGAGTAGGACCTCCCCCCCTCTTGCCTTGGTGGAGAAGGAAAGAGGGGAGGGGAAAGAGGAAAGGGGGCGCCGCCCCCCCCCCCTTCCTTGTCCTATTTGGACTAGGGGGAGGGGGCGCATGGCCTGCCTTGGTCGGCCCTCCTCTTCTCCCTCATGGCCCATGTAGGCCCATTAACCCCTGGGAGGGTTCTGGTAACCCCCCGGTACTCCGGTAAAATCCCGATTTCACCCGGAATGATTCCGATATCCAAATATAAGCTTCCAATATATCAATTTTTATGTCTTGACCATTTTGAGACTCCTCGTCATGTCCGTGATCACATCCGAGACTCCGAACTACCTTCGGTACATCAAAATTTATAAACTCATAATAAAACTGTCATCGTAACGTTAAGCGTGCGGACCCTACGGGTTCGAGAACTATGTAGACATGACCTAGAACTATTCTCGGTCAATAACCAATAGCGGAACCTGGATGCTCATATTGGCTCCTACATATTCTACGAAGATCTTTATCGGTCAAACCGCATAACAACATACGTTGTTCCCCTTGTCATCGGTATGTTACTTGCCCGACATTCGATCGTCGGTATCCAATACCTAGTTCAATCTCATTACCAGCAAGTCTCTTTACTCGTTACGTAATGCATCATTCCGTAACTAACTCATTAGCTACATTGCTTGCAAGTCTTATAGTGATGTACATTACCGAGAGGGCCCAGAGATACCTCTCCGACAATCGGAGTGACAAAACCTAATCTTGAAATAAGCCAACTCAACATGTACCTTTGGAGACACCTGTAGAGCTCCTTTATAATCACCCAGTTACGTTGTGAAGTTTGGTAGCACACAAAGTGTTCCTCCGGTAAACGGGAGTTGCATAAGCTCATAGTTATAGGAACTTTGTATAAGTCATGAAGAAAGCAATAGCAACATACTAAACGATCAAGTGCTAAGCTAACGGAATGGGTCAAGTCAATCACATCATTCTCCTAATGATGTGATCCCATTAATCAAATGACAACACATGTCTATGGCTAGGAAACATAACCATCTTTGATTAATGAGCTAGTCAAGTAGAGGCATACTAGTGACATTATGTTTGTCTATTTATTCACACATGTATCATGTTTCCGGTTAATACAATTCTAGCATGAATAATAAACATTTATCATGATATGAGGAAATAAATAATAACTTTATTATTGCGTCTAGGGCATATTTCCTTCAGTCTCCCACTTGCACTAGAGTCAATAATCTAGATTACACAAGAATGATTCTAACACCCATGGAGTCTTGGTGCTGATCTTGTTTTGCTCGTGGAAGAGGCTTAGTCAACGGTTCGCAACATTCAGATCCGTATGTATCTTGCAAATCTCTATGTCTCCCACGGACTTGGTCCCGGATGGAATTGAAGCGCCTCTTGATGTGCTTGGTCCTCTTGTGAAATCTGGATTCCTTTGCCAAGGCAATTGCACCAAGATTGTCACGAAGATCTTCATTGGTCCCGATGCACTAGGTATGACACCTAGATCGGAAATGAACTCCTTCATCCGCACTCCTTCATTTGCTGCTTCCAAGCACTATGTACTCCGCTTCACATGTAGATCCCGCCACGATGCTTTGTTTAGAACTGCACCAACTTACAGCTCCACCGCTTAATAAAAACACGATCCGGTTTGCGATTTAGAATCGTCCGGATCGGTGTCAAAGCTTGCATCAACGTAACCATTTACGACTAGCTCTTTGTCACCTCCATAAACGAGAAACATATCCTTAGTCCTTTTCGTATTTCAGATGTTCTTGACCGTTGTCGATGATCCACTCGATTACTTTGGTACCTCCGCTAAGCTTATTGCTAAGCATACGTCAGTCCGTACACAAGATTGCATACATGATAGAGCCTATGGCTGAAGCATAGGGAACATCTTTCATTTTCTCTCTATCTTCTGTTGTGGTCGGGCATTGAGTCTGACTCAACTTCACACCTTGTAATACAGGCAAGAACCCTTTCTTTGCCTGATCCATTTTGAACTTTTTCAAAACTTTATCAAGGTATGTGCTTTGTGAAAAGTCCAATTAAGCGTCTTGATCTATCTCTATAGATCTTGATGCCCAATATGTAAGCAGCTTCACCGAGGTATTTCATAGACAAAATTTTATTCAAGTATCCCTTTATGCTATCCAGAAATTCTATATCATTTCCAATTAATAATATGTCTCTACATGTAATATCAGAAATGCTACAGAGCTCCCACTCACTTTCTTGTAAATACAGGCTTCTCCAAAAGTCTGTATAAAACCATATGCTTTGATCGCACTATCAAAGCATTTATTCCAACTCCGAGATGCTTGCACCAGTCCATAAATGGATCGCTAGAGCTTGCACACTTTGTTAGCACCTTTTGGATCAACAAAATCTTCTGGTTGCATCATATACAACTCTTCTTCCAGAAATCCATTCAAGAATGCAGTTTTGACATCCATTTGCCAAATTTCATAATCATAAAATGCAGCAATTGCTAACATGATTCGAACAGACTTAAGCATCGCTACGGGTGAGAAAGTCTCATCGTAGTCAACCCCTTGAACTTGTCGAAAACCTTTCGCAACAAGTCGAGCTTTGTAGACAGTTACATTACCATCAGCGTCAGTCTTCTTCTTAAAAATCCATTTATTCTCAATGGCTTGCCGATCATCGGGCAAGTCAACCAAAGTCCATACTTTGTTCTCATACATGGATCCCATCTCAGATTTCATGGCTTCTAGCCATTTTGCGGAATCTGGGCTCATCATCGCTTCCTCATAGTTCGTAGGTTCGCCATGGTCAAGTAACATGACTTCCAGAATAGGATTACCGTACCACTCTGGTGCGGATCTTACTCTGGTAGACCTACGAGGTTCAGTAGAAACTTGATCTGAAGTTTCATGATCAATATCATTAGCTTCCTCACTAATTGGTGTAGTAGTCACAGGAACCGGTTCTTGTGATGGACTACTTTCCAATAAGGGAGCAGGTACAATTACCTCATCAAGTTCTACTTTCCTCCCACTCACTTCTTTCGAGAGAAACTCCTTCTCTAGAAAGGATCCGAATTTAGCAACGAAAATCTTGCCCTCAGATCTGTGATAGAAGGTGTACCCAATATTCTCTTTTGGGTATCCTATGAAGACACATTTCTCCGATTTGGGTTCGAGCTTATCTGGTTGAAGTTTCTTCACATAAGCATCGCAGCCCCAAACTTTAACAAACGACAACTTTGGTTTCTTGCAAAACCACAGTTCATAAGGCGTCGTCTCAACGGATTTTGATGGTGCCCTATTTAACGTGAATGCGGCTGTCTCTAAAGCATAACCCCAAAACGATAGCGGTAAATCAGTAAGAGACATCATAGATCGCACCATATCTAGTAAAGTACGATTACGACGTTCGGACACACCATTTCGTTGTGGTGTTCCGGGTGGCGTGAGTTGCGAAACTATTCCACATTGTTTCAAATGTAAACTAAACTCGTAACTCAAATATTCTCCTCCACGATCAAATCGTAGAAATTTTATTTTCTTGTTACGATGATTTTCCACTTCACTCTGAAATTCTTTGAACTTTTCAAATGTTTCAAACTTGTGTTTCATCAAGTAGATATACCCATATCTGCTCAAATCATCTGTGAAGGTGAGAAAATAACGATACCCACCGCGAGCCTCAATATTCCTTGGACCACATACATCAGTATGTATGATTTCCAACAAATCAGTTGCTCGCTCCATAGTTCCGGAGAACGGCGTTTTAGTCATCTTGCCCATGAGGCACGGTTCATAAGTACCAAGTGATTCATAATCAAGTGATTCCAAAAGTCCATCAAGATGGAGTTTCTTCATGTGCTTTACATCGATATGACCTAAACGGCAAGTACACAAATAAGTTGCACTATCATTATCAACTCTGCATCTTTTGGCTTCAACATTATGAATATGTGTATCACTACTATCGAGATTCAATAAAATAGACCACTCTTCAAGGGTGCATGACCATAAAAGATATTACTCATATAAATAGAACAACCATTATTCTCTCGATTTAAATGAATAACCATCTCACATCAATCAAGATCCAGATATAATGTTCATGCTCAACGCGGCACCAAATAACAATTATTTAGGTCTAAAACTAATCCCGATGGTAGATGTAGAGGTAGCGTGCCGACCGCGATCACATCGACTTTGGAACCATTTCCCACGCGCATCGTCACCTCGCCCTTAGCCAATCTTCGCTAATCCGTAGTCCTGTTTTGAGTTGCAAATATTAGCAATGTAAACAAAGATCAAATACCTGTGTACTATCATGCGAGCATTAGTAAGGTACACATCAATAACAGTATATCACATATACCTTTGTTCACTTTGCCATCCTTCTTATCCGCCAAATACTTGGGGCAGTTCCGCTTCAAAGGACTACCGCTTGCAAGAGAAGCACTCGAGCCTCGTGCTTAGGTCCAGACTTGGGTTTCTTCTCTTGAGCAGCAACTTGTTTGTTGTTCTTCTTGAAGTTCCCCTTCTTCTTCCCTTTGCCCTTTTTCTTGAAACTGGTGGTCTTATTAACCATCAACACTCGATGCTCCTTCCTGATTTCTACCTCCGCAGCTTTTAGCATTGCGAAGAGCTCGGGAATAGTCTTGTCCATCCCTTGCATATTATAGTTCATCACGAAGCTCTTGTAGCTTGGTGGCAGTGATTGAAGAATTCTGTCGATGACACTATCATCAGGAAGATTAACACCTAGTTGAATCAAGTGATTATTATACCCAGACATTTTGAATATGTGTTCACTGATGGAACTATTCTCCTCCATCTTACAGCTATAGAACTTATTGGAGACTTCATATCTCTCAATCCGGGCATTTGCTTGAAATATTAACTTCAACTCCTGGAACATCTCATATGCTCCATGACGTTCAAAACGTTGTTGAAGACCCGGTTCCAATCCGTAAAGCGTGGCACACTGAACTATCGAGTAGTCATCAGTTTGCTCGCCAGACGTTCTTAACATCGTCGGTTGCATCAACAGCAGGTTCGGCACCCAGCGGTGCTTCGGGACGTAATTCTTACAGGCAGCAATGAGGATAATCCTCAGGTTATGGACCCAGTCCGTGTAATTGCTACCATCATCTTTCAACTTTGCTTTCTCAAGGAACGCATTAAAATTCAATGGAACAATAGCACGAGCCATCTATCTACAACAAACATAGACAAGCAAAATACTACCAAGTACTAAGTTCATGATAAATTTAAGTTCAATTAATCATATTACTTAAGAACTCCCACTTAGACAAACATCTCTCTAATCATCTAAGTGATCACGTGATCCAAATCAACTAAACCATGTCCGATCATCACGTGAGATGGAGTAGTTTCAATTGTGAACACCACTATGTTGATCATATCTACTATATGATTCACGCTCGACCTTCGGTCTCCGTGTTCCGAGGCCATATCTCAGATATGCTAGGCGATCAAGTTTAACTTGAGTATTCCGCGTGTGCAACTGTTTTGCACCCGCTGTATTTGAACGTAGAGCCTATCACACCCGATCATCACGTGGTGTCTCAGACGAAGAACTTTCGCAATGGTGCATACTTAGGGAGAACACTTCTTGATAATTTTAGTGAGAGATCATCTTAAAATGCTACCGTCAATCAAAGCAAGATAAGATGCATAAAGGATAAACATCACATGCAATCAATATAAGTGATATGATATGGCCATCATCATCTTGTGCTTGTGATCTCCATCTCCGAAGCACCGTCGTGATCACCATCGTCACCGGCGCGACACCTTGATCTCCATCGTAGCATCGTTGTCGTTACGCCATCTATTGCTTCTACGACTATCGCTAGCGCTTAGTGATAAAGTAAAGAAATTACAGGGCGTTTGCATTTCATACAATAAAGCGACAACCATATGGCTCATGCCAGTTGCCGATAACTTCGGTTACAAAACATGATCATCTCATGCAATAAAATATAGCATCATGTCTTGACCATATCACATCACAACATGCCCTGCAAAAACAAGTTAGACGTCCTCTACTTTGTTGTTGCAAATTTTACGTGGCTGCTACGGGCTGAGCAAGAACCGTTCTTACCTACGCATCAAAACCACAACGATAGTTCATCAAGTCAGTGCTGTTTTAACCTTCGCAAGGACCGGGCATAGCCACACTCGGTTCAACTAAAGTGAGAGAAACAGACACCCGCTAGTCACCTTTAAGCACGAGTGCTCGTAACAGTGAAACCAGTCTCGCGAAGCATACACGTAATGTCGGTCCGGGCTGCTTCATCTCACAATACCGCTGAACCAAAGTATGACATGCTGGTAAGCAAAATGACTTGTATCGCCCACAACTCACTTGTGTTCTACTCGTGCATATAACATCAACGCATAAAACCAGGCTCGGATGCCACTGTTGGGGAACGTAGTTATTTCAAAATTTTCCTACACACACGCAAGATCATGGTGATGCATAGCAACGAGAGGGGAGAGTGTTGACCACGTACCCTTGTAGACCGTAAGCGGAAGCGTTATGACAACGCGGTTGATGTAGTCGTACGTCTTCATGATCCGACCGATCCAAGTACCGAACGTACGGCACCTCCGAGTTTAGCACACGTTCAGCTCGATGACAATCCCCAGGCTCCGATCCAGCAGGGTGTCGGGGATGAGTTCCGTCAACACGACGGCGTGTTGATGATGATGATGTTCTACCGATGCAGGGCTTCGCCTAAGCACCGCAACGATATGACCGAGGTGGAATATGGTGGAGGGGGGCACCGCACACGGCTAAGGAACGATCATGAAGATCAACTTGTGTGTCTAGAGGTGCCCCCCTGCCCCCGTATATAAAGGAGGGAGGGGGAGGTGCGGCCGGCCCCTAGGGGTGCGCCTGCAGGAGTCCTACTCCCACCGGGAGTAGGACTCCCCCCTCTTGCCTTGGTGGACAAGGAAAGAGGGGAGGGGAAAGAGGAAAGGGGGGCGCCGCCCCCCTTCCTTGTCCTATTCGGACTAGGGGGGAGGGGGTGCGTGGCCTGCCCTGGCCGGCCCTCCTCTTCTCCCTCATGGCCCATGTAGGCCCATTAACCCCCGGGAGGGTTCCGGTAACCCCCGAGTACTCCGGTAAAATCCCGATTTCACCCGGAACGATTTTGATATCCAAATATAGGCTTCCAATATATCAATCTTTATGTCTCAACCATTTCGAGACTCCTCGTCATGTCCGTGATCACATCCGGGACTCCGAACAACCTTCGGTACATCAAAACTTATAAACTCATAATAAAACTGTCATCGTAACGTTAAGCGTGCGGACCCTATGGGTTCGAGAACTATGTAGACATGACCTAGAACTATTCTCGGTCAATAACCAATAGCGGAACCTGGATTCTAATCCTACATATTCTACGAAGATCTTTATCGGTCAAACCGCATAACAACATACGTTGTTCCCTTTGTCATCGGTATGTTACTTGCCCGAGATTCGATCGTCGGTATCCAATACCTAGTTCAATCTCGTTATCGCAAGTCTCTTTACTCGCTACGTAATGCATCATTCCGTAACTAACTCATTAGCTACATTGCTTGCAAGGCTTATAGTGATGTGCATTACGAGAGAGGGCCAGAGATACCTCTCCGACAATCGGAGTGACAAAACCTAATCTTGAAATACGCCAACTCAACATGTACCTTTGGAGACACCAGAGCTCCTTTATAATCACCCAATTACGTTAGACGTTTGGTAGCACACAAAGTGTTCCTCCAAAGAACGGAGTTGCATAATCTCATAGTTATAGGAACTTTGTATAAGTCATGAAGAAAGCAATAGCAACATACTAAACGATCAAGTGCTAAGCTAACGGAATGGGTCAAGTCAATCACATCATTCTCCTAATGATGTTATCCCGTTAATCAAATGACAACACATGTCTATGGCTAGGAAACATAACCATCTTTGATTAATGAGCTAGTCAAGTAGAGGCATACTAGTGACATTATGTTTGTCTATGTATTCACACATGTATCATGTTTCTGGTTAATACAATTCTAGCATGAATAATAAAAATTTATCATGATATGAGGAAATAAATAATAACTTTATTATTGCCTCTAGGGCATATTTCCTTCAGTGCTCCCCTCCCTGTGTATAAAGGAGGGAGGGAGGAGGCGGCCGGCCTAGGGGGCGCGCCAAGCATAGGGACTCCTACTAGGACTCCCAAGTCCTAGTAGGATTCCCTTTCCTATTTGGAGTAGGATAGAAGGAAAGAGAGGGAGAGGGAGAAGGAAAGGGGGGTTGCGCCCCCACCCCTTGTCCAATTCGGTTTGGGCGGGGGGAGGCGCGCGCCACCTCTTGCCCTTCTCCCCTCTCTCCACTAAAGCCCAATAAGGCCCATTACTTCTCCCGGTGAATTCCCATAACTCCCAGTACTCCGAAAAATACCCGAATCACTCGGAACCTTTCCGATGTCCGAATATAGCCTTCCAATATATCGATCTTTATGTCTCGACCATTTCAAGACTCTTTGTCATGTTCGTGATCTCATCCGGGACTCCTAACAACCTTCGGTACATCAAATCACATAAACTCATAATACCAATCGTCATCGGACATTAAGCGTGCGGACCCTACGGGTTCGAGAACTATGTAGACATGACCGAGACACATCTCTAGTCAATAACCAATGGTGGAACCTGGATGCTCATATTGGTTCCTACATATTCTACGAAGATCTTTATCGGTCAAACCGCATAACAACATACGTTGTTCCCTTTGTCATTGGTATGTTACTTGCCCAAGATTCAATCGTCGGAATCATCATACCTAGTTCAATCTCGTTACCGGCAAGTCTATTTACTCGTTCTGTAATGCTTCATCCTGCAACTAAATCATTAGTCACATTGCTTGCAAGGCTTATAGTTGTGAGCATTACCGAGAGGGCCCAGAGATACCTCTCCGGTACACGGAGTGACAAATCCTAATCTCGATCTATTCCAAACCAACAAACACCTTCGGAGACACCTGTAGAGCATCTTTATAATCACCCGCCAGTTACGGTGTGACGTTTGATAGCACACAAGGTGTTCCTCCGGTATTAGGGAGTTGCATAATCTCATAGTCTGAGGAACATGTATAAGTCATGAAGAAAGCAGTAGCAATGAAACTGTAACGATCATAATGCTAAGCTAACGGATGGGTCATGTCCATCACATCATTCTCCTAGTGATGTGATCCCGGTCGTCAAATGACAACACATGTCTATGGTTAGGAAACATAACCATCTTTGATTAATGAGCTAGTCAAGTAGAGGCATACTAGGGATAATATGTTTTGCCTATGTATTCACAAATGTACTAAGTTTCCGGTTAATACAATTCTAGCATGAATAATAAACATTTATCATGAAATAAGGAAATAAATAATAACTTTATTATTTCCTCTAGGGCATATTTCCTTCATTTTGGCCTTTGGAGACATAATTTTTGGAGCTTCCTCTAGTTCTAGTTCTAATTTAGAGTTAATATAATTAGAGCTAGACCTAGTTCTCTCTAAATCCTTGTAATCGAGAAGCCATGTGTGGTTCTCTTCTTCTCCCTCTAATTCCCCAGCAACGATAAGCTCTGGATGGCGAAGTGCTGCCGGATCATGAAGCCTTTATGCCTGCAATCCGTAGAGAGGTCGTGTTTTCAGTCTTTTGTCCGAGGGATCATCGTGGACGGTTCGAGGGATTTCAAGTTCGATCTACACCAACTCTTCTTTTTCTTTTCAATGGCAATTTTAACTGTATAGACATGACAATTTTACCTCTAAGCAGTGAAAAATTATTTCTTACCTCCTTTTTTCTATGAAAATTTTTAGTTTCAAAAATTTGCATGGAAATTTTACCTTATTTGATATGGCAACTTAACCTATAATTCCCTGGCAACTTCTTTTACCTCTTTTTTGCTATGATTTGTTTTACTTTTTAAATTTACCATGGCAATTTTTTAAAAAAATTCCATGGCAAAACTACCTATATTACCACGACAATTTTCTAACCTTTAAATACATGTCAATATAATCACTAATGGAAATTTTAATCAACATTTTTTTGCCACCAAGCATGTACACATGGAAATTATCATGACATTTTCCTTTTGGGTCATTGTAAAAAAAATACACATGGCAATTTTCTGCTTTTAAAGTCGATGGCATTTTTTCTGTAGCACAACAAGAATTGGGCTTTTATTGGTCACATGAAAAGAACCAAAATCTGAGCTTTTTCTTTTGTTTTGTTAGTGGGCTTTTTTCGTTTTCATTTGTAGAGGGGAAATGCATGTAAGGGCGATGGGATGGGGCGTTCGGGTTGTGGGGATTCTCCCATTGAATGAAATCGTTCGTTGGGGTTGATCCCTCATACTAAACCTTTCATTCGGTCTGAGAGGTTCCCAGACCGAACGTTCGGGCATTATCAGCATCCTTATTTTATCACACACATTGGATACCATTACTTATAAAGTTGCAACATAGATTTATCGCTGCTCATGGAAGGGCACAAAATTAAGTTTAGAGGACACACTGGAGGCCACAGCTGCTAAAGGGTAACATATAGACTTGTGCTTCAACATGTGGAGTTTGGATGATCCTTTTCCTTGCAGCACCTCCACACTAGTGAGCACAATAGTGGTCTTCACAGGTATGCGAATTTTGAGCTACACCACAGATATGAAGGAAATATGCCCTAGAGGCAATAATAAAGTTTTTATTTTATATTTCCTTATTTCATGATAAATGTTTATTATTCATGCTAGAATTGTATTAACCGGAAACTTGATACAAGTGTGGATACATAGACAAAATACAGTGTCCCTAGTAAGCCCCTACTAGACTAGCTCGTTAATCAAAGATGGTTAAGTTTCCTAACCATAGGCATGTGTTGTCATTTGATGAACGAGATCACGTCATTAGGAGAATGATGCGATGAACAAGATCCATTCGTTCGCTTAGCATTATGATCGTTCAGTTTTATTGCTATTGCTTTCTTCATGCCAAATACATATTCCTTCGACTATGAGATTATGCAACTCCCAGATACCGGAGGAATGCCTTTTGTGCTATCAAACGTCACAACTCTACAGGTATCTCCGAAGGTGTTTGTTGGGTTGGCATAGATCGAGATTAGGATTTGTCACTCCGAGTGTCGGGGAGGTATCTCTGGGCCCTCTCTATAAGACACATCATAAGAAGCCTTGCAAGCAAAGTAACTAATGAGTTAGTTGCAAGATGATGTATTACGCAACGAGTAAAGAGACTTGCCGGTAACAAGATTGAACTAGGTATGAAGATACCGACGATCGAATCTCGGGCAAGTAACATACCGATGACAAAGGGAATAATGTATGTTGTCATAATGGTTTGACCGATAAAGATCTTCGTAGAATATGTGGGAGCCAATATGAGCATCCAGGTTCCGCTATTGGTTATTGACTGGAGAGGTGTCTCAGTCATGTCTACATAGTTCTCGAACCCATAGGGTCCGCACGCTTAACGTTCGATGACGATATTGTATTATATGAGTTATGTGATTTGGTAACCGAATGTTGTTCGGAGTCCCAGATGAGATCACGGACATGAAGGGGAGTCTTGAAATGATCGAGAGGTAAAGATTGATATATAGGATGACAGTATTCGGACACCGGAAGTGTTTCAGAGAGTATTGGATCACCGGATGGGGTTCCGGGCACCCCCGGCAAAAGATATGGGCCTATTGGGCCAAGAGGGGAAACGCACCAGCCACCAGGGGCTGGTGCACCCCCCATATGGGCCAAACTAGGAGGAGAAGGAAAGAGGGGAAGGGAAAAGGAAAGGGGGGATTTGGCCTCCCCCTTCCTTCCCTCGTCCTTCCTCTTTCCTTCCTGTCCGACAAATAAGGAAGGGGGCGAATTGGGGAGGAACCCCAAGTAGGATTCGGCCTACTTGGGCGCCCGTGGCTGCCTCCCCTCTCCCCCCAACTATAAATATATGTGGGGGGCGCCCCTAGAACACACAACATCAATTATTAGCCGTGTGTGGCGCCCCCCTCCACAGTTTACACCCCCGGGCATATTCTCGTGGTGCTTAGGCGAAGCCCTACGCGGATCACATCACCATCACCGTCACCACGTCGTCATGCTGAAGGAACTTATCTACTTCCTTGGCACCTTACTGGATCAAGAGGACGAGGGACATCATTGAGCTGAACGTGTGCAGAACTCAGAGGTGTCGTATGTTTGGTACTTGATCGGTCGGAGCTAGAAGGAGTTCTCCTACATCAACCGCGTCGTCAAATGCTTCCACTTATGGTCTACGAGGGTACGTAGACACACTCTCCCCCACCCGTTGCAATGCATCTCCTAGATAGATCTTTGCGTGAGCGTAGGAAGCTTTTTGAAATTGCATGCTACATTACCCAAGAGTGGTATCAGAGCCAGGTCTGTGCGTAGATGATATGTTCGAGTAGAACGCAAAAAGTTGTGGGCGGTGATCGTCATACTGCTTACCACCAATGTCTTATTTTGATTCGGCGGTATTGTTGTATGAAGCGGTCCGGACCAACCTTACATGACCATGTTCATGAGACCAGTTCCATTGTCAGACATGCAACTAGTTCTGCATAAAGGTGGCTGGCGGGTGTCTGTCTCTCCTACTTTAGTTCAATCAAATTTGAATGCGGCCGGTCCTTGTTGAAGGTTAAAATAGCAAACTTGATAAATCACCATTGTGGTTTTTGTGCCATAGGTAAGAACGGTTCTTGCTAGAAGCCCGTAGCAGCTACGTAAAACATGCAACAATAAAGTAGAGGACGTCTAACTTGTTTTTGCAGGGCATGTTGTGATGTGATATGGTCAAGACATAATGTGATATACTCCCTCCGTCCGGAAATACTTGTCATTGAAATGGATGTATCTAGATGTATTTTAGTTCAAGATACATCCATTTTCATCCATTTTGATGACAAGTAATTCCGGACGGAGGGAGTACGTTATTGTGTGAGATGATCATGTTTTGTAAAAGTTATCGGCAACAGGCAGGAGCCTTATGGTTGTCTCTTTATTGTATGAAATGCAAACGCCATGTAATTGCTTTACTTTACCACTAAGCGGTAGCGATAGTTGTGGAAGCAATAGTTGGCGAGACGACCATGATGCAACGATGGAGATCAAGGTGTCGAGCCGGTGACAATGGAGATCATGACAATGCTTTGGAAATGGAGATCAAAAGCAGGAGATGATGATGGCCATATCATGTCACATATTTTGATTGCCTGTGATCGATGTTTATCTTTATGCATCCTATTTTGCTTAGTATGGTAGTACCATTATAAGATGATCCCTTAACTAAATTTCAAGGTATAAGTGTTCTCCCTGAGTATGCACCGTTGTGACAGTTCGTCGTGCTGAGACACCACATGATGATTGCGTGCGATAGGCTCTACGTTCACATACAACGGGTGCAAGACAGTTTTGCACATGCGGAATACTCGGGTTAAACTTGACTAGCCTAGCATGTACAGACATGGCCTCGGAACACTGCAGACCGAAAGGTCGAACGTGAATCATATAGTAGATATGGTCAACATAGAGATGTTCACCATTGATGACTACTCCATCTCACGTGATGATCAGACATGGTTTAGTTGATTTGGATAACATATCATTTAGATGACTTGAGGGATGTCTACTTAAGTGGGATTTCTTAAGTAATTCGATTAATTGAACTTAATTTATCATGAACTTAGTCCTGATAGTATTTGTATATCTATGTTGTAGATCAATGGCCCGTGCTACCGTTCCCCTGAATTTTAATGCGTTCCTAGAGAAAGCTAACTTGAAAGATGATGGTAGCAACTACA
The DNA here is from genome assembly GCA_021437245.1 of Aegilops speltoides. Taxonomy (NCBI): domain Eukaryota; kingdom Viridiplantae; phylum Streptophyta; class Magnoliopsida; order Poales; family Poaceae; genus Aegilops; species Aegilops speltoides. The sequence goes on from CM038144.1 coordinate 413,406,499, forward strand.
TGGACTGGGTCCGTAACTTGAGGATTATCCTCAGTGCTGCATAGAAGAATTATGTCCTTGATGCACCGCTAGGTGAAAGGCCTGCTACAGGAGCAGATGCTGATGTTTTGAACGTCTGGCAAGCTCGATCTGATGACTACTCGATAGTTCAGTGTGCCATGTTTTACGGCTTAGAATCGGGACTTCAAAGACATTTTGAACGTCATGGAGCATATGAGATGTTCCCAGAGTTGAAGTTAATATTTCAAGCAAATGCCCGAGTTGAGAGATATGAAGTCTCCAACAAGTTCTATAGCTGCAAGATGGAGGAGAACAGTTTTGTCAGTGAACACATACTCAGAATGTCAGGATATCATAATCACTTGACTCAGCTAGGAGTTAATCTTCCAGATGATAGTGTTATTGACAGAGTTCTCCAATCACTGCCACCAAGCTACAAAGGCTTCGTGATGAACTATAATATGCAAGGGATGGAAAATACTATTCCCGAGCTCTTCGTAATGTGATACCTCTCCAACGTATCTATAATTTTTTATTGTTCCATCCTATTATATTATCTGTTTTGGATGTTTAATGGGCTTTATTATACACTTTTATACTATTTTTGGGACTAACCTGTTAACCGGAGGCCCAGTCCAGATTGCTGTTTTTTGCCTATTTCAGTGTTTCACAGAAAAGGAATATCAAACGGAATGAAACCTTTGGGAGAATCGTTTTTGGAACAAATGCAATCCAGGAGACTTGGAGTGGACGTTAAGGAAGCAATGAGGCGGCCACGAGGTAGGAGGGCACGCCCAGTGGGTAGGCACGCCTCCCACCCTCGTGGGCCCCTCGTGGCTCCCCTGACTATACATACTCATACACCCTGAAAACATCCGAGATCACCACGAAACCCTATTTCCACCTCCGCAACCTTCTGTACCAGTGAGATCCCATCTTGGGGCCTTTTCCGGTGCTCCGCCGAAGGGGGAATCGATCACGGAGGGCTTCTACATCATCACCATAGCCTCTCCGATGAGTTGTGAGTAGTTTACCATAGACCTTCGGGTCCATAGTTATTAGCTAGATGGCTTGTTCTCTCTCTTTGATTCTCAATACAAAGTTCTCCTCAGTCTTCTTGGAGATCTATTCAATGTAATACTTTTTGCGGTGTGCTTGTCGAGATCCGATGAATTGTGGGTTTATGATAAAGATTATCTATGAACAATATTTGAATCTCCTCTAAATTCTTTTATGTATGATTTGTTATCTTTGCAAGTCTCTTCGAATTATCAGTTTTGTTTGGCCTACTAGATTGATCTTTCTTGCAATGGGAGAAGTGCTTAGCTTTGGGTTCAATCTTGCGGTGTCCTTTCCCAAAGGATGTTAGGGCAGCAAGGCATGTATTGTATTGTTGCCATCGAGGATAAAAAGATGGGGTTTATATCATATTGCATGAGTTTATCCCTCTACATCATGTCATCTTTCTTAATGCGTTACTCTGTTCTTTATGAACTTAATACTCTAGATGCATGCTGGATAGCGGTCGATGTGTGGAGTAATAGTAGTAGATGCAGAATCGTTTCGATCTACTTGTCGTGGCCGTGATGCCTATATACACGATCATGCCTAGATATTCTCATAACTATGCACTTTTCTATAAATTGCTCGATAGTAATTTGTTCACCCACCGTAATACTTATGCTATCTTGAGAGAAGCCACTAGTGAAACCTATGGCCCCCGGGTCTATTTTCCATCATATAAGTTCGATCTATTTTATTTTGCAATCTTTACTTTCCAATCTATATCATAAAATACCAAAAATATTTATCTTATTATCTCTATCAGATCTCACTTTTACAAGTGGCCGTGAAGGGATTGACAACCCCTTTATCGCGTTGGTTGCAAGGGTCTTATTTGTTTGTGCAGGTACTAGGGATTTGAGTGTAGCCTCCTACTGGATTGATACCTTGGTTCTCAAAAACTGAGGGAAATACTTACGCTACTTTGCTGCATCACCCTTTCCTCTTCAAGGGAAAACCAACGCATGCTCAAGAGGTAGCATAATGCTCAAAGATGCAGAGGTAGAAATTAAGAAGGAGCATCAAGTGTTGATGGTTAACAAGACCACTAGTTTCAAGAAAAAGGGCAAGGGAAAGAAAGGGAACTTCAAGAAGAGTGGCAAGCAAGTTGCCACTCCCGGGAAGAAACCCAAAGCTGGACCTAAGCCTGAAACTGAGTGCTTCTACTGCAAAGGGACCGGTCACTAGAAGCGGAACTGCCCCAAGTATTTGGCGGATAAGAAGGATGGCAAAGTGAACAAAGGTATAGTTGATATGCATGTTATTGATGTGTACCTTAATAATGCTCGTAGTAGTGCCTGAGTATTTGATATTGGCTTGGTTGCTCATATTTGTAGCTCGAAACAGGAGCTACGAATTAAACGAAGATTAGCTAAGGGCGAGGTGACGATGCACGTCAGAAATGGTTCCAAGGTCGATGTGATTGCCGTCGGCATGCTACCTCTACATCTACCTTTGGGATTAGTTTCAGACCTGAATAATTGTTATTTGGAGCCAGCGTTGAGCATGAACATTATATCTGGATCTTGTTTAGTGCGAGAGGGTTATTCATCTAAATCAGAGAATAATGATTGTTCTATTTATATGAGTAAGATCTTTTATGGTCATGCACCCTTGAAGAGTGGTCTATTTCTGTTGAATCTCGATTGTGGTGATACACATATTCATAATATTGATGCCAAAAGCTGCAAAGTTGATAATGAGAGTGCAACATATTTGTGGCACTGCCATTTAGGTCATATTGGTGTAAAGCGCATGAACAAAGTCCATGCAGATGGACTTTTGGAATCACTTGATTATGAATCATTTGATACTTGCAAACCATGCCTCATGGGCAAGATGACTAAAACTCAGTTCTCTGGAACAATGGAGCGAGCCAATGACTTATTGGAAATAATACACCGATGTATGCGGTCCGATGAGTGTTGAGGCACGCGGCAAGTATCGTTATTTTCTAACCTTCACAGATGATTTGAGCAGATATTGGTATATCTACTTAATGAAACACAAGTCTTAAACATTTGAAAAGTTCAAAGAATTTCAGAGAGAAGTGGAGAATCATTGTAACAAGAAAATAAATTTTCTATGATATGATCGCGGAGGTGAATATTTGAGTTACGAGTTTGGCCTTCATTTAAAACAATGTGGAATAGTTTCACAACTCACGCCACCTGGAACACCACAACATAATGATGTATCTGAACATTGTAAATGTACTTTATTAGATATGGTGCGATCTATGATGTCTCTTACCGATTTACCATGATCATTTTGGGGTTATGCATTAGAGACAACTGCATTCACGTTAATTAGGGCACCGTCTAAATCCGTTGAGACGACACCGTATGAACTGTGGTTTGGCAATAAACCAAAGCTGTCATTTCTTAAAGTTTGGGACTGCGAAACTTATGTCAAAGGGCTTCAGCCTGATAAACTCGAACCTAAATCTGAGAAGTGTGTCTTCATAGGATACCCTAAGGAAACAATTGGGTACACCTTGTACCACAGATCCGAAGGCAAGATCTTTGTTTTCAAAAATGGAACCTTTCTAGAGAAGGAGTTTCTCTCGAAAGAAGTGAGTGGGAGGAAAGTAGAACTTGATGAGGTAATTGTACCTTCTCTCAATATAGAAAGTAGCTCATCAGAGAAATCCGTTCCTGTGATGCCAACACCAACTAGTGAGGAAGCTAATGATGACGACCATGAAACTTCATCTCAAGTTACTACCGAACCTCGTAGGTCAACCAGAACATGATCGACACCAGAGTGGTATGGTAATACTGTTCTGGAAGTCATGTTACTAGACCATGGCGAACCTACAAACTATGAAGAAGCTATGATGAGCCCATATTCCGATAAATGGCGTGAGGCCATGAAATCTGAGATAGGATCCATGTATGAGAACGAAATGTGGACTTTGGTGGATTTTCCCGATGATCGACGATCCATAGAGAATAAATGAATCTTCAAGAAGACTGACGCTGATGGTAATGTTACTGTCTACAAAGCTTGACTTGCCGCAAAAGGTTTTTTATGTTGTAATAGTAACAAGAATACATACTGTTATAATTTTTCAAATCCTAAGTCAAAACATAATATGAGAAATGAAAATGACATTTTTTCTTGATGATAAGAAAATGGGATAGTTGACCGGGTCACCTCAACGCGGGCGCGGCGACCGAGAAGGCTACTCTGGCCGTTGCACCCGAACTGAAGCAACACCAGTCCAACTGCCCCGACAATAAAAAGCAGGTAGGGCTCGCCGACAAACCCAATCATCTCTCCTCCTCACACCGCCACTTATCCTCCTCCCCACTCCTCTCCTCCCATCTGCATGTCGCATTGATGGGCAAGTACAACAATTGGTAATCGGTGTCGGTGGGTGGATCTGCGGGAAGCTCTTGATCGTGGCGCCATCGCGCATGGTTTCCGGCACATCGGCATCCACCACTCCGGAAGAGGTGATGCTCTCTGACGATGACAAGGGCAGTAGCAGCCGCCTCTCCTCGGCTACGCGCACAGATGATGAATTCGCGACGCAAAATAGAGTTGTTGTTTGCATTGTCGCTCCGTGACTGTGATCTGGCACTGCACTAGCTGCCGCACAACCATGATATCCAAATCGGACGCAACATCAAGGAGGAGCCGTCGTGCAACCGCGCACTATGATAGTAGCCGAGGGCGACATCCGAGCTGGCGTGCCGTGAGCGGCATTTGCTGCGTCCGGCGTGGCGCCGGACTAAGTTCGTGCTGGCCGAGACCTCTCGTTGCCCTGGGCCGAGGATCAGTCTAGGACCACCACGCAGACGTCCTCCCACCGTCAGCGCCAGACGAGTGATCAACTCCTCAAAGTTGGGATGAAGGAGTCTAAGCGCGTCTCGTGCCTTCGCCGACAATGGCAATATCAAGAGCGTGTCGACGCTGCCTGGCGGGGCGCAGATGAAGGTAGCCAAGCAACTACATGGGGAGACCTTTCGCCGTTGGTAGGACGAGGATGTCCGGAAGAGACGATGACGAAGGTACCGACGGTTTAGGAGGCCATGCCTAAAACGTCACCTTTCGTACTTTGCTTTGTTTAGTTTAGTTTTAGTTTAATTTTATTCGGTAGTTGAACTTTGTTAATTTGCTTCTTTTGATTGTAATAAATATATCAAAATTCTAAAAATATTGTTCAGTTTACATGAATTTAGTCTGTCTTTTTAAATTGTTCATTTGAACTAGTGCGAATATTTGATGCATGTGGTTGGATGGTCGGCTCTCGCTGTCAGCAGCGTTAGAGTTGTTTTTACTTCATTATATATATATGGTTGGATGGTAGGCTCTCGCTATCAGCAGCGTTGGAGTTACGTTACTTTATCATGGCCTGGATCTCATGGTCAACCGCATTGGAATTGTTGCCATTACTCTTATTACTCTACAAAGATCCGCGGTCCGCGTCACCTGTCCCGTGACCGCTTGCTTGCAGCTGCACAACTTGCCACTCTCAGTCCTCGCTCCTCCTGGGCTAGCTGTTCTCCATGGACGGCGATGGCCGCAGCGACTGCGACGCCGGCGGCGAGTGGATCTGGGTGCGTCGACCGCAGGAGCGGAAGCTGCGGCTGTGGCTGCGGCGGCGGAGTGGCCGGCGGAGGAGGCGCGGCCTCTGAAGGTGGTGTTCGGGTCCCCAGCGAGGTACTTCACCGACGCGGCGCCGATCGGGAACGGCCGTCTCGGCGCCATGGTCTGGGGCGGCGTCACCTCCGAGAAGATCCAGCTCAACCGTAATTGACAGACCCCGTTCCCCCCTCTTCTGAAGGCTTGATTACTCTGCTATAATATCACCAATTTTAGTTCAAATATTGGGGTTTTTGGTCGGGAAGCGCTCTCGTTCCTGCTCGGGAATCAAATTAACCCAGAAACACCGCAGCAATCAAAATGCTCTTAACAGATGATGATTTAGAGCCTCGATTTTAAAACTATGACATATTGAATTTTCGATTTTAAAACAAATGTGTTCACTTTTTGGAATAAATTATGGGTGTCACTGCAGTGGCAACCCGCACAACTTTTCCTGCTCACGTTATCTCCTCCTATGCGCGGCCATGGTCATGCCATCGGTGAGAGCTCACTCGAGACAGAAAGCAAAATGGCTGGAATTTAACGGAGAGAAATTACCGTTATATATAAAGCAACCACGAGAGCCAAGGTCCAACAATGTTCAACAAGGCTCAAGCTGCACACGACGTGCACACAAACGGTAGCACAAAATGAGGAGAAATTTAGCGAACGAATGGAGAGAGAAGCATTATCGTTAGAGCATGGTTGTTTCTGCGTGTTGTTAGATGAGGGGAAATCGATGGTGAGAGCGCGTCCAACACAGGCCTTGTATCCACCCGTAGATGGAGATGTCAATTGGCCACGTATCTATCTTTTGGGTTGTGTTCATTGTAAGACATCTTGATAAATTCTAATCCTTTTCACATTACGTCGCTGGTGGTCTGGTGGATACTGGGAGGTTCTGATAGATTGATACATATGTTTGAGCTGAATAGGTGCATGCATATCAAAATAAAATGGAAAAAAAACGGCACATGTGGGTATTTTCCTATTTGAATCCATCATCATAGTTTGCACTTTTACTGAAAGTAGCATGATTTGAAGTCCGGAGTACATTGTCAGAACGTGTGCATGGTTTTGCAGATTCTTCATGCCAGGATTCATCTTCACACTTTTAAATGAAAATGATAGGGATCATATTTATTGATCTTGCATGTGTTCTCCAAAAGTACAATGAGATGATTTTGTACCACTTTTCTGAATAGATGACGTGAAAATACTCCCTCCGTCCCAAAATAAGTGTCTCAAGTTTAGTATAATTTTGTACTAAAGTTAGCACAAAGCTGAGACACTTATTTTGGGACAGAGGGAGTAGGAAGCTTATTTTTCATTATTCTGTTACTGTTTCCCTATAAGTAAATGATATCAGTCTTTTTTTGTCTCCTTTCCCCACTCATGTACACCTTTCACTATTTCACATACACCTTCACTCATATTGGCTTTCTTTAATACGGAGTATTACCTATCTGTTTATTTTTATAGAGTTTATTGCTTCATATCAAAACTATTGATGCAGATGATACATTATGGACGGGCGGACCTGGTAATTATACAAACCCCAAAGCGCCTACTGTTCTTTCTGAAGTAAGGAGCCTTGTTGATAAGGGACTGTATCCTGAAGCTACAGCTGTTGCTTATGGCCTGTCTGATGACAAGGCACAGGTACACATTTTATTTTAGGTTGATGGAGAGTTGTGCTGCTAAATCGATGTTGTAACATTGCTTATGTTTTAACTGTAGTATTACCAGCCTCTCGGTGATATTGATCTTACCTTTGGTGAGCATATTAAGTATACAAACTATAAAAGATACCTTGATTTGGAATCTGCAACAGTTAATGTCACATACAGTGTTGGGGAAGTAGTGTACTCAAGGGAACACTTCTCCTCAAATCCACATCAAGTAATTGCGACTAAAATCTCAGCAAACAAACCAGGAGCTGTCTCCTGTACAGTATCTTTAGCAACACCACTAGATCACTGGATTCGTGTAACAGATGCAAATGAAATAATCATGGAGGGTAGCTGCCCAGGAGAAAGGCCCGCGGGAGATGACAATGCATCTGTGTCAAACAATGATGATACGGTGCGTGTACAGGCATGTACGAGGCGTATACAGGCAGGTCACTAGATCACGTCAGGAGGTAGATCACGTCAGGAGGAGTACTTAGTTTGGCTAAGTCCTTTGTATTCTTATCTCCTCTTATCTCTAGTTTTCTTCTTGTGCAAGATGTATCTATCTCAACAACCTGTACGCGTATCTGGGCTCGCAACCCCTCTACTTAACACGCATCACGTCGGCCAGGAAGGCTAAGACGTTTACCGCAAGTTGCACATGGTATACAGAGCCTTCTTCTTCCACCAGAAACCCTAGCTAGACTATCTCCATCACGCGCGCGCAGCCATGTCTTCCTCCTCCGCCTCCGTCCACTCGATGCTCGGCGGTGGAGCCCCCGAGAAGCTCACCCGCACCAACTATGTGCTGTGGCGGACACAGATCACGCCGCAGCTGCGGGGCGCCGGCGTCTTCCATTACGTCGACGGCACGGCAGCCGAGCCGGACAAAGTCCTCACCACCAAGTACGCCGCCGGCAAGGAGAGCACTGGGCCCAATCCCCTCCATCCGCTTTGGGTGAAGGAGGATCAACAGGTCCTTGGATATCTACTCCAACACTTGTCCAAGGAAGTGCTCGTCACGGTGACCACGATCACCACGGGCGCGAACTCGGGTGGCGTTGGCGAGCATGTTCTCGCCGCATCACTCAGCCGCGCCAACAACATCCGACGGCGCTGATCAATGCGCAGAAGGAAATCAATCGGTGGCCACCTTCTTCGCCGCCATGAGGGTCTCGCCGATGAACTTCGCCGCGGCGGTAAACCCATCCAAGATGATGAACTCATGTCCTACATCATCCATGGGCTGGACCAAGACTACCAGCCTCTTGTCTCGCACTAGATGCACGATCACCCGGTAACTCTTGACGAACTTTTGCTATGCTCAAGAACTTTGATCAACGATGGCACAATACCAAGGCTCCGTGGTGGCTTCAAGTCGTCGGCTAACTCTGCGTCCGAGGCGCGGTGGTGGCCCTCGCTCACGCCATCTCCCGTGGCAAGGGAGGTTCGCCGGTGGTGGCGGCTACTCCAACAACTCTCGCGGCGGCGGCCGTTCGGCGAACTCCAAAGGACGTCGTGGTGGCGGCAGTGGCGGTTCAAACAGATCCCGCCCGGACCTGCCTCGTTGTCAGATCTGCGGCAAGCCAGGATACACGGCGAAGGATTGTTGGTACCGCTACGAAGAAGATGATGGTGATTCCTCACAAGATGAAGAGAAAGTTGCTGCTGCGGCCGATGGCTCTTATGGAGTTGATACAAACTGGTACGTTGATAGTGGCGCCACCAACCACATCACCAACGAGCTAGAGAAAGTCACCATGAAGGAAAAATATCGTGGCAAGGACCAAATTCACACGGCCAGTGGTGAAGGTATGGGCATACGTCACATTGGTCATTCAATTTTTAATACCCCTAGTCGTAAAATTCATCTCAAAAGAATCTTGCATGTTCCTAGTGCTCATAAAAATCTTCTCTCCGTTCATAGAATTGCCATTGACAATCATGTTTTTCTCGAGTTTCATCCTTATTTCTTTTTGATCAAGGATCAGGCCACGAAGAAAGTTCTCTATCGAGGTAGATGTGTTCGAGGGCTCTACCCGTTGATTCCGGAGTTTAGAAGATTCAATAAACAAGCTTGTGGTGCTATCAAGCTTTCGTCCACACGATGGCACGATCGTTTAGGACATGCCTCTTTTTCTTTAGTTGAAAAACTACTTAGGAAAAATAAGCTCCCGTTTGTTGGTGAGCGAAACATTGAAACTATTTGTGATTCATGTCAGTGTGCTAAAAGTCATCAATTACCATACCCTATATCTACTAGTGTCTCCACCAAGCCTTTACAGTTGATCTTTTCTGATGTGTGGGGGCCTGCACCTCTCTCGCTGGTAGACACACGATTATGTTAGTTTCATCGATGACTATAGCAAATTTTCATGGATCTATCTCCTCAAGAAAAGATCGGATGTGTTTCAAGTTTTTCACAACTTTCAAGCACTTGTTGAAAGAAAGTTTGATAGTAAGATCATTGCTGTCCAATCCGATTGGGGAGGGGAATACGAGAAACTCAATTCCTTCTTCCAAAGCATAGGCATATCTCACCATGTGTCATGCCCGCATGCTCACCAACAAAATGGGTCGGCCGAACGCAAGCATAGGCACATTGTAGAGGTTGGCTTGGCCCTCCTAGCCGGAGCCTCCATGCCTCTCAAATTCTGGGATGAGGCTTTTCTTACAGCTGTTCACATCATTAACATGCTACCTAGCCGTGTCATCAACAATGAAACACCCATGGAACGCCTCCTACACACAAAACCAGACTACACCTCTCTCCGTGTCTTTGGCTGTGCTTGTTGGCCCAATCTTCGGCCTTACAACAATCGCAAGCTTATGTTTAGATCAAAACAGTGTGCTTTCCTTGGTTATAGTGCACAACACAAAGGTGTCAAGTGCCTCGACATCTCCACTGGTAGGGTTTACATCTCTCGTGACGTTGTTTTTGATGAAACCAAGTTTCCCTTTGCGGATCTACATCCCAATGCCGGCGCACTCCTCCGCAAGGAAATTTTGCTTCTACCCTCTCATCTCTCTGGCTATGATCAAGGGGGTATTACAAATTGTGATCATATGTTGACTAACCCTACTGATAGTCTCCTTGAGCATTGTGATAATGCAGGAAACAGTGGTGCTCAAATCGCAGAAAATGGCGAAAATGGCGAAGAAAACGGGTCTACAGGGCCTTATTTCATGTGTCCTGGTCCAGGGGACAGATCCGCTTCGGGATTGGCGCAGGTGCTGCAACAGCGCAGTCGATCCTCTCCGGGATCTGCGCCTGGCAGCGATCTGGACGCGCCAGTCCCGACAGCCGCAGACGGGCGCACGGACGCGCCAGCACCAGGCGGCCATGCAGACGAGTCCGCGCCTGACAATTGGCAGGCTGGGGCTGGTCTGGGCCGGATCCAGCAAGATGGCCAACTGCGCGTCTACAAGCGGCGCGCCGCGGCTGGCTCGGCGGATGCGGGGTCAGGCCCTGCCAGCCCAGGGCCCAGGCAGCAATCATTGGGCCATGATGATTCCCTCAGGCTCAGATCTTCTGTGGCCAAACCGACGCTTGCACCGAGGTCCACAGCCACAGAGAATCCGTCTCCGACATCGCCTGTGCATGCTGCGGGCTCGGGCCCCCTGGACGGATCCTCCTCGGGATCAGGGCGGGATCAACCTGCGTCAGATCCGGGATCCTCTGCGCCGGAGTACCTCACAGAGCCCCTGGTTGCTACCTCGCGCCGAACACGACTTCAGAAAGGGGTAATTAAACCTATTGATTATAAGCACATTACAAAATATGGGCTTGTGTGTTCGACAGGTGAACCAGGAGAGCCAAATACTCTGGAAGATGCTCTAGGTGATGCACGTTGGAGAAAAGCAATGAATGATGAAATCATGGCACTTGAGAAAAACAGAACATGGCACTTGGTTCCTCCTCAACGAGGTAAAAATCTTATTGACTGTAAGTGGGTCTTTAGGATAAAAAGGAAAGCTGATGGAACCATTGATCGTTACAAAGCTAGACTCGTTGCAAAGGGTTTTAAACAACGGTATGGTATTGACTATGAGGACACGTTTAGTCCAGTTGTGAAAGCTGCTACTATTCGTCTTGTTTTGTCCATTGTTGTGTCCAGGGGATGGAGTCTACGTCAGCTAGATGTTCAGAACGTGTTTCTTCATGGTGTTCTGGAAGAAGAGGTTTATATGAAACAACCACCTGGGTTTGTGAATGCACGTGCACCACTTCATGTGTGCAAGCTTGACAAAGCATTGTATGGACTAAAACAGGCCCCAAGAGCATGGTATTCTCGTCTCAGTAAAAAAATGCAAGCACTTGGTTTTGTTCCTTCAAAATCTGATACATCATTATTTATCTATAACAAGTCAAGGATATCCATGTTTGTTCTCATATATGTTGATGATATAATTGTGACAAGCTCATCTGATGAAGCAATAACAGCACTGTTGAAGGATTTGGGTGCAGAATTTGCTCTCAAGGATCTAGGAGATCTACATTACTTTCTTGGTATTGAGGTCAAGCAACACAAGGATGGTCTTCACCTCTCTCAAGAAAAGTATGCAGCAGACTTAGTAAAAAAGGCTGGTCTGGAAAACTGTAAGCCTGCACCTACTCCTTTATCTAGCACAGAAAAATTGTCTCTTACTGAAGGAGAACTCCTGAGCTCAGAGAATGGTACAAAATCTGAGAGTCCTGGTAGGTGCACTTCAAGATTTAACACTCGACTGGACCGGACATTTCCTTTGCTGTTAACAAAGTATGTCAGTTTCTTCATGCACCTACTACTATTCATCTGACTGCTGCAAAACGTATAGTAAGATATGTGAAAAATACATTGAATATTGGTCTATATTTCAGCAAGTCACCCTCCACACTTATTAGTGCCTTCTCTGACTCGGATTGGGCTGGGTGTCTAGATGACAGACGCTCAACTGGTGGCTTTGCAGTATTCTTTGGACCTAACTTGATATCTTGGAGTGCAAGAAAGCAAGCTACAGTTTCAAGGTCTAGTACAGAAGCAGAATACAAAGCGTTGGCAAATGCAACAGCAGAGATCATATGGGTACAGTCACTTTTGAAAGAACTAGGTATGAAAAGCACTAAAGCTCCATGTTTGTGGTGTGACAACTTAGGTGCCACCTATCTGTCAGCAAATCCTGTCTTTCATGCTAGAACCAAACACATTGAGATAGACTTTCATTTTGTTCGAGAAAGAGTTGCAAATAAACTTTTAGATATTCGGTTTATTCATTCTCAAGACCAAGTTGCAGATGGTTTCACCAAAGCTCTACCCACAAGAAGTTTTGAAGACTTCAAGCATAATCTCAACCTGATGAAGTTGTGATTAAGGGAGGGTGTCAAACAATGATGATACGGTGCGTGTACAGGCATGTACGAGGCGTAGGCAGGTCACTAGATCACGTCAGGAGGTAGATCACGTCAGGAGGAGTACTTAGTTTGGCTAAGTCCTTTGTATTCTTATCTCCTCTTATCTCTAGTTTTCTTCTTGTGCAAGATGTATCTATCTCAACAACCTGTACGCGTATCTGGGCTCGCAACCCCTCTACTTAACACGCATCACGTCGGCCAGGAAGGCTAAGACGTTTACCGCAAGTCGCACAATCTGATCATCCTCCGGGAATGAAATTTTGTGCTATTCTCTACCTGCTGATGAGTGGTGCCAATGGCCAAGTGCAAGTATTAAATGATAAGATGCTGAAACTTGATGGTGCCGACTCAGCAGTTTTGCTCCTTGCAGCTGCAACCTCATTTGAAGGGCCATTTGTCAAGCCTTCTGAATCGACACTTGATCCAGTGACATCAGCATTCACAACATTAAATATGGCTAGGAGCATGTCATATGCACAGCTAAAAGCTTATCACATGGATGATTACCAGAGTCTTTTCCAGCGCGTGTCCTTGCAACTTTCACGAGGCTCCAATGATGTACTTGGAGGTAGCACTTTGGCTCACTTACCTGAGAATATCTCTCAGGATACTGCGGTATCTGATTGCACTGTACAGATAGTTGATGGTTCAAGGTTACAAGAGCTTAATAATTCAGAGAAGCCTACTGTAGACAGAATTATAAGTTTTAGACATGATGAAGATCCTTCTCTGGTAGAACTTCTGTTTCAGTTTGGGCGCTATCTACTCATTTCTTGTTCGAGGCCTGGAACTCAGGTTTCCAATCTGCAAGGAATATGGAACAACGAGACTAATGCACCATGGGGGTATGTTTTTACAACATATCTTGTCTCGTTTTGTTGCCTATGCAAGCTATATATCTTGGGGTATTATTTTTTAGACTATTGAATAAGAAAACGGCTGCAACTGTTCGTCTGTGTCACACTTTGTAGAACTTGCGTATTCAGAGCATACGTCATTTAAATATCATCCTAATGGGGTCACAAACGACCAACTCTGTGAAATGGATTGTCCTTGCAAGCAGTCTGGTGTTACATGACCATTTTGCTATAGCAAGCAATAAATTTTAGAAGTTTGAAAAGTCTCATAACAATCTGTTGCTGTTCTGAATCAAAATGAGGAAAATATAAGTGGAAAACATGACAAGTGGCCCTTTCTCTTAATATGTTTTAAAACTATCATATAGAAGTTAATCTAATTTGCACATTTTACAAGTTAAGACTAGTCTTTTCTTTTGAACTGAAGAGACTGGTCTTGGGCTTCAGTTTTCAGGTTTAAAGCTGTATTCATTTTTCTGTAAATTAATTAAGCATTCTCGTGTACACACATTGTTATCCCATTACTTGCTAAAGTAACACACATTTGGCCTTTTCGATGCAAAGACAACGAAGTAATTGAGGCCAACATTTTGTGTATCCAGTTGGTGCTAATACATACAGGCATGCTCATTCCCTTAAACACATTGGATAATCAGTTACCAAGTAACCATATTGATTAACGCTCATATTCCCATTATTTTTATGTTATATTAGGCACATGGATTGACATAGCATGACAAAACACTGAATACATGCTGAGTGGAAGAGCATCGAGGATAGATTTGAGAAGAAACTAAGTTGTTGGAAAGGAAAACTCATGTCTTATGGAGGCCGGTTGATTCTCATTAACTCGGTGCTAACGAGTTTACCTATGTTTCTGCTATCTTTCTTCGAAGTACCAATTGGGGTGAGGAAGAGACTAGACTTCTATCGCTCTCGCTTCTTCTGGCAGAGTGATGAATCCAAGAGGAAGTATAGATTGGCCAAATGGGATATTATTTGCAGACCGAAAGAACAAGGAGGACTTGGCATTGAAAATCTTGAAGTCAAAAATAAGTGTCTCCTGTGTAAGTGGCTGTTTAAGCTGTCTTCTGAGACAGAGGCAACTTGGGCGCAGATCTTACGGAGTAAATATCTCTACTCAAAGACCTTATCCCAGGTCACTATGAGACCTACAGACTCGCCGTTCTGGAAAGGACTAATGAGGGCTAAATCAGCTTTCTTTAACAGAACGAAATGTATTGTTGGGAATGGAGCTGATACGCGATTCTGGGAGGATACGTGGCTGGGTGACACGCCTCTGGCTTCTCAATATCCAACGCTGTATCGTATTGTCCAGCGTAGGGATGCCCTCGTGGCCACAGTTTTGCAGACGATTCCTCTTAACATCCAGTTTCGAAGAGTGCTTGCTGGACCGAGATGGGAAGCATGGCTTCACTTGGTCCGTAGGCTAATGGACGTACAGCTAAATACTCAGCCCGACCAGTTGTTTTGGAAACTAACTAGAAATGGGGCGTTCACTGTCAAGTCGATGTATCTTGACATTATTAATACATCTGTGATACCTACGCCCAAGGTAGTGCGAACGTGAAGGTTCCTTTGAAAATTAAGGTGTTTATGTGGTTTGTGCATAAACAGGTAATTCTTACAAAGGACAATCTAGTTAAGTTTAATGGACAGGACCTACTAGGTGTAGCTTCGTGACGGGATGAGTCTATCAAACATCTATTTTTGATTGCCCGTTGGCACAAGGGTTGTGGCGCACCGTGCAAATTGCCTTTAATATTACTCCACCAAGATCGGTTAACACGCTTTTTGGGCGTGGTTGCTCGACGGAGCCGAAATAGCCGACAAATTCGTGTAGGAGTATGTGCGTTATTATGGGCAATATGGAACTGTAGGAATGACTTGGTTTTTAACAGAATATCAAATACTCATTTTTTGCAGGTGTTGTTCCGGGCCACGGCGCTGATCCGTACTTGGTCCTTACTCACTCCGACGGAGGCCAGGGAGCGTTTGGTTACTGGATCTCTCCGATGGGAGACGGTTGCGCGGGATATCTTCAGCCGGTTTGGATGGCGATCATGTAATAGGATAGGGATCTAGTTTACCTACCTCATATTATGCCAGCCGGTTTGTGGCTTATCCCGTTTGTGTTATTTCGCTGCTCTGTGTGAGCTCTGCGATACCTTTGCTCTTTTGTTTGTAAGACTTTTGTTCTGGACCACCTTTTTTATTAATAAGAGAGGCCGTATGCATCAGTCTGATGCAGAGGCCGGGGTAAAACCCCTTTTCCAAAAAAAAAAACATATGAAGAAAGCCACACAAAAAAATAAATCCCGCATTAGTTTCTCAAATATAGGTCTTGGGATTCTTTATATATATATAAATGATGTAACTTGAATTTTTGGGAAGGTGATATTTTAGTGTGTTTTTCCTTAATTTCTGGTGCATTCTAAACAATGATCTACTAATAAAGGGTTATCCATCTTTTTTTCAAGTAAATTTTGTTGTGGGTAATACTGATTCTCTTGCCATTTTCCTACCGTAACCTAGGCTTACACAAGTTTTGTACTCGATTAATATGGGCGGTACCGTTCAAAAATCTAATGGCCAAGACGTAGCAACTTAATGCTGAATTTACTGCAGTAAATACCTTGGTGTTTGTAATGTAAGTTATTTGAGAGCATACTGATGATAGTCCTATTTACACTATTTTCTGGCAGTCCAAGTTTGATAACAATATGTCATTCCTTTCACTTTCCAGTACGGCTCCCCATCCAAATATAAATCTACAAATGAATTACTGGCCATCACTTCCTTGCAACCTTAGTGAATGCCAAGACCCACTATTCGACTTTATTGAATCCCTTTCGGTCAATGGGGCTAAGACGGCAAAAGTAAGTCCACTTTCATAAACGAGCGTCTCTGGAAACTGTGTGTTCTCTACCCTTTATACTCGTGAGTATTCCAACGTATCTTTCTACTTTCTAGTGAATTGAACTTTTATGAATACTATTTCTTGTGGCCATGGCCCATAGCCTTGGATCCTACTCCTAGCAGCATCACTGAGGCTTGACAATGAAGTAGTAGTGATGCTACTAGAAGCCTGGGATTTGCCAATTTGCATAAGGGGCAATAGTTAGCTGTGCAGTTTCTTCTTTTATAGGATTTGATTGCATATGTACATGTCTATAATCTGTCCCTTTGGCCCAATAGCAATACAAAGGTCGTTCTGTCGACCACTACTGTGTGAGGATGAAAACAGACCAATCTAACAAGGCAATTAGTTATTCAAATATCTGATTTCCACATGATACTGCATGCTACAGTACCACGACAACACTTGCTCCACGACATTATAAATATATCTAGATGATAGGGTCTTTCCTCAGTTCATTCTTAGTGTCACTGAGTATCGACTATTGAGTATTTACTGTTAACGCAACAACGTAAATGTGAATACAAAATTTGAAGTTCGAGAGGCACTTGCCCTTGATCACTCAAGGATAAAGAATTGCAACTTTGTGCATCTTCTTGAGGAACTATTTGGACAACTCTATTTAATGTTTTGTGTGTAAGCATATTACCAGATTTAATTTTATTCAGTTTACATGTTCGAAATGGATTTATAGCATAGTTTGGCACCTTGTATTTCATGGGAACTTTTTGAGGTAATGATATGTTTTCTTTACAGGTGAATTACGGAGCTAATGGCTGGGTTAGTCACCAAGTCACAGACTTGTGGGCAAAAACATCACCGGATTATGGTGATCCTTCATTTGCTCTATGGCCAATGGGTGGGCCATGGCTTGCTACACACCTGTGGGAACACTACAGTTTTACGATGGACAGAGTGAGTGATGACATGGGCATGGAATGCAATGTCATGCAGTACTTGTATGCAGTACTTTCTTGTATCACCTTTAAGCACAGATTTGTGATCATACGTCATAGGCAGATATGAGAATTACTGTCGCCGCTTGCTTATGTTGGAGTCTAATCTCCCTTTATGTTTATGTGATTACACTATCTTATTTGAAGAATTGGTGGTAAAAGGTAGGCTTAAACCAAATATGAGTGATAAGGCAAGCACCAACAAATTTGGATTAGACAAACTTGTTAACTGTACTAAAAAGATAATGATGTTTAGTAGCAATGACTGGCCAATAGTGTTTAACTATCCTGTTGAATAGATTGTTGGTTCATCTACCTTTTTCATGTGTTCTGATTGATGGATAATGTCTTAGAGGATGTTGTGAATATATGGTGAAATCCATACTGATAGCTTTGCCGCAAAGTGCAAGCTCATCTTCTGGAGATTGGAGAGACATAAATGTGATCTAGACAAGATCAAGTTACATCAGATGTGATATTCTGTTCTTTTTTTGCAGGAATTTTTGGAGAGAACAGCGTATCCACTTTTGGAAGGATCTGCCTCCTTTCTGCTGTCCTGGTTGATTGAAGGCCAAGAAGGCTATCTGGAGACCAATCCTTCTACTTCCCCAGAGCATTATTTTACTGCTCCGGATGGCAAGGACGCATCTGTGAGCTATTCAACAACTATGGACATGTCAATTATTAGAGAAGTATTCTCAGCTGTTCTTTTGTCTGCTGATGTAAGTCTTCATTTCTATTTACTGTTGTTGAAAGAGACAGGTTTCATTGAATATGCAGATACTTTGGTGATACTATGAATGAAGCATGCAGATTTAAAACGTTATAGTAGAGTTATAGTTAAGTCTTGTCATTCTAGCATGTACTCCCTCCGTTCTAAAATAGATGACTCAACTTTATACTAACTTTAGTACAAAGTTGGGTCGTCTATTTTGGAACGGAGGGAGTATTTATTTGAATGTTTATGTGTTTGAAGTATTCATACGTGTGTTATCAGATTTTGGGAAAATCCAGCACTGATGTGGTTCAGAGGATAAAAGCGGCAGTACCGAGGCTCCCACCAATAAAAATTGGTAGAGATGGTACAATCATGGAATGGGTATGTATATACTTTTTATTTTTTTATCTCTCAAAGTGATTTCAATTGGTCTGTTCAGTTTCATAATACTTGTTTTTTTATGCACAGGCACAAGATTTTAAGGATCCCGAACCTCATCACAGGCATGTATCTCATCTGTTTGGTCTTTATCCTGGACATACCATGACACTGGAGCAAACACCTGACCTCTGCGAAGCTGTTGCCAATACTCTTTATAAAAGAGGTACCTTTTTGCATATCAGAAGGGCAGTATTATAATTTGATCCTTATTTGAAGTTATCAGTCTTTAGTTTGGGTTTGTTTCAAAAGAAATTATGATCTCAGAGAACTTATTGTTAGATGATGACCTCCCGAGATTCCTTCACATGACGGTTACTCGATCTTGCACGAGCTCCTTTTTGCTGATCTCAGCATTTTTTAGATTTTGAGGGTTAACTGTTGAAGATAAGAGGAATGGGCATATAGCACAGAAGAATAAAGGAGGAAGGCCATCCAGTGACATACTGTAATTGTATTCATCAAAAGCAGTATATGTATAAACACAATTGTTTCAGTAGAGCAAAAATACAAACAACCCACAGCAACTTAAAAACTTCTTAAAACAGATGTTAGCTATACACTTATGCACACCAGCATCAGCTTGGGTGCTCAACAATTTTATTTTGTTTTTGAAACGGGGGTGAGCAACAATTTCGTAGTAGAAGGATAGCAAGGTTAATTGGGACTGGATCGACCACTGTTGTTCTCATGTAAAATTGAAATAAGCAGTTACCATGTTCCAAGAGGATAATTCAGTGTTGTTTGTGTCAGAATTTTGTAAACTTCTTACAAAGGTTGCTGATCTTATTTTTCCATGGTCATTTTCTTTCAAATGGCGAACAGTCTAGTGGTATTATTAAGTTGATTTTTTCTTATGCAGTTTGCTTGCATGACCAGTTGTTATATTCTTTTATGTCACCTTTCAGTTTGATCTGAAAAGTACCCCATATTTATATTTTCAACAATTGCATGGCACTGTTAAGAATGTCAAATTTATCACGTTTATGGCAAGGACTGTCTGTAACCACACTTTCTCTGTCTTTGCTGCTTGGCACTGAGTTTTTTTCTATTGTTTAGGTGATGAAGGCCCTGGGTGGTCTACTTCATGGAAGATGGCCCTGTGGGCTCATCTTCACAACAGTGAGCATGCATACAAAATGATTCTGCAGCTAATCACTTTGAGATATCCTAATGACAAGCCTGACAATAGAGGAGGTCTATACAGCAATTTGTTCACGGCGCTTCCACCATTCCAAATCGATGCAAATTTTGGGTAAACCAGATCATCTTCAGCCTAATCAATCATTTCAATCCAACCTGTTCACCATAGTATGATTTGTTGAATTGCGAGACACAAAGTTGCAGCTAGTAGGCATAACCTCGGTGATGACTCTAAGCTGTCAACTGTTAACCACTTAAAAGAGGTCTAACAATAGTGATCGTGCTACTTAATTGCACGATCGATTCGCAAACATCACAATGGGTATATTGTCTTGTAGATTCCCAGCTGCATTGTGTGAAATGCTTGTGCAGAGCACCGGGGGTGATCTGTACCTGCTCCCTGCTCTGCCCCGCGACAAGTGGCCCCACGGGAGCGTTAAAGGTCTGAGGGCCCGAGGCGGGATGACGGTCAACATCTGCTGGAAAGAAGGTACCCTCCATGAAGCTCTTGTATGGTCTGGCAGCAGCGGGAACTCGCTTGCGAGGATCCACTACGGCGATCGCTCTGCCGTGATCAGTGCCTCCCCAGGCCAAGTTTACAGGTTCAACTCGGAGTTGAAGTGCTTGAAGACTTGGCTACTGTGAGAATGTACAGTGTGCTGGTTCTGCGAAATCCGAAGGCCCAATCTGTTGCGACAAAATTTACTGAATTCTCAGTGAGAACAATAATGGAGGCTATCCTAAGGCACAATCTGTTGTGACAAAATTTACTTGTAAAATAGCGGAGAACGTCGTACCTCTCTCGAGGCGACGGTTTCGTGTTAATATAGGCAGGGGCATATCCCTGATAAGCATACAAGTTTGTTTGAGATTACATCTTGAGGTACAAGGAAAGTAGAGATAAGATATACATGAAAGGATTACAACCATATACCCTAACCGAAGTATATCACAACAGACCGGCGGTGGTACGCCCCTGAACCTGAACATAACACGGTTTAACACCCTCCCATAATCACAACTTGGTCAAGTTGAGATTACGCTTAAATTCTTCAAAACTTCTGGTAGGCAAAGCTTTGGTAAAGCCATCTGCAACTTGATCTTGAGATCGAATGAACCGAATATCCAGCTTTTTTTCTGCAACTCTTTCTCTGACAAAGTGAAAGTCTATTTCAATATGTTTTGTTCTTGCATGAAATATTGGGTTAGCAGAGAGATAGGTGGCACCCAAATTATCACACCATAAACATGGAGCCTTTCTAGAATGCACCCCAAGCTCTTTCAGTAATGACTGAACCCAAATAATTTCTGCAGTAGCATTAGCTAGTGCTTTGTATTCTGCTTCTGTGCTGGACCTAGACACATTGCTTCTTGGCACACCATGAGATTAAATTCGGACCAAAGAACACTTCAAAACACCTGTTGAGCGTCTGTCATCAAGACAACCTGCCCAATCAGAGTCAAAAAATGCACTTACAAGTGTTGATGGTGACTTGGTGAAGGTGAGTCCAACACTGAAAGTGTTCTTGACATATCTAAGTATGCGTTTTGCAGCTGTCAAATGTACTGTAGTAGGTGCATGAAGGAACTGACATACTTTGTTCACAGCAAAAGAAATATCAGGCCTAGTCAGAGTTAAATATTGCAGTGCACCAACCATACTTCTGTACCTGGTGATGTCCTCTTGATTCAAGAGTTCCCCTTCTGTTAAGGATAGTTTTTCAGAGCTGGATAAAGGTGTTGGAGCTGCCTTGCAACCCTGCAACCCTGCTCTTGCTACAAGATCAATGGCATACTTCTCTTGGGACAAGTGAAGTTCATCTCCATTTCTTTTTACTTCAATGCCAAGGAAGTAGTGCAAGTCCCCTAGATCCTTAAGAGCAAACTCAGAGTTCAAATCCTTGAGTAGTGCCGAAATAGCTTCATCAGATGAGCTTGTGACAATAATATCATCAACATATATGAGTACAAATATAGATGTATTTGACTTGTTGAAAATAAACAGTGAGGTGTCAGATTTTGATGGAGCAAACCCAAGTCTTTGAAGTTTTGAACTCAACCGAGAATACCATGCTCTAGGAGCTTGTTTTAATCCATAGAGAGCCTTGTCAAGCTTGCATATATGGAGGGGTTTTTGTCTGTTTTCAAACCCAGGAGGTTGTCTCATGAACACTTCCTTTTCCAGAACACCATGAAGAAACGCGTTCTGCACATCTAGCTGGCGTAGACTCCATCCTCTGGATACAGCAATAGACAAAACGAGACGAATAGTAGCAGCCTTCACTACAGGACTAAAAGTGTCCTCATAGTCTAGACCGTATCTTTGTTTAAAGCCTTTTGCAACTAATCTAGCTTTATAACGATCTATGGTGCCATCAGATTTCTTTTTAATTTCAAGACCCATTTACAATCTATAACATTTTACCTTTACCTTGGCATGCTGGGACTAAGTGCCAAGTTTTGTTTTTGTGAAGCGCCATGCATTCATCTTCCATAGCCTTCTGCCACTTTGGATTGCCTAGAGCTTCTGCAACAGAGTGTGGAATATCTGGTTCATGTGAAACACAGGCAAAACCAAATTTTGCTAAAGATTTGTAATTTTTGGGTTGAGTTACTCCCCTCTAAAGCCTAGTGCGAGGTGGCGAAGGAGGATCCGCAGAAGATCCAGCGCCAGAACCAGCTGCAGGCGCGTCGGGCGAGGCCATGCAGGCCGGATCTTCTGTGGCCGGCGCACGTGAGGTTGAGGAAGAAGTGGCCGCAGAGGATCCCGAACCAGCAGGGGGCACATGATTGTGCAATGATGGCGCCGGAGGGTCGGGATCAGCGACGGGATCCGCACCGGAATGAGGGCCCGTATCCATCCGTGATGGGCGCTGCGCGTAGCAGCGCGTGTCGGGGCCAAACCGACCGGGTGCGGGGCCAGACGCGGGGCCGGGCGCGGGACCAGGCCCGGCGGTGGAGTTGGCGCCGCGTGGCGCCGGTTGGTTGGCGCGGGCGATCCACCGAGCCGCTGGTGGCGTGTGGCGACGCGGGGCTCGAGGCGGATCCGCCTGACGCAGAGGGCGCAGATCCCGCGGCGGCAGACTGGCGCGGAGGCGATCCCGAGGGAGATACGCCTGGATCCCGAGGGAGATCCGCTTCGGTGCTGCTGCTGTTTTGTCCAGGGAGCATAAAATGATGATTTGGGCTGATTTCTTCACCATTTTCTGCACAGTTTTTTTCTGTTGCACCACAAGACTCAAGATCATCATTAGTAAGAGGATTAGTCAACAATTGATCATTAGTGCCTAAAACGTCCCCATTGTCACGACCGGTGAGATGTGAAGGTAGAAGAAGAATCTCTTTTTGAAGAAGGGCTCCGGCGTTTGGATGAAGTTGTGCAAAAGGAAAAACAGATTCATCAAACACAACGCCACGAGAAACATAGACACGCCCAATTGGATACATCAAGGCACTTGACACCTTTGTGTTGTGGACTATAGCCCAAGAAAACACACTGTTTTGATCGAACATGAGTTTGCGATTGTTGTATGGCCGAAGATTTGGCCAACACGCACACCCAAACACTCGTAGAGACGTGTAATCTGGTTTTGTATGAAGGAGACGTTCTCTGGAGATTCATTGTTGATAAATCTACTTGGCAACATGTTTATAAGGTGGATCATGTGAGAAAAGCCTCATCCTGAATTTCAGAGGCATAGAGGCAGCAGCAAGTAAAGACAGGCCGACTTCAACTATATGCCTGTGCTTGCGCTCGGCGGATCCGTTTTGCTGGTGAGCATGGGGGCATGACACGTGATGTGATATGCCAATTTGCTGAAAAAAGGAGTTGAGATTGCGGTATTCCCTCCCCAATCAGATTGGAGAGCTAGGATTTTGCGATCAAACTTTCTTTCTACTAGTGCTTGAAAGTTGTGAAAACTTGAAAAACATCGATTTCTTTTGATGAGATAGATCCACGTGTACTTGCTATAGTCATCAATGAAACTTACGTAGTAAGTATGCCTCCCAACTGATTTTGGGGCAGGACCCCAAACATCGGAGAAAATGAGCTCAAGGGTTTTGTGGAAATACTTGTAGACACAGGATAAGGTAGTTGATGACTTTTAGCACAATCGACATGAATCACAAATTGTTTCACGATCTCGCCACCAACAAACGGGAGCTTATTCTTTTTAAGCAAATGTTCTACTAAGGAAAAAGATGCATGCCCTAATCTATCATGCCACCGTGTTGAAGAGACTTTGGTGACACCATAGGTTTGTTTATTCAATCTCCTAAACTCCGAATCAACGGGTACAGCCCTCGAATGCATCTACCTCGATCTGAGTTTTCTTCGTGACTGATCCTTGATCAAAAGAAAACGGATGAAACTCAAGGAATACATGGTTGTCAATGGCAATGCGATGAACTGAAAGGAGATTTTTCGAAGCACTAGGGACATGCAAAAATTTTCTTAGACGAATATTTTTATGAGGGGTTTTAAGCACTGAATGACCAACGTGGCTAATGCTCATACCTTCTCCGTTGGCTGGCAGTGTGAACTTGGTCTTGCCCACGATACTTCTCACGAACTGTCACCTTTTCCAGCTCGCTTGTGATGTGGTCAGTTGCGCCACTGTCCACATACCAGTTCGTGTCGATGCCGTAGGAGCCATCAGCAGCACCTGCAACTTTCTCATCTTGTGAGGACTCGCCATCGTCCTCATAGCGATACCAGCAGTCGCGGGCAGTGTGGCCAAGCTTGCCGCAGATTTGGCATCGCGGCGCATCAGGGTTGGCGCGAGGCCTGCCACCGCGGCGGCCCCTGTTGTTGTTGTTGGAGGGCCGCCCGCCGCCGCCGCCACCACGAGAGGAGTTGCCGCTGCTGCTGTTTCCGCCAGATGGCGGCTTGCCCTTGCCGCGTGGAGGTCCACGGTAGCGAGAGCCACCGCCGCCGCGACCGCCGCCGCCGCGAGAGACTGTGTTAGCAGACGACTTGAAGCCCCCGCCCGAGTTGTTGTTGTAGAGGGCAAGGCGCTGATCAAAGTTGCTCATCTGAGCGTAGAGGTCGTCGATGCTGATGGTGTCGGTGCGTGCGTCGTTGGCGGAGACGAGCGGTTGATACTCCATGTCGAGTCCGGCGGTGATGTAGGAGACAAGCTCATCGTCATCGATGGGCTTTCCGGCGGCTGCGAGCTCATCGGCGAGTGCTCTCATCTGGGCGAAGTAGGCAGCAACGGATTGTGTCCCCTTCTGCGCCGTGGAGAGAGCCACTCGGATGTTGTTGACGCGAGCTCGAGACTGCGATGAGAACATGTGGGCGAGGGCCGCCCAGAGCTCGTGCGGCGTGGCGATTGCGGTGACCTGCACGAGGACCTCTTTGGTAAGGGTATTGAGCAAGTATCCAAGTACCTGCTGCCCCTCTCTGAACCAGATCGGATGGAGAGGGTTCGGTGTTTGCTCTTCTTTCCCGTCTTTGTCCTTCGTGACGAGGATCTTGACAGGTTCCGGCATGGAGCCGTCGGCGTAGCCGAAGAGGCCAGCCCCTCTCAGCTGCGGTGTCACCTGCGCACGCCACAAAACATAGTTGGTGCGGGTGAGCTTTTCTCGCAACCTGACCAAGGGAGGCTTGGCGTGGCTGGAGGAGGACGACATGGCTGGCGGTGGATGGGTTTTGCTAGATGCGATGGATAGAGGTGGCTCAGATACCATGTAAAATAGCGGAGAACGTCATTACCTCTCTCGAGGCGACGGTTTCGTGTTAATATAGGCAGGGGCATATCCCTGATAAGCATACAAGTTTGTTTGAGATTACATCTTGAGGTACAAGGAAAATAGAGATAAGATATACATGAGAGGATTACAACCATATACCCTAACCGAAGTATATCACAACAGACCGGCGGTGGTACGCCCCTGAACCTGAACATAACACGGTTTAACATTACTGAATTCTGTAATGGAGCTATCCTAAGGCAAATTTTACTGAATTCCCTGTGAGAACAATAATGGAGCTATCCTAAGGCATAATCTGTTGTGACAAAATTTACTGAATTCTCTGTGAGAACAATAATGGCACGTACTGAATTCTCAGTGTGAACAAGAATGGAGCGATCTCATTAAATCTTTTTGCCGATTAAATTTCTTTATTCCATTGAAGTTTTTTTGAGGGTTTTTTTTTCTTTTAGAAACAACGGGCGCATGTTGGTTGCCTGCATGTAGTCCTAGAAAAACATATGGTGAACTTAACCGATGTAGTCGCTTTGCATCCCATATTTTGAATTTACCAATCCAATTATCAATCAAATCTAGCACTCACTCCTCTTCTCTCACTGCATTGAACATGTGATCATACACCATGTTCAGAAAAAAAAGGGCCACAGTTGTTACAAACTGCATGACAATAACAGAGTCCTTAAACCACTACTTGCTTCACCGTTCTCTATCCCATTACCAGTCTTCTCTCTGCCTGCAAACTTGAAGTAACCCTTCTCAGCCTTCTATCCACTTTAAAGCTTCCTCTGTACCAACTATTTTGAAAACAGTTGTTCATGACACATTTACCATGAATCATACAGTCCTCCATCAGTCCCTCCTCGCTTTGTAGACCGCATCAAAAGTCACAAAAGGAACACAACTCCATCTCCAAAAGCAGCAAAAGGCGATCAAGGCAATGCTTCACTGTGATGTGCTTCACAGACGATGATGCCCAAAGGAACATCATGGAACAGCATCCGTTGCCAAGAAAAGGAGGTCTCTTTCAGCCACAAATACCGCGCGTCGTCTCCACCGGGGCGCAAGTAAGCAACCCGGATGTTCTTTAGTTTCAGGTTACTTCCTCTCTGAAAGTCCGAAAAATACGCCTCGTCGTTTCGATTACGTCTTCTCAGACTGAATGCAAGGCTGAGAGCAGATTGTATCAGAAGAAAAACTCGTCCTAGTACGCGCAGTCCCTTTCCTTCCAACGGCGCAGTTGTATGAGCATGCAAATGGGGTTAGCGCCCTAAAACAGTGCAGATTGCAGGTCTCCGCTGAAGCGTCAACGACAGCATCTGTGTTTACCTTAGCTAGACGAACCATGGACATACACTGAAATCATTCACAATATCTTTCCATTCATTACTCGGGATTAATCCATTTTCATCCACTGCTTCATTCAACTTCCCAAACCCACCAATATTTTTACTAGGATACTCAATAATATAGTTACTGCTTATCAAGGAGGGAAAACAAACCAAATCATTCATTGGAAAAGGCACCTGTATTGATGGCATTTTGGCAGAACAAAGTCTGGATTTGTGCATCAAAGCCTTCTATCTCAGTTTCTTCGAATTAATCTTCCATTTTCATAACAATAACCAAATCTCACTTATAAAGCTCACCAGCAGGTCCATGTTACTTACAAATCTCACTTATAAACATACGTAGTAGGCAGATGATCGACTCCCTCGACCAGTCGGTTGAAACGAATCGTTCCCAAATTAAAAAAAAAAACAAGAGTGGCACATGATTAACAGCTATCCTACATCTCACCCACTGACTTCTATAGTGCCTAGCCTTATTCTTCCTCCAATTGTACGCTCCCCGTGGAGATTAAAAATTACAGTGAACCAACAGTAAAGGAAAAAGACAATTACAAACACCCTACTAGGGTTTAAAGACTGCAATAGGCACTCGCCACTTGAGACAAGATTTATAAATCGCTGAAGAATCATTGGTTGGAGCATCACCGGACGCAGAACAGGCTTTCAATCCATTACCACCAGTCTAGAGAGTAGGAGAAACCGAACCATGTTGCATATAACAACATGAAAGATGTCAAAATCGCCGCACAAGTAGCCAGACAAAATCGCCGCACAAGTAGCCAGCCAAGTTTTCTCCTTGATAGACACACCAACTCCCAAGATCCGAAGAGAGCCAACATATCTGGCGACACAAGCTCTCACAAGCCCTTCGTCCAGATCAGACATCGTCGATGTAGGGAGGGGTCGGAGTGACCTTATTCCAATATGTCATCGCCGCGACCACCTCAACGATGCCACCAGGAAAATAAAACCTAAGGAAAAGAAAAACGAAACAAACGAGTCTCCACTCCTCTTACCACAGACGAGGTTCTCAGACAAGGGAGAGGAGAGGGGCCTATACATGCATGCCTACCGAGTTCATGATATAGTTCAATTTAATTTATGCTAATTTCTTTGATTTGTTGTACGGTTTGGTATTACACATTAGGCCAAAATCTCATGAAAACTAATTATTGTAGCCTGACAAAGCAAATACTCTAAAGTGGATTGACCAATATTTGTATGTGTTTACAAAATTGGGGTATATGATGTTCTTTATCTCTTTTCAGTCTGTACATAATTTTATTTTAGTTTTTGTTCATTGAACTGACAATTCATCGATGGTTAATTGGTTATACATGCCTATGCAGCTGATGATAGAGCTTAATTTCAATTTATGCCAACAACAACACTTATGTTAGAGTTTGTTGGATAAATAGAATGAACAACTACCTAACTTGCAGAACTTAAAGGCACTGAAACACACAATCAACTAAGGTTAATGTTGCAATATCACACCGTTAGGTAATCATAATTGCACCTAACTAAATCGATTAACCTGACACAAGGGCGGGATGTGTTCCGCTGGAATCTTACTACATCTGGGTCCTTCATAGTTGACTCTATGTACCGTGCACTCTCGTACACAGAGATTCCAGTGTCCAACAATAAACAAATCTAGAAATTGAAGATGCCACTAAAAGTTAAGATTTTCATGTGGTGTCTTTAGAGAGGAGTTGTGCTAACTAAAGACGACCTGACTTGACGCAAATGGAAAGGAAGCAAGAAGTGCAGTTTTTGTACTCATGATGAGATAATCAAATATCTCTTTTTTCAATGCAAGTTTGTACGTTCTACATGGTCAGTCATCCAAATAGCGTCAAATTTGTATCCACCAACAAGTGTTGCCAATATATATGGCCACTGGCTTGATGAAATACCAAATACTTTTAGTACGCTAATACGGGTGGGAGTGTCTGCCTTGCTATGGTCGCTTTGGCTATGTGGAAATGATTGTGTTTTTAATGGCAAAATCTCTTCTCCTATGCAGGTTATTTACCGTTGTACGCACTGGCTTCGTACGTGGTCTACTCTGCATCAAACGGAGTACCAATCGTTGTTCAAAAGGCGGTGTGTATGCAGTTGGAGCAGGTGGCCAGAGAGGTTTTTACCAACATGGGTGGCAGCATAATCTTTGAATCGGTCCACCTCCTTCGTCCACATAGGCATAGTTTCGGTCTCACATGGCTTTACTATTGCCACTTTGTCATTTTTATATTCTTTATCAGACTGTTTGTTTGATGGTTATGTGCATCTTAACTATGCAGAGGCCGAGGGCCGCTCTTTATGCTTTGTATCCGCTCGATGCAACATTTTGAATTAATATAAAAGCGTCCTTTATCAAAAAAATCTAATTACTGTTAGATGTGTATAGTCCCCTTTTCGGTATATCCCCATTGTATAAGGGGTTTTCTGCACTTTGACACACATGTACATGTACTGGCCTTTGGCCCCCAGGAAATGCTAGTTGCCATTCATCCAACATGGTATCAGACGCTAGGTTAGCCTCTCCCCCTCGCACGATGCAACTCCGTGCTCGTACCTAGTCTGCCTCGTCCCCACCCGCTGCCGGCCATCTCCCTGGCTGTTGCTGCCGTTCCCAGCTAGTCTCGCTGGTGCCCCCTTCTGGTCCGGCGTTCCCCGCCTCGTTTGGCTGCCTGGCTGGCCCTCTGCAGGGCTGACGACGCCGCCCCTGCTGGTCCGCACCCCCAGCTCGCGCCGTCCCCGCTCCGTCTCCGCTTCGCCCGGCCGCTGTTGCCTCTCGTCCGGTCGGCTCGCGGACCTCCTGCTGCCGCCGCCGCCGCTCCGGGGGCATCCTGTTCTGCCGGCCGCCGCCGCTCCCAGGACTGCCCTCTTCCCTCGAGCGCCCCAGGTCCGGTTCCCTGGTTCGGGCCTTCTCCCTCGAGCGCCTCTGCTGCGAGCGGTCCAGGCCCCTTCTCGATCCCGATTTGGTGGTCCAGGGCCTCTGCTCAAGCGAGTGGTTCTCTGTTCGATCCCGATCCAGATTCAGATCGATTGACTTCCAAAAAAATTTAATTGAGAGATATATCTCAGTATGTCGTCTTCGGGCTATGTGGTTGTTCCTCGCTGCTCAGTGATATTCGATGGCACCAACTATGCTGAGTTTGTTGGTTTCATGCGCATCCATATGCGGGGTCTTCTTCTGTGGGGCGTTATCTCTGGCGAGGTTCCCTGTCCGCCCAGCCCTGTTGCTCCGGTGGCTCCTGTTCCACCGGTCCCACCGGTGCTTGATGTTGATGCTTCTTAGGCTGATCGGGATGCAGCCAAGGCTCTCGATGATGCTGTAGTTGATGCTTATGATCAGCGGGTATCTGCATATTCTGATGCTCTTTCTGTTTACCGGGATGATCTGTCTGCTTACACTCAGTGGTGCAATGATGATGCTCGAGCTGCTGTTGTTTTATCATGAGTGTCCTACCTCAGTTTGCTTCGGAGTTCATGGGCCTCGGCACTGTTGCAGCGATGTGGTCCTATCTTTGTCAGCGCTATCAGCCCTCTGGCGACGCTCTCTACCTCTCTGTGGTGCGTCAGGAGCATGCTCTTCAGCAGGGTGACTCGTCTGTTGATGAGTTCTATTCACAGTGCTCTGCCATCTGGCGTCAGCTTGCTCACTGCGGACAGTTGTTTGTGGCACTTGTCGTTGTTGCCAGACTACGAGGTCTGACTTGGAGTTTCAGAGGATCCATGAGTTCTTATCTCGTCTTCGCTCTGAGTTTGAGCCTCACCGTGCTCACTTGCTTGCTCGTGGTCGTGTTCCTATCGCAGAGATAATTGCCGAGCTTCGTGCAGAGGAGACCTGCCTTTGCTCTGCTGGCTTGCTTCTGGCTCCGTCAGTATTGGCTGCCCGGGCTCCGGTGTCGTCTGCTCGCCTCACTGCTCCGGCGCTCCTGCCTACTCCTCCAAGGGGGGTGAGTCGTCCTCCTTATGCTGAGAAGGGCACGTCGCGCCGTGACACCGTCTGTGGTTACTGCTCCCGGCCAGGTCATCCAGAGCCTGATTGTCGCCAGAAGAAGCGAGACCAGAGACGCTCCAGCGGGCCTCCTGTGTCTTCCTCGACTCCGTCACTCACTGACCAGGACATTGTTCGCCTCAAGCGTCTTCTTGCTTCCTCAGGCTCCTCGTCGACTGGCTCTGCTGCTGCTGTGACTACATCCTCCTCCTCACCATCACAGGCATCTTCACAGTCAGGTACATCTTCGTGGGTTCTGGATTCTGGAGCCTTCTTTCATATGTCTTCTGATTCTTCCGTGTTGTCTTCTCTCCGACCTCTTGATTCGCCTGTTAATGTTCTTACTGCCGATGGCACATCTCTTCCTGTTGCTAGTCGTGGTATTATTTCCACTCCTTCTTTTTCTATTCCGAGTGTTTCACATGTTCCTCGCCTTACCATGAACCTTTTTTCCGCTGCCCAACTTACTGATTCTGGTTGTCGTGTCATTCTTGATACCGACTCTTGCTCCATTCAGGATCATCGCACCAAGGCTTTGGTTGGTGCTGGCCCCCGACGCCGTGAGTCAGAGGGTCTTTGGGAGGTTGACTGGCTTTGTGTTCCTTCCGCTGCCACCACTTCTGCCAGCTCTCATGCTCTTGCTGCCTCTTCGTCTGCGTCTTTCCAGCAGTGGCATCATCGACTTGGTCACATCTGTGGCTCTTGCTTGTCTTCCTTAGTTCGTCAAGGCCTCTTAGGGTCTGTATCTGGATATGTCTCCTTACATTGTAATGGTTGCAGACTTGGCAAACAGACTCAGTTACCTTATCCTACTAGTGAGTCTATATCTCAGCGTCCTTTTGACTTAGTTCATTCTGATGTCTAGGGTCCTGCTCCCTTTGATTCGAAAGGTGGTCATCGCTACTATGTTTTGTTTATTGATGATTTCTCTCGCTACACTTGGCTCTACTTCATGAAATCTCGTAGCAAGGTTCTCCCTATATACAAACGTTTTGCTGCCATAGTTCACACCCAGTTTGCCACGCCCATTCGTACTTTTCGAGCTGACTCCGCTGGAGAGTATATCTCTCAGTTGTTGCGTGGTTTTCTCGCGGAACAGGGTACTCTTGCCCAGTTCTCCTGTCCTGGTGCTCATGCTCAGAATGGCGTTGCCGAGCGAAAGCATCGTCATTTGCTTGAGACGACTCGTGCACTGATGATTGCGGCTTCCCTTCCACCCCACTTTTGGGCTGAGGTTGTTTCTGCATCCACCTATCTCATTAACATTCAGCCATCGACTGCTCTGCAGGGTGGCATCCCTATGGAGTGTCTCACTGGTCGCTCTCCTGACTACTCAGCTCTTCGTATGTTTGGATGCATCTGCTATGTTCTTCTTGCCCCCCGAGAACGCACCAAACTGACTGCTCAATCGGTTGAGTGTGTTTTCCTTGGCTACAGTGATGAGCACAAGGGCTATCGATGTTGGGATCCTGTGGGTCATCGCTTGCACATCTCGCGTGATGTGACCTTTGACGAGTCTTGTTCTTACTACCCACGTTCTTCTTCCTCGAGTTTCTCTGTGGACGACCTTTCTTTCCTTCTCCTTCCCGATACACCCTGCTATGTTCCTCATGTGTCACCTCTTCCTCCGGCACCTCTCATTCCTTCTCATTCACCACCGACCTCGTCTTCTCCATCCTCCTCATCCACCTCTCCCCCATCCTCTCCAGTTCGTCGCCCTCTCTCACTGTTTCCTCTCCATTATACTCGACGATCTCGTACTAAGGATGTCTCCTCTGACGAGCCTTCCACCTCTGGTGCACCTCCTCTCACACCTCCCCCGGTTCATAACCTCCGTGCTCGGCCTCGTCCTCCGCCTGATCGCTACTCCCCTGATCGGTACGGTCTCTCTGTTTTGACTGAGCCCACTTCCTATCGCATTGCCATGACTCGACCTGAATGGCAGCTTGCGATGGCCGAGGAGCTTGCTGCCCTTGAGCGCTCTGACACATGGGATCTGGTTCCCCTCCCTTCCGGTGTCTGTCCCATCACCTGCAAGTGGGTCTACAAGCTTAAGACTCGCTCTGATGGTTCTCTTGAGCGCTACAAAGCTCGTCTTGTGGCCCGTGGTTTTCAGCAGGAGCAGGGGCGCGATTATGATGAGACATTCGCTCCTGTGGCCCACATGACCACTGTCCACACTCTTCTTGCTGTGGCTTCTGTTCGTCAGTGGTCTATCTCTCAACTTGATGTTCAGAACGCTTTTCTAAATGGCGAGTTACGTGAGGAGGTTTATATGCAGCCACCACAGGGGTACTATGCTCCCGATGGTATGGTCTGCAGACTTCGCCGCTCCCTATATGGTCTCAAACAGGCCCCTCGCGCCTGGTTTGAGCGCTTCGCATCTATGGTGACCGCCGCTGGTTTCTTGCCCAGTGATCATGATCCCGCGTTGTTTGTTCACACATCTCCTCATGGTCGGGCACTTCTCCTTCTCTATGTTGATGACATGATCATCACTGGTGACGACACTGATTACATTGCCTTTGTTAAGGCTCGCCTTCGCGACCAGTTTCTCATGACTGATCTTGGTCCACTTCGCTACTTTCTTGGGATTGAGATCTCCTCGACCTCTGATGGCTTCTACATCTCCTAAGAAAAATATATTCAGGATCTTCTTGCTCGCGCTGCTCTCGGTGATGAGCACACGGTTGTGGCTCCTATGGAGCTCAACGTTCAGCTTCGTGCCACCGATGGTGACCCTCTTCCTAATCCCACTCGCTATCGTCATCTTGTTGGCAGTCTTGTCTATCTTGCTGTTACGCCTCCTGACATCTCCTATCCTGTCCACATCCTGAGTTAGTTTGTTTCAGCCCCCACCTCTGTCCACTATAGTCATCTCCTTCGTGTTCTACGATATCTTCGTGGCACGATCTCTCAGCGTCTTTTCTTTCCCCGCTCCATCTCTCTTGAGCTCCAGGCCTACTCTGATGCTACCTGGGCTAGTGATCCCTCTAATCGACACTCGCTGTCTGCTTATTGTGTCTTTCTTGGTGGCTCCCTTATTGCCTGGAAGACAAAGAAACAGACTGTGGTTTCTCGCTCGAGTACAGAGGCTGAGTTGCGAGCCATGGCGATGTTGACGGCTGAGGTGATCTGATTACGGTGGTTACTTGAGGATTTTGGTGTGTCTGCTACTACCTCGACTCCCTTCTTGTCGACAAGATCGGGCGCTTATCAAGATTATG
The DNA here is from genome assembly GCA_021437245.1 of Aegilops speltoides. Lineage (NCBI taxonomy): Eukaryota > Viridiplantae > Streptophyta > Magnoliopsida > Poales > Poaceae > Aegilops > Aegilops speltoides. The sequence continues at coordinate 413,440,578 of CM038144.1, forward strand.
CGTGACTGGTGAAGCATGAGCTCACCAAGCACATTGGTGTGGACGCCCACTTTGTGCGTCTTCTTGGCAGAGATCAGACTCTTGCTCTTCACTATGTTCCCTCTGAGTTACAGTTGGCGGACTTCTTCACCAAGGCACAGACTCGAGCGCGGCACGGCTTTTTTCTCTCCAAACTCAGTGTTGTTCATCCACCATGAGTTTGAGGGGGGTGTTAAATGTGTATAGTCCCCTTTTCGGTATATCCCCATTATATAAGGGGTTTTCTGCACTTTGACACACATGTACATGTACTGGCCTTTGGCCCCCAGGAAATGCTAGTTGCCATTCATCCAACAATTACTACATCTAGACCAACATATTAATCAAATCTACATGCCATACCTAATATGTTATGTATTTATAATTGTACCTAACCAAATCATAATTCATTATATATCCATATCTCCAGAAAAGAGTAATCTTATCCGACAGACCATCATATCGCACTAGACAGATAGTGCACATATGTCTTGTCCGTGGAGGAGATTACCGAAAAAGGCTTTCGCCCCGCTTTATAAATAAAGCAAACGGCCACAAAGCATACAAACCGACGCAAGTCCACACACACCCACCCAAGTCTCACGACATAGTAGAAAGGTTCTGCTGAGGGCACAGCTCAACAAGCCCAAAAGAAGAAAGAAAACAACACACTCCACACTCCAGACGCAGGGAGCCTAGTCTGGATCCGGCGGGGGCGGCGGGGGCGGCGGCGACAGGCGGACGGCCATCGAACGGAGGTCGGCGATGAAGGCTGAGATGGCGTCACGGTCCAGGGGGCGGCTAAGCGGCCGCCAAAGCTGCAAGAAACCCGAGAGTTTGAAGAGAGCGTCAGTAGCGTGACGAAGAGGAGTACGCTGAATACAAGCTTATTGCGAACGGTCCAAAGGGTCCAGGCGAGAACCCCAACCTCAAGCCACCTAATGTGGCGAGAGGTCGCGGGGGACAACTGGAGTTCAGCAAATAAGTCCGGGAAATTGGTGTGGCACCAACTTCCACCGACCACCTCGCGAAAGCAGCTCCAGAGGAACTGGGCGGAGACGCAGGAGAAGAAGATGTGGTTCGAGTCTTCTGGGACACCACAGAGCGGGCAGATACCAGTGCCCGGGCCATTGTGCTTGCAGACCTCCACTCCAGACGGGACCCGACCGCGAATCCACTGCCACATGAAGATGCGAATCTTCAGGGGAATGCAGACGGACCGCACCATCGATAGGGGGAGGGGGGCGGAGGAAGGGGCAATGGCCAGGTACAGCGACTTGGTGGAGAACAGGCCCGACGGCTCCAGACGCCAGCGCACAAGGTCCGGACTCCCATCCACCAACGGCTCATGCAAAGCAACGCAATCAAGCAACTCATGCCAGGCGGCGGATTCGGCCGGCCCAAAAGGCCGGCGGAAAGCAAGGCGCCCTAAGTCAAGAAGGGCCCTATCGACAGAAATCATGGGGTCGACGGAGATAGAGAAGAGGGCGGGGAAGCGTGCCGCAAAGGGAGAGTCACCGGCCCAACGATCAAACCAGAAGAGCGTCGAGAGGCCGGACCCCACCGAAATGGAAGTTCCAATGCGGAGCACCGGGAGAAGCTGGACAATAGACTGCCAGAACTGAGAACCGCCCGATTTCTGGCAGAAGGCTAGGGGTTGTCCCCGCAGGTATTTATTCCGGATAATGTCAAGCTGTGAGGCCACCTTGACCTCGCGCGATGCGCCAGAGCCAACGGGAGAGAAGGGCAATATTCATCCTTTTAGAGCACATGATGCCTGTGCCACCTTGCTCCCCTGGCTTGCAGATGTCGAGCCGGTGACCATGTGGTACTTCGCTTGTTATGCTCGCCAGCCTAGTAGAAGCGGGACTGAATCTTGGCGATCTCCTTATGGAGAGATTCATGGAGGCTGTAGAAACTCATAAGGAACAAGAGGAGACTGGAGAGGGAAGAGTTGATGAGAATAGTCCGGGCTGCCTTAGATAGCCACCTCCCCTGCCAGGGCTCGCACCGGGATTGGAGCTTAGTCACGGAGGGCCGCAGGTCCGCGACGGAGAGCCGCGAATCGCTAATGGGCGTCCCCAGGTAGGTGGTGGGGAAAGAGCCCAGTCGACAGTTGAGTCTGTTGGCGATGGCCATAGACTCAGAGGGGGAATATCCCATCACCATAACATCACTCTTGTCAAAGTTGATCTTGAGGCCCGACATCTGTTGGAAGCAGAGAAGGAGGAACTTGAGGTTGGCGATTTCCACCTCCGAGCCTTCGACCATGATGATCGTGTCGTCAACATACTAGAGGATGGAGATACCCGAGCCCCCGGAAAGGTGTGGGGTAATCCCACGAATGTGGCCAGCGGCTTTTGCCTTATCAAGAATGGAGGCAAGGGCGTCCACTACCATATTGAATAGGAACGGGGAGAAGGGATCGCCTTGGCGCACCCCACAAAGGGTAGGGATGTGGAGGAGATTTGAGCTCTCTAATACTCACTTTCCTCCCGTTCTAGAGTTAGTATATCACTTTGGTGGCTGTGTTGATTTCATAGTTGGTGACATCGTTCAGTATCCCCATGGTTCTGTGTACTAACGATGCAAACACCTGGACTTTTGCCCCCTTCCCAGTAGCGTTTGGTGCTTATGAAGGCAACCTATCAAGGACTTGAACTAGGACAGGAAGCTAGTCACCATTGGGATTTGTATGACTAACATGCTACTCGACCAAACCAGCGATCAGGTAACCCCAGCGCCCCAGCCACCGCCCCCTCCCCCTCTCCTCCACCTTGTCATCCCCAGAGACATGCGCCGGCTAAGCCTGGGCGCCACCGGTGATGGGGATGGCGGGGATTTAGGCTGCAGCCCCACGGTCTGGAGGGATCGGTGGCCCCGGCAGTTCGGCGCTGCTCCGGTGGTTTTGTGGGAAGGGTGGATCAGGAGGGGATGTGACCATGGTTGACTGGTCGGAGGCGTCTCCGATCAGATCTGATCTAGCCGGTGCCGCTGGCGGTGGTGGCCATCTTCTTCGTCGGAGGTGGTCGGTCTGAGGCTGGATGGTCAGATTTCGAGATCTGCCATCTAGTTTCGGCTGCGAGTCGGGAAGACATAGTTGTCGGTGAAAATCGAGCCGATGGCAAGCGATGGCGGCGTTCTACGTCATTACCTTGATGAAGGCATCGTCGTGTAACTATTGTCGACCCACTCGTGTTGCTCCGGGGGAAACCCTAATCTGGCCTTCCAGATCGGACAATAGCGGTACTGCGGTGTCGTTTTCTCTCTTCGGAGCATTGTTTGTGGAGCAGAGCTGGAAGATAGAGGCAGGAGGTGGAGCGGCTTCGTCTTGCACGGAGCTTTCGGTGGAGATGTCAAGTCATGCCTAGTCGGCAGGTGCTACACACGACAGATCTTTTAGAATCTTCGCATCTGGATGGACGAGCACGGGGCGATGACACCGTTGGGCGCCACGATGGCAACAACAGATGGACGAACTAGCAAGGATGATGCAGATCTCTCTTCTGAAGATGGGTCAGGGGTTCGATGATGATAGCAGCATCTAAAATGCATGTGGTGTACGCTTTAGATCTGCTGCACCAGCTATGGGTTCCAATACATTATGTGGATGGATCGACGACGGCACCGATTTTAGATATGGGGAATGAGAGCACTCCACATTATCGAATTTAATAGGTGTAAGCGGTGGCTTCGGGTGACTAGATGTATGTTCTTTTTAGACTTATATTGAATAATAAATAAAGATGACCGTATGCATCGATTGATGCAGAGGTCAAGGGTCTTAACCTCCTTTTCAGAAAAAATGCTACTCAACCAAGCGAGAACCACACCCACTTTCCAGTAGTGTTTGTTACTTATGAAGGCAACTTATGAAGGCAACCCATCGAGAACTTGAACTAGTTAGACAGGAAGCTAGTCATCATTGGAATTTGTACTATTTTTTTCGAGAGTACGGCAAGCGTATCATATTTTTATATAGAAGTAAGAATTCCAATTACAAGACGACTACAACTTGTCGTGAACAACAAGCGTAGCATGGACTCCACACTAGGGTTGGTTCGAAGACAGCCACCACCAACAATGCAACTAGTACAAAGCAAAAGGAGCCTGACCAAAACTAAGCAACATCGTTGCGTCTCGACCAGCTCTGGTCACCTCCGAAGACAACACCAACTCCAACTGTACTTCTCTCGTCGACGTACCATCTACCCATGATGTCAAAAAGGAGGTGGCAGAGACGGCGGAACTTGGTTGGTACACTAAAGCCACCATCTTGGACTCACCCGCTGCGATGTACATTGCGCCTCTGAAGCTCACCTTGGATAGCAGTGAGCACCAGAAGTAGCGCAACAAGGAACCTCAAGACCCGACCTTCAAGCGTGATGCTCCCAACAGAGTAGCGACGATGAGGACGCCACCATCACGCCTGTTCAACTCGAACCTAGGCTTTTGCGCGCAGACATCTGCCAATCCCATGAGCGAGCGAGGGAGATGCCGCCACACCTTGGCAACGTCTCCAAGGAGGTAAACAACACCCACGGGCGCCGGCGCCGTGGAACCGACCGAATATGGGCTAGAATTTCTTCTGGGTTGCCGCACAACTCCATCTCTGCCTTCCAGATTGGGGCCACACCGTCCAAGTTGACCCACTCTGCCGCCGCTTCAACACTTCGTCGGCGTAGTCGAGCTGTCTTGGTCCACCGAAGACCCGCATAGGCAGAAGCAGAACACCCCTACAACCAACCTTCCCGCGGCTACGAACTTGTAGATCTCCCTCCCACCCATACCAAGGAATGCCAGGAGCCGCACACTACAGTCGTCAAGCCAACTTTGATAGAAGCCCGTGACGCGGCCCTGTGGCCCAAATCGGGCCCATCCGGTGTGCGCCACCACCTCCATCTTCCACGACCGCGGCCTAGAGCTAGCAGGCACTGCGACGGAGGCGTCCGAGGACGCAGCATACTCGGCGGCTGCAAGGCAACCAATTCGGCCCGAGCTCCGCAACGCCGCCATGGCCTCATTGCATCGTCACACGCTTGTCACGCGCCGTCACCTCCTGGAGGATGCACCGCGCCGCGACCATCTCATCTTGCGAGCCCCAGGCGCCTCCTCCTCTCCGCCGTGCACCATTAACTCCGTCGTGCACCATTAATCCGCCCCGCGCCGCCCAGATGACGCCGCTGCCCCGCGCGAGGTAGGCTCATCGGAGCGCACCGACCGTGCCTGCCAGCGCCAGCGCCACCGGCGGCGGCAACGACATCTAAGGGAGCTTGGTGGGTGAGAAGTTGGGCACTAGGGTTTGCCCCGGGGTTGCCCGCACGCAACTCGGGGAGTCGCGAACTACAACTTCGTTTCAATTTGTACTATTAAGAATTTAAGATGGTACTCAACTAGGCGAGTACCAGGGGAAATGAGATGACTCCCCTAGTACATACATATAATTATTGGCATCATTTTCATTTCAATACTAAGACTGCACATCAGGATCTTTCTAACAATATTATTTATGAACTAAAATAAACAAATAAATGAAAATTATGTTTTCAGCAAGTTTCAGTCACAAAAACTTACAAACTTATTCCATTAGCATTAAGTTTAATTACATGTAACTTGAAATACGTAAAGCTATTGCCCGCCTTTTTATTTGCATTGTAATATTCCACATCAGAAAAATTTCATACTGACCTTATGAATAAAAGCTTTTGATATGCCTCTGCTCCTCTTTCAATTGCTTCGAGCAACGACAGTTATCTTCTTTTTCTCTTACACGATTGCTGGTCTAACAGGCGCGTACAAGAACAGAGACAGTAGAAGAACTAGACGAAGACGGAATGAATCGTGTTTGCACAATGCTACTATATATGACTACATTACTTCGTGCATCCAATGTATATTTAAATATCTGTAACGACCAATCTGACCCCACACGAACAGCTATTTCATTTCCACATTTACGAAGGCATCACAGACATATAGAGAGCTATACCACAGGAAATAGGCCACATACACAACCATCTTTCTGAATCATGACCCGGATAGACGGCCCAAGATCTGCGTGCCCCCGTCCTTGCATGCTAAAAATTCCCTTCCTATTGCCATAAGACGATAACGCAACACCGAAGCTTCACAATGGTCCACCACCATTGCCTCGTTGCTAAGGGATAAGCCAACACGCCCGTCCCCCGTGCCGCTCCTGCGAGCGGCCTGGGCGAAACCCTAGATCGCCACCGCTGCTCCCCTTCCTCGCCTTCCTTTGTCCTCGCCGCCGCCGAGCAAAGCCCGTGCGTGCGTCGGCGGCGGCAGGGCTGCCTCCCCCCTCGCGAGGCTCTGGCGGCGCGGGACAGCTCGCTGCCCTCATGGCGCTTTCGGCGACAGTCGGGCCGTCGGCGGTGGCGCGCGGCGCTGGCGGCGGCGTGGTTCGCGCGAGGCGGCTTGAGCTCCTCCTCATCCCGATCCGATGGCGCCGGCCTTCGGCGTCTTGGCGGGTACGCGAGGGTGGTCGGCGCGTGTCTTCCTCCCCGATCTGATGGCTCCACGGTGGAGCCAGTGCTTGGGCGGTTGGCTTCGGCAAGCGGTGGCGGGCGCTGGGATCTCGGCGGCGCTCCGGCGTGTGCAGGCGGCGGCGGTCCCTGTGCGCGGTCGGCGGCTCCGTCTCTGACCCGGACGGTGTGGGGGATGGCGGTGGCCCGGCGTGGTCGGCGATCTGGATGCGGTGGTGCCGACGGCTCGCTGATATGCCGGTACTCCAGGGTCTGCCTGGTGGTGCTGGTGGTGAAGGTGGCCCAGGCACGGGAGTTGGATCCCTTCGAACTAATCTGGGTGAAAACTTGCCTTCGGCTCCTGCTAAGGCCAGCGATGGTGGCGCTATCTGCGTCGTTCCCTTCTTGAAGGCATCGCCGTGGAGAAGTTCAAGGCCACTCTCTGCTACCTCCCGGGGAAACCCCAGATCGGATGATCGGATGACGGCGGCGCTCTGGTGTCGTTCCTGCCTTGGGGGCGTCATTCTAGGAGGTACACACGTGATCGAGGGACCAGAGGACGGATTTTTTGGTGGAGCGGTGCTTCATCCTACACACTGATGGCGACGGATCTTGACGGCGTGGCGCGATCTGATTCGAAGTTATTTGTGGGAGGATGGACTCACAGAGGACGACGCTTCGAGGCGTCGTGGTGGCGTCGATGGCGAGAGACTGGCATGGTATATGCATCAATCTGACTCGAAGATGGTTGGTGGCGGTGGGCTGCGGCGGCCTCATACCCGCAGCGTCTGGTTGGGACCTCAGGTCTTAAATGTTTAGGTTTGGCTGCGATGTCTGTTTGGTATTAGGCCCAGACTATCTGCGCCCCTTCATCAGTTGGATAGGCGTAGCGACAGTTGTTGCTTAGACGGTGGCTTTAGTCTTGCTGTTTTATGGCTTTGTAAGGTCTTGTGAAATAATTAATAAAGTGACTGTATGCATCACCCAGATGCAGAGGTCGGGGGTCATCCTCCTTTTCTAAAAAAAACTTCACAACATGCGTCATCTTGCAAAGGAGCTTCGCAACATGTGCCATGTTGCCAGGGTAGCCGCAGCGCTGGGCCACACGATCTTGCCGATCCAACTGCTCGAGATTAGGCCGATTTTGCAAAAGATCAGTTGGCCGACGAGTAGCGTGGGCCTTCCCTCGGGGCTAATGATCGACCTTTGGTGGCTTACACTATTTAAGGACATGGACACACCGGCCTCTTTCCACGCATGCTCAACATGGCTTCCCACCTCACCTCTGCATCTCTAGCCACGCTACTCACGGCCGGCATGGCCGCCGTCCTTTTTGCCTCTGCCGCCCACGGCGTGGGCACGCAGGATACCCCCAAACATCTCCACTTCTACATGCACGACTCCAGCACTGGCCTCAAACCCACCACCGTTCTAATCGCCAACGGGACTGGCCAGCCGCTGAAGGGCTCCGGCGGCAGCGCCCGGTTCGGTGACACAATGGTCATGGACGACCGCCTCACTGAGGGCCCTACGCCGGCCTCGAGAGTCGTCGGGCGTGCCCAGGGATTCTACGTGACAGCATCACAGGGCGATCCCGCAGTGCTCCTCGCCATGAACGTCGTGCTCGCCGACGGGCCTTACAACGGCAGCTCGCTGGCCGTGATGGGCCGCAACAACGTCATGATGCCGGAGCGGGAGCTGGCGGTGGTTGGCGGGACCGGGGTTTTCAGGATGGCGACGGGGTACGTGCTCTGGAAAACTGCGAGCTGGCGCGGGGGGAGCGCCGTCCTCGAGCTGGATGCCTTCGTCTACGTGAGCCCGGCGGCCGCCGGTGCATGAAAAGGCACATGGTTTGCGGGGTTGCAGCCTCTTTCTTCAGTGTGTTGAGAATAACATGCTCGTTGCATTGCTTGTAGTTACCATCGATATGTGTGTAGTTTGTGTCCTACTACTATTTCTTTTCCAAAAGGAGGATAAACCCAGGGGCTGTTTGTGCCCTACTGTACTTCACTGTGCTGAAATCAATCTTGTCACTTTCACTTTCTTAGAGTCACACTCACATCATATCTACTTGAACTTTGCATCACTGTCTTTGTATTGGGCAATGATCTTGGTGTCCTAACTGATTGGGGAAGAGGGTGGATGAGTACAGCAACTCACCAAAAGCAGCAAAAGGCGATCAGAGTCAATGCTTCACTGCGATGTGCTTCACAGACGATAATGCCCGAAGGATAAACAGAGAAGCTCTGCAACACCATGGAACAGCATTAGTTGCCAAGAAAAGGAGGTTACCGCGTGTCGTCTCCGCCTGGTGCGCAAGTAAGCACCTGAATGTTCTTTAGTTTCAGGTTTACATCCTCACGTTGGAAAAATACTGCTCGTCATTTCGATTATTGTCTTCTCAGGCTGAATCCAAGGCTGAGAGCAGATTGCGTCGGAAGAAAAACTCACCCGCTCTGTGCAGATTGCGTCCTTTCTCAGGGTACAGAACCATGGTCTCGGCTGAAGCGTCAACGGCAGCATCTGTGTTTAACTTTGCTAGACGAGACCCCTGCGGTCAGGGCGAGGACCAGATCAGCATATGAAGTGTGATCGACGGGATTCCCTAGAAATAATGGGAACTTGAACCATAGAAGAAACCAAAAGCATGGAACTTCCCACTTACCATCTGAGGTCACGAGCGTATTAGCATCAAGTCTCCGCATTACTTCTAGCCCAGTCATATGACCCGAGACGCATGGAACCGAAGAGCATCTTGCTGAAGACAAACGAGATGCAGACTGATACTGATAATGGTAAGCTGCCGTCAGGTCGAGTAGGACCTACAAACACATAACGGGCGGCATTTCAAATTAAAGTGGAAAGCTAGAATTCACATACCGTTCAAGGATTTCAACAAATGAACCAGATGCATCAGGTTGGAGATTCAGCTTTACCAGCTATCAAGAGCAATGAATAATTTACTGCAAATTTCAATTTTAAGGAACAACATAAAGGATGATTGAAACTCTTTTCCAGTAAGTGCACACACTGTTTTGCACATGCAGGCATACTTTTGTGTGGGTGTAGTGCCATGTTAGTTGTAACTGGTTTTCCTTTCTTTTTTGGGGTGAGGGTGGGAGAGTGGCTTCCAAAACTTTCTTAGCTGTCTCCTAGCCAATAATTATGACACCACGGACCGTCAACAAAGCCTTTCTCCTTCAGTGCAACATCATATGTCTTAACATGCCTTGCATCTTTATTATCCGGACATGCAGGCATGGGAAATACAATTCATCAAGTTCTGTTACTGTTTCACTAGTAGAATTATTCGTAACAGAAACACGAAGGTGTAAACCTAAAGCAAGAAGGTTGGGCACATCAGCAATAAAGAGAAGGTATGTCAAGTCAGTGTCCAAAAGATAAGAAGATAATAATTAAATTATTTCAGTACATCAATTGCACAACTTGATGTTAAAAGTTAAAACCGGTCCAAAATTTCTATGGAGTTAACTTCAAGATTTCAGTGTGAGTAATAGAACAATAAAAAGCAAGTTTGTTTTGTTTCACAAAGAATACCGAGTATCTCCAGTAGTATTGAACTGAGTCGACATGTCAAAACAAGAATCACAAATATGTACAATATATCCACTAATCTAGTAGTCGATAAAAAATAAATCACTGGACAACATATCCACTAATCTGGAAACTCAACCCTACAAACATTCACCAGTAACATATTGTATACCATGTATAAGCAGTTAAGGAATGCAAGTTGCGAGCAGATTACGCTTTATAAGACCAAAAAAAAAAAACACCATGGATTAAATGTGTAACCAACACACCGTATTTGCTCCACTTGAGCAGAAGGGAAAACTATATAAATATGGCAAGTGCATATTCATCATTACACCAGTGCTTTGCAGTTGATATAGTTCAATACTTTGTCCTGCTTGATTTCGTGTTTGATAGTAGAAACGATGTAAAGAAATGCTGATGTTTGAGCAAACCTGGTAGATGACAACTATCATAGGTTTGACACAGGCATACAAGAACTTGATGTCCAATACTTTAAATCTCTGTTCCGTTCTCATTTTTCAATCGCTAAGCATAGAAGTCTATAGCACTGAAGTTTAATCCTGAACAGAGTATCTGAGGGTCAGCTTATGGATTGCATATGCCACCTATGTCCAATGGCCAAAGTTTAATCCTGAACAGAGTATTTGAGGTCCGCTTATGGATTGCGATAAGCTAGCTTACAGCATAAATTTTGATTTAGTTCTCCAGTTGTTCAAATTTTATAGACGTCTTTTGTGCTCAAAAAGCAAGGATCCTGTGCACGGTGAAGCTTGGGCAACAATTTATTTCTCTTATGATCCAGGAAATTAAACAACAAGGATGACAAATAAGAAAACCGTAAGTATCCTACGTCCGTGATGCATGCCTCATAGGATCAATCGGCCACACTTGCATATCTTTCTTGTTGAAGAATTCCTTTCCGTGCCCCTCCTTTCCACACGCAAATTCCGTATCACTTGGGTGCAAAATCTTAGACCCATCTGTACAAAAAGCACAGCTGCTTCTGAAGCGGCACAACGGCTTTTCTGTCGACATAAATAGGGAAGAACATACAGAGAATTGGCTAGGGTTGATCAAATTGCATATGTGTACAACATGGTTAGCTGGCAGCGTTGATTATGTACCTAAGATGGTGCATGTTTGAACATTTGGTCTGCAGGTCCACTCATTGAACCGTAGCTCGGCAAAGAAGTGTTGCAACTCATTATCGGCGCCAGCATTCCTCCGGCGCGCCAAGAAACCAACGTGGTACCAGAAACGTTCCCTGAAACTGATACCGGTGGCCTTCATCTCCGTTGTCAGCTCGGCGGGATCCTCGAAGTCGACGCCCTGCGTCAAGCCAGTACTAGCACATGATGCACATCCAAGAGGATCGAAACCAAAGATTATAGAATTGGGAAGCTGCTAGGTCCCCTGAGTTGTTGGGAGTACCTACCGGGTTTTTGGAGTTGTAGTGTTTGAGGGCGCAGCGGACAAGCTTACAAACGGCGGCGGAGTCAGCCTCGCTGTCAATCAAAACAAAAAGTAAACATGATCCTATTGTTCGTTCGTTATTCGACACAATTCTTCAAATAAATATATGTATAGGAAAGAGGAAATTAGGTACTTCCTCCCTCCATTCACAAATATAAGATGTTCTACGAGTAGTTTTTTTTCTGAATTGGATATATAGAGAGACATTTTGTGTGTTTGTTGACTCATTTCAGTCAGTATGTAGTCCATACTGAACTTTTGTTTCTGAATCGGATGTATTTAGACACGTTTTAGTGTCTTTGTTAACTCATTTCAATCCCGATGTAGTCCATATTGAAATATTTAAAATATTTGTGAATGGAGGGAGTAGCTAACTAGCTGGGGACTGGGCTAATGAGCGTGTAGGTAGGACGAACGTACTCTTGTAACAACGTGGGGCGTCCAGCATTTCCTCTGGCCACGAGTTCTTGGAAGCTTACTGGATCGTATCCGTCTAACCGAGCTAGCTCCTGGTTTGTCATAAGGCGGGTGCACTCCTTTATGGTAGGAGAGCGGTGGGCGCGTGCGCCATGATCAACCTCGCCCGCGGCACCGGCACCGGCAGCCGACGAGAGGAAGGACCCCATCGATCGATTCTGAGTCTGCAGATCGATCGGATCGGGCACGCGTTAGGGAGAGAGGGCCAAATGATGGATCTAGAGGATCAATCAGCAGATCAGAGGAAATAGCAGGATATTGACGGATCAATCCACTCAGGGATACCCTGAATTAAGAGTTGGCTACAAGTAGCTAGGGTTTACACTTGGGCAAAAGAAAAAATAAAGCCGATCCACCGGATGCGGCTGGGTTTAATGGCTGGTTGGTGCCAGCAATCACGGAGCCTATGAATGTCTCTATCTATCGCCTGTTTTTTTTTTTTTTGTTTTTTTAAGAAACGTCTATCGCTGGCTTGGGCTGGTCGATGAGAGCCGCTGATCGCCACTTTCGTGAGAGAATACTTTGACAAGTGGGATCCTCATAAGGTAGAGAGAGGGTTCTGTGGTATTTGACCAGAGCAAAGGGCAGTGAAGAGATCATGCGCAATGCGTGGGAGAAGAGAAACCTGGAAGGAAGGGGTAATGTCAGCTGTGGTCTGCGGAATGTAGCTAGGGATATGAGTAGATGGAGTAGAGAAGTAGTGGGTGAGTTAGACGGGAGATTAAAAGGACCCGTGGCGAGTTGGAAAGGTGCATGAAATCAGCGGTTTCTGAAGAGAAAATTAGAGAGGAGGCAAGGTTGAGAGGAGTATTAGAGGAGTTGAAAGAGAAGAAATACACGAAATTGAAGCAGAGGGCACATATGTGGTGGCTGAGAGGTGGGAACAAAAATATCAAGTACTTGCAGTCGGTAGCATCGGGAAGGAAGAGGTCGAACAGACTCAAGGAGATTTGAAGGGAGGATGGCACGGTGGTGGAGGAAGGGGAGGCTCTAACTAACTATGTTTGTTCCTTTTTTTCAGGACCTGTTTACGTCTTCCAACCCCCAACGCCTAAACGAGCTTTTGGACAAGGTGCAACCTCGCGTCTCTGCGGCTATGAACGCAGTCCTTGAGGCTGAATACACCAGAGAGGAGGTGAAAGCTGCACTTGACCATATTGGTGATCTCAAGGCACCTGGTCCAGATGGCATGGGCGATTGTCTTCAAACGCCACTGGCACTTTATGGGTGATCAAGTTGTTGAGGAAGTTCTGATGGTTCTGAATGGTGGAGAGATTCCGGAGGGGTGGAATGACACTATGGTTGTACTAATTCCCAAGGTTAAAAATCCGAAATGGATCAAGGACCTACGTCCCATTAGCTTGTGCAATATTGTATACAAGCTTGTCTCAAAAGTGATTGCCAATAGACTCAAATTAATCCTGCCCGAAGTGATTTCTGAGCATCAGAGTGCATTCGTGCCGGGGTGATTAATCACGGATAATGTTCTCACAGCCTATGAGGTCTCACACTACCTTATGAATAAGAGGCAAGGAAGAAATGGAGTCGCGGCTATTAAAGCAGATATGAGTAAGGCGTACGACCGGGTAGAGTGGCGATTTTTAGAGGCCATGCTTCAGAAGTTGGGATTCAGTTCGAGGTGGATTGCCCTAGTCATGAAATGTGTGCGGACAGTGCGATATCAAATCAAGGTTAATGGCCAGCTGACACAACAATTCACTCCTGAGCGAGGTCTAAGGCAGGGGGACCCTGTCTCCCCATACCTTTTTGTCATTTGTGCGGAAGGACTGTCAGTGTTGCTGATAGACGCTGAACAACGAGGAATCACACATGGTGTGAAAGTTTGCCCGAGGGCTCCTTCTGTGTCACACCTGTTATTTGCAGACGATTCCATGCTGCTGATCCGGGCTGAGGAACAGGAAGCCATGGCGCTAAATGATATGCTACAACTGTATGAAGCCTGTTCTGGGCAATGCATAAACACAGAGAAGTCGGATATTATGTTCAGCCCCAATACATGCGATAATGACAGGATGGAAGTGAAAACTGCTCTGGGTATACACAGCGAGGATTGGAATGAGAAGTATCTTGGGCTCCCAGTCCATGTGGGAAGGTCTAGGAAAAAAGCTTTTAGTTATATCAAGCGGAATATGTGTGGACGTGTGTATGGTTGGCAGGAAAGGCTCCTAGCAAAGGAGAGCAAGGAAACCCTAGTGAAGGCGGTGGGACAAGCAATTCCTACTTTTGCTATGTCCTGCTTTGATCTGACTAAGTCCTTCTGTGCGAAACTTAATGCACTCCTTGGTAAATTTTGGTGGAGCCAGCAAGATAAACAAAACTCCTTACACTGGCTCAGCTGGGAGAAGCTTGCGCAGCCTAAGGCCATGGGCGGATTAGGGTTCCGAGACATGCATACTTTCAACCTAGCCATGCTCTCGAGACAGAGATGGAGAATTCTGCAAAATCCCATGAGTCTGTGTGCACGGATCTTAAAAGCACGATACTTCCCTGATGGTACAGCGCTAGAGGTAGCTGAGCAGGATGGCATCTCCTACTCTTGGCGCAGCATTCTCCAGGGTTTGAAGGTGGTGAAACTGTTGGGGAACGTAGTAATTTCAAAATTTTCCTACGCACACGCAAGATCATGGTGATGTATAGCAACGAGAGGGGAGAGTGTTGTCCACATACCCTTGTAGACCCAAGCGAAGCAATCACAACGTAGAGGAAGTAGTCGACGTTCTCCTCGCGATCCGACCGATCCGGCGCCGTTACTCGACGCCCCGAGTTCTTGACACACGTACAGCTCGATGGCGTCCCTCGTACTCGATCCAGCCGAGTGTCGAGGGAGAGTTTCACAAGACGACGGCGTGGTGGACGATCTTGATGTTTCACGGCGCAGGCTTCGCCTAAGCTTCGCGACAGTATAACCGAGGTGGAATATGGTGGAGGGGGCACCGACACGGCTAAGGAACGATCTCTGATCAAAACTTGTGTGTTCCAAGGTGCCCCCTGCCCGTGATATAAAGGAGGGAGGGGGAGGCCGGCCGGCCTAGAGGAGGCGCGGGGAGGAGTCCTACTCCACGGGAGTAGGACTCCCCTCTTCCTAGTTGGAATAGGATTGGGGAGGGAAAGAGGAGAGGCCGCCCCCTCCTTGTCCTATTCGGACTGGGGGAGAGAGGCGTGCCACCTCTGCCGGCCCTCCTCTTCTCCCTCGAGGCCCACCGAGGCCCATTTACCTCCGGGGTTCCGTAACCTCCGGTTTTCCATAAATTCCGTTTTGTCGGAACCATTCGAACTCCAAACATAGGCTTCCAATATATCAATCTTTATGTATCGACCATTCCGAGACTCCTCATCATGTCCGTGATCACATCCGGGACTCGAACTTCTTGGTACATCAAAATACATAAACTCATAATAACCGCCATCGAAACCTTAAGCGTGCGGACCCTACGGTTCGAGAACAATGTAGACATGACCTAGAACTATTCACGGTCAATAACCAACAGCGGGACCTGGATGCCCATATTGGTTCCTACATATTCTACGAAGATCTTTATCGGTCGGACCGCATAACAACATACGTTGTTCCCTTTGTCATCGGTATGTTACTTGCCGAGATTCGATCGTCGGTATCCAATACCTAGTTCAATCTCGTTACGGCAAGTCTCTTTACTCGTTCAGTAATACATCATCTCGCAACTAACTCATTAGTTACAATGCTTGCAAGGCTTAAGTGATGTGCATTACCGAGAAGGCCAGAGATACCTCTCCGACAATCGGAGTGACAAATCCTAATCTCGAAATCGCCAACCCAACATCGCCTTTGGAGACACTGTAGTACTCCTTTATAATCACCCGATTACGTTGTGACGTTTGGTAGTACCAAAGTGTTCCTCCGCAAACGGAGTTGCATAATCTCATAGTTATAGGAACATGTATAAGTCATGAAGGAAGCAATAGCAACATACTAAGCGATCGTGTGCTAAGCTAACGGAATGGGTCATGTCAATCGATCATTCAACTAATGATGTGACCTTGTTAATCAAATAACAAATCCTTGTTCATGGTTAGGAAACATAACCATCTTTGATTAACAAGCTAGTCAAGTAGAGGCATACTAGTGACACTGTTTGTCTATATATTCACACATGTATTATGTTTCCGGTTAATACAATTCTAGCATGAATAATAAACATTTATCATGATATGAGGAAATATATAATAACTTTATTATTGCCTCTAGGGCATATTTCCTTCAGATCTCCCACTTGCACTAGAGTCAATAATCTAGATCACATCACCATGTGATTAACATCGATAGTTCACATCATCATGTGATTAACACCCATAGTTCACATCGCCATGTGACCAACACCCAAAGGGTTTACTAGATTCAGTAATCTAGTTCACATCGCTATGTGATTAACACCCAAAGAGTACTAAGGTGTGATCATGTTTTGCTTGTGAGAGAATCTTAGTCAACGGGTCTATCATATTGAGCCATATGTATTTTGCAAATATTCTATGTCTACAATACTGCTTGCGGAGCTACTCTAGCTAATTGCTCCCACTTTCAATATGTATCTAGATTGAGACTTAGAGTCATCGGATCGGTGTCAAAACTTGCATCGACGTAACCCTTCTTTACTAACCTTTTGTCACTTCCATAATCGAGAAACATATCCTTATTCCACTAAGGATAATTTTGACCGCTGTCTAGTGATCTACTCCTAGATCACTATTGTATTCCTTGCCAAACTCGGGCAGGGGTATACAATAGATCTGGTACACAGCATGGCATACTTTATAGAACCTATGGCCAAGGCATAGGGAATGACTTTCATTCTCTTTCTATCTTCTGCCGTGATCGGGTTTTGAGTCTTACTCAATTTCACACCTTGTAACCAGTGCAAGAACTCTTTCTTTGACTGTTCCATTTTGAACTACTTCAAAATCTTGTCAAGGTATGTACTTCATTGAAAAACTTATCAAGCGTCTTGATCTATCTCTATAGATCTTGATGCTCAATATGTAAGCAGCTTCACCGAGGTCTTTCTTTGAAAAACTCCTTTCAAACACTCCTTTATGCTTTGCGAATAATTCTACATTATTTCGATCTACAATATGTCATTCACATATACTTATCGAAATCTTGTAGTGCTCCCACTCACTTTCTAGTAAATCTGAGGCTTCACCGCAAGTCTGTATAAACTATATGCTTTGATCAACTTATCAAAGCGTATATTCCAACTCCGAGATGCTTGCACCAGTCCATAGATGCACATTTTGTTAACACCTTTAGGATCGACAAAACCTCTTGGTTGCATCACATACAACTCTTCTTTAATAACTCCATTAAGGAATGCAGTTTTGTTTATCCATTTGCCAGATTTCATAAAATGCGGCAATTGCTAACATGATTCGGACAGACTTAAGCATCGCTACAGTTGAGAAAATCTCATTGTAGTCAACATCTTGAACTTTGTCAAAAAAACCTTTTTCAACAAGTCTAGCTTTGTAGATAGTAACACTACTATCAACGTCCGTCTTCCTCTTGAAGATCCATTTATTTTCTATGGCTTGCCGATCATCGGGCAACTCCACCAAAGTCCACACTTTGTTCTCATACATGGATCTCATCTCAGATTTCATGGCCTCAAGCCATTTCGCGGAATCTGGGCTCATCATCGCTTCCTCATAGTTCGTAGGTTCATCATGGTCTAGTTACATGACTTCCAGAACAGGATTACCGCACCACTCAGTGCGGATCTCACTCTGGTTTACCTACGAGGTTCGGTAGTAACTTGATCTGAAGTTACATGATCATCATCATTAGCTTCCTCACTAATTGGTGTAGTAGTCACAAGAACAGATTTCTGTGATGAACTGCTTTTCAATAAGGGAGAAGGTACAATTACCTTATCAAGTTTTCTACTTTCCTCCCACTCACTTCTTTCGAGAGAAACTCCTTCTCTAGAAAGGATCCATCTTTAAGCAACGAATATCTTGCCTTCGGATCTGTGATAGAAGGTGTACCCAACAATTTCCTTTGGGTATTCTATGAAGACGCACTTCTCCGATTTGGGTTCGAGCTTATCAGGATGAAAACTTTTTCACATAAGCATCGCAGCCCCAAACTTTAAGAAACGACAACTTTGGTTTCTTGCTAAACCACAGTTCATATAGTGTCGTCTCAACGGATTTAGATGGTGCCCTATTTAACGTGAATGCAGCTGTCTCTAATGCATGATCCCAAAACGATATTGGTAAATCGGTAAGAAACATCATAGATTGTACTATATCCAATAAAGTACGGTTATGACGTTCGGACACACCATTATGATGTGGTGTTCCAGGTGGCATGAATTTGTGAAACTATTCCACATTGTTTTAATTGAAGACCAAACTCGTAAGTCAAATATTCGTCTCCGCGATCAAATCGTAGAAACCTTATTTTCTTGTCACGATGATTTTTCCACTTCACTCTGAAATTCTTTGAACCTTTCAACTATTTCAGACTTATGTTTCATCAAGTAGATATACCCATATCTGCTCAAATCATCTGTGAAGGCCGAAAATAACGATACCGCCATGAGCCTTAACACTCATTGGATCGCATACATCGGTATGTATTATTTCCAATAAGTCGGTTGCTCGCTCCTTTGTTCGGAGAACGGAGTCTTAGTCATCTTGCCCATGAGGCATGGTTCGCAAGCATCAAGTGATTCATAATCAAGTGATTCCAAAATCTCATCAGCATGGAGTTTCTTCATGCGCTTTACACCAATATGACCTAAACGGCAGTGCCGCAAATAAGTTGCACTATCATTATTAACTTTGCATCTTTTGGTTTCAATATTATGAATATGTGTATCACTACGATCGAGATCCCATGAACCATTTTCATTGGGTGTGTAACCATATAAGGTTTTATTCATGTAAACAGAACAACAGTTTATTCTCTTACTTTAAATGAATAACCGTATTGCAATAAACATGATCAAATCATATTCATGCTCAACGCAAACACCAAATAATATTTATTTAGGTTCAACACTAATCCCGAAAGTATAGGGAGTGTGTGATGATGATCATATCAATCTTGAAACTACTTTCAACACACATCGTCACTTCACCCTTAACCAGTTTCTGTTTATTCTGCAACTCCTGTTTCGAGTTACTACTTTTAGTAACTGAACCGGTACCAAATACCGAGGGGTTGCTATAAACACTAGTAAAGTACACATTCATAACATGTATATCAAATATACCTTTGTTCACTTTGCCATCCTTCTTATCCGCCAAATACTTGGGGTATTTCTGCTTCTAGTGACCAGTCCCTTTGCAGTAGAAGCACTTAGTCTCAGGCTTAGGTCCAGACTTGGGCTTCTTCACTTGAGCAACTTGCTTGCCGTTCTTCTTGAAGTTCCCTTCTATCCCTTTGCCCTTTTCTTGAAACTAGTGGTCTTGTTAACCATCAACACTTGATGTTCTTTCTTGATTTCTACCTTGATCGATTTCATCATCATGAAAAAACTAGGGAATCATTTTCGTTATCCCTTGCATACTATAGTTCATCACAAAGTTCTACTAACTTGGTGATGGTGACTAGAGAACTCTGTCAATCACTATCTTATCTGGAAGATTAACTCCCACTTGATTCAAGCGATTGTAGTACCCAGACAATCTGAGCACATGCTCACTAGTTGAGCGATTCTCCTCCATCTTTTAGCTATAGAACTTGTTGGAGACTTCATATCTCTCAACTCGGTATTTGCTTGAAATATTAACTTCAACTCTGGAACATCTCATATGGTCCATGATGTTCAAAACATCTTTGAAGTCCCGATTCTAAGCCATAAAGCATGGTGCACAAAACTATCAAGTAGTCATCATATTGAGCTAGCCAAACGTTCATAACGTCTGCGTCTGCTCCTGCAATAGGTCTGTCACCTAGCGGTGCATTAAGGACATAATTCTTCTATGCAGCAATGAGGATAAACCTCAGATCACGGATCCAATCCGCATCATTGCTACTAACATTTTTCAACACAATTTTGTCTAGGAACATATCAAAATAAACATATGAAAGCAACAACGCAAGCTATTGATCTTACAACATAATTTGCAAAATACTACGGGACTAAGTTCATGATAAATTTAAGTTCAATTAATCATATTACTTAAGAACTCCCACTTAGACAGACATCTCTCTAGTCATCTAAGTGATCACGTGATCCAAATCAACTAAACCATAACCGATCATCACGTGAAATGGAGTAGTTTTCAATGGTGAACATCTTATGTTGATCATATCTACTATATGATTCACGCTCGACCTTTCGGTCTCCGTGTTCGAGGCCATATCTGCATATGCTAGGCTCGTCAAGTATAACTCGAGTATTCTGCGTGTGCAAAACTGGCTTGCACCCGTTGTAGATGGACGAGAGCTTATCACACCCGATCATCACGTGGTGTGCGGGCACGACGAACTTTGGCAACGGTGCATACTCGGGAGAACACTTCTTGATAATTTAGTGAGAGATCATCTTATAATGCTACCGTCAATCAAAGCAAGATAAGATGCATAAAGGATAAACATCACATGCAAATCAATATAAGTGATATGATATGGTCATCATCATCTTGTGCTTCGTGATCTTCATCTCCGCAGCACCACCATGATCACCATCGTCACCGGCGCGACACCTTGATCTCCATCGTAGCATCGTTGTCGTCTCGCCAATCTTATGCTTCTCGACTATCGCTACCGCTTAGTGATAAAGTAAAGCATTACTGTAGCGATTGCATTGCATACAATAAAGCGACAACCATATGGCTCCAGCCGATTGCCGATAACCGGTTACAAAACATGATCATCTCATACAATAAAATATAGCATCACGTCTTGACCATATCACATCACAACATGCCTGCAAAAACAAGTTAGGCGTCCTCTACTTTGTTGTTGCAAATTTTACGTGGCTGCTACGGGCTTAAGCAAGAACTAGTCTCACCTACGCATCAAAACCACAACGATACTTCGTCAAATAGACTCCGTTTAACCTTCTCAAGGACCGGGCGTAGCACTTTTCAGTTCAACTAAAGTGAGAGAGACAGACACCCGCCGGTCACCTTTAAGCAACGAGTGCTCGTGGCGGTGAAACCAGTCTCGCGTAAGCGTCTGGCGTAATGTCGGTCCGGGCGCTTCATCTCACAATACCGCTGAACCAAAGTATGACATCTGGTAGGTAGTATGACTTGTATCGCCCACAACTCACTTGTGTTCTACTCGTGCAAAACATCAAACCATAAAACCTAGGCTCGGATGCCTTTGTTGGGGAACGTAGTAATTTCAAAATTTTCCCACGCACACGCAAGATCATGGTGATGTGTAGCAACGAGAGGGGAGAGTGTTGTCCACATACCCTTGTAGACCCAAGCGAAGCAATCACAAGCGTAGAGGAAGTAGTCGACGTTCTCCTCGCGATCCGACCGATCCGCGCCGTTACTCGACGCCCGAGTTCTTGACACACGTACAGCTCGATGGCGTCCCTCGTACTCCGATCCAGCCGAGTGTCGAGGAGAGTTTCGTCAAGACGACGGTGTGGTGCGATCTTGATGTTTCACGGCGCAGGCTTCGCCTAAGCTTCGCATGACAGTATAACCGAGGTGGAATATGGTGGAGGGGGCACGCGACACGGCTAAGGAACGATCTCAGATCAAAACTTGTGTGTTCCAAGGTGCCCCCTGCCCCGTATATAAAGGAGGGAGGGGAGGCCGGCCGGCCTAGAGGAGGCGGGGGAGGAGTCCTACTCCTACAGGAGTAGGACTCCCCTCTTCCTAGTTGGAATAGGATTGGGGAGGAAAGAGGAGAGGCGCCGCCCCCTTGTCCTATTCGGACTGGGGGAGAGGGGCGTGGCCACCTCTGGCCGGCCCTCCTCTTCTCCTCGAGGCCCACCGAGGCCCATTTACCTCCGGGGTTCCGTAACCTCCGGTTTTCCGATAAATTCCGTTTTCGTCGGAACCATTCGAACTCCAAACATAGGCTTCCAATATATCAATCTTTATGTCTCGACCATTCCGAGACTCCTCGTCATGTCCGTGATCACATCCGGGACTCGAACTTCTTCGGTACATCAAAATACATAAACTCATAATAAGCATCATCGAAACCTTAAGCGTGCGGACCCTACGGTTCGAGAACAATGTAGACATGACCTAGAACTATTCACGGTCAATAACCAACAGCGGGACCTGGATGCCCATATTGGTTCCTACATATTCTACGAAGATCTTTATCGGTCGGACCGCATAACAACATCGTTGTTCCTTTGTCATCGGTATGTTACTTGCCCGAGATTCGATCGTCGGTATCCAATACCTAGTTCAATCTCGTTACACGGCAAGTCTCTTTACTCGTTCCGTAATACATCATCTCGCAACTAACTCATTAGTTACAATGCTTGCAAGGCTTAAGTGATGTGCATTACCGAGAGGGCCAGAGATACCTCTCCGACAATCGGAGTGACAAATCCTAATCTCGAATACGCCAACCCAACATCGCCTTTGGAGACACACTGTAGTACTCCTTTATAATCACCCGATTACGTTGTGACGTTTGGTAGTACCAAAGTGTTCCTCCGCAAGCGGGAGTTGCATAATCTCATAGTTATAGGAACATGTATAAGTCATGAAGGAAGCAATAGCAACATACTAAACGATCGTGTGCTAAGCTAACGGAATGGGTCATGTCAATCAGATCATTCAACTAATGATGTGACCTTGTTAATCAAATAACAAATCCTTGTTCATGGTTAGGAAACATAACCATCTTTGATTAACAAGCTAGTCAAGTAGAGGCATACTAGTGACACTCTGTTTGTCTATATATTCACACATGTATTATGTTTCCGGTTAATACAATTCTAGCATGAATAATAAACATTTATCATGATATGAGGAAATATATAATAACTTTATTATTGCCTCTAGGGCATATTTCCTTCAGAAACAAGGCTATATCTGGCGGGTGGGGGACGGGACTAGGATCAATATCTGGACCGACCCATGGATACCTAGGGCCTGGTCCCGGCAGGTGATTACTCCAAAGGGAGCCAATCTGTTGAAATATGTGAATGAACTGATAGACCCGACCACGGGTGGTTGGGATGAACGCCTTGTCGTGGATACATTCTGTACGGAGGACGCACGCCACATTCTGCAGATTCCATTAAGGGAAGGCATCGAGGACTTTGTTGCATGGCATTTTGATTCTAAGGGCAGACACTCGGTCAGAAGTGCATATAAACTGCAGATGGAGCTGCGGAAACAGCGAACGACGGGTGGACCGAGCACGAGTGAAGGAGGCTCAGGCCAGTTGGACAGAAGCCCGCAATCGAGCTGGAAGCGGATATGGAAAATTCCTTGCCCAGCAAAACTACACATGTTTGTCTGGCGTATCCGCCATGAGTCCCTCGCCCTATGTACTAATCTGGCCGGGCGTGGTATGAAGCTTGACTCACAAAAATGTTTCCTGTGTGGGAGAGTGGATGAAGATGGTGGGCATCTGTTTATTAAGTGCAAGCTGGCAAAGGAAGGTTGGAGGCAGCTGGGGTTGGAATTGGAGCGAAGCCGACTTGAAGGAATTGGGAGTGTGCATGAAATGCTTGATAGTTTATGGGGACTAGAAGAGAAGAAAAGAGTACTCATTATATGCTTCTGGTGGCACTGGTGGAATAACCGCAACAAGATTAGAGAGGGAGAACTTCCACTACCGGTCACAGAAATCGTGAGACGATCCCGGTGTGATGCGCTTGAATATGAGCAGCTCTTTAAACTGGTAAGCCCACACTATCTCCCGGGAAGTGGCAACCGCCGATGGAGGATACCATGAAGATTAATCTGGACGGTGCTTTCTCTCCGGGTAACTCCTTCAGTGGATGGGGAGTGGTGGCTCGGGACAGCTCAGGTTCGGTCCTCATTGCTCGAGCAGGTCGTCAAGAGCAGGTCTTTGATGCCTTCGGCGCGGAAGTCAATGCCCTGGCGGCGGCGGCGACCATAGCGGCCGAGATGGGGATTGTCCGGGCCAACTTCGAGACGGATTCCGAGTTGTTGGCAGAGGCAATGGATGCCCATCATGTTGATTCTTCGCCTTACGCAGCAATAATCGAAGACACAAAGTACCAACTTAAGATGTGGTTTTCGAAATGGACGTTAGTGCATGTAGACGTACTATGAATTCTGTGGCTCATGAGTTAGCACAGATTGGTTGTAATTGCCCACCGAACACGTGTGTCGAGTGGGATAACTTTGTACCGCCCAAAGTGGCTGCTTGCGTGTCGGGCGATATGCCTGTACGCCGTTGATCTATAAAGCTTTGCTTTCCCTCAAAAAAAAGGGCAGTGACCATATAATCACCTCAAATCGTATATAGTGATCGTATTGATCGTATTCTTAAGTACAATGACCAAAGTGAGCTTTCAACACGAGTTCAATGGCCATGGATGAATTTTACTCTACTTTGAGCATCCATCAATTTAGCGCACCGGTTCGCCTCTTCTTGAGTCCAACTGTCGAGTTCTTCAGTTTCGTCCAAGTAGGCGAAGTGCAGGCTTGATGTAGGTCCTGACAGTCACTCCGCTTAGAAGACGATCATTGTCCTCGAGGATCTGATGGGGAAACCAAGAAAGAGTGGCCTGGTTAAAGAATTCAGAAAAAGTATGTTTGATGAAGTGGGCGTCCTCCCAGGTAGCTTCAGCTGGAGACATGTTGAGCCACTGAGTAACCAGAGCAGGTGGTTTAGGAACAGCTTTTTCTAGAGGAATTCACGAAGGGCATCTCAAACGCCGTACCACAAAACAGACACATGTTTCCTCCGTGGACGAGTCGTCGACGGATATGGATGCGGGGGTTGGCCATCCAATAACGTGTCCTGAACGTCCGTCAAGTTCGACCCCATCCGGATACATTTGAAGTGAAAATGTTGATCAAAATAGCAATATGATAACCAAATAAAAGTGCATACATATGCAATGTTCAAAACCCAAAAAAATGGCGGGTGTTCGTAAGTTTTTATATGTGCCCAATCAAGAAAGTGCCAGTTCGGCAGCCCGTGCAAATTTTGCCCTCCCAGACCGGTTGTTCGTGCATTCTCCCTCACCACTTCGCCGCCGGCTTCTCCGCAGCTTCTGCATCCTCCATCTCTATCACCAAGTACTTCAACGTCTTTGCACAGACGGCTTGCACGATCTTCGCCGTGTTGGGATCCTGTTGGGGAACGTAGTAATTTCAAAAAATTTCCTACGCACACGCAAGATCATGGTGATGAATAGCAACGAGAGGGGAGAGTGTTGTCCACATACCCTTGTAGACCCGGCGAAGCGATCACAGCGTAGAGGAAGTAGTCAGACGTTCTCCTCGCGATCCGACCGATCCGGCGCCGTTACTCGGCGCCCTCGAGTTCTTGACACACGTACAGCTCGATGGCGTCCCTCGTACTCGATCCAGCCGAGTGTCGAGGAGAGTTCGTCAAGACGACGGGCAGGACGATCTTGATGTTTCACGGCGCGAGGCTTCGCCTAAGCTTCATGACAGTATAACCGAGGTGGAATATGGTGGAGGGGCACCGACACGGCTAAGGAACGATCCGTAGATCTAACTTGTGTGTTCTAGGGTGCCCCCTGCCCGTATATAAAGGAGGGAGGGGAGGCCGGCCGGCCTAGAGAGGCGGCGGGAGGAGTCCTACTCCCACCGAGTAGGACTCCCCCTTCCTAGTTGGAATAGGATTGGGGGGGGGGAAGAGGAAGGCGCCCCCTCCTTGTCCTATTCGGACTGGGGGGGGGCGCGGCCACCTGGCCGGCCCTCCTCTTCTCCCTCGAGGCCCACCGAGGCCCATTTACCCCGGGGTTCCGGTAACCTCCGGTACTCCAGTAAATTCTGTTTTACCGGAACCATTCGAACTCCAAACATAGGCTTCCAATATATCAATCTTTATGTCTCGACCATTTCGAGACTCCTCGTCATGTCCGTGATCACATCCGGGACTCGAACTTCTTCGGTACATCAAAATACATAAACTCATAATAAGCATCATCGTAACCTTAAGCGTGCGGACCCTACGGTTCGAGAACAATGTAGACATGACCTAGAACTATTCACGGTCAATAACCAACAGCGGGACCTGGATGCCCATATTGGTTCCTACATATTCTACGAAGATCTTTATCGGTCGGACCGCATAACAACATCGTTGTTCCTTTGTCATCGGTATGTTACTTGCCCGAGATTCGATCGTCGGTATCCAATACCTAGTTCAATCTCGTTACGCAAGTCTCTTTACTCGTTCCGTAATACATCATCTCACAACCAACTCATTAGTTGTAGTGCTTGCAAGGCTTGATGATGTGCATTACCGAGAGGGCCAGAGATACCTCTCCGACAATCGGAGTGACAAAACCTAATCTCAAATCGTCAACCCAACATACGCCTTTGGAGACACTGTAGTACTCCTTTATAATCACCCGATTCGTTGTGACGTTTGGTAGCACCAAAGTGTTCCTCCGTAAAGCGGAGTTGCATAATCTCATAGTTACGAGGAACATGTATATGTCATGGATAAAAGCGGTAGCAACATACTAAGCGATCGTGTGCTAAGCTAATGGAATGGGTCATGTCAATCAGATCATTCTACTAATGATGTGACCTTGTTAATCAAATAACAACTCTTTGTTCATGGTTAGGAAACATAACCATCTTTGATTAACAAGCTAGTCTAGTAGAGGCATACTAGTGACATATTGTTTTGTCTATGCATTCACACATGTATCATGTTTCCGGTTAATACAATTCTAGCATGAATGATAAACATTTATCATGAAATAAGGAAATAAATAATAACTTTATTATTGCCTCTAGGGCATATTTCCTTCAGATCCAACTCATCCATCTTCATGATCAACATTTTTGGTTTCCTCGGAAGTGGTTGTGAGATCAACCTCCTCTTTCTGAGCTTGGTCTTCTTCTCTTTGAGTTTGGCCTTCTTCTTTTCGAGGTTGATCTTCTTCTCCATCGCACCATGAAGATGACAAACCTCTCCGCATTCTCTTTCCTCCTTGATGTTAAGGTGCTTGACATATGCCTCCTCCTTCTTGTCCATTAAGCCCTCAAACTTCTCTACCATCTTGGTCACCGCCCCTTCTCACTCTTCCTCCCCCATATCCCCCTTTTGACCTTCTTGGTCGCCTCTCTTTTTGTTGGGTCGCTTGGATTACCATCTTCAGGCGTGTTCGGGAGCCCTCCCGCTTCTCAGCTCCCAACTCCATGTCAGGAGTGCAGCCAAACGATCCAAATCCCAGCTATGGGCGAGAGAAGCTTGGGAAACTTGCAGTGTAATTTTTTAGGAGTCTCAAAGCTGGGAAATTTGAGCTCCTCCGAAACAACAAAGGATGAGTTGCCAAGAATTTACATGTGATGCCACCGCTAAGTGAATTAAGTTGCGTACCGGTTCGTTAGCTCGTACCAAATATTACAAGTATGTGTCACCGCCAAGCCAGTTTCTTCTCCCGAGCAGGCTTTCCACGGCTAGACGGGCTGTCATGGCTAGTCTATTAGAGTGGCGTGATCGGACAAGCCAGCGGGCGGCGGCGGTTCAATGCAATGTCGGCGAGGCGCCCAAGGAGCCTAATCCGGCCGATGTGCCACATTGAAGCCAGTTTGCCCATCCTTCCACCTGGGTGCGGCTATTTAAGCATGGCTCGACGACGTTCGCATCACATTTCATATCTCTTTTCCCCATCACAGCTCCGCTCCTCTTCCCTCACTGTCGTCGACCCTCCTCTCTTTTATTCGACGGTGCCAATGTGTTTTCTCCGCATCGACAGGTTGCTCCGGATCCGGATCTTGGCGTCACCGCCATCACTCTCCTAGGCCATCGACCTCCACGGGGACCACCTCCTTTGGGAAGGAGGAGATCATCCTCTTCCCCGATGACAAGGAATCGCGCCTCCTCACGGAGGCTGCCGCGATGGAGGAGGAGTAGCAGGCGCACCTGGAGCTCCTCCTCTAGCGGTCGCTCAAGTACCATGGTCCGGCGCCGCCACTCCACCGCGTCAAGTGGAGCTGGCGTCATCGCCTTTCCACCATGTCAAGGTTTGCATGAATACGTCCGTGTTTGTCCATCCATTTAGAAAAATGTACCAGGGATGAAGGTTTAGGGCAAACGATGGCTTTGTACCGGTTGGATAGATGGCTTGTACATGTGTCCGCGGAAACGTCACGCGACCACGGACAAATATATATCCGTTTTAGGGCCTCTTTGGATTGAAGGATTTTCATAGGAATATTGGAGGATTTCAATCCATTGGATTTTTTCCTAAGAAAGCCCTTTGGATCAAAGGAATGACACCTCCAAAATTCCTATGGATTGCATTCCTACACCTCAATCCTATAGGAATTTGAACATCCACTCTAGCCTCTTTTTTACACTGATTCGCGTAGGATCGAGGCACTTTTCCTGTGTTCAATCCAAATGATCATTCCTGCAGTTTTCCTTTGTTTTGTAATCCTCTGTTTTGCACCTGCAATCCTGTCAAATCCCTGTGTTTTTCGAATTCCTGTGTTTCCTAATCCTGTGATCCAAAGAAGCCCTTAAGGGTTGATACGGGATCCGTTTTAAGCGACCGCGGAAACGCAAGGGGACGCGCACCCCGCTATTTGCGGCGGGATCTGATGGATCCAGCCGTCCGCCAAACTAAAAAAACCGAAGACGCATGATGAGCAGCTATCCCACACCCAATCCGCTGACTTGTACTACTCCTGTATAACCAGCCGTCATCTCCATCGAACAAAACAAGATCCCAGAAGCATCCCACAGAAGCCAAGCCAAGACGACGGCTCCCAGCAGCAAGCAGCTGATGGAGATCGCCAAGGTCGACCTCCGCGGGCTGGAGCCCGGCGGGCCGGGCTGGGCGGAAGCCCGGGACGCGGTGACGGCGTCCGTGGTCGCGCACGGCTTCGTCGTCGTGGCGCACGACGCGCTCGGCCCGGAGCTCCGGCAGGCGCTGTTCGGCCGCGTCATGCCGGAGATCTTCGCGCTCCCGCCGGAGGCCAAGCAGCGGAACGTCTCCACGGTGGGCCCCTTCCGAGGCTACATCTCCAACGTCCCCGGCACCAACTGGGAGAGCGTGCGCCTCTCGGAGCCCACCGACGCCGGCCGCGTCCGCGACTTCGCCGACCTCCTCTGGCCGCAGGGGAACCCCGCCTTCTGGTAACCAAGCAGCGCCGACCATTTTTTTTCCTGCGTCCGTCGTGCATCCATTTTGGCATGGTGTGCCCATGGTGACCGTGTGCCGTCCACGCGCAGCGACACGATCGCGTCCGCGGCCAAGAACGTGTGGGAGCTGCAGCGCACGGTGGAGACGATGATCCTGGAGGGCCTCGGCATCGGCGAGGAGCACATCGGCGCGCATCTGGACACGCTCGCCCACAGCGTCCGGCTGTCGCGCTACGGGCCCCCGCCGGACGCGGAGACCAGCATGTCCCTGCAGGCGCACCGCGACGACAGCATCATGACGGCGATCGTGCAGCACGGCGTGGAGGGCCTCGAGGTGCAGGCTCAGGACGGGATCTGGCTCACGGTGCCGCCTGAGCCGGACTTGTTCACCTTCGTCGCCGGCGAGCTGTTCACGGTAAGGGCCTGGGCCACCCCCTCGCGCTCTCCTTTCTTTGCTGCAGCGCACGCGCGTCTGACTCACGCCGCCGTCGCAGGTCGTGACTAACGGGAGGGTGCCGGGTTGCTTCCACCGCGTGAGGACGCCGAGCAACCGGGAGCGCCTGTCGGCGCTGTTCGGCTGCCCGGGGAAGGACGGCGTCCTTCTCAGCGCCATGGACGAGCTCGTCGACGACGAGCACCCTCTGCTGTACCGTCCCTGCACCAACGACGGCTACACAACGTTCCGGCACTCGGACGAAGGGCGCAAGTCCGGTGATCCATTGAAGGCCTTCTGTGGGATGGAGAAGGATTGATCGCCGTTCGTAAGTCGAGCTCACTTCACCTCACCATTCTCAAGTCGTCAAGCTCCGTTCTCCACACCATTCTGAAGCCGCCATTGCTAGGTTACCCATGTAATGATCGCGACACCGTTCTGAAGTCCTACTGCTACTGAACTTTACTCAAATCGCTGTCAGTTATCTCTTCGATTAAGCACTTTATGGATGATAATTACTACGACATTACCGGCTGATCTTATTCAGTTTACTGTTGTGCACACGTTGACTTGCTGATGGCAAGTGCAATATTTGCTGGCCCCATCTCAGCTTTGAGCATATGATGATCACTTCATCGGTGCTTTCGTTAAGCACAATGTATGCAACAAAAACATTGCCTGAAAGCTTTCAAGCGGAATTTTATCATTGACCACGGCACCACCAACATGCTAACCTCTGTACAAAAACATTCCGGTCACAGTTGATACCAGATTACAGATGCAGCTAGATGGCTGCACTGTAAATGCAACCAAAATGGCGCGACTAACTACCTACAGGTGGTCATGAGAAATTCTTGCTAGATCAACCCCTAATCCACTAATAATAAATTTCCTGCCTTAGCCTGCAAAAGAATAAGGGATCTAGAGCAATTCAGCCTTTTAAACCCTTTTCCCCCCCAAATAAGGGATCCGCTCCCTGCTTCCATCTTATGTTGAAATGAAGCCGCATTGTCAGCCTTCACTTATCGAAGTCTTTGAGGAAAGATGCCGGAATTTCTTCCGGCGAGGCCATCATCGACACGCACCCGAACTGTACAGTCACAAAAACAAACAATTATGAAAATGCATGTAACGGCCAAAGAAAGCGGGGAGAGCGGATATCACCTTACGCTCACTGTACTTGCTCCTGATGGCCTTCAGATTTGAGTAGTGTCTGCCCAACTGCAAATCGTGTATCCTCAGGATGCAACTGCTGATATCAGAGACATTGTAGCCCGTTTTCTCTTGCAGCGTCAAGTTCTAGCAGACGTAAATGTCAGAACAAACACAAAGCGAAGCATAATGTGGATTCAATGATTCAGCAAGATTTGATTAATCTTACCCAAGGATGAATCTTTGGGCTGATTGTGAACCTGGCTAAGAACATACAGGCAGCAGCAATAACTGATGGCAGGAACCTTATGCAGTCGTAGTCTAGCAAGCTCAATTCCGCGAGATAGCAACACATAAGCTCCAACCTTTTTGCACTTGCACACTGAAGTTTGAAGGGGGGAACATGTTACAAAAATAAGATTAAGAGAAGCAACTGCTGAAGGCTTAAAAAATGTGCTTACATTGCCTCCACGACAAGATATTAGGAATCTTCTGCAATAGACATGTATCAAACGTTAGGCTTATGAAATTCTTTTAGTCCATTATGGCAGTAATCATGCTGCTACTTCCCATGTGATTTAAACATGGTAACTACTCCCTCCGTTCCAAAATTATCGTTGTGGTTTTAGTTCAAGGAACAGAGGGAGTACTTGACATAGAGATGATAGTTGGTAGGTATGTGCAAATTTCAGATAGAGCACGTACAATAGAAAAGTTCTTACGGTGGGACTCCCCATCTGAAAGTTGAGATATTTCAGTATGTCAGCCTCCATCTTCACCACCTGCAGTGCATACAAATTACAAATTTATCTCCACCATTCACATCAGCGCTAGGAAATTTACCAAAAATGGCAAGTTTAGCAGAAGGTTACCTGCTGATTGGTGTATGTGCCGTCAGTAATGTCACTGAATTTGTCCAGCTTAGGAACATGAATCTCTTCGTACTTCCTACAGCGTTAAATTTAGGCCGTTGTAAGTTGGCCAGTCATGGTAAGATATGACAAAGAGAGGCACAAAGGAGATAGAGGAAAGTTTAGGCCCATACGCAGCAACAAACAATGAAGCCACACCAAGCAATTGCAGCCTGTCCCGGGTAATGACACTCGCCGCAAGGAAGCGGTCAATATATGAAACCGCAATGTAAAGTGTGTCAACCAGAAGCTTGAACTCGTCAACCACATCCACCAACCAATCTACTAGGATCCCCCTCATAGTGGCGTTGACGTCTTTCTGCATAGCCACCATATAGTCATCCCTCGGCCTCCTCAATTGTTCAACCTGTAATGTCACAAAATGCAACAAAATCACAAATGATGTCCCTCATTTTTGCCACGGTGCACCGGGCTATATTGCATTCCGTTCATCGTAATACTAGCACCTTCAGACAATCAGGATGACATGTATATTTTTTCCCCAAAGACTTGTTTTTCTGCTAGTGAAGGTGGAAAAACACTAGGAATGTCCCAATCTAACAGTAAAAAATGATTAATTCACCCCCAACTCAATCCAACCGAGTAAACGCCCCCAAAAACTCCCAAATGTGTGATACCATTTATCACCTTGACATACCAAAAGGACCGAATCCCACCACCACACCACGAACTTCGCACCCCTAAACAAGCCGCCCTCTAAAATGACTCGGATTTCCGCACGCATTGTCAGACGAGAAGATGGATCGAGGAACCCTCACCTCCAGGGACCGCAGGTAACCGTCGATATCCGCGACGTACGGACCAACCGACGCCTGCGCCGCCCCGGCGTCCGTCTGCCTCGAGGCCGCCGGGCGGGCGGCAATGGCGGAACCCTCCCGCCTCCGCGCCTCCTCCTCCACCGCCGCGGCGGCCGCCTCCCTGGCCGCCGCGCGCGTCATCGGCTTCGACGGAGCCCCGGTCGGCGCCGCCGAGGCGTTGTTCGCGGTGGATGCGGCGGGGAGCTCGGCAAGGGCCCTGCGCTCCGTGCAGCGCGGCCTCTTGGGGGGCGGCGGCGCCGTGCCGGCGGTGTTCTCCTTGTCCTCCGCCGCCCCCTGCTGCTTCCGGCGACAGCCGCGTGGCTCCATTGCGTTGGGCGTCGAGTTTTGGGTTTCGATTGGCCGGGGGTTTGGGAGGGTTCGCGGCCTGGGCAGGATGGAAGGAGGCGGGCGGGTGCCTTTGGCTTTGGGAGAAGGGTACGCGGTCCGGGTTTTCAAAACAGGTGTCGAGCGGGAGTTCAAATCGAAATGAGAGATGCCTTTGCCTTTGCCTGGCACGAGGGAGGCGTTACGAGTTACCACCTGCCCAGCCTGTGATTGACTGGTTTCCATTTAAGATCGCTTCCCCCGTTTCTTTCCCGAAAATTGAGTGCGTCGCCGGGCACCGCGTGAGCGGATCGTTGGACTGCTGCTGCACGGAACGGAAGGCAGCGGAAGCCCTAGGGTGGAGGGGGCGTGACAAACGAACGGTGTGTTTGTATGGTGGTCTTCCGATCAAAAAGAAAAAAGAAGTAGCCGCCGCCGTCACCACAGCTTCCTTACACACCGCCGCCTTGGTCCCCCTCTTATTCCTCGTTCGACGGCCTCGGCTGCGGCAAGAGGAGTGGGGACCTGTCTGTCTTGTTTTATTTTTCTTAATTTTTCGTTTCGTCGGTGATATTGATGAGGTGGTGGCAACGATCATGTTGGAATAAGGTCTCTCCGGTCACTCCTAACCTCGACGTCTCATTCGACGCTGATGAAAGAGCTCGTGAGAGTTTGTGTCCTCGGATCTGTTGGTTCCCTTCAAATATTGGTAGTTCGTGTATCTTTCAGGGAGAGCTATTGGCTGGCTATTGGTGCAATTTCGACATCTTCTTCCGTGTTGTTCTTTGGCTTGACCTTGTTTCTCCAATCCTATGAACTAGGGGTGATGGATCGCAATCCTATTATGCGTGGGGTGATACTCCAGCTAATGCTGCTTTAGCGATTTATACATCTCGTCTCAAGGGGCGAGTGGCTATTGCAGTTTTCAAAGCCTTCTAAATAAAAACTTCACCAAATTTTTCTATGGCCAAGTACTCCCTATGTTCCTAAATATAATATGTTTCAGTAGTTCAAATTGATCTACTAAAACATCTTATATCTAGAAACGGAGGGAGTATTTGGCAAGGCAATGATATGCTAAAACCGACCAAAGTACCAAAGGTTCACGTGCGTATCCCGTCGCCTCCTGACTCGAGTGCACATGTGACTGAACCTAAACCAACGGATCTCAAGGTAGGTAATCCTAAGCTAGATATCTTGAAACAAGGGTAATACAGGGATTTTACTCAAGTTTGGGCTCTCCGAGGAAATAACGCTCTATGTCTTGTGTTTATTGCGTTGGAACAATTATAGAGTACAGATATCTACTAAGAGATTCGAAGTATGATTCTACGAGTCAGGCCCCTTGGTTCATATAGGTACTAGGGGGTCCTATGGTACATGATCCTAATCGGCTACGTATGAGAAGATATAATTCTCCATAGATCCAGCGTCTTGGAGTATGCATTAAGTCTTCTAGATCTTTCTTATAATTGTGATGGGCAGCCCGAAGTGGCCGAGGGCGAAACTGTAAGGGAACATTGCATGGAAAACAAAAAAAAATTGCACACGCAAAATCTATCCATGGAGATGCATAGCTACAAGAGGGGAGAGTATGTCTACGTACCCTCTATACCGTTAAGCGGAAGCGTTTATCAACGCGGTTGATGTAGTCGTACACCTTCACGATCCGTCCCGATCAAGTATCGAATGTACGACACCTCCGCGTTTAGCACACGTTCAGCTCGATGACGTCCTCGCCTTCTCGATCCTGCAAGAGAGGCGAAGTAGTAGATGAGTTCTGGTAGCACGACGGCGTGGTGACGGAGGTGGTGAAACAATCCGCAGGGCTTTGCCAAGCACAACGGACATGGACGGAGGAGGAACTAGAACTAGAAGGAGACGAGGCGCCGCACACGGCTTGGGGATCGTGGTCTGTGTTGCCCCTCTCCCTCCTCACATATATATAGGTGGGGGTGAAGAGGAGGCAGCCTAGGGCACCCTCAAAGGGACGGCGGCCAGCCCTAGGGCCTGCCTAGCCCCCCTCCATATATGAACATGGGGGGAGGAAAGAGGGACTGGCTGCCTTAGGGTGCCTCCCCCTTCCTTCCCTCTCCTCTTGGCACGTGGGCAGGGTGGAGGGGCGCGCCAGACCCCTTGTGGGCTGGTGTGCTTCCCCTCATTAGCCCATAAGGCCTACCACTTACCGGTGGCCTCCCGGAACCCCTTCCGGCACTCCGATAAATACCCGGTACTTTTCGAAACCTTTCCGGTGACCGAATAGCACCGTCCCATATGTCAATGTTTACCTCCGAACCATTCCAGAGCTCCTCGTCATGTCCGTGTTCTCATACGGGACTCTGAACAACATTTGGTCACCAACTCACATAACTCATATAATACTATACCATCAACGAACGTTAAGCGTACGGACCCTACGAGTTCGAGAATGATGTAGACAAGACCGAGACGCCTTTTTGGTCAATAACCAATAGTGGGACCTGGATGCCCATATTGGTTCCTACATATTCTACGAAGATCTTTATCAATCAAACATTTATGACAACATACGTAATTCCCTTTGTCTGTCGGTATGTTACTTGCCCGAGGTTCGGTCGTTGGTATCTCCATACCTAGTTCAATCTCGTTACTGGCAAGTCTCTTTACTCGTTCTGTAATACATCATCTCGTAACTAACTCCTTAGTCACTTTGCTTGCAAGCTTCTTCTGATGCTGTATTACCGAGAGGGCCCAGAGATACCTCTCCGATACGTAGAGTGACAAATCCCAATATCGATCCATGCCAACTCAACAGACACCTTCAGAGATACATGTAGAGCATCTTTATGATCACCCTGTTACATTGTGACATTTGATAGCACACAAGGTATTCCTCCAGTATCCGTGAGTTGCATGATCTCATGGTCGAAGGAATATGTATTTGACATTAAGAAAGCGGTAACAATAAACTGAACGATCATATGCTATGCTAACGGATGGGTCTTATTTTCATCAGTCTCCCACTTGCACTAGAGTCAATAATCTAGTTCACATTTGCCATGTGATTAACACCCATAGTTCACATCGCCATGTGACTAACACCCAAAGAGTACTAAGGTGTGGTCATGTTTTTCTTGTGAGAGAGGTTTAGTCAACGGGTCTGCCACATTTAGATCTATATGTATCTTGCAAATTTCTATGTCTACAATGCTATGCATGGAGCTACTCTAGCTAATTGCTCCCACGTTCAATATGTATCCAGACTAAAACTCAAAGTCATCTGGATCGGTGTCAAAGCTTGCATCGATGTAACCCTTTACGGCAAACTCTTTATCACCTCCATAACCGAGAAACGTTTCCTTAGTCCTATTTAGGTATCTAAGGATACTTTTCACCGCTGTCCAGTGATCCACTCCTGGATCACTATTGTACCCCCTTGCCAGACTCATGGCAAGGCACACAACAGGTCTGGTACACAACATGACATACTTTATAAAACCTATGTCTAAGGCATAGGGAATGAATTTTATTCTCTCTCTCTATCTTCTGTCGTGGTCGTGATTTGAGTCTTACTCAATTTCATACCTTACAATATAGGCAAGAACCCTTTCTTTGACTGATCCATTTTGAACTTCTTCAAAAACTTTGTCAAGGTCCTTTTATAGGCAAGAACCCTTTATTCAAAAGCTTTGTGAAAGTCCTATTAAGCGTCTCGATCTATCCCTACAGATCTTGATGCCCAATATATACGCAGCTTCACCGAGGTCTTTCACTGAAAAATTCTTATTCAAGTATTCTTTTATGCTATCCAGAAATTCTATATCATTTCCAATCAGTAATATGGCATCCACATATAACACCATAAATGCTAAAGAGCTCCCACTCACTTTCTTGTAAATACAGGCTTCTCTGTAAGTCTGTATAAAACCATATGCTTTGATCATATCATCAAAACGTATATTCCAACTCCGAGATGCTTGCACCAATCCATAAATGGATCGCTAGAGCTTGCACACTTTGTTATCACCTTTAGGGTCGACAAAACCTTCTGGTTGCATCATATACAACTCTTCTTTAAGAAATCTGTTAAGGAATGCAGTTTTGACGTCCATTTGCCAGATTTCAGAATCATAAAATGCAACAATTTCTAACATGATTCGGACAGGTTTAAGCATTTCTATGGGTGAGAAAGTCTCATCGTAGTCAACCCCTTGAACTTGTCAAAAACCTTTTGCGACAAGTCGAGCTTTGTAGACAGTAATATTACCATCAGTGTCCGTCTTCTTCATGAAGATCCATTTATTCTCAATGGCTTGCCGATCATCAGGCAATTCCACCAAAGTCCACACTTTGTTCTCATACATGGATCCTATCTAAAATTTCATGGTCTCAAGCCATTTGTCGGAATCTGGGCTCATCATAGCTTCTTCAAAGTTCATAGGTTCGCCGTTGTCTAACAACATGACTTCTAGGACAGGATTACCGTACCACTCTGGTGCGGTACGTGTTCTGGTCGACCTACAAGGTTCAGTAGTAACTTGATCTGAAGTTTCATGATCATCATTATTAGCTTCCTCTCTAGTTGGTGTAGGCATCACGGGAACGGTTTTCTCTGATGTGCTACTTTCCAATTCGAGAGAAGGTACAATTACCTCATCAAGTTATACTTTCCTCCCACTCACTTCTTTCAAGAGAAACTCCTTCTTTAGAGATGACCCATTCTTAGCAACAAAGATCTTGCCTTTGAATTTGTGGTAGAAGGTGTACCCAATAGTTTCTTTAGGGTATCCTATGAAGACGCACTTCTCCGATTTGGGTTCGAGCTTATGAGGTTGAATCCTTTTACATAAGTGTCGCATCCCCAAACTTTGAGAAACGACAGCTTAGGTTTTCTTGCCAAACCATAGTTCATACGGTATCGTCTCAATGGATTTAGACGGAGTCCTATTTAACGTGAATGCGGTTGTCTCTAATGCATAACCCCAAAACGATAAAGGTAAATCGGTAAGAGACATCATAGAAGGCACCATATCTAATAAAGTATGGTTACGATGTTCGGACACACCATTACGCTGTGGTGTTCTAGGTGGCGTGAGTTGTGAAACAATTCCACATTGTTTTAAATGAAGGCCAAACTCGTAACTCAAATATTCGCCTCCGCGATCAGATCGTAGAAACTTCATTTTCTTGTTACGATGATTCTCCACTTCACTCTGAAATTCTTTGAACTTTTTAAATGTTTCACACTTGTGTTTTATCAAGTAGATATACCCATACCTACTTAAATCATTTGTGAAGATTAGAAAATAATGATACCCGCCGTGTGCCTCAATACTCATCGGACCGTACACATCAGCATGTATTATTTACAATAAGTCATTAGCTCGCTCCATTGTTCCGGAGAACGAAGTTTTAGTCATCTTACCCATAAGGCATGGTTCGCAAGTATCAAATGATTCATAATCAAGTGATTCCAAAAGTCCATCCGCACGGAGTTTCTTCATGCGCTTTACACCAATATGACCTAAACGACAGTGCCACAAGTATGATGCACTATAATTATCAACTTTGCATCTTTTGGCATCAATATTTTGAATATGTGTATCACTACGATCGAGATTCAACAAGAATAGACCATTCATCAAAGGTGCATGACCATAAAAGATATTACTCATATAAATAGAACAACCATTATTCCCTGATTTAAATGAATAACCGTCTCACAATAAACAACATCCAGATATAATGTTCATGCTCAACGCTGGCACCAAATAACAGTTATTGAGGTCTAAAACTAATCCCGAAGGTAGATGTAGAGGTAACGTGCCGACAACGATCACATCGACCTTGGAACCATTCCTGACGTGCATCGTCAACTCGTCCTAAGCCAATTTTCGTTTATTCTGCAGCTCCTACTTCGAGTTACAAATATGAGCAACCAAACCAGTATCAAATACCCAGGCGCTGCAACGAGCATTAGTAAGGTACACATCAATAACATGAATATCAAATATATCTCTGTTCACTTTGCCATCCTTCTTATCCGCCAAGTATTTGGGGCAGTTCCGCTTCAAGTGACCATTCCTTTTGCAATAGAAGGACTCATTTTCAGGCTTGGGTCCAGCTTTGGGCTTCTTCACGGGAACGGCAACTTGCTTGCCTTCTTCTTGAAGTTCCCTTTCTTTCCCTTGCCCTTTTTCTTGAAACTAGTGGTCTCGTTAACCATCAACACTTGATGCCCCTTCTTGATTTCTACCTCCGCCAATTTCAGCATCGCGAAGAGCTCGGGAATTGTTTCCGTCACCCCTTGCATATTATAGTTCATCACGAAGCCTTTGCAGCTTGGTGGCAGTGACTGAAGAACTTTGTCAATAACACTCTCAGCTGGAAGATCAACTCCTAGTTGAGTCAAGTGGTTATGGTACCCGGACATTTTGAGAATGTGTTCACTGACAGGACTGTTCTCCTCCATTTTACAGCTATAGAACGTGTTGGAGACTTCATATCTCTCAACCCGGGCATTAGCTTGAAATATCAACTTCAGCTCTTGGAACATCTCATATGCTCCGTGGCGTTCAAAACGTCTTTGAAGTCCCGGTTCTAAGCCGTAAAGCATGGCACACTGAATTATTGAGTAGTCATCAGATCGAGCCTGCCAGACGTTCATAACATCTGTAGTAGCTCCTGCAGCAGGTTTGTCACCTAGCGGTGCATCAAGAACATAATTCTTTTGTGCAACAATGAGGATCATCCTCAAGTTACGGACCCAATCCGTGTAGTTGCTACCATCATCTTTCAACTTATCTTTCTCTAGGGACGCATTAAAATTCAAGGGAACGGTAGCACGGGCCATTGATCTACAACATAGATATGAAAAAACTATTAAGACTAAGTTCATGATAAATTTTATTTCAAATAATCAAATTACTAATGAACTCCCACTTAAATCAATATCCCTCAAATTGTCTAAGTGATACATGATCCATATCAACTAACCCATGTCCGATCATCACGTGAGATGGGGTAGTTTTCAATGGTGAACATCTCTATATTGATCATATCTACTATATGATTCATGTTCGACCTTTCGGTCTCTAGTGTTCTGAGACCATGTGTGTACCTGCTAGGTTGTCAAGTTTAACCCAAGTATTATGCATGTGCAAAACTGTCTTACACCCGTTGTATGTGAACGTAGAGTCTATCACACCCGATCATCACGAGGTGCTTCGAAACGACAAACTTTGGCAATGGTGCACACTCAAGGAGAACGCTTTTATCTTGAAATTAAGTGAAGGGATCATCTATAATGCTACCATCGTTCTAAGAAAAATAAGATGCATAAAGGATAAACATCACATGCAATCAAAATATGTGACATGATACGACCATCATCATCTTGTGCTTTTGATCTCCATCTCCAAAGCATCGGCATGATCTCCATCGTCACCAGCTCGACACCTTGATCTCCATCGTAGCGTCGGGGCCGTCTCGCCAACTATTGCTTCTACAACTATTGCTAAGGCGTAGTGATAAAGTAAAGCAACTACATGGCGCCTAGTGATTGACATGCAGGTCATACAATAATTAAAGACAACCCGAAGGCTCCTGCCGGTTATCGTACTCATTGACATGCAAGTTCTGAATTTATTACAAAACATGGTCATCTTATTCATGAACATATATCACATCATATCTTGACCATATCACATCACAACATGCCCTGCAAAAACAAGTTAGACGTCCTCTACTTTATTGTTGCAAGTTTTACGTGGCTGCTACGGGCAACTAGAAAGAACCGTTCTTACCTACGCAAAAATCACAATGGTGATTATCAAGTTTGCTATTTTAACCTTCTTCAAGGACCGCCCGTAGTCAAATTCGATTCAACTAAAGTAGGAGAAACAAACACCCGCCAGCTACCTTTATGCAAAACAAGTTGCATGTCAATCGGTGGAACTAGTCTCATGTGTGTGGACATGTAAGGTTGGTACGGGCCGCTTCATCCCACAATATTGCCGAATCAAAATAAGACGTTGGTGGTAAGCAGTATGAACATCACCGCCCACAACTCCTTTGTGTTATACTTGTGCATATCATGTACGCATAGACCTAGCTCATGATGCCACTGTAGGGGAACGTTGCATGGAAGACAAAAAAAATTCTACACACACGCAAGATCTATCCATGGAGATGCATAGCTACGAGAAGGGGAGAGTATGTCTACGTACCCTCGTAGACCGTTAAGCGGAAGCGTTTATCAACGTGGTTGATGTAGTGATACACCTTCACGATCCGTCCTGATCAAGTACCGAACGTACGACACCTCCGCGTTCAACACACGTTCATCTCGATGACGTCCTCGCCTTCTCGATCCGGCAAGAGAGAAGTAGTAGATGAGTTCTGGCAGCACGACGGCGTGGGGAAACTATCCCCGGGGCTTCGCCAAGCACAACGGACATGGACGGAGGAGGAACTAGAGCTATAGGGAGACGGGGCGCCGCACACGGCTTGGGGATCGTGGTCTGTGTTGCCCATCTCCCTCCTCACATATATATAGGTGGAGGGGGGAAGATGAGGCAGCCCAGGGCACCCCCAAAGGGCCGGCGGCCAGCCCTAGGGCCTGTCTAGCCGCCCCTTCCATATATGAACATAGGGGGAAGGAAAGGGGGGTTGCCTGCCTTAGGGTGCCTCGCCCTTCCTTCCCTCCCCTATTGGCGTGTGGGCCGGGGTTGAGGGGCGTGCAACCCCCTTGTGGGATGGTATGCTTCCCCCTTTTGGCCCATAAGGCCCACCACTTACCTGTGGCCTCCCGGAACCCCTTCCGGCACTCCGATAAATACCCGGTACTTTCCGAAACCTTTTCGGTGACCGAATAGCATCGTCCCATATATCAATCTTTACCTCCGGACCATTCCGGAGCTCCTCGTCATGTCTGTGATCTCATCCGGGACTCCGAACAACATTCATTCACCAACTCACATAACTCATATAATACTACATCATCAACGAACGTTAAGCATGCAGACCTACGGGTTCGAGAATGATGTAGACATGACCGAGATGCCTCTCCAGTCAATAACCAATAGCGGGACCTGGATGACCATATTGGTTCCTACATATTTACAAAGATCTTTATCAGTCAAACCTTTATGACAACATAAATAATTCCTTTTGTTTGTCGGTATGTTACTTGCCCGA
Source organism: Aegilops speltoides (assembly GCA_021437245.1). NCBI lineage: Eukaryota > Viridiplantae > Streptophyta > Magnoliopsida > Poales > Poaceae > Aegilops > Aegilops speltoides. The sequence continues at coordinate 413,482,676 of CM038144.1, forward strand.
GATTCAATCGTCGGTATCTCCATACCTAGTTCAATCTCGTAACTGGCAAGTCTCTTTACTTGTTCCATAATACATCATCTCGTAACTAACTCTTAGTCACTTTTCTTGCAAGCTTCTTGTGATGTTGTATTACCGAGAAGGCCCAGAGATACCTCTTCAATACATGGAGTGACAAATCCCAATCTTGATCCATGCCAACTCAACAGACACCTTTGGAGATACCTGTAGAGCATCTTTATAATCACCCAGTTACGTTGTGACATTTGATAGCACACAAGGTATTCCTCCGGTATCCGTGAGTTGCATGATCTGATGATTGAAGGAAAATGTATTTGACATTAAGAAAGCAGTAGCAATAAACTGAACGAACATATGCTATGCTAACGGATGGGTCTTGTCCATCACATCATTCTCCTAATGATGTGATCATGTTATTAAGTGACAACACATGTCTATGGTTAGGAAACCTTAACCATTTGTTGATAAACGAGCTAGTCTACTAGAGGCTTACTAGGGAAACGTTATTTTTTATGTATCCACACATGTATTTAAGTTTCCGGTCAATGCAATTCTAGCATGAATAATAAACCTTTATCATGATTAAGGACATATAATAATAACCACTTTACTATTGCCTCTAGAGCATATTTCCATCAGAAACCGGCAAAGGGGGTCCCCAACCCGGCCCACCAAGGCGAGAGTTGACATGGTGAGAGGCCGCTTAGCCGGAACACTGTCAGTAGTCCCTGAACTGTTCGTCAAGTATAGTCGCACCTTGGCTCATCCAAACTTCACATCATCTTCAACCAACGGTCTTGAAATTGGTCAACGAAATCATCTTCCCCCATACCCAAGGTCTAGCGTCGAGATGCATCCGAAGTGACCTATATCACCTCAGTCTCTGACAAGTGCCGTAAGAATTGGATCTAAGATACACGTCGGAAATGTTCACTCGCAACCTAGCCATGGGGCAAAGTATTCTCTCGCTTACGGTGTGATGATTATCCAGTCTGGTTCTGACAACACATACCGGTCTTGTCCATGGGCCCACATGGTCATGTGGTGACCTTGACCTAATTGTCCATGTGACGTGTGGACGTGGGTGTGGGACCCACCAAGGTTAAGTCCCATCAAAGAGAGCATGCATATCGAAAGGCCCAATAATAGTGACAGGCCCGCCCCCCAATCCCTGTGCATAATCATCGCATAAGCATGGGGAAACCGAGGGGATTTACTGCCACATGGCGGTGATTACTCACTTGCTGCTTCGCATTTGCCCATCCTATAAAAGGAGGAGGTGAGGAGGGAGAGAGCATTACGCTCCCAATCTCTCCTGCCATCATCTTCTTCCTCGTGCCCCTGCTCTCATCACCCCCGCGCACATGCTCACCCCAAAAGCAAAGCATTTCGCGCGCCGCCACCACCCTGGACCTCATTGTCGGAGAGAGGAAGCTCCTCAAGTGAGGGAAGGCGGTCAACGCTGACAAGAAGCCATCAATCGCCATCAAAGCCCAGTTGGACCGGCTGTCCAGGGCCGACTATCTGCTGCCGCCGGAGCGCGCCTTCGCACATGTAGCGCTAGTCTCCAAGGGCGACAATGCCTGGTCCATCACGGTGCCTCAACCCCGCGCATCCAACAAGGAGCGGGTATGCTTTGTCCTTCACCTCGTGCGTGGCCTCGGTTTCCCATTCATTCTTTTCTCCGCAGTCTTTGTTTCCTCTGCGGTCTCCAACTCCACCACCTCGCTCTCAGTTCCATCTTGCACATTATGTGCTATGTCATGCTTTGTGAAGCATTTCTTTGTTGCCATCCACACCTCGGGCTTTGACTAGAAAATCTAATATAACCCTAATTCCTAAATGCTCAAACTAGGAAGCTAAAATTAAACCACATACTAGAGGTATGAAAGGATTACAAGAAACTCTTGCCACTAATGAGGACGCCCAGTGGTGTCCGCCATCTGGATCCAAGTGAATACATCACGCCACTGCCCTTGCCACGCGAAACGTCGACGAGATCTGAACCTCTACAGTGTTGGCCGCGGCGACCGTTGTGTCGGGAAACTTGCGTTGCCGAGCCACTTGTCCACCTCAAAGTGCCCATAGCCCTCACCTCTGGTGCCACCTACAACCACCGACTCATTGCCGTGGATGGGCTTCTCCGCCGCCATCGTCGGTGCTAAGTTAGAGAAAGCATGGAGGAGAGAGTGACCGACAGAGAGAGAAAGGGGAACAACCGAGCGACTTGGTTCTGACCACACCGGTCTAGTAACAACCGTTAATGAACACGCCGTCTCGCTCCATACTTTTCGTAGTTATCAACGACAAATAAAATTCTTGTAGGTTTTTGGAACCCTAACCCGAAAAGTTATAGCTTTATGCTATTTACTTCGAGGCATCCTTTGATATCACCATGGGACGCTTATATATTTTGTTGGAGGTGAGTGACGAGCTTTTGGCCACAATCTGTCACCAACATCTCACAAAAGGTGGTCGACGGTCCTAGGGAGCTTCCGGCCATCACACCAGTGACATAACAGTTCAATGACCCAACAATGCATGTTGCACATTTTCCATGTATCTCCGATTACAGGTGAAGGCTCATCATTGGTGACCAGTCATGGAAATTTGTCCATGCAATTGTGTACAATATGAAAAAAGTTTGCGGGGGTAAAGAGAATTTTATTACAAGTTCATAGTGTTACGGTCAAGAGGCCACAAGTCCTCGATACACGGTGGAATCGAGCCCAACCACACAGTTGTAGCTCACTCGAATCGGCTATAGTTGGCCAACAAATCGGCAACTCTACTTGACTACGGCTAATATTCTGAGGTAAAAACTCCCTAGCACACATTAAATCCTTGATTTCTAGAACTAAGTGGCCATACACAGAGTGAGCCAAGGCATCATTTGACAAACTAGACAGAGCTTCAGAAGAATCCGACTGCAGGACCCCTGGAAGGTTGGGGTGTTGGATAGCCAAAGCCATTCCTTGCACGATTGAATGAAATTCCGCTTCCAATGGGTCGTTGCACTGGAATATGGATCGATATGTTGCAGATAAAACCAAACCATCACTGTCCCTGAGTACCATACCAACAGCCGCGGAGTCGTCGACCCCCCGGAATGAGCCATCAATAGACAGGGCAACAGTGCCCGACAACGGGGCCGGCCAAGGAGCAAGAGGGCTTGCCTCCCTCTGTAAAGGAATGTCGAAGGTCGGGGAAGTCATTTTGCCCTTCAAAATTTCATCAGATGAATACCTCCCGGCCAGCTTGATGGATTTATAGTAGCTGCCCAGAAAGTGTACAATATGAATTACAAGTGCACTCCACAATGACGAGAGTATACTATAACAGGAAGTACACATGTACTGCAGTTGCATCTCAAAGACTAGAAGTAAGCTACGTATGGAACTATAAAACTTATTAACATGGCATCTAATTCAAAAAAATAAATGTGATGAACACAACAGTCAAAACCTTCAGTAACTTGGATGAATGATTCAAAATATATTCGGATTTGAAATTCCAATTTTGCAGAAGCACATTTATTTTAGCGTCCACCGGGTGTAGATGAGCCCCGACACCGAATTAAATTTTCAATTAAGTAGCCCACACGTAGGTCTAGCATTTTTTAACTCCCTGGTGATGTATAGTATGCCACTTGTCGTCACTAGAGGCAACTAACTAGAGTTTACCTTGTAACTAAGGAAAGCAATAGTGGGCAAACGTTCGATGGGAGGGATTGACATTTTCAAAAGTTTTAGATGACAAGTTTTGTTGCATGGGATGGCAACTTCCTCAGGAACGCATGTCATCTTGTCGGAAGAAGAACTTTTGAGGTAAAAATGGTGGGATTTGCCATCTCTTACCAACTAAATTTGCCATAAAAGAATATTTGTTTGTCATCCCCTTCCAGTTGTCATTCGCGAGATAACATAAGCCGTAACTAAAGTCTCACAAAGAAATAACGCAGGGGGGTGATCAATCAGAGTAGTAGATGTTGATCTCAAATACATATAGGAAGTGATACGGAAACAACAATCATGTAGCTGAATGACCAGACAGACGCCGCACGACATGAAATCGGAAGTTCTCAGGCTTCAGCAGACATCATTGCTTCGACAATCAAATTAACCTGATGCATCATGCATGCATAACACATCTGCAATGCAGTTGACAGCCTATTTCCCTTAGGTTGCGTTCGGTTGGCATGGATTTGAAGGGGTTTGGTAGGGATTGAATCCCATACAAGTCAAATCCCCCCAAATCCCCTTGAGATAGGGTGTAACTGAACAAAGCCTTAGGGAATACTTAGCGGCGTCTGCTCGGTCTGAGGCAAGCACTTGGGGTGCAAGTTGACCTCGTAGGGAACACATGGGTATCACCACAGGCAGTCGGTGCTACAACGCGTGCAATTTGCCGGCGCGGCCATGGCGAGCACGAGGAGATGCGCCGGGTGTAGCGACTACAATGACGCGCCCGGCAGCTGGGAGCAGATCGGTGCATGTTGAAGTTTTTTTCTCTCGAATATGCACGAGTGTGCATACTAGGAATTTCCTAACTTCTCATTTCTGCCCATGTCGCTAGGGTGCCAAGGAAGGCTTCAACCTCTCGTTTTAGGATGCCCCGCTCTTCCTTGTTTTACCCTTGACTACAATCCTAGTCAACACATACCTAATGGAAGGCCTAGCCGCCTCAAATACAATTGTATTTCAATGTTTTCATAGCTCCCACTTCACTAGAAGAAAAAAAGCCTACACCATCTTCTTGCCCCTGGCCGTGTCCTCCTTGGTGGTGCAACAGTCCCCTAATACTGTGCTTCTCATTGGAGCCCATTTCGGTTTGTTCATCGCCTCGCACAAGCGTGTCCACGGCTCGGATCATTCCCACAACCCGCGGCGCGTCGTGACGAGGCATGGCGCGGTGAGGCGAGCGAGGAGGAGGACCGTATGTGTAGGTATCCTCTTCTCATGCTCATACAAGTGGTAGAAGAGCTTACCTTATAAAGAGGTGAAAGTCTCACTCAACTTCCGGGGTGAGACTAAACTTTAGTTCAACTCACAACACTCTCAAGCTATGCATGAATGGGCCAAGAGAATTTCAGAATTTTGGTTGGGCTTTGGGCCAAAGGCCTGCTAACAAATCCCAACAATCCCCCACAAAGTCTCATTGGCACATCTCATCATTTAGTTCCAAAACATTGTTTATATACCGGTGCTTAGTGGAGACTGTGAAGTTGAACTTCCACTTCGAATTTTATGCTACACTAGAACACAACTTGAATTGTGGACTATGCCTTGAACTACAAGTTTTCTATGAGACTAGTTTCACACAAACTCTTGACCGATACTGGGCTGCCGCAAGGCTTCCCCATGGGTGGAGTGTATACGTCATACTTCAAGGCCTTTCATGAATTTATTAGAGAACACCCAATTCTCACAGACTACGACATTAACAGTCGAATTCATATAGGTGTGTTCCTCAGGAGATGCTCCGTAGGACACCATCTTTGCTTACTCAGATAAGCCACTCATAACACATTAAGATAATTATCAACCTGCCATGCAGATCAGGAGAGTATTGCATCTTCACGGAGTGGGATAATTAAAATAGGGATACTCTCTTCCCAGCTGACCAATAGCTTGTCTCCCACTTCTAATTCATGGGATCTCCGATCACATAGAGTGGGTTACCACTATGGACAACTCATGCAAAGGGTCTCAAAGCCATCTCCGTCGATGCATTATCTATCACATTACGTGATAAACCCTTTGTGAAGGGATCTGCCAAGTTTTTCGATGTTTGGATATAATCCAACATAATAACTCCGGAGTTCCTCAATTTTCTTACAGATTTTATTCTCCTCTTCACATGCCTTGAGGACTTCATATTATCCTTAGAACTGTTTATCTTGACGATCAAATTTTGATTATCACAGTTCATCAGGATATGTGGTACTGGGTTTTCAACCATAGGTAATTTCATCAAGAGCTCGCGAAGCCACTCTGCTTCAACAGTGGTTGTGTCTAATACTATGAGTTCTGCTTCCATAGTTGACCTCGTTAAGATCGTCTGCCTGCAAGACTTCAAGAAAATAGCGTCACCACCAAGTGTAAAAACATATCCACTTGTGGCCTTAATCTCATCAGCATCAAATATCTAGTTTGATTCACTATAACCCCCCAGTACCTTTGGATACCGGTGTAGTGAATCCCATAGCTCGCAGTGCCTTTCAAATAGCACATAACTCTCTCAAGCGCATGCCAATGGTCATCTCCCGGTTTTGACACAAACCGACTCAGTTTGCTTACAACAAAAGAGATGTCAGGCCTCGTGGCACTTGCCAAATACGTAAGCAAGTCAATAATCTGAGAATACCTCATTTGATCTCTAGCAATCTGTCGATTCTTTCGAAGCAACACATTAGCATCATATGGAGTTGGAGAAGGTTTACAGTCGCTATACCCAAAGCAACTCAAGACATTTTCCACATAGTGAGACTGAAGCAGTGTAATCCCACGATTCTCATATCTCAACAGCTTGATGTTTAAGATAACATCAGCTACTCCTAGATCCTTCTTCTCAAAACAACGATATAACAAATCCTTAACCTCCTTGATTAAATCAAGTTTGGTTCCAAAGATTAGTATATCATCGACATACAGACAAAGAATAACTCCTTCGCCCCCACCATGGCGATAATACACACACTTGTCACCATCGTTTACTACAAAGCCTGCAGCAATTAATGTTCTTTTGAACTTCTCATGCCACTCCTTAGGAGCTTGTTTAAGGCCATATAAAGACTTTAATAACTTGCACACCTTTCCTTCCTCACCAGGTACTACAAAACCATCTGACTGATCCATGTAAATTTTCTCCTTTAACTCTCCATTGAGGAAAGCCGTCTTAACGTCTGATACGTCTCCAACGTATCTATAATTTTTGATTGTTCCATGCTATTATATTACCCCTTTTGGATGTTTATGGGCTTTATTTTACACATTTATATCATTTTTGGGACTAACCTACTAACCGGAGGCCCAGCCCGTATTCTTGTTTTTTGCCTATTTCAAGATTTCAAGAAAAGGAATATCAAACGGAGTCCAAACGGAATGAAACCTTCGGGAGCGTGACTTTTGGAACGAACGTGATCCAGAGGACTTGGAGTGCAAGTCAAGAAGCAGCCGAGGTGGCCACGAGAAGGTAGGGCTTGCCCCCCCTACAGGACGCGCCCCCTGTCTCGTGGGCCCCTCGAGCGGCCACCGACGTACTTCTTCCTCCTATATAAGCCTACGTACCCCGAAAACATCCAGGGAGCCAACAAAACACAATTTCCACCGCCAGAACATTCAGATCCGCGAGATCCCATCTTGGAGCCTTCGTCGGCGCTCGCTCACGAGGGGTAATCGACCATGGAGGGCTTCTACATCAACACCATAGCCCCTCCGATGAGTTGTGAGTAGTTTACCACAGACCTTCGGGTCCATAGTTATTAGCTAGATGGCTTCTTCTCTCTTTTTGGATCTCAATACAATGTTCTCCCCCTCTCTTGTGGAGATCTATTCGACGTAAACTCTTTGTGCGGTGTGTTTGTCGAGATCCGATGACTTGTGGATTTATGATTGTCGGTGTCAAAACCGGCGGATCTCGGGTAGGGGGTCCCGAACTGTGCGTCTAGGCGGATGGTAACAGGAGACAAGGGACACAATGTTTTTATCCAGGTTCAGGCCCTCTCGATGAGGTAAAACCCTACTCCTGCTTGATTGATATTGATGATATGGGTAGTACAAGAGTAGATCTACCACGAGATCAGAGAGGCTAAACCCTAGAAGCTAGCCTATGGTATGATTGTTGTTAGTCCCCACGGACTAAAACCCTCCGGTTTATATAGGCACCGAAGAGGGTTAGGGTTACACGAGTCGGTTACAATGGTAGGAGATCTACATATCCGTGACGCCAAGCTTGCCTTCCATGCCAAGGAAAGTCCCATCCGGACACGGGACGAAGTCTTCAATCTTGTATCTTCATAGTCTAGGAGTCCGGCCGAAGATGATAGTTTGGCTATTCGGACACCCCCTAGTCCGGGACTCCCTCAGTAGCCCCCGAACCAGGCTTCAATGGCGATGAGTCCGGCGTGTAGATTGTCTTCAGCATTGCAAGGCAGGTTCTTCTCCAAATCCTATGTACCTGTTGAATAGCGCCCGGCTTCCTGTGAATATTGCGCTCCTCGGCTTCCATGCCCAATAATGGCTGTCTTCCACGTGTTAAACGAATGCAAAAAGTCAGGGTATCTTTACATTTACCCCCTTAGCTGCACAAATGAGCTGCCTATAAAAGAGACGAGGATCTAGATCTGAATCACACCATCCTCCCTTTGCGAGCATTCATCAGAGCGCATCTGAAAGAAATCCATTCCATCATGGACAGTCGACGCAGCTCCTCCTCTCGCCCTCCCAGCCCTCAGCCTGGAGATTGGGAGAGATGCTCCGCCCCGCACAGTGAGCTAGTGGCGCTCCAAACCAAGGGATTTCTTCCCCCAGCCTTCATGGTCCCGGTTCGAGCCGGACTCGCCACCTATAAGGGCGGAAAGCAAGCGGAGAGCGTCCCCAGCCCCTCCAAAGGAGAGCGGGTATGCCTTGTCTCTTATTTGATAAGAGGGCTCGGATTTCCAATTCATCCGTTTCTCGGGGCTCTGGAGTTCTATGGCCTCGATTGCACAACCTTCGCTTTGCCTCCATTTTGCATATCGCGGGCTTCGTGGCCCTTTGCGAGCTGTTTTTGGGCATCGAGCCTCATTTTGCACTGTGGAAGAAGCTGTTCTGTCTTGTGCCCCGTTCTCAAGAGGGGTCGATATATCAAGTGGACGGAGCCGAACTATGGCGCATCGCCGGGACCGGATATCTATCCGGAACCCCGAAGAAGGCGTCCGAAGACTGGCCTTTGGCATGGTTTTATATAGAAGATGTCCCCCTGCCGGACCCTGTTCGGGTCGGCCTCCCTGAGTTTAATAACGCTCCTTTGAAGAAACGCCTAAGCTGGCATCCACGGAGCCCTCAGAGGGAAAACGACAGGGACGTCATTTACCTGATGAGCCGGATAAGGTTGTTAGCTCATTCCGAACTGACCATGATTGGGGTCATGGCCACATGCATTATGCGGGGGGTGCAGCCGCTCCAGTATAGGGGCCACCCCATGTGGGATTTCAATGGGGAGGATGATGCCACCCGCTGCGGCCGTAAGGGGCCGGGATCGGTCGCCGATCTGATGAAGATCTTGTCCGCATTGTACAAGGGAGAAGAGGAGGAATTTCTCCGCGTCAATCCGCAGGGCAGATTTTCTATGAACAATCCTCCAAGCTGGGTAAGCGGACCTTTATTTTTGCCTATCCGGCCCATACTCCCATACTCAAGTATCTCATTTTGTGATTTCGGCACAGGAACTGCGCCGGGCCGTAAAGGATATAAACAGCCCGCCTCCACAACTCGAGGATCCGGAACGGTTCTTCGATCCGGCCTCCCAGGAGGATCCGGACATATCAGTGGAGTTGATCGACGGGGTATTTCACCAACTAAGCATCGATAATGCCTTGGTCGCCATTACGGCCGATTACCCCGGAATACTTCCCGCTTCGCAGGTAACTGAGACCGAAGTCCCAATACTTTGAAAATGACCCATTCGTGCGTGTGTTTGAACACCGTATACCAATGGTGTTTCACAGGGGGGGCCCTTGAGGCGGAGGGCCGAGCCCACGGCGGCTAGCCACTGAGGCAATGCTTGGCATAGGTGATGATGATGTAGACTGCAGTGTCGCTCGACTCCTGATGTTGTCGGTGGCGACCTCACCATGCCCTCGTTGTTGTGAACCAGCCGCTTGGATGGCATGGTGACGCGGTGGAGGGGCTTGAGGGCCAGCGGCTCCGTTGGGCGCAGTGGCTGGTGATGTCTACTACACAACCTTCTTCTTGTAGATGTTGTTGGGCCTCCAAGTGTAGAGGTTTGTAGGACAGTAGCAAATTTCCCTCAAGTGGATGGCCTAAGGCTGGTCAATCCGTGGGAGGCATAGGATGAAGATGGTCTCTCTCAAACAACCCTGCAACCAAATAACAAAGAGTCTCTTGTGTCCCCAACACACCCAATACAATGGTAAATTGGATAGGTGCACTAGTTTGGCGAAGAGATGGTGATAAAATCGTAATATGGATGGTAGATATAGGTTTTTATAATCTAAAAATATAAAAACAGCAAGGTAGCAAGTACCAAAAGTGAGCGAAAATGGTATTGCAATGCTTGGAAACAAGGCCTAGGGTTCATACTTTCACTAGTGCAAGTTCTCTCAACAATGATAACATAATTAGATCATACAACAATCCCTCAACATGCAACAAAGAGTCACTCCAAAGTCACTAATAGCAGAGAACAAACGAAGAGATTATTGTAGGGTACGAAACCACCTCAAAGTTATTCTTTCCGATCAATCCATTGGGCTATTCCTATAAGTGTCGCAAACAGCCCTAGAGTTCATAGTAAAATAACACCTTAAGACACACATCAACCAAAACCCTAATGTCACCTAGATACTCCAATGCCACAACAAGTATCCGCGGGTATGATTATACGATATGCATCACACAATCTCAGATTCATCTATTCAACCAACACAAAGAACTTCAAAGAGTGCCCCAAAGTTTCTACCAGAGAGTCAAGACAAAAACGTGTGCCAACCCCTATGCATAAGTTCACAAGGTCACTGAACCCGCAAGTTGATCATCAAAACATACATTAAGTGGATCACGTGAATATCCCATTGTCACCACAGATAAGCACGTGCAAGACATTTATCAAGTGTTCTCAAATCTTAAAGACTCAATCCGATAAGATAACTTCAAAGGGAAAACTCAATCCATTACGGGAAGGTAGAGGGGGAGAAACGTCATAAGATCCAACTATAGTAGCAAAGCTCGCAGTACATCAAGATCGTGCCAAATCAAGAACACGAGAGAGAGAGAGAGAGAGATCAAACACATAGCTACTGGTACATACCCTCGGCCCCAACGGTGAACTACTCCCTCCTCATCATGGAGAGCGTCGGGATGATGAAAATAGCCACCGGTGATGGATCCCCCCTCCGGCAGGGTGCCAGAACAAGGTCCTGATTGGTTTTTGATGGCTACAGAGGCTTGCAGCGGCAGAACTCCCGATCTTGGTTCTGTTCTGGAAGTTTGGGGATATATAAGAGGTGTTGGCGTCGGGAACAAGTCAGGAGGGGTCCTCGAGTCAGCCATGAGGTAGGGGGGCGCGCCCAGGGGGTAGGCTGCGCCCTCCACCCTCGTGGTTGACTCGGGACTCTTCAAGTCCATCTCCGATGCTCCGTGGACTTCTTCTGATCCAAAAATAATCTCCGTAAAATTTTCAGGTCAATTGGACTTCGTTTGATATTCCTTTTTTGCGAAACTCAAAAACAAGGAAAAACAGAAACTGGCACTGGGCTCTAGGTTAATAGGTTAGTCCCAAAAATCATATAAAATAGCATATAAATGCATATAAAACATCCAAGATAGATAATATAATAGCATGGAACAATAAAAAAATTATAGATACGTTGGAGACGTATCAACCATCCCCAAGCTTAATTCCTACTCGTCCTCGAGTAGGTAAATGATAAAAACAGAATTTTTGATGTGGAATGCTACCTAACATATTTATCAATGTAATATTATTTATTGTGGCAAGAATATTCAGATCCATAAGATTCAAAACAAAAGTTTAATATTGACATAAAAACAATAATAGTTCAAGCATACTAACAAGGCAGTTATATCTTCTCAAAATAACATGGCCAAAGAAAGCTTATCCCTACAAAATCATATAGTCTGGCTATGCTCCATCTTCATCACACAAAACTTTTGATGACAAGCCAAGCAACTGTTTCATACGTTTGATGTTCTCAAAACTTTTCAACTTTCACGCAATACATGAGCGTGAGACATGGACATAGCACTATGGTGGAAGAGAACGTGGTTGTTGTGGAGAAGACAAAAAGATGGAGATAGTCTCACATCAACTAGGCGTATAAATGGGCTATGGAGATGCCCATCAATAGATATCAATGTGAGTGAGTAGGGATTGCCATGCAACGGATGCACTAGAGTTATAAGTGTATGAAAGCTCAAAAGGAAATTAAGTGGGTGTGCATCCAACTTGCTTGCTCATGAAGACCTAGGGTATTTGAGGAAGACCATTGTTGGAATATACAAGCCAAGTTCTATAATGAAAAATTCCAACTAGTATATGAAAGTGACAACATAGGAGACTCTTTATCATGAAGATCATGGTGCTACTTTGAAGCACATGTGTGGAAAAAGGATAGTAGCATTGCCCCTTCTCTCTTTTCTCTAATTTTTTTGTTTTTTCTTCTTGGCTTCTTTGGCCTCTCCTTTTTCTTTTTTTATTTCCTCACATGGGACAATGCTCTAATAATAATGATCATCACACTTATATTTACTTACAACTCGGAAAATTACAACTCAATGCTTAGAACAAAATATGACTCTGTGAATGCCTCCGGCGGTGTACCAGGATGTACAATGAATCAAGAGTGGCATGTATAAAAATTATGAACGGTGGCTTTGCCACAAATACTATGTCAACTACATGATCATGCAAAGAAATATGGCAATGTTGGAACATGTCATAATAAATGGAACGGTGGAAAGTTGCATGGCTATCTCGGAATTGCTATGGAAATGCCATAAAAGGTAGGCATGGTAGTTTTTTTGAGGAAGGTATATGGTGGGTGTATGGTATCGGTAAAAGTTGCGCGGTACTAGAGAGGCTAGCATTGGTTGAAGGGTGAGAGTGCGTATAATCTGTGGAGTCAACATTAGTCATAAAGAACGCGCATACTTATTGAAAAAATCTATTAGTCATCGAAACAAAGTACTATGTGAATGCTCCTAGGAGGATAGATTGTTAGGAAAAGACCATCGCTCGTCCCCGACCGCCACTCATAAGGAAGACAATCAATAAATACTTCATGCTCCAACTTCGTTACATAATGGTTAACCATACATGCATGCTACGGGAGTCACAAACCTCAACACAACTATTTCTCAAATTCACAATTACTCCACTAGCATGACTCTAATATCACCATCCTCATATCTCGAAACAATTATAAGGAATCAAAATTTTCATAGTATTCAATGCACTTTATATGAAAGTTTTTATTATATCCCTCTTGGATGCTTATCATATTAGCACTAAATTCATAACCAAAGCGAATTACCACGCTGTTTAAGACTCTCAAAATAACAAGTGAAGCATGCTGGTTCATCAATTTCTTCAAAATAAACTCACCGCCGTGCTCTAAAAAGATATAAGTGAAGCACCAGAGCAAATGACAAACTACTCCAAAAGATATAAGTGAACATCAATGAGTAGTCGAATAAATGTCTAACTATGTGATGACTCTCTAACATTTAAGAATTTCAGATCTTGGGATATTATTCAAAGAGCAAGCAAAACAAAATAAAAGGACATTGTAAGAATATAGCACATATCATGTGAAGAAGCAAATACTTAGGTTCAACCAAAACTGACCGATAGTTGTTGAAGAAGAAAGGTGGGATGCCAACCGGGGCATCCCCAAGCTTAGATGCTTGAGACTTCTTAAAATATTAATTAGGGATGCCTTGGGTATCTCCAAGCTTGAGCTTTTGTGTCTACTTAATTCCTCTCATATCACGGTTCCCTAAATCTTAAAAACTTCATCCACACAAAACTCGACAAGAACTCGTGAGATAGGTTAGTATAAATCCATGCAAAACCTTATCATTCTCTACTGTAGAAAATAACTAAAATTATTATTTGATATTGCCTACTAAATGCCTCTGCATAATTAACACTGCTATCCTCAAATAGAATCATTAAACAAGCAAACATATGCAAACAATGCAAACATAACGGCAATGTGTTTAAACAGGACAGTCTGTAAAGAATGCAAGAGGAATCATACTTCCCTAACTCCAAAAATTCTGAAAAATTACCACACTGTAAAAAATTTGTTGTTACTCATTGTGTCAAAATTTCAACATTTTATCATGTCCTGACTATTCACCAGTATTCAAAACATAACAACAAACTTTCTGTTTTTGAAACAGCAACATATAGACTTGTAAAATATGCATGGTAAAGGCTATACTTGCCCTTTTTATTTAACTAAAAGATATAAAACATGTCTCTGAATAACATCAAGCAAAAAGAAACAAAATAAAATAATGCTCCAAGCAAAACACATACCATGTGGTGAATAAAAATATAGCTCCAAGTAAAGTTACCGATGAACGAAGACGAGAGAGGGGATGCCATCCGGGGCATCCCCAGGCTTAGTTGCTTGGGTATTCCTTGAATATTACCTTGGGGTGCCTTGTACATCCCCAAGCTTAGGCGCTTGCCACTCCTTATTCCATAGTCCATCGAATCTTTACACAAAACTCAACAGAAAATCTTATGAGCTCCATTAGTATAAGAAAATAAATCACCACTTAGGTATTGTTGTGAACTCATTCAAAATTCATATTGGTGTTATGTCTACTGTATTCCAAGTTCTGCATGGTTCATACCCTCCGACACTACTCATAGATTCATTAAAATAAGCAAACAACACATAGAAAATAGAATCTGTCAAAAACAGAACAGTCTGTAGTAATCTGGAAACTTTCCATACTTCTGTAACTCCAAAAAATTCTAAAAAATAGGAAAATCTATGAAATTTGTATATAAATCTTGTGTAAAAAATTCATATCAAAATCTCGTTCTAGTGAATTTTCAAATTTCCTGGACTGAGCGCAAAAGTTTCTGTTTTTGCACAGAATCAAGTCAACTATCATCCACACTATCCCAAAGGCTTTACTTGGCACTTTATTGAAACAAAGCTATAGAACATGATTAATACAGTAGCATAATAATGTGAACACACAAAAACAGTATGGGTAAATATTGGGTTGTCTCCCAACAAGCGATTTTCTTTAATGCCTTTCTAGCTAGGCATGATGATTTCAACGATGCTCACATTAAAGAGAGCATAATGAAGCATATGACTAACACATTTAGGTCTAACCCACTTCCTATGCATAGGGATTTTGTGAGCAAAAAACTTACGGTAACAAGAATCAACTAGCATAGGAAAGCAAAACAAGCATAACTTCAAGATTCTCAACACATAGAGAGGAAACTTGATATTATTGCAATTCCTACAAGCATATGTTCCTCCCTCGTAGTAATTTTCAGTAGCATCATGAATGAATTCAACAATATAACTATCACATAAATCATTCTTTTCATGATACATAAGCATAGAATTTTTATTACTCTCCACATAAGCAAATTTATTCTCATCAATAAAATAACTATCATGTGAGGCATAATCAAATTGAAAATTAAGATCATAATGACAAGTTTCATGGTTATCATTATTCTTTATAGCATACATGTCATCTAAATAATCATCATAGATAGCAACCTTTTTATCATAGTCAATTGGAATCTCTTCCGAAATAGTGGATTCATCACTAAATAAAGTCATGACCTCTCCAAATCCACTTTCATAATTACCATAGTAAGATTCAACACCGTCCAAAATAGTGGTATCATTACTTCCTAAAGTTGGCACTCTTCCAAACCCACTTTCATCAATATAATCATCATATAGAGGAGGCATGCTATCATCATCATATATTTTCTCATCACAACTTGGGGGACAAAAAATATCATATTCGTCAAACATAGCATCCCCAAGCTTGTAGCTTTGCATATCACCAGCATCATGGATAATCAAAGAATCCATACTAACAACATTGCAATCATGCTCATCATTCAAAGATTTAGTACCGAACATTTTATTGCATTCTTCCTCTAGCAATTGATCACAATTATCGGAATCCTTATTTTCATGAAAGGCATGGCACGCTGCCGTCGACCGCTACCTCTTAGTGACGCCAGCTGCCATCCTACCGCGCCCCGCCCATCGATCGCGGGACTACATGATGTTTGATTTACGAGTGAAGAACATTCTGTGCTGCCTTGAAGACTTCAACAATGGCGTCCCGGAGGACGACAACGATAAGGACGGCGCGGCACGCCGCCTCCGCCGCCGCCGAAAATAGACTTTTTTCTTGGGTATAATATTGTATCTCGATCTCAAACGTTTTAGTTAGAACACCCGTATGCAAACCGACAGCTTCCCCAGGAAGCCAAGGGAAAATATGATGAGCAGGATTTGTGCAGCTCTTGATCGCAAACGTTTTAGATAGAACACCCGTATGCAAAGCGAGAGCAGGATTTGTGCATCTCTTCAGCGCAAACGGTTGTTTTGGATGACCCGTGTGCAAACACTTACAAACAATTTGGTAAGATTTGCATCTGTCATATTGGGTATTTTGCCATTTGTCAAGCTTGAAAGATTGACATTTGTTGATCTAGTAACATTGCCATTTGTCAACCTTGTAACGCTGCAATTTGTCAAAATATGCAGCTAAAAATCACTAGCAGTATCTAATTTTTGCAACTAAAATTCAGTAATTAAGCATAGCTTTCATTCATAGATTAAGCAGTTTGCTTAATTTATACAAACAGTTCAACTCGACAGCTAGGTATACTTTATATACTAGCTAATTTTAAGTACGTTGTACAGTTCCACCACATCTATAGTCAGATGAACTGAACAAAATAGCCCCTAAATACTACTACGGAGGGGCTTTGTACTACTTCCGACAACCTCTCCTCTGCCGAGCGCGCTTAGTAAGAGGCAGAGGAGGAGGAGCCTACCGACGAGCTAGACAACTGCAATACGATGCCTGCCGCTGCTGCAACTTCAGCGACGCTCACCTCGAACGCCCTCTGCCGCTTTGGACGACCCCTCTCGAAGCGGTGGTTCTCCTCGTAGATCTCCTGATACCTCGCCTCTGAGGCGGCGTGTGCCGCGGCCACAGCGGTGTTAAGGCTCTTTGCATGCTAGACGAGGCCCTCCTCCTCCTCCCGCAGGAACTCAGTGTAGCGCGCAAGGTCGCTGACGCACGTGCCGACATCCACCTCCGCCTCCCGCCTTCGGGCGGTGATAACCCACAAGTATAGGGGATCGCAACAGTTTTCGAGGGTAGAGTATTCAACCCAAATTTATTGATTCCACACAAGGGGAGCCAAAGAATATTCTCAAGTATTAGCAGTTGAGTTGTCAATTCAACCACACTTGGATAACTTAGTATCTGCAGCAAAGTATTTAGTAGCAAAGTAGTATGGAAGTAACAGTGGCAAAAGTAACAGTAGCAGTTTTGTAGTAATTCTAACAGCAGCAAGGGTAAGGTAAATAAGCAAAGCACAATATGTGAAAAGCTCGTAGGCATTGGATCGGTGATGGATAATTATGTCGGATGCGATTCCTCGTGTAATAGTTATAACATAGGGTGACATAGAACTAGCTGCAGTTCATCAATGTAATGTAGGCATGTATTCCGAATATAGTCATACGTGCTTATGGAAAAGAACTTGCATGACATGTTTTGTCCTACCCTCCCGTGGCAGCGGGGTCCTATTGGAAACTAAGGGATATTAAGGCCTCCTTTTAATAGAGTACCGGACCAAAGCATTAACACGTAGTGAATACATGAACTCCTCAAACTACGGTCATCACCGAGAAGTATCCCGATTATTGTCACTTCGGGGTTGTCGGATCATAACACATAATAGGTGACTATAGACTTGCAAGATAGGATCAAGAACTCACATATATTCATGAAAACATAATAGGTTCAGATCTGAAATCATGGCACTCGAGCCCTAGTGACAAGCATTAAGCATAGCAAAGTCATAGCAATCTCGGAACATAGTGGATACTAGGGATCAAACCCTAACAAAACTAACTTGATTACATGGTAAATCTCATCCAACCCATCACCGTCCAGCAAGCCTACGATGGAATTACTCACGCACGGCGGTGAGCATCATGAAATTGGTGATGGAGGATGGTTGATGACGATGACGACGATGAATCCCCCTCTCCGGAGCCCCGAACGGACTCCAGACCAGCCCTCCCGAGAGAGATTAGGGCTTGGCGGCGGCTCCGTATCGTAAAACGCTATGAATCTTTCTCTCTGGTTTTTTCTCCACGAAAGCAAATATATGGAGTTGGAGTTGAGGTCGGTGGAGGTCCAGGGGGCCCACGAGGCAGGGAACGCGCCCTAGGGGGGCGCCCCCACCCTCGTGGACAGGGTGTGGAACCCCTGGTGCTGATTCTTTCGCCAGTCTTTTTATTAATTCTGAAAAGTTGCTCCGTGGATTTTCAAGTCATTCCGAGAACTTTTATTTCTGCACAAAAATAACACCATGGCAGTTCTGCTAAAAACAGCGTCAGTCTGGGTTAGTTCCATTCAAATCATGCAAGTTAGAGTCCAAAACAAGGGCAAAAGTGTTTGGAAAAATAGATACGACGGAGACGTATCAGGCGGCGGTGGCAGAGCAGGTGATGACCCTGGCGGTCTGCGGTGGGCTGGCGGCCACGGGAGACGACGATGGGGTGATGGCCACGACCACCACCTCCCACCTTCGGGTGGCGGTGGCTGAGCGAGTGATGGCCACGGTGGCCGGCAGTGGGGTGGCGGCCACGACGGCCACCTCCCGCCTTCGGGACGCGGCGGTGGAGCGGGCGATGGCCCTGGCTTTTGACGTTGGTGTGGCAGCAATGGCGGCCAGCAATAGCTGCTAATGGGCACCGGCGGCGGAGCGTGTGGTGAGTGTTCCGCGCAAACACAATAGGGACGCACGCGCACTACACTACACCGGGGACTGTGCCGCCGCCGTGGTGTAGCCTCCGAGCTGGAGCTGTCATCTGATGACGGCGGATTGGCTGAGCGACCACGACGGGCCGGTGCCATTGGCGATTGTGGCAGAAGCAAACGAGATAAGCTACAGGGAAGGAGGGGAAAATGCGATGCAGGACTCGCCGGCCGTGAGGGTTTTTATAGCAGGCCGGTAAGCATTGGAATTCTGGGGGATTTCACCCAGTCGGGCGGGAAGCTTGTGCGGGAACCTGTGAGATTGCGCGGGAACGGGCTCACCGATTATTCATTGGCACCACTGTTTGGCCAAAAGAACGCTCCCGCACACTGCGCAAGCTTGCGCTGTAAGCCGTCTGCAGCAGCGAGGTGACAAGACGTGCGAGAGGAGGACAAAAGGCCAATACGTACGGTTAATAAAAAAAGTTTGTGATTGAATTACCTACTATACACCCGTCCTGGTTTATAAGTAGGATTAACTAATAAAATACGAATGCCTGTCGCCAAAGATTATATAGTTGAATTCGTATTTGAACATAGTTTCCAATTATATAATTTTTATAACATGCATTAACATTTTGTTGGTTAAATTTGAGGGCAAAGTATGGCACATAATATAAAGCAATTTTCAAAGTTTTTTGTACGAACAGAATCGCACACAAACTTACTATAGCAACCGTCTGTGTTATATTTTCTCATCGCAAACAGTTCAATCGAGTGGGCTGTTTGCTGGGTATCACACACATCTGGTTTACACAAATCATTTGTGTTCTTTTGGCTGATCGCAAATGCCGCATATCACACACATCTTGTTAAGATGAACCGTTTCCGTTCTCTTGCCTAATCTAAAACAGTTTTCCCGAGTGAACCATATGTTGTATATCACACACACCTTGATTTGGCTGACCTTTTCTGTTGCATTCCTTAATAGCACACAGTTCATCGGAGCAAACTGTATGTCGTATATCGCACACACATTGATATGGTTGACCCGTTTCTATTGTCTTCCTCATCGCAAACAGTTCTGCTGGATCAACCGTATGCCCAGCATTGCACACGCAAGTAAAATCTGAACCGTGTTTGATGTCTCCGCCATCGCAAACATTTTACACCTTTTTGATGGTTTTCTTACACCACCATTTGCAATTATTGCATCGCACACAGTTTCGTCGAATGGTCTCTGATCGTAGTGTCGCGTTAGCAGCATCTTGCAGTAGTGTCTCTTCCATCTTGTAGGCAAAGTACTTGTCAAAGGTCTCATACCTCTCAACATGGGCATGAGCCTGAAATTCCAATTTCAGCTCTTGGAACATCTCAAATGTTCCATGGCGTTCACAACATCTTTGGAGCACCGATTCTAAGTCGTAAAGCATGGCGCACTAAACTATCAAGTAGTCATCAGATCAAGCTTTGCCAAACATTCAAAACGTCTGCATCAGCTCCTGCAACAGGTCTATCAGCTAGCGGTGCATCCAGGACATAATTCTTCGGTGCAGCAATGAGGATAATTCTCAGATCACGGACCCAGTCCGCATTATTGCTACCATCATCTTTGAACTTAGTTTTCTTTAGGAACGTATCAAAAAATGGGGAAGCTACATCGCGAGCTATTGAACTACAACATAATATGCAAAGACATTTTGACTATGTTCATGATAAATCTTAGTCCAATTAATCAAACTAATAATGAACTCCCACTTAAAGCAACATCCCTCAAGTTGTCTAAGTGATACATGACCCAAATCAACTAACCCATGTCCGATCATCACGTGAGATGGGGTAGTCACTAATGGTGAATGAGGGAGTCCTGGATTAAGGGGTCCTTGGATAGCCGGACTGTATACATGGGCCGGACTGTTGGGCTATGAAGATACAAGACAGAACACTTCTTCCCGTGTCCGGATGGGACTCTCCTTTGCGTCGAAGGCAAGCTTGGCGATTCGGATATGTAGATTCCCTTCTCTGTAACCGACTTTGTACAACCCTAGCCCCCTCCGGTGTCTATATAAACCGGAGGGTTTAGTCCATAGGACACAATCATAATCCCATAGGCTAGACTTCTAGGGTTTAGCCATTACGATCTCATGGTAGATCAAATCTTGTAATACTCAAATTCATCAAGATCAATCAAGCAGGAAGTAGGGTATTACCTCCATAGAGAGGGCCCGAACCTGGGTAAACATTGTGTCCCCCGTCTCCTATTACCATCGACCTTAGACGCACAGTTCGGGACCCCCTACCCGAGATCCGCCGGTTTTAACACCGACATTGGTGCTTTCATTGAGAGTTCCACTGTGCCGTCACCAAAGGTTTGATGTCTCCATCAATCATCAACAACACAGTCCAGGGGGAGATTTTCCTCCTCGGACAGATCTTCATATTTGGCGGCTTCGCACTGCGGGCCAACTCGCTTGGCCATCTGGAGCAGATCGACAGCTATGCCCCTGGCCATCAGGTCAAGTTTGGAAGCTTGAATTACGTGGCCGATATCCGCGGAGACTTGATCTTCGACGGATTTGAGCCCATGATGGCTGCTCCCCGTCACCACGATGAACATGACCTAAATCTGTCTTCAGACCGTGCTCAGGAGATAGCACCTACAACCACTCCGGCCTTAGATTCGAAGCAGATCGCGCCCTCCAAGGACGGGGTGTTCAACCCCGCCACGGAGGCCGCAGACTCAGCGATGATAGAGCCACACACAGATCCAACCTCGAGTGGGCCATGTGTCATCGTAACCTCAGATTTGTCTCCGGCCATAGGTTCCGAACTGCGTGCATCCGTGCCCATCAAACCTGATCGGGTGCCGATCATTGAGTTCAGCTCCGCGGACAACTTCCGGCACTCGCCTTTTGGTGATGTGCTGAACTCATTAAGAGCCCTCTCCTTATCATGGGAATCTCAGCCGAACTATATCCGGTTTGAATTGGAAGGTGAGGGCAGAGAATTTCGCTTCCCACCCACCACCCACTACATAGCCACTGTCGAGGACTTAACCGACATGCTCGACTACGACTCCGAAGACATCGACGGTATGGACGACGATGCCGGAGAGGAGCAGGCACAAAAACCACCGCTCATAGGGCGCTGGACAACCACCTCCTCGTATGACGTATACATGGTGGATACACCCAAAGAGAACAACAACGACAATGAAAATCAGGTCGAGGATAAGCCTCTTGAGATACAGCCAAAACATCGGCGTCAACGGCGCCGCTCTAAGCCATGCCGTGCTAAAAACAGCAATACCGTCACAGGAGAAAATAACACTCTGGACGATGCCGAAGAGAATGAAGATCCCGTGGAGCCAACGTCCGAACAAGACGAACGGGAAGATGGGCAAGCTAGCCCTGATGAACAGGCACGAATGAAGACGCGGAGGACAGTAACTACCTTCCGCTCTCTGAGGACGAGGTGAGCCTCGGCGACGAAGACTTTATCGTGCCTGAGGAGCCCATCGAGTAGGAGCGCTTTAAGCGCTGGCTAATTGCCACTGCAAGGAGCCTGAAGCAGAAGCAGCAGCAGCTTCAAGCTGATCAAGATCTGCTCAACGACAGATGGACTAATGTCCTGGCAGCCGAGGAATACGGCCTTGAGCGCCCTACAAAAAGTTACCCGAAGCACAAACGGTTACCACAGTTCAATGAAGAGGCGTTGGAGCCCGTCCTACCAGCACATAATGCGGCTGACCGACCACCAAGTGGCAAGGACAAAGCGGCACCTCGATCCAAAAACCAGCCTGCACTACCTCGCTGTAAAAACACAAATACAACAGCTTGGGGATGCACATATGACCTGCGGCATGACCTGGAAAACAGAGCAGGTCAGACCAGATCAATATGTGGATCGCGGGGGCGTTCCTCGATGCGCGACGATGGCCTTCCGGCCGGATGTGACAAACATAACCACGCCCGGGACGAAAACCACCGACGAACTCCATCCGAGCTACATCACGACTTGACCCGATATAGAGGTGCCGCACACCCCCTTTGCTTCACTAATGAAGTAATGGAACATGAATTCCTAGAAGGGTTTAAACCTGTGAACATCGAATCATATGATGGCACAACATACCCCGCGGTATGGATTGAGGATTTTCTTCCCCATATTCATATGGCCCGCGGTGATGACCTTCACGCCATCAAATACCTCCCGCTCAAACTCAAGGGACCAGCCAGGTATTGGTTGAACAGGCTGCCCAAAAACTCCATTGGCAGCTGGGAGGATTTGGAGGATGCCTTCCTCGACAAATTCCAAGGCACATATGTTCGACCTCCAGATGTCGACGACTTAAGTCACGTAGTTCAACAGCCCGGAGAGCCAGCCAGGAAATTCTGGACTAGGTTCGTAACTAAAAAGAACCAGATCGTCGACTGTCCGGATGTTGAAGCCCTAGCGGCCTTTAAACATAGCATCCGTGATGAATGGCTCGCCCGACACCTCAGCCAAGAAAAGCCGAAATCCATGGCAGCCCTCACGGCACTCATGACCCGCTTTTGTGCGGGCGAAGATAGCTGGCTAGCCCGTAGCAATAACAACACAAGCGAACTTGGCACTTCCGACGCCAGAAACAGCAACGGCAAGCCCCGACGCAACAGACACAAGCGTCAAAACAATGGCGACAACGCCGAAGACACGACGGTCAATGCCGGATTCAGCGACTCTAAATCCGGTCAGCGGAAGAAGCTGTATAAAAGAACCAATCCAGGCCCGTCCAGTTTGGACCGCATACTAGATCGTCCATGCCAAATCCACGGCAGTCCTGATAAACCAGCCAATCATACCAGCAGAGAGTGTTGGGTCTTCAAACAGGCCGGCAGGTTAAATGTCGAGAATAAGGAGAAGGGTTCCCAAAGCAAGGACGATGATGAGGAGCCCCGGCCACCGAACACAGGGGGACAGAAGAAGTCTCCCCCAGTCAAAACGGTGAACATGATATATGCTACCCATATCCCCAAGAGGGAGCGCAAGCGCGCACTCAGGGAGGGCTAGGCGATAGAGCCAGTCGCCCCAAAGTTCAATCCATGGTCATCCTGCCCGATCACTTTTGATCGTAGGGATCATCCGACCAGTATCCATCATGGTGGTTCAGCCGCACGGGTCCTTGACCCAATTATTGATAGGTTCCATCTAACGCAAGTCCTCATGGACGGTGGCTGCAACCTGAACCTGCTTTATCAGGACACAGTGCGCAAAATGGGTATCGATCCTTCAAGGATCAAACCCACCAAAACCACCTTTAAAGGTGTCATACCAAGTGTAGAGGCCTGCTGTACGGGCTCAATCACACTGGAAGTGGTCTTCGGATCTCCGGATAATTTCCGAAGCGAAGAATTGATCTTCGATATAGTCCCATTCCGCAGTGGCTATCACGCACTGCTTGGACGAACCGCATTCGCTCGATTCAATGCGGTGCCGCACTACGCCTATCTCAAGCTCAAGATGCCTGGACCACGCGGTGTTATAACAGTTAATGGAAACACGAAACCCTCCCTCCGCACTGAGGAGCACACCGCCGCCCTTGCAGCAGAAGTACAGAGCAGCCTTTTCAGGCAGAACCACAATTTCGTGGCCAAGCTCCTGGACACTATCAAACGAGTCTGAACTACTCCGTAGCAGGACGGTCCAGTTCATCAAGAGCTTGACTAGCAATTCGGCCTCCGTCGTCCCAACCAAACAACAGCATTGGTACCACGCGTACATAACTTCGCACTCAAAATACCATGGGAATAGATGGAGGCACAGCTAGACCATGGTCCACAATACGGCTCAACCGCTCCTGGACCCGCATACTTTTACTATTTCTTTTTCTTTTAAGGTTTCTTCTTCCCCCAGGACTTTTCCTGATAACCTGATCATTGGACCTATCAAGGGACAGATACACCAAGAAGGCAAGAAGCTTTGACGTACAAGGGAACCCCCAGGTGGTCTCTGCTAACAATCGTTATACCTATTTTAGAAAACCGGCACGCAGCTCGCCCTTGGTCGTGGCATATCAAATAGCCCTATTTGCTTATCGCATTACTTGTACAAATACGCCTTGACGTATTAATCAAATTACAATGGAAAATAATTTGCGGCTCAATGTTTGCGGTGTCAGCTTATTGCTTGATTTTTTTCCTTTTCTTTATATTCTTATCAATTACGCCCGTACACTCTGGTATGCCTTAATTCACCAGGGGCTTCATTATACCCCACAATATGGCAATAAAGTCCGAACACTTTTACAGTATAGTTTGGCACCCCGAACTTATAGCATTATATGCGTCGGCTCCGAATCATGTCTTTGGTCAATAGTTGGGTTGCCCGGCTCCTGTGCTTACTACCTTACGTTCCGCTATATCGGCTAGCGTAGTAAAGGGAGAACTACTGCGATTATGTCCCGGTTTTTCCGAATGAGCACCTTAGTAGAGAAAGCCAAAAACTGACTGTCATGATGCGGCGAGAGCCGGTCAGCTGTTCGAGAGGTATCAAATCCTTAGAGGTTTTTTTCTGCATTATGCAAGGAATCAGTTTTTTATCCGATCACGTGTTTAACAACATCCCAAAGTTCGGACTTACGAACACTAGGGGCTGCGCCTAAACTTCTATTGCCAAACTCCTATGGCTAAGTGAGAGTGATAAAGCCACATAGTCTGATTGCCTTGTTCGTTGTGCTAAACACCTCCTTTAAGGACCAAACTTTGGAGTAAAGAGTGTTTAGATTTATCCCGAACACCCTCGTACTATCTATGTGGGGGCAGAAGCCGACGACTGGCCAACTCTCAGATTTCACAATGCGGCCGCACAGGAGGTAAAATTTTAAAATAACAAGCATTATATTACATAATGATCTTGTTTCATAATACAGGACAGGATAGCATGAAAGCATTCAAAGAAATATAACATCCTTTGTACACCGCTCCGCTACAATGCGGGACCCCTCCATGACATTATCAAAGTACAGTTCGGGCATGCGGTGCTCCTTGCCCACGGGCGGCCCCTCGGTCGCAACCTTCACGACGTCCATCT
Organism: Aegilops speltoides; assembly: GCA_021437245.1. NCBI lineage: Eukaryota > Viridiplantae > Streptophyta > Magnoliopsida > Poales > Poaceae > Aegilops > Aegilops speltoides. The sequence continues at coordinate 413,508,523 of CM038144.1, forward strand.
TCCCCCATTGCATCTTGACTCTGGCGAAGGCCATGCGCCCGCCTTCAATGCAGACCGACCGCTTGATGGCATCCAGCCGAGGGCAGGCATTAACTAGCCGCTTCACGAGACCGAAGTAGCTGCTAGGGATAGCTTCGGCACGCCATAGCCGAGGGCTGCCTTGTGCAGTTCGACCAGCTGTTTCAGTTGATCGCTCAATGGTACCGGATATTCTGGCGCAGGGTATTGCAACCAAAATAGCTTCTCCATGGAGCTCCCCTCTTCGGCTCGAAAGAATTCAGCAGCGTCCGAAATGCTGCGCGGTAGATCCGCAAACGCCCCTGGAGAACTCCAAATCCGGGTCAGTAACAGGAACCTTTTCTTCAAATATTTGCTTTGCATAATAAAGGCCTTACCCGCCGTGATTTTCTGGCCTCCTGGATTTCTTGGAGGGCACCTTGGGTTTCAACCCGGGCATCCTGTGCGCTCTGGAGGGCCTTGTCCAGTTCAGACTTTTGATCTGCAAGGTCACACTCCAAGGACTCGCACTTATTGACGGCGTCCTGGAGCTCCTGCTGGACCTCGCTGACCCTAGCCTCGTGCTTCTGACAGGCAGCCTTCTCCTTAGCCGCTTTCTTCTCGGCCTCGGCTAGCGCCTTCTTGACGGTTTCCACCTCAGTCGGCGCTCCTAACAAATAGAATGGCAGTTCAGCCACTACAGTTTATTCATCCTTCCTGATTGTATACATGTTTATTGCATACCTCGGCTATCCTCTAGCTGCTTTTTAACGCGGCCGAACTCCTCCTCGGTCCGCTCCAGACTCTGCTTCAATCTGGAGACCTCAGCAGTGCGAGAGGTTGCAGCCAGCAGCGACACCTGCTTATTCACATAAAAAATTTTAAGTTAGTCTCCTGCGAAAATTATTTGATCCTCTGTTCGGCTTTTCTTTCCGAACGTCAGACAGAGTCTCAGGGGCTACTGTCTATACTGTGACGTTCTCTTACCTCAAAGCCTGTTAGAAGGCTTGTGTAGGCTTCAATTAGTCCGCTCTTCGTGGAATGAATCCTCTCAATCACCGTACCCATAAGGGTACGGTGTTCTTCAACAATGGAAGTGCCTTGCAGTGCTTCTGGCAAACTAACCGGTGCCTCTGGATGGACAGAGGCCACCGGTGGAATAGGCGGACCGCCTTCTTTTGAAAGATGTGGCTGGCCCGATTCCAGAGCCGTATATATCTCCGGAATTGTATTCAGTTGGGGGCCGAACTGGATACGACCCCCATCGTCAGCACCCATGGGGTTTTCTCCCCCATGTGTCCAGCAGCCAAGGCCTCACCCTCTGGCGCCTCCCTGACGGCCTCCTGAGTCTCCCCTGGGCCTAGGATCCTTCGGGACGATGCCTTGGTGCCATCCAGGTCCCTGGGGGAGGAGGCCGCTGGAAGGGTCCCGCTGTCCAAAGCCACCGGGTCCATCAAATCCTCTGAAGATAAGGACCGCTCGAGGTTGGACTGAGCCGGACTGCAAATACATGATTCAATACATCAAAACAATGAAGTAGAGGGGCCGGATATATAAATATGTCCGAATACTTCCGATTTGGCCAGGGGTTTAGCCCTGGGGCGCCACTCCGAGCTGCTGTCGGTGGTCGCGGTGGACCAGTCCGGAAGGGAATCTTTCCCCTTCTTGGACACCTTGGCCTCCAGATGTGTGGAGGCCGGCCTCTTCTTTCTCCCCCCCTGCAGGGGGGCCAGCTTTCTTCTTCTTCCTCCTTCTCGTCATCCTCGGCGATGGAGGAGTCTGTCTCGATGTCTTCGGACGTCTCGTCCAAAGTGCCCTTGCGGCGGAGACCACCTCTGGTCCCCTTGGCCTTCTTCCTGGCCTTCTTATCCGGCACCTAATAAGGTGCCAGAACCAGCATCCTCGTCAGAAGCGGGATTTCTGGGTTTTCGTGCAGTAGAGCCGGACAGTTAATCCGCTCCGCCATCTCTGTCCAGGTCCGAAAGAATCAATAGGGAGGCTTAGACACCTTCCTCGAGTATGCAAGTAAAGGGTGTACCTTGAAAGCATGAAAGAACTTACCGGATTAGCAGGGTGCGTCAAGTCATGCCCGTGATCCTTGGTCGTGGGTGGCGGTGCCTCGTTGGCCTTGAAGAGCACCTTCCAGATATCTTTGTGCGTGGTGCCAAAGAGCTCCAGTAAGGTCTGATGCTTGGACGGATTGAACTCCCATAGATGGCAAGTCTAGCGTTGGCACAGAAGGATCCGGCGAACAAGCATCACCTAGATCACATTAACGAGCTTGATTATCTTGTTTATCATGTTCTGGACGCGTGTCTAGAGCCCCGTCAGCTCGTCCGGGGAAGACCAGGTCAGGCCTTTCTCTTGCCAGGAGGTAAGCCGCATCGGGACTCCGGACCGGAATGCGGGAGCCGCTGCCCAGTTGGTGCCGCGCGGCTCTGTGATGTAGAACCACCCCGACTGCCACCCTTTGACAGTCTCCACAAAGGAGCCTTCGGGCCAGGTGACATTGTGCATCTTGCCCACCATGGTGCCTCCGCACTCTGCTTGCTGACCGCTCACCACCTTTGGCTTCACATTAAAGGTCTTCAGCCACAATCCAAAGTGAGGTGGGATGCGGAGGAAGGTCTCTCTCATGACAATAAATGCCGAGATGTTGAGGATGGAGTTGGGGGCCAGATCGTGGAAGTCCAGCCTGTAGTAGCACATGAGTCTGCATACGAACAGGTGGAGAGGGAATCCCAGCTTGCAGACGAAGTGTGAGATGGACACCACCCTCTCCTGGGGCTCCGAGGTGGGGACGATCTGTCCCTTGGCCGGAAGCCGATGGGCGATTTCCTTGGCCAGGTACCCGGCATCCCGGAGCTTCGTGATGCCCTTCTCCTTGATAGAGGAGGCCATCCACTTGCCTCCTGCTCCAGATCCGGACATGGTTGGAGTGCTTTTTTTGGACGGAAAAGGTGAGAGCTTGGGCGCTGGAGCTCAAGAATGGATGGGCAGAGGAAGGAGAAGGTGTGGGTGAAAAAGGGGTGAATCCTTATCCCTTTATAAAGGTAGTAAAAGTCATGCGCCTCCCCACTCGCCTTAAAACTCGCCTATTCCCCAAGGGCCATGCAGATGACACGGTTGGGTTACCCATGCCCGAATTGATGAGAATCCCATGCTAAGGGGACACGATCTCTGCTTTGACAAGACGTGCCTATAAAACCACACCTCGAAATATGGAGCGGCAGGCTAAAAACGGTTCGAATAATGACCGGGCAATGGCGTGATGTCACGCTACAAAAAGTTGTCAGCGGATTGGACTCGTGGAATATTGTGCTCTCTACGGTTGTGTGTGGTATTTGTTTTGCAGAGCCGGATATGTTTTCAGTGTCCGAAGACTATTGTGGAGTAATCGGAGGAGGAACCCGCCTTGCAATGCCGAAGACAATCTGCGTGCCGGACTCATCGTCATTGAAGCCTGGTTCAAGGGCTACTAAGGGACTCCTAGATTAAGGGGTCCTCGGACAGCCGGACTATATACATGGGCCGGACTGTTGGGCTATGAAGATACAAGGCAGAAGACTTCTTCTCGTGTCCGGATGGGACTCTCCATTGCATGGAAGGCAAGCTTGGTGATTCGGATATGTAGATTCCTTTCTCTGTAACTGACTTTGTACAACCCTAGCCCCCTCCGATGTCTATATAAACCGGAGGGTTTAGTCCATAGGACACAATCATAATCCCATAGGCTAGACTTCTAGGGTTTAGCCATTACGATCTTGGAGTAGATCAACTCTTGTAATATTCATATTCATCAAGATCAATCAAGCAGGAAGTAGGGTATTACCTCCATAGAGAGGGCCCGAACCTGGGTAAACATTGTGTCCCCCGTCTCCTGTTACCATCAACCTTAGACGCACATTTCAGGACCCCCTACCCGAGATCCGCCGGTTTTGACACCGACAGTGAACATCTCTATGTTGATCATATCTACTATATGACTCAAGTTCGACCTTTCGGTCTCCAGTGTTCCGTGACCATGTGTGTACATGCTAGGCTCATCAAGTTTAACCCAGTATTCCGCGTGTGTAAATCTGGCTTACACCCGTTGTATGTGAACGTAGAGTCTATCACACCCGAATCATGAGGTGCTTCAAAACGACGAACTTTAGCAACGGTGCATACTTGGGGAGAACACTTTTATCTTGAAATTTAGTGAAGGAATCATCTTATAATGCTACCGCCATTCTAAGAAAAATAAGATGCATAAAGGATAAACATCACATGCAATCAAAATATGTGGCATGATATGGCCATCATCATCTTGTGCTATTGATCTCCATCTCCAAAGCATCGTCATGATCTCCATCGTCACCGGTTTGACACCTTGATATCCATCGTTGCGTCGTGGTTGTCTCGCCAATTATTGCTTCTACAACTATCGCTAACGCATAGTGATAAAGTAAAGCAATTAAATGGCATTTGCATTTCATACAATAAAGAGACAACCATAAGGCTCCCGCTGGTTGCCGATAAATTTTTAAAACATGATCATCTCGTACATCAACATATATCACATCATGTCTTGACCATATCTCATCATAACATGCCTTGCAGAAACAAATTGGGCGTCCTCTACTTTGTTGTTGCAAGTTTTACATGGCTACTACGGGCTTCTAGCAAGAACCGTTCTTACCTACGCAAAAACCACAACGGTGATTCATCAAGTCTGCAGTTTTAACCTTCTTCAAGGACCGGCCATAGTCAAATTTGATTCAACTAAAGTAGGAGAAACAAACACCCGCCAGCCACCTTTATGCAAAACTAGTTGCATATCAGTTAGTGGAACCGGTCTCATGTGCGTGGACATGTAAGGTTGGTCCGGGCCGCTTCATCCCACAATATCGCTGAATCAAAATAAGGTGTTGTTGGTCAGCAGTATGACTATCACCGCCCACAACTCTTTGTGTTCTACTCATGCATATCATCTACGTATAGACCTGGCTCGGATGCCACCATTGGGAAACGTTGCATCGAAAACAAAAAAAATCTACACACACACAAGATCTATCCATGGAGATGCATAGCAACGAGAGGGAAGAGTGTGTCTATGTACCCTCGTAGACCGTAAGCAGAAGCGTTTAACAACGCGGTTGATGTAGTCGAACTTCTTCGCGCTCCAACCGATCAAGTACCGAACGTACGACACCTCCGTGTTCAGCACACGTTCAGCTCGGTGACGTCCTCCGCCTTCTTGATCCAGCAAGATGGCAAGGTAGTAGATGAGTTCCAGCAGCACAACGGCGTGGTGACGGTGATGGTGAAGCCATCTGCAGGGCTTTGCCTAAGCACTAGGAAAAATATGATCGGGGGTGTAAACGATGGAGGGGGGCGCCACACACGGCTAAGATAATGTTCTGGTGTGCTAGGCGCCCCCTCCCACATATGTATAGGTGGGGGCAGGAGGGAGCAACCAGGAGGGCGCCCCAAGTAGGCCGAATCCTACTTGGGGTCTCCTCCCAAGTGGCGCCCCCCTACCATGTATAGGTGTGGGGGAAAGGCAGGGGAGGGAGGCCCCCCTTTCCTTTCTCGCATGAGAAGGGAAAGGCAGGAGGGGCTAGCCCTCCCCGCTTTCCTTCCCTAGGGCTGGCTGGCCAGGGACAGGGGGGCACCAGCCCCCTGTGGGCTGGTCTATCCCCTCCTTGGCCCATTAAGCCCATATACCTACCGGGGTGTCCGAAACCCCTTTCGGTGACCCGATGACTACCCGGTGCATCCCGAAACTCTTCCGGTGTCCAAATACCATCGTCCTATATATCAATCTTTACCTCTCAACCATTTCAAGACTCCTCGTCATGTCCGTGGTATCATCCGGGACTCCGAAGAACATTCGGTACCCAAATCATATAACTCATATAACACTATATCGTCAACGAACGTTAAGCATGCGGACCCTACGGGTTCAAGAACTATGTAGACATGACCGAGACACCTCTCCAGTCAATAACCAACAGACCTGAATGCCCATATTGGCTCCTACATATTCTATGAAGATCTTTATCGGTCGAACTGTTATGACAACATACATTATTCCCTTTGTCCATCGGTATGTTACTTGCCCGAGATTCGATCATCGGTATCTCTATACCTAGTTCAATCTCGTTACTGGAAAGTCTCTTTACTCGTTCTGTAATACAACATCTCATAACTAACTCATTGTTCCTTTGCTTGCAAGGCTTCTTATGATGTGTATTACCAAGAGGGCCCAGAGATACCTCTCCGATACTTGGAGTGACAAATCCTAATCTTGATCTATGCCAACTCAACAAACACCTTCGGAGATACCTGTAGAGCATCCTTATGATCACCCAGTTATGTTGTGACGTTTGGTAGCACACAAGGTATTCCTCCGGTATTCGGGAGTTGCATAATCTCATAGTCGAAGGAATATGTATTTGACATGAAGAAAGCAATACCAATAAATTGAACGATCATTATGCTAAGCTAATGGATGGGTCTTGTCCATCACATCATTCTCCTAATGATGTGATCCCGTTATCAAATGACAACACATGTCTATGGTTAGGAAACCTTAACCATCTTTGATCAACGAGCTAGTCTAGTTGAGGCTTACTAGGGACACGGTATTTGTTTATGTATTCACACATGTATTTAAGTTTCCGATCAATACAATTCTAGCATGAATAATAAACCTTAATCATGAATAAGGAAATATAATAATAACCATTCTATTATTGCCTCTACGGCATATTTCCATTAACTTGGCACTTGGAGCCTTTGACAGTAGGGAATTTCGGAATTAAACTCATATTGGCTAGTCGCGTCATGCAACCAAAGTTAATATGACAAAGTCGTGAATGCCAGATATTAGACTCATCATCATGGCAAACATTATTAGTAACTATAGTGCAAATATCTGACAAAGACAGACGGAAAAAGCCTCTGCACTCATAAACTTTTCCAACAAATTGTCCACACTTAGAAATTACAACTTTATTGGACTCAAAAAACAACTTAAAACCATCTCAACATAAATGGGAACCGCTGACGAGATTCTTATTGATGGACGACACATGATGAACGTTCTTCAGTCGCCCGTTCTTTCCCAAAGTAAACTTCAGATCGACCGTACCGCTACCTCGAACAATGGCATGTGACCCATTCCCCATCAACAAGGGAGAAGTCCCTGTGACCTGCTAAGAAGAAAACATGGAGGCGTCAGCACAAACATGTACATTGGCACCGGTGTCAATTAACCAATCAGGAGATTGAAATACTGAGAGGATGGTATAAAAAATATCGTACCCAGATTCCTTCATATCAGTATCACCGATGACAACTTTAGCGGACTTGTCGCTCTTCTGATGTTCGCACTCCTCGAAGCGGTTAGGACATCTCGGAGCCCAGTGATTAGGATCACCGTAGACATGGCAAAGTCTCTTCCCCTTCTTATGAGAATTCTTCTTGAAGTTGGTGTGACGGCTTGTTCTTTGCATCAAAATTGCCTTTGCGCTGAGTTTTGTTCTTGTTGTTTTTGAACTTGTTGGGCTGAAAGTTCTTCTTTTGTACCATGTGGGCACTAGAAGCTCCCTCAGCAACTCGAGCACATGTGTCTTTTGCTCTCGCCTTCTCTTCAACATCAAGAGTACCAATGAGATCCAAAACGGAAAAATCCTATCTCTCGTGATTCAGGGAAGTAGCAAAATTGTTCCACGAAGGTGGAAGCTTGGCAATGATGCCTCCGGCAACAAATTTGTCCGGCAACACACACTTGAAGTACTCTAGTTCCTTTGCGAGCGATTGTATCTCATGAGCTTGTTGGACAACAGAGCGCTCATCAGTCATCTTGTAGTCATAGAATTGCTCCATGACGTACAACTCGCTGCCGGCGTCTGAGGCCCCAAACTTGGCCTCGAGCGCAGCCCACATGTCCTTGTCGTTGTCAAACGACATATATGAATCCACAATGGAATTGTCAAGAACACTCAGAAGGGCGCATAAGAGGGTATCGATCTTCTGAAAAGCTTCCTGCTGTGCAGGATTAAGATTGCCCTCGGGCTTTTCCTTGGTGGCGTCATAGCATTACATGGTCTGAACCAGTAAACTGCTCTCGTGCACCACCTCTTATATTGCACCCCTTTAAAGGTAGGCGGGCTTCAGATGCGCAGCAAACCATTTGGAGTAAATTGCCCATAATCAGGTTTTTGGTTTGTTGAATATATGGGCAAATTACTACGAGGTTTAATCCGAATAAACACGAAATAAATCATGACAACAATAACATAGATTGAACTAAACATGTGGACTAGTACATGAACAGATTGAATCTAGGGCACAGACTAGAAACATGAATTCTACCACGATCTCAAACAGGAAGGACAAAATCACATACGGTGCAATGGGAGCAGCACAGTTGGCGTTGAGGTTGTCGCCCATGTCATTGAGGAAGAGGTTGCCGAGGTTGGGGAAGAAGTCGTCATCGACGAAGTTGTCGTTGCCAGCAGTCGCGCGAGTACGCTTCCCAAAAACCTGATCGTCCCTCTCCCATACAGGATCTGGGCCTGTTGTCCCTTCTTGGGATGCACGCCGAAAGGAGGGATGAAGAAGACTTGCGTGGCGGCGCAATGATCTGGAACGGTGTTGCGAAACCATACGATGCGGCGGCGGGTAGACATCAATATAATGCGGGCCAAGTAGGTCGTGGGAGTAAACCTCACATCCGAGTCGTGATCCAAAAGAATCAGAAACGGTTCAGTAATTAACGCGTCCGTTAATTATTAATGAGTCATTAATTTTTCCCGAGCAGCAAAAATATAGACAACGTGCATAGCTCTGTCCTCGGCCGGCTCATTCCCGCAACCCGCGGCACGGCGAGGAGAAGCACGCATGTAGGTCTCTTCTTCTCATGCTCATACAAATGATAGAAGAGTTCCCCTTATAAAGAGGTGCAAGTCTCACTCAACTTTCAGGATGAGACTAAACTTTAGTCCTACTCACACCACTCTCAATCTATGCATTAATGGGCTAAGAGAATTTCAGAATTTTGATTGGGCTTTGGGTCGAAGGCCTACTAACAAATTTCAACATAATCGTAATACATATGAACCAAATCCCAGATCCATTCAAATAATGGAAATGCAGCGGTACATGTGCTGAATTTTAGTGAAACTAATTCCAGATTCTTAGGAATTATTCTACTCCCTCCGTTACTGCTTTCTATAAACTACCAAAACGTCTTATTATATTTAAAAACAGAGGTAGCAAAGTAACTCCAAATTCAGCTGAATCGGTGGCACAAACAGCTGCAGTACGAATACGGAGGTGACAGCATGTAACTGACCAAACAGACACGGCGCCTGACCCGTGCCACCATGACCCAACTCACTAGCACAGTGACACCGGGGCATACTGTAGATCAGACTCCACGACATTTGACTTAGATGTCATCACTCATCAGGAACCAGCTCGCTCAATGCTAGTCGGAGGCTTCATCAGAAGAAGAATCCGCGGGAGAGGCGGCTTTGGGAATGCCAAGCGGTGTCTCGTCAGACCCCAGCAGGCACCTGGGGTGCAAGTTGACCCCACAGGGACTGCACCTGTAGCTCCAGGAGCAGTCAGTGCTACAGTACGTGCACTTCGTTGCCTCTGCCATGGTGAGGGTGAGGACGACGAGATGCTCCGGGTGCAACGGCGAGACGGCCACGGCTGGCAGCTGGGAGCAGACAGGGTGCACGTCGAAGTCGGTCGCGCGGCAGCGGTAGTGCATGCCGTGGATGCACGTCTCGCACAGGTCGCAGACGCGGCCATAGTCGGAGGCCACGGCCGGCTCGAACGTAAGCGGGTGCTGCCCGTGGAAAGGAAGGAGCGCGGTCGGCGGGCACGTCGCGCAGAACTCGTGCAGGTTGAAGTCGCAGGCGTCGCAGCGGTAGCGCAAACCTGCTCCGTTGCAGCCGCAGCCATTGCAGCGGAAGTCGGCGCCGGCGACGCCGCCGAGCACCAGGGGGTGCTCCTTGTGGGCGTCGTGGAGGATCTGCTTCGGCATTATGAGTGCATTTCCAGCTGGGAATGGGACGAGATGCCGAGGCAATTGCGAGTGTTTATATACTGCAGAGATCATCGGTGGACTGGTGGGTAAATAACTCTGTTCCAGGAATTCTAGGAGGCGGGATGGAATACGAGCAGACACACGTATGCTAGCAATAATTTTCCAAAAAGAAAACGCACCAGCAATAAACTCGGAGCCAGAATTCTAGGAGGTGGAAGGAGGTCCGGTGGAGCAGACTCGTGTGTCCTTTCGGCTAGCTGCACCGACCATCTACACCCTGCCTCCTCGAATCCTCCTCGGACACCCCGTCAGTGGCCGAATAAAAGAGAAAAAAAAAATGACCCGATCAAACCCTTTATATCCTTTCTATATATGTGGATTATCCGCAAACCCTCGTACTCTAGGTGTGCGAGTCATCTTATGAAAATCAAATAATCCCAGAACACTTAGACTAGTCACAGTGCATAGTAACATATACTAGTAACATACACATATCTCTAGACTATGTTACTACCTTCATAGTGGGTAGTAACATAAGTGTGGTACCATGCAAAGCTTCATTTATTAGGTTATAGACTCATATTGCATTGGGACATGTGATGTTACAGTAACTAGCTAAGTTACTGTAACTACATCTCTCCTCATTAACTCATTGCCACATAAGCAAATTTGCTGAGTTGGACTCGATGTTACTGCTGAAGTTACTCCCACTGTGGCTAGTCTTAGGCGCGGTGCACTAACTTCTACCTCGTTTCTTGTTTCTTGACATATCAACCAATAAGAGATGAGGGGTGGACATGCTTTTATGGCTGGTCACAATGGGCAAGAACATAAGCTAGTAACTTACACACTTCCCTAGACTATGTTACTACCTTCATAGTGGGTAGGAACATCTATGTAGTGTCATGCAACGATGTATTTATTAGGTTATAGACTCATTGTTTCTTGGAGTATGTGATGTTCCGGTAACTTAGCTAGTTACCACAAGCACCTCTCTCTTCATTAAATACGTGCCACATAAGCAAAGTTGTATTGGAGTGTGTGATGTTACTCATAAGTTCCTCCCCACTGTGACCAGCCTAATGACTTGAGACTACCAAACACGATATGCAGTGGTTAGTTCATTGCATGCAATGCTATTAATTAGCAAATAAACATTAAGGTCTCTCGTTTTCCCCTCCACCTTGATCACGGTGCACAACGTAAGATGACTTACTCACCTAGAGGAAGGGAGTATTGAGATCAAATGTAAACAGGATATGAGAGCTCGCGGATGCGCCCGGTCAATCCGCCACATAGGACGCGGCTCGTCGAGATCCAAAACCATGCCGGGTCTGACCACGTTCATGGCGGAGGGGAAGAGGAGGGTGGAGGAGGAGGGTTCGTCCTCGTTCATGCCGGAGGGGAAGTGGAGCGTGGAGGAGGAGTGTGCGACCTCCTTCAGGACGGAGGGGAAGACGAGGATGGAGGAGGAGGGTGTGTCCTCGTTCATGGCGGACGGGAAGAGGAGGGGAAGAGGAGAGATATTCGATTGGGAAGCACGAGAGCAGAGCCGTCGATCGGGGCAATAAAGCGGTGAGTGGGCCAAGACAGCTGTAGGCGCATGTCAATTCATGTCATGAACAGTGGCCTATCATGGCCCGGCCAGAGTTAGGCTTTCGTAGACTTCCAGCCAGAAGATTAAGGATTAATTGTTCAGAGCCAACTATTGTGTGCACAAATCTCAATAAAACATGGGTGTGAATGGAAGGCTGAGATAGAGGGTAGCGCGTAGCCCCAGCTACGAAAAACCGCTCTAATCATCATAAAAGATGGTCCTTTATCTAATTGAAGTAACAGTTCAGCGACTTTATTTAAATGGCATATGTTTTCATTGGTTACCTGAAATCACTTATAAAGATCGATTTCATCATATTTTGTATTGTCATTAGAGATTTAACTGGCTCAAGCTGTCGGTATCCGTCGAATAAGGTTCTATAAATATTTTAAGCAATTACCTCTACATATCTTTGCCAGACTAAGTTCGATGCAAAAGATTGCACGTTTTGCTGAATGTCTTGCAGATTTTTAGTGAATTAAATACATGGTTATACAGATGTATGTTCGTATAATTGTTTGTAGTTCTACGATCCCTATCCGTGTTGTGGCTTGGAAAGTTATAAAAAATAGGTACAATGAAATTCCCTTAATCGAGCTTTCTGTCAAACTTTTCATGTCACTAAAGGTTCAGAAATGATGCTTGTCTAGAGGAAGATAGTAGCATGGCTTGTACATTAGGTCTGTAGGAACACACGAGGTATAATTTGGGAGCATATGGATATTCTCCGTCATCACTGATCTTAATTCCGAAACGTTGCCCACTAATCGTCAGATTAAAAGTGGCAGTACTTACCACATTTTTATTATTTTAGCTGACGATGTAACATGAAAAAAATATGTAGTACTTGTCTGGAAGATTAATTTGCTCTCACATCTGAAGTGGCAATTTCTCTTACGTTGTGTTGTAGCTTGGCACTGGTTCGTTAAACCCAAGTACAGTATGAAACTTTGTTGCCAACTTTGAAAGCCCATACTGGATTCCGATCACATTGGTTTAATTTTTATCATTTTGGTCATGTGCAGTTTTTAACATTTCAGTTCTGTTGTGCTTGAGGTAGAGGCGCTGATTATTTGTTCTATGGACTTTTTTGTTGTGTTCAGTTGCGTGCGTGACAAAGTGTAGTTTTCAGTAGCATGACTGTTAATTACTAATTGCTATGGCATTCTTATTTTCTGATACATCTAAACCGTCCAATGTGATTTGCTTCACTGCAGGGTAATATGGATGAAGAACTAAGAGGAGCATTTGGTCAAATGATTCAGGTAGGAAACTGGTTTTCGCAAATGCCCAAATCGTGGTAAACACAGTAAAGGTAAGTAAAGAGTTTTTCAGTTACATAAAAAATAAAGATTCTATATTTATGGTGAGTGATGCGGGAAATGGACTCTCTACTTCAGTTACATGTTGTAGATAATGAGAAGGGTTCGTTTTCTAGAATCATTATAAATGTGATACAGATTCTGGCATAACCTTGAGTAAATTGCATAAAACCACCACTTCGAGGGCTAGGTTTGCGAAAAACACTAGGATACATTTTCGCTGCAGAAAACACCACATCTCGCGTAATGGTCTTGCAAAAACCACCGATCGGCGGATCTGGCTCGTTTAAGTGCGTTTATGACAGATGGGTCCCACTTTTCGCTGACGTGGCATAACGTTTTACCCAAAAAATGCTAGATGCATAAAAAAGCGAAAACCCCCTCAACAATTTTCTCCTATGCTGCCCAGGGCCTTCCTTGTCCGGCGACCACAGCCAGCCGCCACCGCACTCCCACCCTTGCTTGGCCGGCCGTGCGCTCCCCCCTGCCTGGCCAGCGCCCCTGCCGGCCGGCCTCGCGCGCCCTGCACAGCGCTCACCTCTGCCCGTCGCCCAGCTCTGGCGGCTACACTCACCTCCTGCCCGACCACGCCCGCCTCTGCCCGGCCGCCGCCTCTGCTAGCCAGCGCCGCTGCCATGCTAGCCATGCCACCGCCGCCCTGCTCCGCCCGCGCCCGCCGCCCTACAAGCCACTGTCGTCCCGCACTGCTTCCCCCATCTCCCTAGATCGATCTCGAGCTCGGGAGGACGGCGCCCGTGGCGGGAATACGAGGGGGGTGCTGGAGCTCCGCCGCTGCAGCTTGCTTCGGTGGGCGGCTGCAGGCCCTCGCCGGCGGGGGAAAGAGAGCAGAGGGAGGAAGGAGACGGGAAGAAGGGGAGGGAGCTGATTGCTTTTTTCTATTTGATTTAGGGGTGTCTGTGCAAACTATATGGACTAGTTTGTAAATTTAGACTAAAATTGATCTAGCACAAAATGTTATGCCACGTAGGCAAAAAAGGGGGCCCATCTGTCATAATCTCACTTAACAGAGCCAGATCCGCCGATTAGTGGTTTTTGCAAGATCACTACCCGAGATGTGGTGTTTTCTGCAGCGAAAATGTATCCTAGTGTTTTTCACAAACCTAGCCCTCAAAGTGGTGGTTTTATGCAATTTACTCCATAACCTTTGATTGGCTACAATTTATGTGGAAGATACAATGCAGAAGCATGATATGAATGTATGCCAACTCAACAAAACTAAAGGTTGCTCTATGAATCATTGTTTAAAGTGATTCAATATCAGTTCATCGCTTAAGATCATTGCACCATCAAGCATCGTCGGTAGCTCCTTCATGCTCCTGCTTGCACCGTTCTTCTTCGCGCACCATTCCACCAAGTTTGTTGCACTTGTTGGCACCCATCCCGGCTTGTCCAAAGCCATACAAACAATACTCCTCACCTTCCTTGCCATGACGCAGTTCAAGAGAATATGTCCAATGGTTTCTTCCTGAGCGTAGAAGGGGCAAACATCATGGTGATCAAGGCCATGGCGGGCCAACCGGTCCGCCATCCAACATCTACTCTGAACAGCTAGCCATGTGAAGAACCGACAATGAATCGAAGCCCTGGATGACCACGTGAAGACGACCATCGACGACACTTCCCTGCCCCAAAACCTGGCCCTGTACGCAGACCGACATGAGTACCTCCCATCCAGCTCCCAGGCCCAACTAATCACGTCCATGACGTCCGGGTTTAGATCCACACGGGTAACCTGTGCCCAAAGCTGAATGTAGAAGAACTTCTTACTTACATCTCAATTTTCATTGTGCCTAGAGGATAAATACTAATAGTATCTCCTTTGATCTTTTGGTTGTCCCTCACACCATGAATGTTGCTACTGGGGTGAAGGAGAACATCTAGCTCATGAGGGGGCTTCACATGGTCGACGATATCCACTACCTTGATTATCGTGAGGCGCTCGTGTGGAAGTGCAAGAGGGACTACGAGGAATCGAAGAAATACAAGGAATGGAAGTTCAAATTTGAGAAGGCAACTATTGTACATTAGACTTGGTAGTAAATAAAAAGTCAATGATGTGTCAAAATGCTATTATGGAGATGTGAGCTGTGATCCATTCCTTTGTATATAGCAGTCACCTGTAAGTACCATTTGTTGGTTGCACCATCTTATTTTCCGTGCCATAGTTTACACTTCTGTTTTCTGTGGAGAGACAAAATTTTGTTAAATTGTCTCGGAACAATTTTTTGTTCATAGCTGTTGGCTTAAGAATGTTTGATTTTTTTTGCTAAACATCAAATTAAGAAATGCATCAATTGCTTGCTGTAATTTCCATTGCTACCTTGTGTAGTTGTGATGTGTTTAATGATGAAAACAACTGTATGGGCATATCTCTATGAAACCATAAATACATTAGGCCATATTTGGTTGTGTATACTTCACTTGCTTGAGAAAAAAGGAAGGGCAAATTTGACTATTTTGACCTGTGGAAGAAATCAATTCACAGAATGAACTGGGTGTGAAACTATTTCACACCCATGACCCTTTTGTGTAGCGCCTGTCGGGGGTTGGGTGCGACATATGCCAATGGATGGCTTATCATGGTGGGAGCGAGTAGACGTCGCTGGTGCCTGGAAGCGGGATAAGGCGTAGACACGAACGCCGACGGACTTTACCCAGGTTCGGGGCTCTCCTAGGAGATAACACCCCTAGCCGTGCTCTGCGGGGTCTCCGCATGATCACTAATGCACAAGTGATACAATGGTGCTCATTGAGCTGTGCGCTAGAGGCAGGAGGAGGCAAGGCTCAACTCTTTTCCTGCTCTAAGGGGTGGCTAGTGCTAATGGGGTCGAACCCTTTGCATGGGTGGCCTGGGGGGTTTATATAGGCCTACCCCCAGGGGTACAATGGTAATCCGGCCGGCTGCTGGGCCCGGCCGTCAGTGTTTCCAGCCTCCGGCTTCTCCGTCGACCGCTGGGGCCTGCCGCCTGGTGGGGCCCCGCCGACTGGTTGGTGGCTGCTCACTGTAGCCATGTCGTTGGTGACGAGGGCTTGGTCACCTTTTGTGGCTCTGATCCGCCCGCTGGCGGGGGCTCTGTAGCCTCACCTCGTCTCATCAGCTTAATGGCATGCATGCCTCGGGATAGGGGACGGCCGCCTGCTGGAGGCCGGCTCTTCTTGAACCCGCTTGGTCGAGCTTCTGCCGCCTTCCTTGAAGTCACTGCCTAGTAGGGCCCGCCTCTGGCAGGCCATACCGACATGCCGTCGTGGGGAACAGGACTCCGCTTGCCCGGAGCGACGTCAGAGGAGACATAGCACAGTGCTCCGCCGTGCGGAGATCTTCGTCTGTACGGAGCACTGTAGCCATGCTCGTCCTGAGCGTTGGAGGTGACGCGCCTTACTGTAGCCATGCTCCATCTTGTACTCTCAAAGGAGGCTCGGCCATGCTGCAGCCGTGAAGCGGCCGCCTGCCTGTTGCCGCCCTCTCTGGAGGGCGGCTGTCAGGAACCGGCCGCCCGGAGCGCTGTAGTCTTGGGTTACCCGCCCTCTGGCAGCCGGCCACTGAGCCAGCCGGCCCCAGAGGGCGGAGTTTCAGCTTGGGGCTCAGCTAGGCGGACCTGGCCCAAAGTCTTGGCAAATCTTGGGACTCGGGTGAGCCTACCCGTGGCCCATTACTCCGACAGTAGTCCCCGAAGCCGGTGATGCGTCGTGGTCGAGGGGCCGCGAGGTTTCAGCGGCTTCTCCCCTCCCTGAGCTCTGGAAAAAATGTCAGTCTGCCTGGTGGCCAGCCGACCGTTCCAGCCGGCCTCCACCAGATGGAGTCATACGGTTGATTTTGAACCTCCAGGCGGGAAACAGGTGGCGTGCCTGTTAAGCTTCCCAGGCTGCCGCCCGCCACGGACGCGCCACACGGCGCGCGTCAGCCTGGCAAGCCTGCCATCCCACGCTCTGGGTGGGACGTGACACCGGGCCGGGCCTGCCACTACCACGCCTCGGCAACCGGGCAGATTTACTGCGCCAGAAGGGGCGGTTGCCATCCCACGACGGTTCACGACGGGGTAAATGCGCGTGGGAGACGGGGGGATCGTGGGGACATGGGCGCAGTAAATCCCATGACCCCACGTCCCGCCCCCTCGGCTTCATAGCCCCGGCGCTATAAGTAGGGAGGGAAGGGAGGTGCGGCAAAGTTCCTGCGCCCCCTCCCACTCTTCTTCTTCTCCCCCAGCGTCCACCGCTGCTGCCGTAGTGATGTCATAGCTGCTCGTCGTTGCTCGTCGCCGACTCGTTTCTCCCCTCCGTGCCGCCAGCCGAGGCCATGGGCGACTGGGATGGGTCGACGGTGATCGAGGACCACATCACCTTCCTCCGCGACACGCGCCGGATGCCCAGCGCGGCCTTCGTCAAGGCGCGGTGAGGGAGTCCTGGACTAGGGGGTGTCCAGACAGCCGGACTATCGATATCCGCCGGACTCCCAGACTACGAAGATAGAAGATTGAAGACTCCGGCTCGTGTCCGGAAGGTACTTTACTTGGCGTGGAAGGCAAGCTTGGCAATACGGATATGTAGATCTCCTACCATTGTAACCGACTACTGTAACCCTAGCCTCTCCGGTGTCTATATAAACCGGAGGGTCAGAGTCCGTAGGACACAACATTACATCTCAACAATCATACCATAGGCTAGCTTCTAGGTTTAGCCTCATTGATCTCGTGGTAGATCTACTCTTGTACTACCCATATCATCAATATTAATCAAGCGGGACGAGGGTATTACCTCCATCGAGAGGGCTGAACACAGGTAAAACATTGTGTCCCTCGTCTCCTGTTACCATCCGCCTAGACGCACAGTTTGGGACCCCCTACCCGAGATCCGCCGGTTTTGACACCGACACGCGGGTACCGCCGGAGATGGAGATCAGGCCGGCACCGCAGGAAGGCGAGCGGGTCGTCTTCCGCTCGCATTTCCTGCGGGGCTTTGGCCTCCCAGTGAGCAACTTCTTCCGCACCTTCCTCGACTTCTACAACCTCCAACCCCACCATCTCACACGCCCAACGCCGTGACCCTGCTCTCCGCCTTCGTCACGGCGTGCGAGGGCTACCTCGGCATCCTTCCCACCGTCGAGTTGTGGGCAGTGTTCTTTTATGGGAAGCTCGGCACCTCCGCCAGGGAGACGGCGGCCGAGTGCGGGGGCTACGTCGCCGTGCGCCGACCGGTGAAGCGGAACGCCTTCCCCGTCATCAAGTTGGCGCAGTCGGTGAAGATGTGGCAGCAGTCCTACTTCTACGTCGAGAACGTGGACCCGGCCGCCAATTTCCTCAACCTGCCGGCCTACGAGGCCGGTCCTCCTACAGGGGCTCGGACCACCTGGGGGTACAAGCCGAAGCCAGTGTCGGCGGACGTGGCCGCCGCCATCGGCCCACTCCGGGTGCTCCAGGAGTCGGAGGGCCTCGTGGCCTCCGACCTCCTCGTCGCCTTCGTCGAGCGCCGGATCCTCCCGCTCCAGAGCCGCCCTCATCCGATCTTCCGAATGGGCGGACACCGTGATCCGTGCCGGCTGTGCACGAAGGGAATGCCGCCTGCCGAAGTCTCGCGGATGGTGAACGAGATCTCCGACCTCAAGATGTCGGAGAAGGAATTGCGGTACGGGAAGCGGCCGTACTCTCGCCACAACGCGCCCCCTGCGGTAAGTTTCTCGTCTTTGTCTTTTGAGCCACTCTTTTCTGCTTCGTCTCTCTTCGTGGCACCGTCCCTCGAGACTTGACTTCTTCTTGGTTGCAGATCTATATGTCCGAGGCAACGGCCACCCTCCTGGGGTCGGGTGACAACCTCCAGGCGGACAGGGCAGAGAGCGATGTGGATGACCCCGACTTGGGGGCGGCCGCCCTGGTCGACGACGCGACAGGCGGCGGAGGCAGAGCGGACGGCGGCAGCGGAGCAGGTGGCTCCGAGGGAGGTGGCGGCATGGAGGCTTGGCCTGATGATGATGAAGACAACGACGAGCTGCGCCCCGCTCAGAGCTCTGTCACCACCGTTGCCGGCCCCTCTTCTGGGCCGCCCGCCCCAGGCAGCAAGCGCAAACGGAAACGGGGCTCGACCCTGTTCGGCAGCGCTCCCAAGAAGCCCAAGAATCCGGCCGCGGTGACCAGGCGGAGAGAGACCGTGGCCAAGGCGGCCCAGTACCAGAGGCAGTCAAAGGTGCCTATCATGGTGTTGGCGTAAGCATCGTCTTCCTTACTCCTTGCTCTTCATCAATATGTCGTGAAAGTTTCCTGACTTGTCTTCTTATTTTAGGGCCCGGCTAACCCTTGAGAAGTCGGGCGCCGGCTCGGTCCTCAGGTCGACAGCGACCTCTTCGACCAGCCGGCGCATCGACCCGGCCGCAGACCTCCGGGAGGCGACAGAGCGGAACGCGCAGGAAGAGCGTGAGGAGGCGGAGGGCGACCGCCTAGCCAAGCAGCAGGCGGACTTGTTCGCCGCGTCCGCCGAGAGGGCACTGGCGCAGGCGGAAGCCCTGGCCGCAGAGAAGGAACGACTTGCGGAGGCCGGCCGCCAAGAGCCTATACTTGTGACCCCTCTGGACACTGCGCCGCCTCCGCCTGATTTTGAGGCAACGACCCGGGGAGCCGGCGGCAACTACCCGATCCGAGAGCAGGAGGGCGGGGATGTAGCCATGCCGGACATCTTTGTGCCGCCGCCCCCCCCCCCCCACCGCCGCCGCCTCCGCCAGCCAGCGAGCTGCAGGGCGAACAGCCAGTGGCGCCGCCGGTGCCACCGGTCGGGACTCGGGTGGCAACGGTCCTGGTTCCTGCGGTCCGCATTCCCACGCGCCGCTATCTGGAGGAAGCGGCCTCGGCGCCGCGGCCGCAGGAGATCGGCGCCTCAAGCTCGTCCGCCCTTGACACCGAGGCGACCAGTGCCGCGCCCGTAGGCTGGGTACACGGAGGCGGAACTGGCGCCCTGAATGAGGCGTCACTTGACGTCCAGGCCAAGCTCCGGGCGGAGGCAGTGGCACTCAAGCGCTGCAACGAGGCCTACTTGGAGTCATGCACCACCATCCGGGTAAGCAGTCCTTTAGTTTCTTCTCCGAGTGCCCTTCTTTGCTTCTCTTATGGGGGCGCGCAAGCGCACCCACTGGGTGTAGTCCCCAAGTTCTGGGCCGGCTGCTGAGCAGGCGGGTCAGAACTTCAACTTGTGATTGCCGATTGCTGACTTTATTTTCGATGTTTCTTTTGCAGGACTACCACAACCTTCGTGCGACCGCTTATAACTCCAATGTTCGGGAGCTGGAGGCGCAGATGGCCCATCTCGCCGAAAAGCTTGGTGAGTCTCTTTCTTTTTCCTGGGCGGTTGGCGCACTGCTGGTTGTAGTCCCGAGGTTCGGGCCGACTGCTGAGCAGTCGGGCCGAATCTCCTCAGTTGCTCTTTTTCCCTTGTCGGCTATTTCCTTTCAGTGGGGGCGCGCTGGCCCGCCCGCGGGGTGTAGTCCCCGAGGTTTGGGCCGACTGCTGAGCAGTCGGGCCGAATCTCCTTGATCGTTTCTTCCCTTGTCTTTTATGCTTGACTGATGCCTCCTTCTCTTCTTTCTTTCTTCAGAGGCTAATGTCGCCCTGCAGCAGCAGCTGGGCGAGGCCCAAACCGCCCTTTGTGGCAAGGAGGCGGAGTGCGCAAGCTGGCGGAGGAACGGGATCGCCTGGTCACCCAACTTGCCGAACAGGCGGAAGCCCTCAAGGCGGCCCAGCAGAAGGCGGAGACGGCGGAGACCAACCTCCTCGTCGAGTTTGAACTCGAACGCTCCGCCTGGGCTGACAGGGAGGCCCAGGTGACGGCCTGGTTCGGCAGCATTGAGGACTTGGTTGACGGTAAGCTCTGCTCCCCTGATTTCTTGCTTTGAGCAGTCGGCCCCTGCTTATGGTCTTGTCCTTTTTTCTTCTTCTGCCCGTACAGACTTCTTCCTGGGCCATACCGTAGCCGCGATCCAGATGATCGAGGCCCAGCGTGAGGGGCAAAGATCGGGAGGCGCGCAGATTGCCGCAGACGCCCCGCGGACTCTTGGCGAACATGTTCTCAGCATTCAAGCCCGGCTTCGGCCTGCCCACCGCCTGCTGCGCCGCCTCCAGCGCGCCGGAGCCCAGGCGGTCTCCGCCCTCTGGCCGGGCCTGCCAGCTCCGCGTACCCCAAGTCGGACTGCCGACTGGCTGGGGGTGGCGGTCGGCCGCTTGGAGGCCTGGAAAGGCTCAGCAGCCCGGGCAGGAGCGCGCCGGGCCTTAGAATTCGTCAAGGTGTGGTACCCTGGGCTAGATCTAGCCCAGTTAGCCATGTTCCGGCTGGAGGCGCAGAAGGAGCTGGCGGCGGTGGAAACCGAGCTCGTCAACAGGGCGGCGGCGATCGCCGACTTCACCGACACCAATGTCTTCGTACCGGAGGTGGTCGAGGAAGGCGGCGAAGCTCCGCACGAGTGGCTCGGGCTGAACCCGGCAGACAGCGAGGATTCTGCTGAAGTCATCAACTCCAGCGACGAAGGGTAGGACAAGGAGGAGGAAGAGGAGGAGGAAGACAAGAGCGACGTCGACATGCCGGAGGTCGGGGCGGACGGTCAGCCCCAACCTGACCGAGCCTCAAGCAACGAGCCACGCACCGAGGCGCCGCCTGCTACTGGAGGCGCTCAAGCGGGGGCGGACCCGCCGCCCGTTCCTCCGACGGACGCCACCGACTACGTCCTCCAGCACTCCAATGCCCCGCCTGCTGCCGGCGACCCCTCTGCCCAGACGGAGCCGCCTGCCTCGCTAGGTGGTGCAGCCGACTCCAG
The DNA here is from genome assembly GCA_021437245.1 of Aegilops speltoides. Taxonomy (NCBI): domain Eukaryota; kingdom Viridiplantae; phylum Streptophyta; class Magnoliopsida; order Poales; family Poaceae; genus Aegilops; species Aegilops speltoides. The sequence continues at coordinate 413,530,296 of CM038144.1, forward strand.
CGTTTAGCTGGAGCCCTTGGCCACGCCACCCGGCACCATCCAGCCGGATCCTTCTGCTGCGCCATCCGGCACCGCCCAGCCGGAGTCCTTTGCTGCGCCAACCGGCACTGCCCTGCCGGAACCTTCTGCTGCTCCTTAGGCTTTTTACCTACTTTCTGTTTGTGCTCTGGATACTTTGTTAAATTCGCGCAATTCCACCCGCGGGGTGTATATCAAACTTTGTTTGAATGCTGGCCAGAGGCCCTTATCTATGTAAAATATTTTATCACTGTTTATGCTTGCTGCGCCGACCTCCAACCTTTTTCCTTTTTCTCCTTGGTGTTTTTTCCTTCGCCGCCGACCCTTTGGCTTTGCCTTCGCCAGCCAGACGGCCGCTCTGTGAACCGTGGCTGGTTTGAGCATTCTAGCCATTTGTGAAGGGGGCTAGGACTTAGCCATTCGGAGTTTTGGGTAGTGAGGTGGAGGCCGGCCGTCTGGCCGCCAAGCGGCCAGACGGCAAGGTGCGAGGCCGCCTGCCACCATATGCGTTTTTCTCCTTAGTTGTTTTTTCGTGTGGGGCACCTCTTTGCAACCTTTGCCTGCCATGCAGCCGCTCTATGAGTTACGGTTTCTGACAAAGGAAGCTTTGGTGCCGACACACTACTTGTCCGGCTGCAGGAGGCGGCATATTGTAGAAGGCGGCGAGGCTCCGGGCCGACTGGTCGAACCCGGCGCCAGGAAGAAGAAAAGTAGAGTATACATTCTCATAGGCATGACACTTATCATATAGATAAAAAGAGGGCAGTCCCCGAGCTTTCCTCGGGGGACCCGAAGTCTTTATACATAGTACAAAAGGTAGTGTGATACATACTACTTTCAATTGTAAAACCTTTGAAGGAGGTTTGCATTCCACGGCCTCTCTTTTTCTTTGCCTGAATCATCTCTCTTGCACGCCCTGGGCTTCTGCGCATCGATCAGATAGTAGGCATCGTTGCCTAACACCTTACTGATGATGAAAGGGCCTTCCCAAGGTGCCGAGAGCTTGTGTTGTCCGGCTGTTTGCTGGATCAGCCGGAGCACAAGGTCTCCCTCCAGGAAGGACCTTGGTTTCACCTTGCGGTTGTAGTATCGGCGTAGACTCTGCTGGTAGATGGCCGACCGGCTGAGTGCCAACAGCCCGCCTTCCTCCAGCAAGTCAACGCCGTCTTCTCGTGCTTCCTTGGCGTCCGCCTCGGTGTACATTGTGACTCTTGGGGATTCGAACTCGATATCCGTCGGGATGACGGCTTCGGCACCGTAGACAAGGAAAAAGGCGTGAAGCCCGTTGATTTGTTTGGAGTCGTGCGCAGGCTCCAGAGGACGGCCGGCAGCTCGTCGAGCCAGCAGCCGGCCGAGCACTCCAGAGGCTCGACCAGTCAGGGCTTGAGGCCGGACAAAATGAGGCCATTTGCGCGCTCCACCTGGCCGTTTGACTGTGGGTGAGCAACGGATGCTAGGTCCAGGCGGATGCCCTGTGTCGCACAGAAACGAGCCAAGGCTCCCTTGGCGAAGTTGATGCTGTTGTCGGTGATGATGCTATGTGGGATGCCGTACCGTGTGGTGATGTCGGCAATGAAGGTCACGGCAGTCGGCCCATTCAGCTTCTTGATTGGTTTTTCCTGTATCCACTTGGTGAACTTGTCCACCGCAACCAACAAGTGAGTCATGCCACCACGGGCCATCTTGAACGGTCCCACCTTATCCAATCCCCATACGGCAAAGGGCCAGGCTATAGGAATGGTCTTGAGTGCTGAAGCCGGATGGTGTGGCTTGGAACAGAATTGTTGGCACCCTTGACACTTCTTGACCAGCTCTTTGGCCTCTTCCAAGGCGGTCGGCCAAAAGAAACAGTGGCGGAAAGCTTTGGCCACTAGTGCTCTCGAAGCCGCGTGGTGGCCGCACTCGCCCTGGTGGATATATCTGAGTATCGCTTGGCCTTGGTCCGACTCCACGCACCGCTGATAGACTCCTGTGACGCTTCTTTGCACCAGCTCTTTGTTGACTATGGTGTAAGCTGCAGCTCGCCTCTATACTTGTCGGGCCAAGATTTCATCTGTTGGCAGCTCTTTATTCACCAGGAACTTGAGGATCGGCTGAGCCCATGAGGGTGCTGCAATTTCTTCGACTGCAACCTCCGCGACCTGCACGAGGGCGATTGGGCCGGGAGGCGGTGGGTGGGCGACTGCTTCCGCCTGTTGCGCTGATGAAGTCCCCGGGCCGACTGGTGCAGTCCCCAGGCCGGGCTCCGAAGTCCTCGGGCCGGGTTCTGAGGTCCCCAGGTTGGTCACGACCGTGGCAGTCCCCGGGCCACCTGTCAAAACCCCAGTGCCGGCCTTTGGAGTCACCAAGTCGGATCCGACTGTTTCGGGGGCAGCCGACACAAAGATGGAGTCTGAATCAGGAGACGGCTTGACAGACGGCTTCAGAACGCGGCGTAGGGCGACGCCGGCCGGTATTGCTTGTTGGGTGGAGCCAATCCGTGCCAAGGCATCTGCTTGCTCGTTGTCATTCCTTGGCACGTGAAGGAACTCGCACCCATCAAAGTATCTGCTGAGTTGCTGCACCAAAAAGCGGCAGCTCGCCATGTTTGCATCCTTGGCGTCCCAGTCGCCTGAAGACTGTTGGACCACCAAGTCGGAGTCACCATAGCACAGGATCCGGCGAATGCCGAGTTCCTTGGCAAGCCGGAGCCTGTGTATGAGTGCCTCTTACTCTGCTACGTTGTTGGAGGCGGCGAAGTGGACTTGTAGCACGTATTTAAGCTTGTCGCCTTTGGGAGAGGTGAGGACGACGCCGGCTCCCAGACCAGTGCGCATTTTTGAACCATCGAAATGCATCCGCCAGTGAGTGGAGTCTGGTGCAGGCGGCAAATATTGGGTTTCAGCCCAATCGACGAGGAAGTCGGCCAACACTTGTGACTTGATGGTGGTGCGAGGCTGGTAATAGATGGTATAAGCGGCCAAATCAATAGCCCATTTGGCCACTCAGCCTAAGGCATCCTGGCTTCCAATGATCTCAGCAAGCGGGGCTGTGCAGACGACAGTTATGGGGTGCTCTTGGAAGTAAGGCTTGACTTCTGGGCGGCGCACGCCAGAACACATCTTCTGATGCATCGGGGTAGTTTTGCTTGGAGGCGGACAATACTTCGCTCAAGTAATACACCGGTCTCTGGACAGGCAACACTTTGTCCTTCTCCTTGCGCTCTACTACCATGACTATGCTGACAACCCGACTGGTGGCTGCAATGTAGAGGAGCATGGGCTCCTTCTCAGTCGGAGCTGCCAGGACAGGCGGGGTTGCCAACATCTTCCTGAGTTGGAGAAATGCTTCGTCCGCCTTGTCGTTCCACTCGAAAAAAGTGGTCTTCTTCATGAGTTGGTACAGGGGAAGAGCCTTCTCGCCCAGCCGGCTGATGAAACGGCTGACTGACGCCAGGCAGCCGGTGAATTTCTGCACGTCCAGCAGTCGGGTGGGCACCTTCATCATCTCAATTGCCTTGATTTTCACGGGATTGCACTCGATGCCGCGCTCTGAGACCAGAAAGCCAAGAAGCTGGCCGCCTGGTACTCCAAAGACACATTTCTCCGGGTTGAGCTTAATCTGGAATCGGCGCAGGTTCTCAAAGGTCTCCTTGAGGTCCTCCAGCAGAGTGCCACGCTTCTCCGTCTTCACCACCACATCATCCACATATACATGGGCATTTTTGCCGAGTTGCTTGAGGAGGCACTTCTGCATGCAACACTGAAACGTGGCGCCATCATTCCTCAAGCCGAACGTCATGGTCAGGTAGCAGAAGGCTCCAAATGGCATGATGAAGGCGGTCTTCAGCCTGTCGGCCGGGTTCAGCATTATCTGGTGATATCCAGAGTATGCATCCAAGAAACTCAACAGCTCGCATCTGGCTGTGGAGTCGATCACTTGATCAATCCTCGGCAGGGCAAAGGGATCTTTGGGGCAGGCTTTGTTGAGACTGGTGTAGTCAATGCACATGCGCCACTGCTTGTTCTTTTTCAACACTAGGACTAGGTTGGCCAGCCATTCTGGAAAAAACACTTCCATGATGAATCCGGCTGCTAGGAGCCGGGCTATTTCTTCTCTGACAACTCTTCTCTTCTCTTCTGACAGGCGGTGCAAGGGCTGCCTGACCGGCTTGGCGTTAGGTCGGACATGTAGCTTGTGCTCGGCGAAATCCGTCGGAACACCCGGCATGCCCTTGGGGGACCATGCGAAGATGTCCCGATTCTCACGGAGGAAATCGACGAGCTCGCCTTCCTATTTGCTGTCAAGGCATGTGCCTATGACAGCGGGCCTCTCCGGGTGCTCTGGGTCCAAGGGTATCTTCTTTGTTTCCTTGGCCGGCTTGAACGAGCCCTCAGCTTCCGACTCCTGGGGCGTGGGTGGCATTTCCGGCTTCTTGCCTGCCAGCGCCACCACCCGGTCGAGGAGCTGCTTCTCGGCTGCAATCACGAGGGACTCGGCCAGCCGGCTGCTATCTGCGGTGCAGGCGACCGACTTCTTGTAGTCTCTGACTACTGTCAGGATCCCCTTGGTACTCGGCATCTTCATCTTGAGGTAGGCATAGTGGGGGACTGCCATGAATTTGGCTAGAGCAGGCCGGCCTAGCAATGCATGGTAGGGGCTTTGGAGGTCCACCACTTCAAACCAAACTGGCTCTCGGCGAAAGTGATTCTTGTCTTCGAAGAGGACATCAATTTGTGTCTTGCCGATTGGTGAGCTGGAAAGGCCAGGGACTATGCCATGGAATACAGTCCGACTGGGGACGAGCTGCTTCTGCTTGATTCCCAATTTCTCCATTGTATCACGATACAGGATGTTGATGCTGCTGCCACCATCTATCAAGACTCTGGAGAAACGGGTTGCTCGTCTCTCTGTTGCAAGGGTCGCTTCTAGGACCAGGGCGTACGAACCAGGGGAAGGCATCACTTCTGGGTGGTCGGCCTGCTCCAACTGATGGGCTTCTCGGACCAATGCATGAACTCTGGGGTGTTGGAGGCCACCGCTTTCACTTCTTGTTGTTGTTGCCGTCTGCTGCGTCTGTCATCGGCCACGCTGGTGAACACAACATAAGCTCCATGTTCTTCCGGGTACTCGTCTTGGATGGCGCCGACTGGTCGGGCCGCCGGCTGCTGGGGCTGAGGAGGCGGCGGTCCAGCAGGCGGAGGAGGCAGGAGTCCATCTCCCTTGACAATCCTGGTGAGCCAGTGACACTTCCGAGTGGTGTGGTTGGAGGGCTTTGCTCCGCTATGGAATTTGCAGCGTGCATCTAAAGTTTGCTTGTAAGAGAAGGCGGGCAACCAGTTGGACTTGCCGCCCTTCTGCCGCTTGGGGGCTGGCTGCCCTTTTGGCTGCTGATCCTCGACCGTTGCCACCTGCCGGCTAGTGGAAGTCGGCTGAGTGGCCTTTCGCTTGTTATCTCCTGGCTGCTGTCACCGACTGGTGTCGCCAGCCAGAGTCCGAGGTGCCTGCGGTGCCACCTTTCCGGATGCATCAACCAGGATTTCTGCCTTCATGGAGGAGTCGGCCGTGGCGTGCTTGTCGGCGATGACCAGCAGCTCATCAAGGGTCTCGGGCTCGTCGCAGAGGAGGTGGTGCTTGAGGAGGGTGCCCTCTCGGCACCCGGCAGTAAAGTACTCGATCGCCTGCACCTCGTGCACGCCCTCGCAGGAATTGCGCAGCTCGGTCCAGCGCGTGAGGTAGTCGCGAGTGGACTCGGTGGGCCCCTGGACGCATAGAGAGAGCTGCCGAGGCTTGGGGGGCCATTTGTAAGTGCTGGTGAAGTTGCGGATGAAGGCCTCGGTGAAATCAACACAATTGTTGATGCTGCGGGGCTTCAGGCTGTTGAGCCATGTCTGAGCAGTGCCTTGAAGCATGAGCGGAACGTACTTCACGGCAACACGCTTGTTGCCGTTTGCTATGCTGACGGCTGTGGAGTAGTCGACTAGCCAGTCCTCCAGCTTCATGGAGCCGGTGTATTTGGGCGTGTCTCGTGGGAGGGTGAACCCTTTGGGGAAGGGCTCGTCGCGGATTCGGGGGCTGAAGCAGGGCGGGCCCAGCGCATCTTCCTCTTCAAGCGCCAGGGATCAGTTGAGGCGATCGGACACCCCCTAGTCCAGGACTCCCTCAGTAGCGATCAGTTGAGGCGCAGGGAGAACATTGTATTGAGATCCAAAAAGAGAGAAGAAGCCATCTAGCTACTAGCTATGGACCTGAAGGTCTGAAGTAAACTACTCAAACTTCATCAGAGGGGCTATGGTGTTGACGTAGAAGCCCTCCATGGAGGATGCCCTCTCCGGCGGAGCTCTGGAACAGGCCCCAAGATGGGATCTCGTGGATACAGAAGGTTGCGGCGGTGGAATTAGGTTTTTGGCTCCCGTTCTGGTCTATTGGGGGTACGTAGGTATATATAGGAGGAAGGAGTACGTCGGTGGAGCTTCGAGTGGCCCACGAGGCAGGGGGTGCGCCTAGGGGGAGGGCGCGCCCTCCACCCTCGTGACCGCCTCGTGGCTTTCTTGACGGAGGGTCCAAGTCTCCTGGGTCTTATCTTATGAGAAAATCACGTTCCCCAAGGTTTCATTCCGTTTGGACTCCGTTTGATATTCTGTTTCTTCGAAATACTAAAAAAGGCAAAAAACAGCAATTCTGGGCTGGGCCTCCTGTTAATAGGTTAGTCCCAAAAATAATATAAAAGTGGAAAATAAAGCCCATTATAGTCCAAAACAATAGATAAAGTAGCATGGAGCAATAAAAAATTATAGATACGTTGGAGATGTATCAGGCATCCCCAAGCTTAATTCCTGCTCGTCCTCGAGTAGGTAAATGATAAAAAGAGAATTTTTGATGCGGAGTGATACTTTGGCATAATTTCAATGTAAATCTTCTTAATCATGATATGAATATTTAGATCCGAAAGATTCAAGACAAAAGTTCATATTGACACAAAAATAATAATACTTCAAGCATACTAATCAAAGCAATCATGTCTTCTCAAAATAGCATGGCAAAAGAAAGTTCATCCCTACAAAATCATATAGTTAGGCTATGTTTCATTTTCGTCACACAAAGATGTTCTCAACTTCTATACCCCCAATGACAAGCCAAGCAATTGTTTCATACTTAAATAATCTCAAACTTTTTCAACCTTCACGCAATACATGAGCGTGAGCCATGGATATAGCACTATGGGTGGAATAGAATATGATGATGGGGATTGTGTGGAGAATACAAAAAAGGAGAAAGTCTCACATCAACGAGGCTAATCAATGAGCTATGGAGATGCCCATCGATTGATGTTAATGCAAGGAGTAGGGATTGCCATGCAACGGATTCACTAGAGCTATGAATGCTCAACAAAAGAAAACTAGTGGGTGTGCATCCAACTTGCTTGCTCATGAAGACCTAGGGCATTTTGAGGAAGCCCATCGTAGGAATATACAAGCCAAGTTCTATAATGAAAAATTCCCACTAGTATGAACAAGACAACTTATGAGACTCACTATATGAAAAACATGGTGCTACTTTGAAGCACAATATATGAGACTCACTACATGAAGAACAAGGTGCTACTTTGAAGCACAAGTGTGGAAAAAGAGATAGTAGCATTGCCCTTTTCTTTTCTTTTCTTTTCTTTTTGGGCCTTTCTTTTTTTTGGCCTTTCTCTTTTTTTGGGCAATGCTCTAATAATGATGATCATCGCACTTCTATTGATTACAACATAAGGATTACAACACGAAACTTAGAACAAGATATGACTCTATATGAATGCCTCTGGCGGTGTACCGGGATGGTGCAATGAATCAAGAGTGACATGTATGGAAAATAATGCATGGTGGCTTTGCCACAAATACAATGTCAACTACAAGATCATGTAATGGCAATATGACAAAAGTAATGCATGTCACGATGATGATGGTGGAAGTTGCATGGCAATATATCTCGGAATGGCTATGGAAATGCCATGATAGGTAGGTATGGTGGCTGCTTTGAGGAAGATAATAGGAGGTTTATGTGTGATAGAGCGTATCGTATCACGGGGTTTGGATGCACCGGCGAAATTTGCACCAACTCTCAAGGTGAGAAAGGGCAATGCACGGTACCATAGAGGCTAGCAAAGGCGGAAATGTGAGAGTGCGTATAATCCATGGACTCAACATTAGTCAAAATAACTCATATACTTATTGCAAAAATTTAGAAGTCATCAAAAATCAAGTACTACGCGCATGCTCCTAGGGGGATAGATTGGTAGGAAAAGACCATCGCTCGTCCCCGACCGCCACTCATAAGGATGCACAAGCCAGGTACACTTCATGTTTCAAATTTGTTACACAACTTTAACCATACGTGCATGCTACGGGATTTGCTAACTTCAACACAAGTATTTCTCAAATTCATAATCACCCAACTAGTACGACTTTTATATTATCACCTCCATATCTCAAAACAATTATCAAGCATCAAACTTATCTTAGTATTCAACACACTCAAAAGAAAGTTTCACATATCTTGAATACCAAGTATATTAACATTAAGCAAATTACCATGCTATTAAAGACTCTCAAAATAATCTAAGTGAAGCATGAGAGATCAAGTTTCTTTAAAACAAATCCACCACCGTGCTCAAAAAAATCTAAGTGAAGCACTAGAGCAAAAATTATCACGCTCAAAAGATATAAGTGAAGCGCTATGAGCAAAACTATCAAGCTCAAAAGATATAAGTGAAGCACATAGAGTATTCTAAAAAATTTCAATTCATGTATGGCTCACTCAAAAGGTGTGTACAGCAAAGACGATTGTGGTAAACTAACAAGCAAAGACACAAATAATACAAGACACTCCAAGCAAAACACATATCATGTTGGTGAATAAAAATATAGCTCCCAAGAAATTACCGATGGAAGTGGATTTAAAGAGGGATGCCTTCCGGGCATCCCAAGCTTTGACTTTTGGTGTCCTTGATTATCTTGGGGTGCCATGGGCATCCCCAAGCTTAGTCTCTTACCACTCCTTGTTCCATAATCCATCAAAAGAATTCACCCAAAACTTGAAAACTTCACAACACAAAACTCAACAGAAATCTCGTGAGCTCCGTTAGAGAAAGAAAACAAAAGACTACTTCAAGGTACTGTAATGAACTCATTATTTATTTATATTTGTGTTAAACCTACTGTATTCCAACTTCTCTTTGGATCATAAACTATTTTACTAGCCATAGATTCATCAAAATAAGCAAACAACACACGAAAAATAGAATCTGTCAAAAATAGAACAGTCTGTAGTAATCTGTAACTAACGCAAAATTCTGTAACTCTAAAAACTCTACCAAAATAGGAAGTCCTGGACAATTTGTTTATTGATCAGAAGCAAAAATAATCAACGCAAAAGCACGTTCCTGTGATTTATCATAACTAAATTCGTGCGCGCAAAGTTTCTGTTTTTCAGCAGAATCAAATCAACTATCATCGTAGGTTATCCTATAGGTCCTGCTTGGCACAAACACTAATTAAAACATAAAACCACATCCAAACAGAAGGTAGATGGATTATTTATTCCTAAACAGAAGCAAAAACAAAAAACACAAAATAAAATTGGGTTGCCTCCCAACAAGCGCTATTGTTTAACGCCCCTAGCTAGGCATTGATAATTTTAATGATGCTCACATGAAAGACAAGGATTGAAGCGCAAAGATAGCATCATGAAACACATGAAAAAACACATCTAAGTCTAACATACTTCCTATGCATAGGCATATTATAAGCAAACAAATTTGCAACGCAAGCAAAAACTAGCATATGCAAGGAAGAACAAAGAGACGATAGCAATCTCAACATGAAGAGAGGTAATTTAGTAACATGAAAATTTCTACGACCATATTTTCCTCTCTCATAATAATTACATGTAGGATCATAGGTAAATCCAACAAAATAGCTATCACATAACATATTCTTAACACGATCCACATGCATGCGAAGTTGACACTCTTCCAAGATAGTGGGATTAACATTAACTAAAGTCATGACCTCTCCAAACCCACTTTTATCAAAAATATTATAAGATTGAACATACTCCAAATATGTGGGATCTAAAGTTGACACTCTTCCAAACCCACTTTCAATAATATTGCAAACACTATTATCAATCTTATATTCATCATGGGGCTTAAATAAATTTTCAAGATCAAAGGAAGAATCACCCCAATCATGATCATAGCAACAAATAGTAGTCATAGCAAAACTAGCATCCCCAAGCTTAGGGTTTTGCATATTATTAGCACAATTGACATCAAGAGAATTTATAGTAGCATCATTGCAATCAAGCTTTTTATTCAAAGATCTAGCTTGAATCGCTTCATAAAGTACTTCATCAAAATTTTCAGATTCACGAAATTCAAGCAAAACCTCATAAAGATAATCTAGTGCACTCAACTCACTAGTAATAGGTTCATCATAATTGGATCTCTTAAAGAGATTAGCAAGTGGATGAGGAACTATAAACTTTTAGCAAGCAAAGATGCAAGCAAAAAGAAGTCACAAGCAAACATAAGATCGAACGGAAGAAGGGCGAATAAAACGGCAAGGGTGAAGTGGGGGAGAGGAAAACGAGAGGCAAATGGCAAATAATGTAATGCGAGAGATAGGGATTATGATGGGTACTTGGTATGCTGACTTTTATGTAAGCCTCCCCGGAAACGGCGCCAGAAATTGTTCTTGCTACGTCTCGAGCTTGCGTTGGTTTTCCCCGAAGACGAGAGGATGATGCAGCACAGTAGCGTAAGTATTTCCCTCAGTTTTTGAGAACCAAGGTATCAATCCAGTAGGAGGTCACGCGCAAGTCCCTCGTACCTACACAAAACGATAGCTACTCGCAACCAACGCGATTAGGGGTTGTCAATCCCTTCATGGTCACTTACGAGAGTGAGATCTGATAGAGATAATATTTTTGGTATTTTTGGTATAAAGATGCAAAGTGAAAAGTAAAAGCAAAGCAAGTAAATAAACTGATATAGATTGATATGATGAGAATAGACCCGGGGGCCATAGGTTTCACTAGTGGCTTCTCTCAAAAGCATAAGTATTCTACCATGGGTGAACAAATTACTGTTGAGCAATTGACAGAATTGAGCATAGTTATGAGGTTATCTAGGTATGATCATGTATATAGGCATCACGTCCGAGACAATTAGACCGAAACGATTCTGCATCTACTACTATTACTCCACTCATCGACCGTTATCCAGCATGCATCTAGAGTATTAAGTTAAAAATAGAGTAACGCCTTAAGCAAGATGACATGATGTAGAGGAATAAATTCATGAAATATGATAAATACCCCATCTTGTTATCCTTGATGGCAACAATACAATACGTGCCTTGCAACTCTTTCTGTCACTGAGTAAGGACAACGCAAGATTGAACCCAAAGCCATGCACTTCTCCCATTGCAAGAACTACCAATCAAGTTGGCCAAACCTAACGGATAATTCGAAGAGACTTGCAAAGATAACTCAATCATACATAAAAGAATTCAGAGAAGATTCAAATATTATTCATAGATAAGCTGGATCATAAACCCACAATTCACCGGTCTCAAAAAACACCCCGCAAAAATAAGATTACATCGAATAGATCTCCACGAGAGAGGGGGAGAACATTGTATTGAGATCCAAAAAGAGAGAAGAAGCCATCTAGCTACTAGCTATGGACCCGAAGGTCTGAAGTAAACTACTCACACTTCATCGAAGGGGCTATGGTGTTGATGTAGAAGCCCTCCGTGGTGGATGCCCTCTCCGGTGGAGCTCCGGAATAGGCCCAAGATGGGATCTCGTGGATACAGAAGGTTGCGGCAGTGGAATTAGGTTTTTGGCTCCCGTTCTGGTCTATTGGAGGTACGTAGGTATATATAGGAGGAAGGAGTACGTAGGTGGTGAAGGAAATATGCCCTAGAGGGCAATAGTAAAGTTATTATTTATTTACTCATATCATGATAAATGTTTATTATTCATGCTAGAATTGTATTAACTGGAAACATGATACATGTGTGAATACATAGACAAACATAACGTCACTAGTATGCCTCTACTTGACTAGCTCATTAATCAATGATGGTTATGTTTCCTAATCATAGAAATGTGTTGTCATTTGATTAATGGGATCACATCATTAGGAGAATGATGTGATTGACATGACCCATTCCATTAGCCTAGCACTTGATCGTTTAGTATGTTGCTATTGCTTTCTTCATGACTTATATATGTTCCTGTAACTATGAGATTATGCAACTCCCGTTTACCGGAGGAACACTTTGTGTTCGACCAAACGTCACAACATAACTGGGTGATTATAAAGGAGCTCTACAGGTGTCTCCGAAGGTACATGTTGGGTTGGCGTATTTCGAGATTAGGTTTTGTCACTCCGATTGTCGGAGAGGTATCTCTGGGCCCTCTCGATAATGCACATCACTATAAGCCTTGCAAGCAATGTAGCTAATGAGTTGGTTACAGAATGATGCATTACGTAACGAGTAAAGAGACTTGCCGGTAATGAGATTGAACTAGGTATTGGATACCGATGATCGAATCTCGGGCAAGTAACATACCGATGACAAAGGGAACACCGTATGTTGTTATGCGGTTTGACCGATAAAGATCTTCGTAGAATATGTAGGAGCCAATATGAGCATCCAGGTTCCGCTATTGGTTATTGACCTAGAATAGTTCTAGGTCATGTCTACATAGTTCTCAAACCCGTAGGGTCCGCACGCTTAACGTTACTATGACAGTTTTATTATGAGTTTATAAGTTTGGATGTACCGAAGATTGTTCGGAGTCCCGGATGTGATCACGGACATGACGAGGAGTCTCGAAATGGTCAAGACATAAATATTAATATATTGGATGACTATATTCGGACACCGGAAGTGTTCCGGGTGATTTCGGAGAAAACCGGAGTGCCGGAGGGGTTACCGGAACCCCCCGGGGAAGTATTGGGCCTTAGTGGGCCTGAGGGGAGAGAGAGGGCAGCAGCCCAGGAGGTGGCGCGCCCCCTCCCATGGGGAGTCCGACTGGACTAGGGAGAGGCGGCCCTCTTTCCTCTCCTCTCCTCTCTTTCCTTCCCCTTCCTCCTTCCTAGTGGGACTAGGAAAGGGGAGTCGTACTCCCACTAGGAGGAGGACTCCCCCTCCTTGGCGCGCCCCCTAGGGCCGGCCGGCCGGCCTCCCTCCTTGCTCCTTTATATACGGAGGCAGGGGGCACCCTAGAACACACAAGTTGATCTACGTGATTGTTCCTTAGCCGTGTGCAGTGCCCCCTCCATCATACTCCACCTCGATCATATCATTGCGGTGCTTAGGCGAAGCCCTGCGTCGGTAGAACATCATCATCGTCACCATGCCATCGTGCTGACGGAACTCATCCCCGACACTTTGCTGGATCGGAGTCCGGGGATCGTCATCGAGCTGAACGTGTGCTGAACTCGGAGGTGCCGTACGTTCGGTACTTGGATCGGTCGGATTGTGAAGACGTACGACTACATCAACCGCGTTGTCGTAACGCTTCCACTTACGGTCTACGAGGGTACGTGGACAACACTATCCCCTCTCGTTGCTATGCATCACCATGATCTTGCGTGTGCGTAGGAATTTTTTTGAAATTACTATGTTCCCCAACAGTGGCATCCGAGCCTGGTTTTATGCGTAGATTTCATATGCACGAGTAGAACACAAGTAGTTTTGGGCGATACAAGTCATACTACTTACCAGCATGTCATATTTTGGTTCAGCGGTATTGTGAGATGAAGCGGCCCGGACCGACGTTACGCGTACGCTTACGCGAGACTGGTTTCACCGTTACGAGCACTCGTGCTTAAAGGTGACTAGCCGGTGTCTGTCTCTCTCACTTTAGTTGAACCGAGTGTGGCTACGCCCGGTCCTTGCGAAGGTTAAAACAGCACTAACTTGACGAACTATCGTTGTGGTTTTGGTGCGTAGGTACGAACGGTTCTTGCTCAGCCCGTAGCAGCCACGTAAAACTTGCAACAACAAAGTAGAGGACGTCTAACTTGTTTTTGCAGGGCATGTTGTGATGTGATATGGTCAAGACGTGATGCTATATTTTATTGTATGAGATGATCATGTTTTGTAACCGAAGTTATCGGCAAATGGCAGGAGCCATATGGTTGTCGCTTTATTGTGTGAAATGCAAACACCCTGTAATTGCTTTACTTTATCACTAAGCGGTAGTGATAGTCGTAGAAGCAATAGATGGCGTAACGACAACGATGCTACGATGGAGATCAAGGTGTCGCGCTGGTGACAATGGTGATCATGTCGGTGCTTCAGAGATGGAGATCACAAGCACAAGATGATGATGGACATATCATATCACTTATATTGATTGCATGTGATGTTTATCCTTTATGCATCTTATCTTGCTTTGATTGACGGTAGCATTTTAAGATGATCTCTCACTAAAAATTATCAAGAAGTGTTCTCCCTGAGTATGCACCGTTGCAAAAGTTCTTCGTGCTGAGACACCATGTGATGATCGGGTGTGATAGGTTCTACGTTCAAATACAACGGTGCAAAACAGTTGCACACGCGAATACTCAAAGTTAAACTTGACGAGCCTAGCATATAACAGATATGGCCTCGGAACACGGAGACCGAAAGGTCGAGCGTGAATCATATAGTAGATATGATCAACATAGTGATGTTCAGCATTGAAAACTACTCCATCTCACGTGATGATCGGACATGGTTTAGTTGATTTGGATCACGTGATCAATTAGATGACTAGAGAGATGTCTGTCTAAGTGGGAGTTCTTAAGTAATATGATTAATTGAACTTAAATTTATCATGAACTTAGTCCTGGTAGTATTTTGCAAATTATGTTGTAGATCAATAGCTTGCATTGTTGCTTTCATGTGTTTATTTTGATATGTTCCTAGAGAAAATTGTGTTGAAAATGTTAGTAGCAATGATGCGGATTGGATCCGTGATCTGAGGTTTATCCTCATTGCTGCACAGAAGATTTATGTCCTTAATGCACCGGTAGGTGACAGACCTATTGCAGGAGAAGATGCAGATGTTATGAACGTTTGGCTAGCTCAATATGATGACTACTTGATAGTTTAGTGCACCATGCTTAACGGCTTAGAATCGGGACTTCAAAGACGTTTTGAACGTCATGGACCATATGAGATGTTCCAGAAGTTGAAGTTAATATTTCAAGCAAATACCCGAGTTGAGAGATATGAAGTCTCCAACAAGTTCTATTGCTAAAAGATGGAGGAGAATCACTCAACTAGTGAGCATGTGCTCAGATTGTCTGGGTACTACAATCGCTTGAATCAAGTGGGAGTTAATCTTCCAGATAAGATAGTGATTGACAGAGTTTTCTAGTCACCATCACCAAGTTAGTAGAACTTTGTGATGAACTATAGTATGCAAGGGATGACGAAAACGATTCCCGAACTCTTCGTTATGTTGAAATCGACGAAGGTAGAAATCAAGAAAGAACATCAAGTGTTGATGGTTGACAAGATCACTAGTTTCAAGAAAAGGGCAAAGGGAAAGAAAGAGAACTTCAAGTAGAATGGCAAGCAAGTTGTCACTCCCACGAAGAAGCCCAAAGTTGAACCAAAGCCTGAAACTGAGTGCTTACACTACAAAGGAAATGGTCACTGGAAACGGAAATACCCTGAATATTTGGTGGATAAGAAGGATGGCAGAGTGAACAAGGGTATATTTGATATACGGGTTATTGATGTGTACCTTACTAGTGTTTATATTAGCCCCTGAGTATTTGATACTTGTTTGGTTGCTAAAAATTAGTAACTCGAAACAGGAGTTATACAATAAACAGAGACTAGTTGAGGGTGAAGTGACGATGTGTGGTTCCAAGATTGGTATGATCATCATCGCACACTCCCTACACTTTCGGGATTAGTGTTAAACCTAAATAAATGTTAATTGGTGTTTGCGTTGAGCATGAATATGACTTGATCATGTTTATTGCGATACGGTTATTCATCTAAAGTTAGAGAATAATTGTTATTCTGTTTACATGAATAAGACCTTCGATGGTCATACACCCAATGAACATAGTTTGTTGGATCTCGATCGTAGTGATACACATATTCACAATATTGATGCCAAAAGATGCAAAGTTAATAATGATAGTGCAACTTATTTGTGGCACTGCCGTTTGGGTCATATCGGTGTAAAGAGCATGAAGAAACTCCATAAAGATGGATTTTTGGAATCACTTGGTTATGAATAATTTGATGCTTGCGAACCGTGCCTTTTGGGCAAGATGACTAAAACTCCATTCTCGGGAACAATGGAACAAGCTACTGACTTATTGGAAATAATACATACCGATGTATGCGATCCAATGAGTGTTGATGCTCGTGGCAAGTATCGTTATTTTCTGACCTTCACAAGATGATTTGACCAGATATGGGTATATCTGCTTGATGAAACATAAGTCTGAAATAGTTGAAAGGTTCAAAGAATTTCAGAGTGAAGTGGAAAATCATCGTAACAAGAAAATAAAGTTTCTACGATCTGATCGTGGAGACGAATATTTGAGTTACGAGTTTGGTCTTCAATTAAAACAATGTGGAATAGTTTCACAGCTCACGCCACCGAACACCACAACGTTATGGTGTGTCCGAACGTCAGAATCGCACTTTATTGGATATGGTGCGATCTATGATGTCTCTTACTAATTTACCACTATTGTTTTGGGGTTATGCATTAGAGACAGCTGCATTCACGTTAAAAGGGCACCATCTAAATCCGTTGAGACGACACCATATGAACTGTGGTTTAGCAAGAAACCCAAGTTGTCGTTTCTTAAAGTTTGGGGCTGCGATGCTTATGTGAAAAAGTTTCATCCTGATAAGCTCAAACCCAAATCGGAGAAGTACGTCTTCATAGAATACCCAAAGGAAATTGTTGGGTACACCTTCTATCACAGATCCGAAGGCAAGATATTCATTGCTAAAAATGGATCCTTTCTAGAGAAGGAGTTTCTCTTGAAAGAAGTGAGTGGGAGGAAAGTAGAACTTGATGAGGTAACTGTACCTTCTCCCGAATTGGAAAATAGTTCATCACTGAAATCAGTTCCAGTGATTCCTACACCAATTAGTGAGGAAGCTAATGATGATGATCATGAAACTTTAGATCAAGTTACTACAGAACCTCGTAGGTCTTCCAGAGTACGGTCCGCACCAGAGTGGTACGGTAATCCTCTTCTGAAAGTCATGTTACTAGACCATGATAAACCTACGAACTATGAGGAAGCGATGATGAGCCCAGATTCCGCAAAATGGCTGGAGGCCATGAAATCTGAGATAGGATCCATGTATGAGAACAAAGTGTGAACTTTGGTGGACTTGCCCGATGATCGGCAAACCATAGAAAATAAATGGATCTTCAAGAGGAAGACGGACATTGATAGTAGTGTTACTATCTACAAAGCTCGACTTGACGCAAAAAGGTTTTTGACAAGTTCAAGGTGTTGACTACAATGAGATTTTCACAACTGTAGCGATGCTTAAGTCTGTCCGAATCATGTTAGCCATTGCCACATTTTATGAAATCTAGCAAATGGATGTCAAAACTGCATTCCATAATAGCTTTCTTAAAGAAGAGTTGTATATGATGCAACCAGAAGGTTTTGTCAATCCTAAAGGTGCTAACAAAATGTGCAAGCTCCAGCAATCCATCTATGGACTGGTGCAAGCATTTCGGAGTTGGAATATACGCTTTGATAAGTTGATCAAAGCATATAGTTTTATACAGACTTGCGGTGAAGCCTGTATTTACAAGAAAGTGAGTGGGAGCACTACAACATTTCTGATAAGTATATGTGAATGACATATTGTTGATCGGAAATAATGTAAAATTATTCTGCAAAGCATAAAGGAGTGTCTGAAAGGAGTTTTTTCAAAGAAAGACCTCGGTAAAGCTACTTACATATTGAGCATCAAGATCTATTAAGATAGATCAAGACGCTTGATAAGATTTTCAATGAGCACATACCTTAACAAGATTTTGAAGTAGTTCAAAATGGAACAATCAAAGAAAGAGTTCTAGCCTGTGTTGCAAAGGTATGAAATTGAGTAAAACTCAAATCCCGACCACGGCAGAAAATAGAATAGAGAATGAAAGTCATTCCCTATGCCTTAGTCATAGGTTCTATAAAGTATGCTATGCTATGTACCAGACCTATTGTATACCTTGCAATGAATTGGGCAAGGGAGTACAATAGTGATCTAGGAGTAGATCAATGGACATTGGTTAAGAATATCCTTAGTGAGGACTAAGGAAATATTTCTCGATTATGGAGGTGATAAAAGAGCCTGTCGTAAAGAGTTACATTGGTGCAATATTTTACACCGATCCAGATGACTCTAAGTCTCAATCTGTATACATATTGAAAGTGGGAGCAATTAGCTAGAGTAGCTCTGTGCAGAGCATTGTAGACATAGAATATTTGCAAAATACATACGGCTCTGAGTATGACAGACCCGTTGACTAAGCTTCTCTCACGAGCAAAACATGATCACACCTTAGTACTCTTTGGGTGTTAATCACATAGCGATGTGAACTAGATTATTGACTCTAGTAAACCCTTTGGGTGTTAGTCACATGACGATGTGAACTATGGGTATTAATCACATATAGATGTGAATATTGGTGTTAAATCACATGGAGATGTGAACCAGATTATTGACTCTAGTGCAAGTGGGAGACTGAAGGAAATATGCCCTAGAGGCAATAATAAAGTTATTATTTATTTCCTCATATCATGATAAATGTTTATTATTCATGCTAGAATTGTATTAACCGGAAACATGATACATGTGTGAAAACATAGACAAACATAACGTCACTAGTATGCCTCTACTTGACTAGCTCATTAATCAAAGATGGTTATGTTTCCTAACCATAGACATGTGTTGTCATTTGATTAATTGGATCACATCATTAGGAGAATGATGTGATTGACATGACCCATTCCGTTAGCCTAGCACTTGATCGTTTAGTATGTTGCTATTGCTTTCTTCATGACTTATATATGTTCCTGTAACTATGAGATTATGCAACTCCCGTTTACCGGAGGAACACTTTGTGTGCTACCAAACGTCACAACATAACTGGGTGATTATAAAGGAGCTCTATAGGTGTCTCCGAAGGTACATGTTGGGTTGGCGTATTTTGAGATTAGGTTTTGTCACTCCGATTGTCGGAGAGGTATCTCTGGGCCCTCTCGGTAATGCACATCACTATAAGCCTTGCAAGCAATGTAGCTAATGAGTTGGTTACGGAATGATGCATTACGTAACAAGTAAAGAGACTCGCCGGTAACAAGATTGAACTAGGTATTGGATACCGATGATCGAATCTCGGGCAAGTAACATACCGATGACAAAGGGAACAACGTATGTTGTTATGCGGTTTGACCGATAAAGATCTTCGTAGAATATGTAGGAGCCAATATGAGCATCCAGGTTCCTCTATTGGTTATTGATCGAGAATAGTTCTAGGTCATGTCTACATAGTTCTCGAACCCGTAGGGTCCGCACGCTTAACGTTACGATGACAGTCTTATTATGAGTTTATAAGTTTTGATGTACCATAGATTGGTCGGAGTCCCGGATGTGATCACGGACATGACGAGGAGTCTCGAAATGGTCGAGACATAAATATTGATATATTGGATGACTATATTCGGACACCGGAAGTGTTCCGGGTGATTTCGGAGAAAACCGGAGTGCCGGAGGGGTTACCGGAACCCCCCGGGGAAGTATTGGGCCTTCGTGGGCTTGAGGGGAGAGTGAGGGCAGCATCCCAGGATGTGGCGCGCCCCCTCCCATGGGCAGTCCGAATTGGACTAGGGGAGGGGGCGCGACCCCTCTTTCCCTCTCCCTCTCCCTCTCTTTCCTTCCCCCTTCCTCCTCCCTAGTGGGACTAGGAAAGGGGAGTCCTACTCCCACTAGGAGGAGGACTCCCCCCTCCTTCGCGCGCCCCCTAGGGCCGGCCGGCCTCCCCCTTGCTCTTTTATATATGGGGGCAGGGGGGCAACCTAGAACACATAAGTTGATCTACGTGATCATTCCTTAGCCGTGTGCGGTGCCCCCCTCCATCATACTCCACCTCGGTCACATCGTTGCGGTGCTTAGGCGAAGCCCTGCGTCGGTAGAACATCATCATCATCACCACGCCGTCGTGCTGACGGAACTCATCCCCGACACTTTGCTGGATCGGAGTCCGGGGATCGTCATCGAGCTGAACGTGTGCTGAACTCGGAGGTGCCGTACGTTCGGTACTTGGATCGGTCGGATCTTGAAGACGTACGACTACATCAACCGCGTTGTCATAACGCTTCCACTTACGGTCTACGAGGGTACGTGGACAACACTCTCCCCTCTCTTTGCTATGCATCACCATGATCTTGCGTGTGCGTAGGAATTTTTTTGAAATTACTACGTTCCCCAACAGGTGGAGCTTCGAGGGGCCCATGAGGCAGGGGGCGCGCCCAAGGGGGAGGGCGTGCCCTCAACCCTCGTGACCGCCTCGTGGCTCTCTTGACGAAGGGTCCAAGTCTCCTGGGTCTTATCTGATGAGAAAATGACGTTCCCGAAGGTTTATTCCGTTTGGACTCCGTTTGATATTCTGTTTCTTCGAAATACTGAAAAAGGCAAAAAAACAGCAATTCTGGGCTGGGCCTCGGGTTAATAGGTTAGTCCCAAAAATAATATAGAAGTGGAAAATAAAGCCCATTATAGTCCAAAACAATAGATAAAGTAGCATGGAACAATCAAAAATTATAGATACGTTGGAGACGTATCATAGTCCGATGATCACGACCGAATACCTTCTCAAAAGCTTCGGCCTCCTTCACCGTGAACCCCTCCGCATCAACTTGTTCGTCGGGACCATCGTCATCCGAGTTCGATGCATATGCACGGGAAAAAGGGATGGAATGGTCCATTGTCTCTTGCAAATGATATTTGTCGAGATCACCCACATTGTTGTCATGGAGATCAACTTCATTGTCATCGTCCGCATACTCATCATTCTCCTCTTGCAAAGCTTCATGGTGGTTGCTTGTAAACGGGATCAATGTTGGCCTCACTTCTTGGGTCAAAAGAGGTTCAACAATTTCATCTCGCTTCAAGGGTGGGGGGCTACTAGCAACCAAAGGGGAAGGGCTCCGGTTCAAGTCCAAATGCAACCTTGAATCAACCTTCTTCGTTGCAAATAACTCAAGAGCCTTGTCTAGTGATTTGGCCACCGTCTCCTTGTATGCAACCCAACGTTGCTCCGAGTTGACACGCATTGTCTTCCAACGGATGTGCATTCCAAAACCAACATTATGCCTTCCTTCCAACTCAACGATATCACTAGGGTCCATCCAATTCAAATCTTTCCTAACTTGTTGCAAGAGCTCCGCATAGCTAGGACTACTATCAAACACCATGTCAAGCTCATCCGGGTCCGGTTCAATATTGCCTTTCAAGAAGGCGTCTTTGTCCCCATGATGAACAAACACACATGTTCTTTCCATCCCTATAAGCATTCAAAGAACACAAGGTAACATTGCTTCCATGAGTACTAATCCAAGGATACAAACCCTAATATATATATGAAACAACAACCCTAACCCTAACCATAACCCTAACCAAAACCATAACCCTAGCCCTAAACTAACCCTAGCACCAACATAAGAAGACCCATAAGAATAACCCTAACATACTAACAAAGCCTAATCATAGGAAAATGGCAAACAAGCATCTCACATCTCCATGCAAATCTCTAGATCCAAACAAAACTAGGGTTTCCCCAAACTAGCAACAAATGAGCAATTTGATAACATTACTTGGATCAAAAGAAGGGGATCGGAGAAGATTACCTTGAGGGAGGGTTTGACTTCGAAATCCACGGACAAATTCTTCAGATTTGCAAGTTTTGGGAGAGGATTTGAGAGGGGGAGAGAGTGGGAGAGGGGGCAAAGCTCGAGTTGGGGTGGGAGAGTGTGTGGTGGGGGGAGTGGGGAGGGGGCCAGCCGGATAAGTCACAGTGCAGCGCCCAAGAGCTAGGCGCTGCACATCAAAAGTGTGGCGCCCGGCGGCTAGGCGCTGCACAACGTGTGGCGCCTAGCACCGAGGCGTTGCACAGCTAGATGCGGGGCCCAGGGCTGCCACGGTGGACTGCCGTGCAACGCCCGCTAGCTAGGCGCTGCACTGTAGGGTGTGGCGCCGGCGTTGCGGGCGCTGCACAAAAGGGTCATGGGTGTGAAATAGTTTCACACCCAGTTCATTCTGTGAATTGATTTCTTCCACAGGTCAAAATAGTCAAATTTGCCAAAAGGAAGCACTTTATGTGGCACATGGCGTGCACTATACGTGCACACTTACAATTGAAAGATTTTCTGAAGTTTTACCAGGTACTAATTGCAGTAGTTTTGAAAGATTTTTTCTGAAGTTTTACCAGGTACTAATTCCAGTAGTTTTGTTAGCAATGTCTGCTCTAAACATGAGTTGAGAACATGACTTTCTTTTAGCTTGTCGATAGTGGTTTCAATTCCGACCTGACCATCCTCAAAAGATGTTCTTTTCTGATGTTTTTCCATGTCGATTAGTTGTACACATAATGCATATAGAGACTATTACCTTACGATATACTAATTTAAATTTGAAGAAAAAATCTCATGATTTTTGTGTTTATAATGGAGACGTGCATTGCACGTGCAAGCTTAATTGTATCTACAGTAATTACCAAAAGTAAATAACCTGCTAATAGTCTGTAACGTTCCTTCTTTATTTTACACTAGACGAGCACTGTAGCACCGTGACTTCCCTTCTCTAAGTTAGAGGATCCAGCTCCCGAGAGTATACTATAAGATTAAGTACAATATACTACAGTTGCATCTCGAAGACTAGAAGTAAACTACGTATGGAACTATAAGACATATTAACATGGCATCTAATTCAAACAAATAAATGTGTGAACACAACAGTGAAAACCATCAGTAACTTGGACGAATGATTCAAAATATATTCGGATTTGAAATTCCAATTTCGCAGAAGCACAGACTTTTTTATTTTACCGTTCATCGGGTATAGATGAGTGCGGGAACCGAATTAAATTTTCAATTAAGTAGTCCACACGTATGTCTAGCATTTTTTCTAAACTCCCTAGTGATGTATAGTGTGCCACTTGCCGTCACCGGAGGCAACTAACTAGAGTTTACCTTGTAACTAAGGACCGCAATAGTTGGCAAACGTTCGCTGAGGGGGATCGACATTTCCGAAAGTTTTAGATGACAAGTTTTGTTGCATGGGATGGCAACTTCTTCACAAACGCATGGCATTTTGTGGGAGAAAGAACTTTTGCGCTAAAAACGACGGGATTTGCCATCTCCTACCAACTAAACTTGCCGTAAAAGAATATTTGCTTGCCATCCCTTCCAGCTCACGTCCGCGAGATAACATTGCGGTAACTAAAGTCTCACAAAGAAATAACGGAGGGGGTGATCAACCAAAGTAGATGTTGATCTCAAATACATCTAGGAAGTGATACGGAAGCAACAATCATGTAGCTGACCGACCAGACAGAAGCCACACGACATGAGATCGGAAGTTTTCAACAGACATCACTGCTTCGACAATCAAATTAACCTGATGCATCACGCATGCATAACACGTCCACAATGTAGTTGACAGCCTATTTGCCTTTGGGAATATTTAGCGGCGTCTGCTCGGTCCCAAGCAAGCACCTGGGGTGCAAGTTGACCTCGCAGGGAACGCACCGGTAGCGCCACAGGCAGTCGGTGCTACAGCGCGTGCACTTCGCCGGCGCGGCCATGGTGAGCACGAGGAGGTGCGCCGGGTGCAGGGGCGACAGTGCCGTGCTCGGCAGCTGGGAGCAGATCGGGTGCACGTCGAAGTCGCAAGGACGGCAGCGGTAGTGCATGCCCTTGATGAGCGCGACGCACAGGTCGCATCTGCGCGGGTCCTCCGGGAACACGGTCCGCTCGAACGTGAGCGGGTGCTGGCCATGGAAGGAGAAGGGCGCCGTCGGCTGGCAGGTCGCGCAGAGCTCGTGCAGGTCGAAGTCGCAGGCGGCGCAGCGATAGCGGGCGCCTACGCCGTGGCAGTTGCAGCCGTCGCAGCGGAACCTGAAGCCGTCGTCGTGGAACACGAGGGGGTGCTCCTTGTGGGCGTCATGGACGATCTGCTTCGGCATTATGCGTGCGAGCTGGAGGTGAGGTACCCAGACGGGAGTCTTATATACAGAGATCACCGGCCGGTATGCCGACATCTCCGTTCCCGAAATTCTAGGAAGCGGAATGGAAGGAAGAATATCAAACGCAATATAGGCGAGATGACTCTACCGAAGTCCCGTCGTACAGCTGCATTGCCGTGGCCGATAGGATTGTGATCATTTGATCGTGGGATGGACTCATGGAAGATTTGCACTAATAGCGAATTTTCTATTAATTTGATTTTTTTTTCGAACAGTAATAATTATTCAGTTCCGCATTTGAGCGACCGATCAACCAAGGACAAACTAGTCTAGTACTCCCTCCGTAAAGACTAGTATGTTTCTTTACAGAGGGAGTAGTAGTTTCCATGTGCAGAACAGTATTTTGGAAGCAATTCTATTCGATAATGGAAGTACTTATGAAGCAAATCTCGGAATGATTTCCTCTGAATTTCAAGGAAACTAATTCCAGATTCTTAGGATTTATTCTAGCAAAGTAACTCCAAATCGAGCTGAATCGGCGCAAACAGCTGCAGTACAAATACAGAGGTGACGAACATGCATGTAGCTGACCAAACAGACACGACGCATGACCACATGACCTAACTCACTGACACCAGGGCATGCTGTAGATTGGACAACGCCATTTGATTTTTTTTTTTTTTTTTTGCGGGGGCACGCCATTTGATTCAGATGGTCAACACTCATCACTCGTCAGCTCGTTCAATCCAAGTCGGAGGCTTCATCACAAGAATAACCCGCGTAAAAGGCTGTCTTCGGGAATGCCAAGCGGCGTCTTGTCAGACCCCAGCAGGCACCTGGGGTGCAAGTTGACTCCGCAGGGACTGCACCGGTAGCGCCAGGAGCAGACGGCACTACAGTGCGTGCACTTGGTTAGATGTGTCATTGTGAGCATGACGAGATGCTCCGGGTGGAGGGGCGAGACAGCCGCGGCTGGCAACTGGGAGCAAACAGGGTGCACGTCGAAGCCGCACGGGCGGCAGCCGTAGTGCATGCCGTGGATGAGGGTCTCACACAGGTCGCAGACGCGATCCTCGTCGGGGACGACGGCCGGCTCGAACGTCAGCAGGTGCTGCCCGTGGAAAGGAAGGAGCGCCGTGTGACGACCGATGAACCCTAGAAAGGGGATCGATCGCACGGGGAAATAGAGGTAGGTGAGGAGAGCAGGGAGGGAGGTGGACGAAGGGGAACGAGAGAGAGACTCCAGTGTTATCTCATTTCATACCCGATCCAGGATTACAGACTTGTTTATGTTTTTTTTGGTTTTTTTTTTTTAGAATCACAGCGCCCTTTTATTGCACTATTTCAATGTTTACAGGTATACCTAGATGATCAGGTGGAGCATCAAGCCACACATGCCGGCCATTCTCCAGAGACGTGGCCGTACGTGCTAACCTGTCCGTTACATTCACGCTGCTCATGACTAAGTTTGAAAGACTGAAAAAAAACTACTATGATCCTTTATTTCCTGTACCACCATGCAATGCCCTCCGAGATTCTTTGATGCTTCAAATTCCTGGACGACTCTTACACAGTCAGTCGCAACATGTATTCTTCTCAGGCCCAGGTCCTCGCTAAGGGCTATTGCTTCTCTGCATGCAAGGGCCTCTAAAGTTTCAGCAACAGTAATCCCATCAAAGACAACTGCCGAGGCCCCCGAATCTTCCAAGTTAAATCACGGCAAACCGCTCCAACAGCCCCTTTGCTTTGTGTTTTCGCCACTGCTCCATCCACATTCATCTTATAATGGTTAGCCATCGGGGGAACCCACCTGGGAATATGAGCTGCCACTCGACCTCCCTTGGCCTTGACCTTCAGCACAGTAATCTCCTCAATGTATCTATTGATGAAAAGATGGGTAGAGAGCGGGCTCTGAAACTCATGTTCATGTATAGCTTTTCCCCTTGCGTACCATATTGCCCAAAGTGTCACCAGGACCTCAGCAAACTTCTCACTGGACAAGGTGTCGCTCAACCCAAATAACCATAGCCTTGCATTTGGTGTTTCATCGCCATATATAGGCAGTGAGGAATCACTAGTAGAAAAACACCTATTAGTCCCGGTTTGTAAGGGCCTTTAGTCCCGGTTCATGAACCGGGACTAATGGGTCGTTACTAATACCTCCACCCATTAGTCCCGGTTCAAACATGAACCGGGACCAATGTGCCTCCACGTGGCCCTGTGCGTCGAGCCCAGTCAGGGGGCCTTTGGTGCCGGTTGGTGGCTCCAACCGGGACCAAAAGGCATCCACGCGTCTGCATTCCAGTGGCTAGGGTTTTTTTTAAAGGAGGGGGGTTGGGGGTTTTGGGGGTTAATTTAGGTGTTTCGTATATTGTGTTAGCTAGCTAATTAATAGAAAGAAGCGTCCTCTCTTATGTCCGTGCTTGGTCGACGCTACGTAGTATATATACATAAGTGATCGAGAGAACCATTCAAGATGAAGTTAAGTCATGCATACCGAGAGAAGTGATCGATCGACCTCTCCTTCTCCGAGAGATTGGTCGAACAACAAGTTTTTTACTGGCTACATACATGTACAATATGTATAAGATCTCTTAATTACAAACCCCTAGCATTTGAAATCAATTTTCACATGGTATTCTCCGGCTTCTCGATGACGTGTTCAAGAAAGAATCCGCCAATTCCTCTTGAATTGCTTTCATGCGATCTGGTTCTAGGAGTTCATCCCGCATCTGCCACGTCTAATTTGAAGAAGGGGGTTAATTAATACATATATATGAATGAAACTCAACAGAAATGATGGTGTAATAAAATGAAATTGTGAATATTATTGCTTACGCACTTCATATTGTCTTCTAGAATAGCCCCGCTTGTTTTTCAAAGTCGCGTTGTGGATGAACTCGCACACGTAGTATCCACAGAAATCATTCCCTTCCTCCTGCCACAAGCACTTTACGAGAAATAGAGGTCAATCAAACTGATAATGAAGCATTATAAATGACATTGATGAAAGTATAGCTATAGAATCAACGGGAGATGCACGCAACTAGCTAGCCAGTAGTACTTACTTTCAGGTATGTATATCGCAGCTCCTTCGGCAGTCCCGGAGCTTGTGCAGTGAACTTATTCCAAACCCTGCAAGACAAAGAAAATAATTATTATTACTTGAGATATCAGGAAATGAACAAAAAGTTGCCGATATGGTGCGATAATGATCGATTGAACTTACTTGCTGAGCATTTCAGTGATGTCCGCATAGGTTTCGGGATCTTTCCGTCTCGAGTCTAAGACGGTTACTAGTCCACGCTCAAGCTTAATCTCCAGAAGAATATAGTGGTACCTGCGCACACATACATAACTCATCAATTACATTACTATAACCTCGCTCGAGTAATAAGGGAAACCGAATATGCACACGACAGTGACACTCACGGGTCGTTGTAAGGAAAGAGTATGGTATCTTTCTTTTGATTTTTGATCAACGATTGTAGCAAGTTGTCCTCGGCCTCTTCGACGTGCTTTTCAACCAGAAATACATCTATGATATTTGTGTTAATGAACCCAATATCATAAATTTCTTGTTTTTTGCACTCGACGATCTTCAATCTGCATAATATATTGAGGATAATTAATTATAAATACATGCAATGAAAGAGCTGAGTTATATATAGAGACTTAATGACAGAAATAGTACTTACAGGCAGTAGCAAAAGACCATTAATTTATTGAGGGCCTTTTGATTGAAGAACTCAAAGAACTCCTCAAATGGAACACACAACAGATCATTTGAAACGAGGTCGTGCTCCTCTTTAATGTTCAGATACAAACTGTTCTTCCCCTCAGACTCTCTGCAGGTTTTCATACCAACTATGGAATCTTTGCATCATTGTTGTCAGATATTTTTCATCTTTGACGAGAGGCTTCCCGTACTCGTATCTGAATTCGTCCACCTCCATGAAATCAGGAAGTGCATTGTCAGGCAGGTAATCTTCAAGATTGCCATAACCGGCCACCGTCCCCGGAGGATTAGACACATTGAGCGGGGGGGGGGGCACGATTGTTGTGCTTGTTCGCCGAGCTGGGCAATTTTTTCCCCCTTTGCTCATTCTTTTAACCTTTTATCACTGACAGTAGTTCCCGACCGCTTGGCTTGGAGATATGCCTGTTCAGTAATGCGCTCATAGTTGGTTCTCGGCGGAGACTTTGGTGGTTTCCTTAGGGCACCGAGAGTGCGCTTTGCTTTCACCGAATCTACCTTCTCCTCTAGAGGTGGATGTCTCTTTGCTTTCACCCCTTCAAAGAACTCCTTCACGTGGGCCTGCACGATCGTATTGTTTTCCTCCTTGGTCCTCTCGTACGGTAACTTCTCTAGAGGCTTTAGAGGTGGACCGTGTCAGATTGCCTCTCTCCTCTTCTTGTCTGCTAGACGCCGGAGCAGATGGAGCGGCTGCGGCGTCTGTCTTCTTCGTGCTTGCTTACGAGGCGGAGGAGAAGGACTACGACGCACGGAGCAGCCGGGCGGCGGCGGGTCTCTTCCACCCTTGTCGGGCGAGGCGGAGAAGGAGGAGGCGGAGTGCCGCCACGCGCCGGAGAAGGAGGCGGAGTGCCGCCACACGTGCCCTCGATCGTCACTCGCGGGAGGAGGAGGCGGCGGAGGAGGCGGAGTGCCGCCACGCGTGCCACGATCGTCACTCACGGGAGGAGGAGGCGGTGGAGGAGGCGGAGTGCCTGACTCGCGGGAGGAGGAGGAGGAGGGAGGCGCCCGATTCAGAGGGTTGATGAGCTCCTTCCGCCATAGGCATGGAGTCTTGAGCGTAACCCAGCCTAGTCTCCCTTCACCGGTAGGGTGCTCAAGCACGAGGTCCTCAAACCCTCCGTTATTTCATCCACCATCACCTTAGCAAATCCTTCCGAATCGGTGGCAAGTGATAAGTTGTGCGGGTCCACTAGGATAAACTTGGCCAACAGCCGCCTTGACCTTCAAATTCATCCATCGCGCCATAATGTGGCAATTTTGAGACTCGTGATACCATCCACGGATAGCTGGCAGAGCCGTCAAGACATGCTTGGCTGAAGCAGCTCGGTGGAAGCCACGCTGCTTCTCCGCCGAGATGGCGGGTAGCCGGAGAAGCTTCGCAGGTCGTTTGTTGCAATCTGCTGCCGCTTCGTACCTCTTCTCGTTCCTCTTGCCCCATTACCCTTTCGTGCAGCGCCTGCATTTGGTCCTGCTGCAGTTTCTTCCTCCTCTCGTGGGTTTTGTAACCCCCTGCGTCCGGAAAACCAACCTTCCATGGAATGGAGCCTGGCGTGCCTCGTGTCCGTCCAGGGTGCTCAGGATTCCCAAGGGCCATTGTGAGCTCGTCCTTCTCCCTGTTTGGAAGGAACGTCCCTCGCTGCGTTGCATCGATATAGTGTCGAAGGTTCTTGACTGGTGTTTGCAGTTGCTCGTCCGTCCACGGACACTTCCCTGTTACAGGGTCCAAGGTTCCGCCAGCCCAAGAACCAAGTCCGCAACGGTCTCGCCAACGATTGTCTCGGTTCGATCCCTTTTTCAAGCAGATCATGCTCAGCCTTGGACCACTTAGGCGGGCTTTGAGGTAGCCACGACCCGTGCGATGGTGAAGCTTCTTCTTCGCAGCATTTTGCTTGTTTGTCGCCGACATCTTCTTACTCTTTTCCGATGTCTTGTGGGCCACAAATGTGGGCGATGATCTTTGATCTTCTCATATTTGCCGATGAATTCTGGTGTCTTTTTTTCTCGACAAACTGGTTCAGCTCTTTCCTCCACCTCCTCATTAGGGTTGCCATCTTCTTAAGAGCACAAGACTTGATTAATTGCTCTTTAACCGGCTTCTCCGGATCCTCCTTTGGCGGTAGGGTGAAATTTGCCTTCAGCTCAGTCCAAAGATCTTCTTTTCGCATATCATTGACATAAGACACCTCGGGGTCTTCATCCTTATGTGCTTATACCATTTTTGGATGCTGATCGGGATCTTGTCCCTAACAAGAACCCCTTGACCGAGTAGAAAATGCCTTCCTTGTCCGGATGGGTTCAATCGGTTCACCACGGGCGCCATTTCTATGATCTCAAACTTTTCATTCGAGCTCAACTTTTCTTGGGCCTCGCCTCCTTACGAAGTTGTGCTCGATCCGAGGGCTAGAAATTATAAGGAAGAAAGACAAGAGTAATTAATATGTGTACATGTACCAAAACAATGGATGCATCAATTAACTAGTCAAGACGGGCTTAACTAATATATATATACTGGCGGACTCGGTTCGGTCACCGGAGCAACAAGACGGTCTCCTTCTTGTACCTCCATTGTGTCACCGGAGCCATCATGAACATAGTCCTCTTCTTGTACCGCATTAATGGGTGAAGCCATCATGAACATAGCCCTCTTCTTCATCCAAATTCCTTCCCGACCATCGGTCTCGTTGAGAAATGACGCAACTTCATCACTTCCTTGTGCGATTATTTCCAACATCGCTTCGCTTTCTTCATCTCGAGTGCTCCATAGTTTCGCAAATATTTACAACATGTCAATTGTTATTCAAACATGGTACAGATGGATATATATATATATATATATATTAGTGGCAAACGTAGATTTAGCTAGATAATCACAATAAGGAATCATGTTAGTGGCCTCGACGCTGCTTCTCTAGGGTTTGGGGTCGCCTCGACACAACGCTTCAAGGGTTTGGGGTGGCCTCGACGACAACGCTCTTTTAACTTGATAAATTTGGGTGGCCTCGAGAGAGTTAATTTGTCGGGTAGGGGCGCGGCGGGAGGGGGTAGGAGACCAACATCGTTTTCTCTCTAGGGTTCGGGTGTCCTCGAGAGTTTTGGTCGAGCAAGAGGGCCGAGGGGGGTGCTGCAGTTGTATAAGTTATCACGGTCGAGATGGGGTATATATATTGACCGCCCCTCATGTCGAAGTTATCTAGAGGGGGTTATATCGACAACGACGCGACATACATATACATGGGAAAATAATGTTATCGGGGAGGGGGTATCAGACCACCCCTAGCTCGTGTTGAAGTTTCTTCTTTCTCCTCTATTCCTTTCTTTCTTCTTCTCCTCTTCTTTTTCTTCTTCTCCATCGAGAAAGGAAAATAATTAAGGAAAAGGAAGAAAAGAGAAAGAAGGAAGAAGGAAGAAGAAGAAGAAGAAGAAAAGAAGAAGAAGAAGAAGAAAGGAATAGAGGAGAAGAAGAAAAATAGAATTTTTTCTTCTATTTTTCTTCTTTCTCCTCTATTCCTTTCTTCTTCTCCTCTTCTTTTTCTTCTTTTTTCCTCTTCTTATTTATTTCTTCTCTTCTTCCTCTCCTCTTTTTCTCCTTTCTTCCTCTTCTTATTTTCCTTTTTCCTCTCATTCTTTTTCTTCTTCTTCTTCTTCCTTCTTCCTTCTTCCTCTTTTCTTCCTTTTCCTTATTTTACGTTCTCCTCTACACTAACCTAAAATCGATATCTACTAACAACCTAAATATAAAATTAATACATATATGAAAAAACATATATAAACAAAAAATGCTATGAACATTATATTCATACATACATATATAGCCACATCCATTCATCATATATATAGCTACCACATACATATATACATTATATATATGAAAAAATGCAATTAACAAAACATTACACTTATGAAAAAATACATATATACTTGCATATATGTATAAATTTTGCATATATAAACTTCTGCATATATAAAAAAGAGGAAAGGCGCATGGCGAACGGCGGCGGCGGCGTGTAGTCGGGAAGGGCGTGTGTGTGCACGGCGACGGGTCGGGAAGGGCGATACAAGGCGACGGCGACGGGTCGGGAAGGGCAAGGGCGACGGCAACGGGTCGGGAAGGAGCGATACAAGGCGACGGGTCGGGAACGGCCGATGCGATGGCGGCGACGATGGTGTCGGGGCCGGCAGGGCGGCGGGCGCGCCACGGTGTCGGGCAAGTGGCTTGGCAGCGGCGACGGCGAAGCTGGACTAACTCGACGCGCGAGGCAGGGCTCGATGGCGACGGCGACGAGGAGCAGAGGCGTCGGGCGAGAAGAAAGAGATGGGTTTTGCTAAAAGCGCCAAGTCTCAGATATATAGTAAGAGCATTGGTCGGTTCGTGGCACCACGGGACCAATACTTTAGTCGGTTGGTGCCACCAACGGGACCAAAGACCTCTTTTTCAGCAGCCCAAAGGGCGGGAAGCGGCTACCTTTGGTACCCGTTGGTGGCACCAACCGGGACCAATGCCCCCCCCTTTAGTCCCGGTTGGTGCCACCAACCGGGACCAAAGGTCCCTGTGCTGCCCGCGTCGGGGCCAAAGTTTAGTCCCACCTCGCTAGTTGAGAGGGGCGCGCAGTAGTTTATAAGCCCCACTGCCGCACCCCTCTCGAACTCCTCTCAACCCTAGGCTTTCGGGCCTACTTGCTAAACTTTGCCTCGTGGGCTTACTGGGCCTTCCGCGGGCCTGAATCCTGGGCCATAGTAGGGTTGCATGTCGTATTCAGGCCGTGGGGGCCCAGTAGGAGGGTTTTTTTTTCTTTACTTATTGTCGCTATTTTTATTTTTTTCCTATTTTTTTGTTTTGTTTTCTACATTATTTATTTTCTTTGTTTTTTGCTTTATTTTTTAATTCTTTTTGCTTTTAGTTTTTGGAAAATTATAAACTTTCTGTTAGTGCCATTACTTTTCAAATTTGAAAACACTTTTTTTGTTTTTTGTTTTCTTTCTTGCTTTATTTATTTTATTTTGTTTCTACTTACAACAAAATACTTATTGTTGCTTTTTTTGTTTTGTTTTCTGCATTATTTATTTTCTTTTGTTTTTTGCTTTATTTTTTAATTCTTTTTGCTTTTAGTTTTAGGAAAATTATAAACTTTTTGTTAGTGCCATTACTTTTCAAATTTGAAAACACTTTTTTTTGTTTTTTTGTTTTCTTTCTTGCTTTATTTATTTTATTTTGTTTCTACTTACAACAAAATACTTATTGTTGCTATTTTTAATTATTACGAGGGCCGAACCATAAGACATTAAAGCATTTCAAATGAACTCTGAAAAAGTTGGAAGTTGGCATGGTATCATAAATTGACCCACACATAGCATGTGCATGTACAAAACGGACAATGGTATCATACTCGTCAGTTACAAAGTTGACATGGTATCATCATAATAGTTGCGAAAGAAACTCTTCACTTTTTCTTCGCTTGTGTCATTTGCTTATTGCGCCGTAGAACCATCGATAATCTTCATCGCTTATCGTGATGTGGGTCAGCCTTGACTTTAAAGGAGGAATTTCATGAAACTTTTCATAATCTTCGACATGTCCATCTTGTCCTCCACTCCCATGATGTCCCTTTTTCCTGAAAGAACTATGTGGCGCTTTGGCTCATCGTGTGATGTATTCGCTTCCTTATCTTTTCTCTTTCTCGGTCTGGTAGACATGTCCTTCACATAGATAACCTGTGCCACATCATTGGCTAGGACGAACTGTTCGTCAGTGTACCCAAAAATTTTCAGATCCACTATTGTCATTCCGTACTGTGGGTCTACCTGTACCCCGCCTCCTGACAGATTGACCCATTTGCACTTAGACAAAGGGACCTTAAAATCATGTCCGTAGTCAAGTTCCCATATGTACACTATGTAACCATAATATGTGTCCTTTCACCTCTCGGTTGTTGCATCAAAGCGGACACCGCTGTTTTGGTTGGTGCTCTTCTGATCTTGGTCAATCGTGTAAAATGTATTCCCATTTATCTCGTATCCTTTCCAAATCAATACAGTCAAAGATGGTCCCCTGGTGAAAGTGCAACTAATCCCCGGGTGGTTTTGGTAATTAATAACAACATATATATCATTGAACTAATAGTTACTTGAGAATCATTTCAGAAAGTTCAGTGATATGGGTATGGCAAGGACTGAAGAAGTGGACCCCTCAAAATGCTAAGGCAAGCATTGGCAAAAGCTCAAGACTCCATTTTTGGTTTAGTGATCCAAGATCACATTGAGTCCATAGGAAAGCCAATACTATTAAAAGGGGATGAGGTTATGTTGATGATCTGGTTGCTCAAAGTGCTTAGTGATACATCTCCTAAACTATCAAGCAACTCTCACCGCAATATACACTCATAAGTAATCTCGGTCCCACCGATTTTCCAAACCCCACCACACCGAGATGAACCACCTCAGCCACAAAGCCAAACCCTAGAAATTTCGGATTTTCCGATTCGAACTCGGTCTCACCGAAACTTGAGTTGCCAAGCTTCAGAATCTTACGTCATCAAATCGGTGTCACCGAGATGATGAAGTCGGTCCCACCGAGATTGGCAAGCTCTTGTCTTTGGACGAATCGGACTAACCGAGATTGTATTTTCGGTCCCACGAAAATCCCAACGCTCACATGATTTGAACTTTCGGTCTCACCGAGTTGTCAACTTCGGTCCCACCGAGATTGGTCAAATGTGTGTAACGGTTGGATTTTGTGTGGAGGCTATAAATACCCTCCACCCCTCTTCACTTGTGGAGAGAGCCATCGAAAGAACTACCACTCCTACCTTACATTTCTGAGAAGAAAACTACCTACCCTTGTGTTGAGATCAAGTTGCTCCACTCCCACCATATGAAGCTTGATCTCTAGCCTTCCCAAGTTGCTTTCCACTCAATTCTTTCTTCCACCACAGCCAAATCAGTGAGGAGAGTTGAGTGTTGGGGAGATTATCATTTGAAGCACAAGAGCAAGGAGTTCATCATCACCAACACCATCTATTACCTTTTGGAGGGTGGTGCCTCCTAGATTGGTTAGGTGTCGCTTGGGAGCCTCCGTCAAGATGTGGAGTTGAACCAAGAAGTTTGTAAGGGCAAGGAGATCGCCTACTCGTGAAGATCTACCCGAGTAAGGCTAGCCCTCCGTGGGCGTATGCCATGATGGCATAGACAAGGTTGCTTCTTCGTGGACCCTTCGTGGGTGGAGCCTCCGTGGACTCTCGCCGTTACCCTCCGTGGGTTGAAGTCTCCATCAACGTGGATTGACGATAGCACCACCTATCGGAACCACGAGAAAAAATCTCCGTGTCTCCAAATTGTGTTTGCTCTTCTCCACCTCTCTTTACTACATGTGCAATTTACTTTCCGCTGCCTATACTCTAGAATTGCATGTGTAGGGTGATACTTGACTTGATCATTATCGTGAATCTGCCAAAAACTTGTCTTTATCAAAAGGCTGAATTTTTATATTGTCAAGTAGTCTAATCACCCCCCCTCTAGACATACTTTTGATCCTACAAGTGGTATCAGAGCTTTGGTCTCCATTGTATTGGTTTCTATTGCATTGGACTCCATAAGCTTGGTTTCACAACCTAGGAGAGTATGGCGTCTAGTGAGGGTAATTTTCGTAGACGTCCTTACTTTGATGGTACAAACTTTGCTAGTTGGAAGCATAAAATGAAAATGCATATTCTTGGCCATAACCCAGCCGCATGGGGCATTATTTGTGTTGGTATGCAAGGTGAATTCTTCGAGGAAGGAAAAGTTCCGGATCGTGAAGCTACAACGGATGAATTGCGGATGTTGCAAAACAATGCTCAAGCTTGTGACATTCTCTTCAATGCCTTGTGTCCCGAGGAGTTCAACAAAATCAGCCGTCTTGAGAATGCAAAAGAGATTTGAGATACTTTGGTCGAAATGCACGAGGGTACCGAGTCCGTGAAGGAATCCAAGCTAGATGTTCTTCAAGGTCAACTTGACAAGTTCAAGATGAAGGAAGGTGAAGGAGTCGCTGAAATGTACTCTAGGCTTGCTCTCATCACAAATGAGATTGCCGGCTTAGGAAGCGAAGAAATGACCGACCGATTCATCATCAAGAAGATTCTCAGAGCTTTGGATGGAAAGTATGACACCGTGTGCACTTTGATCCAAATGATGCCAAACTACAAGAATCTCAAGCCTACCAAGTCATTGGAAGAATTGTTGCTCATGAGATGACACTTAAAGATAAGGAAGAGCTTCACAACAAGTCAAGTGGTGCTTACAAAGCTACAAGTGATGCTCCCACAACCTCAAGTGACAAGCTAGTTTCCAATGAAGAGATAAGCCTAATGGTGAAGAACTTCAACAAATTCTACAAGAGTAGAAGCAAAGAGAGAAGCTCAAAGTCTAGATCATATGATGAAAAGAGATCTTCTAGTCGTGATCGAAACTGCTACAATTGTGGAAGACCCGGACACTACTCAAATGAGTGCTCGGCTCCCCACAAGAGAAGAGAAGAATCTCCAAGAAGAAGAAGCTCAAGAGAAGAGTCACCTCGGAAAGAAAGAAGGAGTAGAGATGATCGTTATGAACGAAGACCCTCTCGGAGAAGCAAGGATTCGGAGAGGAAAGACAAGTCATCAAGGAGCTACACAAGAAGAAAACATCAAGCTCATGTAGGTGAATGGGTCTCCGGCTCCGACTCGACAATCATTCCAAAAGAAGCTATCACTCCAACTCCGACTACTGATCAAGATGAAGGTGTTGCGGTCTTGCTCTCGTATCCTCCAACTCCAAATCCTATGACTTATTTGATTCACCAAATGAGGGAATTGGAAGATGCTTCATGGCTAAAGGCCCCAAGGTATCACACCCTGAATTCATTGACTTTGATAGTGATGAGGATGACTTGCTTGGTGAAGATGAGCTCTTACATGATAAATCTAGTGAGCCTAGTAATGATGAACATGCTAGTAGTCTTTATAGTCGAGAAGAGTCGAATGACAATGCTATGAAGAAGATTGAGCGTCTAACTAAAGAACTAAACACTCTTAAGTTAGCTCATGAAACAACTCAAGAAGATCATAGAGAGCTCCTAAGATCTCATGAGAAGCTACGCTTCGAGAAGCTCACTCTAGAGCAAGAACATGAGTTTCTAAAAGCTATCAATGATGATCTTCGAAAGAAGAGTTCTTCATATCTTGCCAAACGACTTCTCTTGTCTAATTTCTTGCCTCCCATTAAAACTAAGCATGACAAGCATAAGAAAAATTCTTCATCTAGTAGTAACAATAACCATGCTAAATCCAATATTGTTGCTTCTAGTAGTTCTCTTGATTCCACTAACAATGTTTCAAGCCAAGTTACACTTGAGCAAGAAAATAGTTTATTGAAAGGGATTATAGAGAAAGGTGTCTACAAGAGCCTTGCCGGAATCAAGAACTTTGAGGAAATTGTTCGCAAGCAAGGAAGGCATCGGAAGAATCAAGGAATTGGTTTTGAGCGAAAGTTCAACGCCGAAGGTGTTGAATGGGAAGAAGGTCAATATCCCACTCCACAGTTTATTCCTCAAAAGGAGAAGTACAATCCTACTTCTTCCAATGTGGAACAAGCTCAAGATGACCTTCCACCACAAGACCACAAGCTAAAAGGCAAGGACAAGCTTCAAGAGGAGATTGATGTATTTATTGAAGCACCTAAAGCCATGGTCAAGTGGGTTCCCAAGGAAACGTCAAGTTCTACTTCGTCAAGCTCAACTACTACCCCAAGGATTCCCATCAAGATGATGTGGATCCCGAAGAAGAGGAACTAGAGAGTTCTTGAGGGTGACTCCGCCAACAAACTTCACTCACATTCATTTTGGCAAAAACTTGTGCAACCAACTTCCACATCATGCACTAGTTCATGGAGTCACAAACCCTCTTGTTGGTAAGTCAAGGGACAAGGTAATCAATGCTTTCATGGACATCATCTAGTGTGAACTTCAATCTATGTCCATGGATATCCTTGTTTGTTCCTTGTGGGACTAACCCATGTAGGTATTGAAAGTGCCCGAATCCAAAGGATTGCTCCCAACTCTTGATGATCTTCATCAACATTGAGCATCCACATCTTCAACATCTACATGAAGTCTTCTACGACAACCCAAGGTTAGTTTGACCCTTTAAAAGGGGTTCTCACATCTAGGGGGAGCTTTGCTCTAAAGAATTGAGCTAAAGCATCTTCAAATGATGTGAACACATCAATGCTTTATGTAAAAGTGGTAACCCCACTTGTGCTTAAACGATGAGTATGACCTATGATCAAATGTTCTCATTTGACTCCTAAGTCAACATACTCATATAAAGATGACCTAGTCATCGACAAATTGTGTGATAGTAGCTAGAGTTTTTGATTGTGCATGTTTGACACATATTTTATTTGCTATCTTATTGTGTGAGCATGTTGGATGCATGATTTTATCCATTCGAGGACATCCATTTGTTGCTTTGGTCGTTTTGATTTTTTTGACCAAATGGATGGACAAGAATGCCTAAGTACCTCCCCTAGCTATCTATGCTTTCTTGTCTCAAATTCTATTCATGCTTACATCACAAACTTTGAACAAGTCAATTTCGGACCCTCCGAGTGAGGAGCACTCGGAGCCACCGATCTGTCAAGGGCTAACTTCCAAAACCTTCTAAGTGATTTCGGTCAGACCAACCCACTCAAACTCGGTCAAACCGAAAACATTTAGATTGATCTAGGTTTTCACCTCGGTGAAACCGAGTTGTGAATTTCGGCGTGACGAAGTGCATAATCGCTCAGAAGTTATCCATCTCGGTGCCACCGAAGTTTTACAACTCGGTCCCACCGACAACAAAGGGTATATATACTCCGAGGGCAGCGCGTTGATTTCTACTTCAAACGCCTCGCCCCACACCCCTTTGCCGTCGCCGTGGTCTCCGGATCGTCTCCGTAAATCGCTTTGTCGCCCTCGCCGCAGGTCTCCGTCGCCATCAACGGACATCTTCTCCGCGCCGTTGCCGCCGTAGAGGAACTCCACCAAGTTAGGGTGAGTTTCGATCCCACTCGTGCTCCCATCTCCGATTCAATGAATGTTTGGTTTGCCTAGCATCTTGCCACGTTTGAAATCTTCCTGAACACCAGATTAGTTCCTTTGAACGAGATTCGAGTAAAATTTTTAGGGTTAGGTTTCCGCCGAACACATCTCGGTGAGACCGATTTTACATTCTCGGTATGACCGATTTGGCCTCTGGCCATTACCAGATCGCACCTTCGGTCCAACCGAAGTTGTGCAAATCGGTGTGACCGAAATGAGGATTTAGTGAAACCCTAGTGTTTTCGGCAGATCGAAACCCACGGTCCAACCGAAAGTGGTGTGAATGCTTCTGTTTGAACACTTCGGATTCACGAATTTTAAACTCGGTCGACCGAAATGTCTTGTGTGAAAACCTAATACTAGAATTTGAACTCATTTTGTTTGCAAAATCTTCGCAGTTTGTGATAACTCTTCTACTCGCCTACACCTTATCTATTCACAGGTTGTCGGCTATGTCGATGCCGGTGACAGCCGAACAGTCGAGTCACCTATTGCTGATATTCCGAGGCGGGCACTAGTCCCGATCCCAGCAGCTCATCGATGATGGTGAGAGGAGTACACCAAGTGGTTTGCCTCCTGCAGCCACCAGGGCCAGAAAGAAGAGGAACTCTGATGATGAAGATTCTGATTTCATTGTTGAGGAAGAGGTCTCCTCAAAGCCCAAGAGAAAAGTTGTTGCCAAAGAGCCACAGGGTCAGCAGACTAAGAAGGGCACCAGAAAAGTCACGCAGTCCACTGTTGCCAAGAAGCTGAGTCTGGAAGAGGAAACTTCAAGCAAGGTGAAGAAAACTTCCAAGAGGAAGAGGATTGTGCATGATGATGCAGCAGAGGAAGATGAGGATGAGGAAGCACCCCAGCCTCCTCCTCAGAAGTCTAAGTTCATGGGTGATGCCATCAGGGCAGGAGCCACTTAAAAGCCCAAGCAATCTGCTCCAGTCAAGGCAGCTCCAGTAAAGCCTGCTGCCAAGCCCAAGAAGACTGTCAGGAACATTCCTGCATCTGAGAAGAAGAAAGATGATGTGCCACCAGCTGTGTCAGATGATGAGGCACCAGTTTTGCTAAAACTTCGACAGAAACTGCCACTACACAATGATGCTCATCCTCAAGCTGAGAACATGAAGGAAAGGAAGGATAGAGGTCTCAGGCTATGGAGACAAGCTGATCCATATGCCGTGAGGAGAAGAACTGCTGTTGATCCAAGATTCCACACCAGAGAGCAGCAGGACTTCTATGAGACAGTGCTGATGGACAAGAAGCCCATAGTTGCAGACACTCGCTATGTTGACTGGGCATACATTGACAGTGAAGAGCACAGAGACTTCTTTCCACATGTGCATGAGAGATTCACTGCATGTGGTGTTGCAGACTTTGTGGGTCAAAAGTTGACCAGTTGGAATGATGAAATGATTATGCAATTCTATGCCACAGCTCATTTCTATCCAGATGGAAAGATCACATGGATGATTGAAGGCCAAAGATTTTCTTCAACTGTTGAAGAATGGGCAGCACTTCTGAACGCTCCAGTGCCAAGAGATGATGATGTTGATGTCTATGGTATTCCCAAGAAGAACCATGAATCCATGAAGAATATGTACAAAGAGGTTCCAGCTAAGGATTTGGGAATCTAGAAGCTCGGCTCAGTGTATTATCTCCAGGCAGGTCTACCTACCACAAACACTATTCTGAGGCATACCTTGATGCCCAAGTCTGGAGATCATCGCATGATCAGAGGATACTCTATCAACATGCTGCATATACTTGATGAGAGAGCACCTTTCATGGTGATGGACTTGATAGTTGAG
This sequence comes from Aegilops speltoides, assembly GCA_021437245.1. Classification (NCBI taxonomy): domain Eukaryota; kingdom Viridiplantae; phylum Streptophyta; class Magnoliopsida; order Poales; family Poaceae; genus Aegilops; species Aegilops speltoides. The sequence goes on from CM038144.1 coordinate 413,571,241, forward strand.
ACCATCAAGAGGACTGCAGCTGACTAGAAAAGGTCATGTGGATTTGCCCCGCACATTCAGATGCTTATCAATGCCAAGTTTGGCACGGGCACATACTTGTTGGATAGACCACACTTGCCACTGCAGCCTGAGCATGAGGACAATGTTGTTGTGATGGATGAGGAGGATCCAACGTCAGTTGAAGGTCAAGCAAAGATTGAAGCTGTCAAGAAAGCCAAAGCTGAAACGGAAGCAGCAGCAGCAGCAGCTAAACCCAAGAGTGTTGGAGAGAAGCTCCTTGAAGCTACCCAGAGGATTGAGCAACGCCTGGCCAGCATTGTACAGTCTCAGGAGAGCCTTGAGAGGATTGTTGAAGACAAAATCCATGCTCTGGATGTGAAGTCGATCAAGTGCAAGTAATCACAACAAGCTTGAGGCAGATATTGAGGAAGCGAAGAGGGAGAAGGAAGAGCTCATGCGTGAGATGCAGGATGACTTAGTCCAGGATGATTATCAACAGACTACTCCGGTTCCCACAAGACCCCGATCAGCTGCTATTCCAAAGGATGACACGGGACTATAGCCTCAAAGACCTCCCATAGCTCCATCAGTTGCTCCAGCTCCAGCTCCAGTGACCACTCCTCCAGCTCCACAGACATCAGCTGAAGTCTTCGCCGATGCTACCATATCAACTCCAACATCAACCCAGACAGGAGCCGCCAGCAGAGTCCCCAGTGACGCTTAGCTCTATGCCTTTTCGAACTTTTTGGTAACTTGTTGCCAAAGGGGGAGAAATTGTATAGATCATAGGACTTCGAGAGAGAGAGAGTGCTATCGCTTTTGCTCTTTCGTTCATTTGCGGTTTCTTTGCGATACTTTTGATTTTTGAGACATTCCGTGTGTTTGATACTACGTTTCATTCTACCTTAATGAGTGCTTGGTCGTACTATGCCTTAATGTGTGCTTAATGCTAATCATATGCTATTCATATCTTGTATGACCATTTACTCATGTCTTGGTGATTGGGTGCATGCTGTTCATTCTTATCATTTTGTGCGCTCCACCAAGATGTATGTGACATGGAAGAGTGACCCATGATCCTAATCGATTGTGCATTTGCATTCGAACGCAAATCTTAAATAATGCACAAATTTAGGGGGAGCTCTTGCTTATCACATACTTCTCAAAGCGACGATATTATTCATTGATTATATCATTTGTCGAAGCTTTGATCTATATGTTGTCATCAATTACCAAAAAGGGGGAGATTGAAAGTGCAACTAATCCCGGGTGGTTTTGGTAATTAATAACAACATATATATCATTGAACTAATAGTTACTTGAGAATCATTTGAGAAAGTTCAATGATATGGGTATGGCAAGGATCAAGAAGTGGACCCCTCAAAATGCTAAGGCAAGCATTGGCAAAAGCTCAAGACTCCATTTTGGTTTAGTGATCCAAGATCACATTGAGTCCATAGGAAAGCCAATACTATTAAAAGGGGATGAGGTTATGTTGATGATCTGGTTGCTCAAAGTGCTTAGTGATACATCTCCTAAACTATCAGCAACTCTCACTGCAATATACACTCATAAGTAATCTCGGTCCCACGGATTTTCCAAACCCAGTCACACTGAGATGAACCACCTCAGCCACAAAGCCAAACCCTAGAAATTTCGGATTTTCCGAATCTGTACTCGGTCTCACCGAAACTTGAGTTGCCAAGCTTCTGTAACCTTCTGTCATCAAATCGGTGTCACCGAGATGATGAAGTCGGTCCCACCGAGATTGGCAAGCTCTTGTCTTTGGACGAATCGGACTAACCGAGATTGTATTTTCGGTCCCACCGAAAATCCCAACGTTCACATGATTTGAACTTTCGGTCTCACCGAGTTGTCAACTTCGGTCCCACCGAGATTGATCAAATGTGTGTAACGGTTGGATTTTGTGTGGAGGCTATAAATACCCTCCACCCCTCTTCACTCGTGGAGAGAGCCATCGAAAGAACTACCACTCCTACCTTACATTTCGAGCAGAAAACTACCTACCCTTGTGTTGAGATCAAGTTGCTCCACTCCCACCATATGAAGCTTGATCTCTAGCCTTCCCAAGTTGCTTTCCACTCAATTCTTTCTTCCACCACAGCCAAATCAGTGAGGAGAGTTGAGTGTTGGGGAGATTATCATTTGAAGCACAAGAGCAAGGAGTTCATCATCACCAACACCATCTATTACCTTTTGGAGGGTGGTGCCTCCTAGATTGGTTAGGTGTCGCTTGGGAGCCTCCGTCAAGATGTGGAGTTGAACCAAGAAGTTTGTAAGGGCAAGGAGATCGCCTACTTCGTGAAGATCTACCCCGAGTAAGGCTAGCCCTCCGTGGGCGTATGCCATGATGGCATAGACAAGGTTGCTTCTTCGTGGACCCTTTGTGGGTGGAGCCCTCCGTGGACTCTCGCAGCCGTTATCCTCCGTGGGTTGAAGTCTCCATCAACGTGGATTGACGATAGCACCACCTATCGGAACCACGAGAAAAAATCTCCGTGTCTCCAAATTGCGTTTGCTCTTCTCCACCTCTCTTTACTACATGTGCAATTTACTTTCCGCTGCCTATACTCTAGAATTGCATGTGTAGGGTGATACTTGACTTGATCATTATCGTGAATCTGCCAAAAACTTGTCTTTATCAAAAGGCTGAATTATTATATTGTCAAGTAGTCTAATCACCCCCCTCTAGACATACTTTCGATCCTACACCTGGATAACAAGTACAGCTCATCACAAACAGTGTTGTCACCTCTGATACGTGCTTCCAACCAACTGCTGAAAGTCCTGATGTGTTCACATGTAATCCAGTCATCGTGACCGCTCCGGTGTTTGGAGCGCAGATTGTTCTTGTGTTCATCGACATACGGGTCACCAAGGTAGAGTTACTCAGAGAACTGTAGTGTGCTTGAGACCAAGAATATCCGTCCTCGCTTATTATTGAGTCCTTCCTAGCGTGCCTTTTCCGGTCAGTCTTCCCTCATACCGCGATTTAGGGAGACCTATCTTCTTAAGGCCAGGAATGAAGTCAACAAAAACCCGATGACATCCTCTCGTTTGATGGCCCATGGAGATGCTTCCTTTCGCCTAGCGTTATTCTGAACATATTTCTTTAGGACTCCCATGAACCTCTCAAAGGGGTACATATTGTGTAGAAATACGGGGCCCAGAATGACAATCTCGTCAACTAGATGAACTAGGTGAAGGAAATATGCCCTAGAGGCAATCATAAAGTTATTATTTATTTCCTCATATCATGATAAATGTTTATTATTCATGCTAGAATTTTATTAACCGGAAACATGATACATGTGTGAATACATAGACAAACATAACATCACTAGTATGCCTCTACTTGACTAGCTCATTAATCAAAGATGGTTATGTTTCCTAACCATAGACATGTGTTGTCATTTGATTAATGGGATCACATCATTAGGAGAATGATGTGATTGACATGACCCATTCCGTTAGCCTAGCACTTGATCGTTTAGTATATTGCTATTGCTTTCTTCATGACTTATAATGTTCCTGTAACTATGAGATTATGCAACTCCCGTTTACCGGAGGAACACTTTGGGTACTACCAAACGTCACAACGTAACTGGTGATTATAAAGGAGTACTACAGGTGTCTCCGAAGGTACATGTTGAGTTGGCATATTTCGAGATTAGGTTTTGTCACTCCGATTGTCGGAGAGGTATCTCTGGGCCCTCTCGGTAATGCACATCACTATAAAGCCTTGCAAGCAATGTGACCAATGAGTTGGTTACGGGATGATGCATTAAATAACGAGTAAAGAGACTTGTCGGTAACGAGATTGAACTAGGTATTGGATACCGACGATCGAATCTCGGGCAAGTAACATACCGATGACAAAGGGAAGAACGTATGTTGTTATCCAGTTTGACCGATAAAGATCTTCGTAGAATATGTAGGAACCAATATGGGCATCCAGGTTCCGCTATTGGTTATTGACCGAGAATAGTTCTAGGTCATGTCTACATAGTTCACGAACCCGTAGGGTCCGCACGCTTAACGTTACGATGACAGTTTTATTATGAGTTTATATGTTTTGATGTACCGAAGTTTGTTTGGAGTCCCGGATGTGATCACGGACATGACGAGGAGTCTCGAAATGGTTGAGACATAAAGATTGATATATTGGACGACTATATTCAGACACCGTAAGTGTTCCGGACATTTTCGGAGAAAACCGGAGTGCCGGAGGGTTACCGGAACCCCCCGGGAGAGTTAATGGGCCGCGCGCCCCCTCTCACTCTGGTCCAAATTGGACTAGGAGGGGGGCGGCGCCCCCCTATTTCCTTCCCCCTCTCCCCCTTCCTTCCCCCTCCTAGTAGGAGTAGGAAAGGAGGAGTCCTACTCCTACTAGGAGGAGGACTCCTCCTCCTGGCGCGCCCCCCTTGGGCCGGCCGGCCTCCCCCCTTGCTCCTTTATATACGGGGGCGGGGGGCACCCCATAGACACACAAGTTGATCTACGGATCGTTCCTTAGCCGTGTGCGGTGCCCCCTCCACCATATTCCACCTTCGTCATATCGTCGCAGAGTTTAGGCGAAGCCCTGCGCTGGTAGAACATCATCATCGTCACCACGCCGTTGTGCTGAAGGAACTCATCCCCGAAGCTTTGCTGGATCGGAGCCCGAGGATCGTCATCGAGCTGAACGTGTGCTGAACTCGGAGGTGCCGTACGTTCGGTGCTTGGATCGGTCGGATCGTGAAGACGTACGACTACATCAACCGCGTTGCAGCTAACGCTTCGCCACGGTCTCACGAGGGTACGTGGACAACACTCTCCCCTCTCGTTGCTATGCCATCACCATGATCTTGCGTGTGCGTAGGAATTTTTTTGAAATTACTACGTTCCCCAATAGTGGCATCCGAGTCTAGGTTTTATGCGTTGATGTTATATGCACGAGTAGAACACAAGTGAGTTGTGGGCGATACAAGTCATATCGCTTACCAAAGATGTCATACTTTGGTTCGGGCGGTATTGTAAGATGAAGCGCCCGGACCGACATTACGCCAGACGCTTACGCGAGACTGGTTTCACTGCTACGAGCACTCGTGCTTAAAGGTGGATGGCGGGTGTCTGTCTCTCTCACTTTAGCTGAATCGAGTGTGGCTACACCCGGTCCTTGCGAAGGTTAAAACAACACTAACATAACGAACTAACATTGTGGTTTTGATGCGTAGGTAAGAACGGTTCTTGCTAAGCCCGTAGCAGCCACGTAAAATTTGCAACAACAAAGTAGAGGACGTCTAACTTGTTTTTGCAGGGCATGTTGTGATGTGATATGGTCAAGACGTGATGCTATATTTTATTGTATGAGATGATCATGTTTTGTAATCGAAGTTATCGGCAACTGGCAGGAGCCATATGGTTGTCGCTTTATTGTATGAAATGCAAATGCCCTGTAATTGCTTTGCTTTATCACTAAGCGGTAGCGATAGTCGTAGAAGCAATAGATGGCGTAAACGACAACAATGCTACAATGGAGATCAAGGTGTCGCGCCGGTGACGATGGTGATCACGACGGTGCTTCGAAGATGGAGATCACAAGCACAAGATGATGATGGCCATATCATATCACTTATATTGATTGCATGTGATGTTTATCCTTTATGCATCTTATCTTGCTTTGACTGATGGTAGCATTTTAAGATGATCTCTCACTAATAATCAAGAAGTGTTCTCCCCGAGTATGCACCGTTGCGAAAGTTCTTCGTGCTGAGACACCACGTGATGATCGGGTGTGATAGGCTCTACGTTCCAATACAACGGGTGCAAAACAGTTGCACACGCGGAATACTCAGATCATACTTGACGAGCCTAGCATATATAGATATGGCCTCGGAACACGGAGACTGAAAGGTTGAACGTGAATCATATAGTAGATATGATCAACATAGTGATGTTCACCATTGAAACTACTCCATGTCACGTGATGATCGGACATGGTTTAGTTGATTTGGATCACGTGATCACTTAGATGACTAGAGAGATGTCTATCTAAGTGGGAGTTCTGAAGTAATATGATTAATTGAACTTAAATTTATCATGAACTTAGTACCTGATAGTATTTTGCTTGTCTATGTTTGTTTGTAGATAGATGACTCGTGCTGTTGTTCCGTTGAATTTTAATGCGTTCCTTGAGAAACCAAAGTTGAAAGATGATGGTAGCAATTACACGGATCGGGTCCGTAACTCGAGGATTATCCTCATTGCTGCACGTAAAAGTTACGCCCTGGAAGCATCGCTGGGTGCGTGCCTGCTTGATGCAACCGACGACGTTAAGAACGTCTGGCGAGCAAAGCCGATGACTACTCGATAGTTCGATGTGCCATGCTTTACGGCTTAGAACCGGTCTTCAACGATGTTTTGAACGTCATGGAGCATATGAGATGTTTCAGGAGTTGAAGTTAATATTTCAAGCAAATGCCCGGATTGAGAGATATGAAGTCTCCAATAAGTTTTATAGCTGCAAGATGGAAGAGAATAGTTACATCGGTGAACATATACTCAAAATGTCGGGTATAATAATCACTTGATTCAACCGGGAGTTAATCTTCACGATGATAGTGTCATTGATGTAATTCTTCAATCATCGCCACCAAGCTACAAGAGCTTCATGATGAACTATAATATGCAAGGGATGAACAAGACTATTCCCGAGCTCTTCGCAATGCTAAAAGCCGCAGAGGTAGAAATCAAGAAGGAGCATCAAGTGTTGATGGTTAACAAGACCACCAGTTTCAAGAAAAAGGGCAAAGGGAAGAAGAAGGGGAACTTCAAAAGGAACAGCAAACAAGTTGCTGCTCAAGAGAAGAAACCCAAGTCCGGACCTAAGCACGAAATCGAGTGCTTCTACCGCAAGCGATCGACACTCGAAGCGGAACTACCCCAAGTATTTGGCGGATAAGAAGGATGACAAAGTGAACAAAGGTATATGTGATATACATGTTATTGATGTGTACCTTACTAATACTCGTAGTAGTACTGGTATTTGATCTGGTTACATTGCTAATATGTGCAACTCAAACAGGGACTACGAATTGCTTAAGATTGGCTAAGGACGAGGTGACGATCGCGCGTGGGAAATGGTTCCAAAGTCGATGTGATCGCGGTCGGCACGCTACCTCTACATCTACCATCGGGATTAGTTTTAGACCTAAATAATTGTTATTTGGTGCCGCGTTGAGCATGAACATTATATCTGGATCTTGTTTGATGCGAGACGGTTATTCATTTAAATCAGAGAATAATGGTTGTTCTATTTATATGAGTAATATCTTTTATGGTCATGCACCCTTGAAGAGTGGTCTATTTTATTGAATCTCGATAGTAGTGATACACATATTCATAGTGTTGAAACCAAAAGATGCAGAGTTGATAACGATAGTGCAACTTATTTGTGGCACTGCCGTTTAGGTCATATCGGTGTAAAGCGCATGAAGAAACTCCATACTGATGGGCTTTTGGAATCACTTGATTATGAATCACCTGGTACTTGTGAACCGTGCCTCATGGGCAAGATGACTAAAACGCCGTTCTCCGGAACTATGGAGCGAGCAACTGATTTGTTGGAAATCATACATACTGATGTTTGTGGTCCAATGAATGTTGAGGCTCGCGGCGGGTATGGTTATTTCCTCACCTTCACAGAAGATTTGAGCAGATATGGGTATATCTACTTAATGAAACACAAGTCTGAAACATTTGAAAAGTTCAAAGAATTTCAGAGTGAAGTGGAAAATCATCGTAACAAGAAAATAAAGTTTCTACGATCTGATCATGGAGGAGAATATTTGAGTTACGAGTTTGGTCTACACTTGAAACAATGCGGAATAGTTTCGCAACTCAAGCCACCCAGAACACCACAATGAAATGGTGTGTCCGAACGTCGTAATCGTACTTTACTAGATATGGTGCGATCTATGATGTCTCTTACTGATTTACCGCTATCGTTTTCGGGTTATGCTTTAGAGACGGCCGCATTCACGTTAAATAGGGCACCATCAAAATCCGCTGAGACGACACCTTATGAACTGTGGTTTGGCAAGAAACCAAAGTTGTCGTTTCTTAAAGTTTGGGGCTGCGATGCTTATGTGAAGAAACTTCAACCGATAAGCTCGAACCCAAATCGAGAAATGTGTCTTCATAGGATACCCAAAAGAGACTATTGGGTACACCTTCTATCATAGATCCGAGGGCAAGATTTTCGTTGCTAAATCGGATCCTTTCTAGAGAAGGAGTTTCTCTCGAAAGAAGTGAGTGGGAGGAAAGTAGAACTTGATGAGATAATCAGATCCGCTCCCTTATTGGAAAGTGTTCATCAAGAACTGGTTCTGTGACAACTACACCAATTAGTGAGGAAGCTAATGATATTGATCATGAAACTTCAGATCAAGTTTCTACTAAACCTCGTAGGTCTACAGAGTAAGATCCGCACAGAGTGGTACGGTGATCCTATTTCGAAGTCATGTTACTTCACCATGATGAACCTACGAACTATGAGAAAGCGATGATGAGCCCAGATTCGCAAAATGGCTAGAGGCCATGAAATCTGAGATGGGATCCATGTATGAAAACAAAGTATGGACTTTGGTTGACTTGCCCGATGATCGGCAAGCCATTGAGAATAAATGGATCTTTAAGAAGAAGACTGACGCTGATGGTAATGTAACTGTCTATAAAGCTCCACTTGTTGCGAAAGGTTTTCGACAAGTTCAAGGGGTTGACTACGATGAGACTTTCTCACCCGTAGCGATGCTTAAGTCTGCCCGAATCATGTTAGCTATTGCTGCATTTCATGATTATGAAATTTGGCAAATGGATGTTAAAACAGCATTCTTGAATGGATTTCTGGAAGAAGAGTTGTATATGATGCAGCCAGAAGGTTTTGTTGATCCAAAAGGTGCTAACAAAGTGTGCAAGCTCCAGCGATCCATTTATGGACTGGTGCAAGCATCTCGAGTTGGAATAAACACTTGATAGTGTGATCAAAGCATATGGTTTTATCTGGACTTTTGGAGAAGCCTATATTTACAAGAAAGTGAGTGGGAGCTCAGAGCATTTCGATATTATATGTAGATGACATATTATTAATTGGAAATGATATAGAATTTCTGGATAGCATAAAGGGATACTTGAATAAAAGTTTTTCAATGAAAGACCTCGGTGAAGTTGCTTACATATTGGGCATCAAGATTTATAGAGATAGATCAAGACGCTTAATAGGACTTTCACAAAGCACATACCTTGATAAAATTTTGAATAAATTCAAAATGGATCAGGCAAAGAAAGGGTTCTTGCCCGTGCTTCAAGGTGTGAAGTTGAGTCAAACTCAATGTCCGACCACAGCAGAAGATAGAGAGAAAATGAAAGTTGTTCCCTATGCTTCAGCCATAGGCTCTATCATGTATGCAATGCTGTGTACCAAACCTGACGTATGCTTAGCAATAAGCTTGGCAGGAAGGTACCAAAGTAATCCAGGAGTGGATCACTGGACAGCGGTCAAGAACATCCTGAAATACCTGAAAAAGACTAAGGATATGTTTCTCGTATATGGAGGTGACAAAGAGCTAGTCGTAAATGGTTACGTTGATGCAAGCTTTGACAATGATCCGGACGATACTAAATCGCAAACCGGATACGTAGTTTTATTAAACGGTGGAGCTGTAAGTTGGTGCAGTTCTAAACAAAGCGTCGTGGCGGGATCTACATGTGAAGCAGAGTACATAGCTGCTTCTGAAGCAGCAAATGAAGGAGTCTGGATGAAGGAGTTCATTTCCGATCTAGGTGTCATACCTAGTGCATCGGGACCAATGAAGATCTTCTGTGACAATACTGGTGCAATTGCCTTGGCAAAGGAATCTAGATTTCACAAGAGGACCAAGCACATCAAGAGACGCTTCAATTCCATTCGGGACCAAGTCCAAGTGGGAGACATAGAGATTTGCAAGATGCATACGGATCTGAATGTTGCAGACCCGTTGACTAAGCCTCTCTCACGAGCAAAACATGATCAACACCAAGACTCCATGGGTGTTAGAATCATTAGATTATTGACTCTAGTGCAAGTGGGAGACTGAAGGAAATATGCCCTAGAGGCAATAATAAAGTTATTATTTATTTCCTCATATCATGATAAATGTTTATTATTCATGCTAGAATTGTATTAACCGGAAACATGATACATGTGTGACTAGTATGCCTCTACTTGACTAGCTCATTAACCAAAGATGGTTATGTTTCCTAACCATAGACATGTGTTTTCATTTGATTAATGGGATCACATCATTAGGAGAATGATGTGATTGACATGACCCATTCCGTTAGCCTAGCACTTGATCGTTTAGTATATTGCTATTGCTTTCTTCATGACTTATACATGTTCCTGTAACTATGAGATTATGCAACTCCCGTTTACCGGAGGAACACTTTGGGTACTACCAAACGTCACAACGTAACTAGTGATTATAAAGGAGTACTACAGGTGTCTCCGGAGGTACATGTTGAGTTGGCATATTTCGAGATTAGGTTTTGTCACGAGATTGAACTAGGTATTGGATACCGACGATCGAATATCGGGCAAGTAACATACCGATGACAAAGGGAACAACGTATGTTGTTATGCGGTTTGACCGATAAAGATCTTCGTAGAATATGTAGGAATCAATATGGGCATCCAAGTTCCGCTATTGGTTATTGACCGAGAATAGTTCTAGGTTCATGTCTACATAGTTCTCGAACCCGTAGGGTCCGCACGCTTAACGTTACGATGACAATTTTATTATGAGTTTATAAGTTTTGATGTACCGAAGTTTGTTCGGAGTCCCGGATGTGATCACGGACATGACGAGGAGTCTCGAAATGGTCGAGACATAAAGATTCATATATTGGACGACTATATTCGGACACTGGAAGTGTTCCGGACGTTTTCGGAGAAAACCGGAGTGCCAGAGGGTTACCGGAACCCCCCGGGAGAGTTAATGGGCCACATGGGCCTTGGTGGGAAGAGAGGGGGGCGGCGCCCCCATCTTTCCTTCCCCCTCTCCCCCTTCCTTCCCCCTCCTAGTAGGAGTAGGAAAGGAGGAGTCCTACTCCTACTAGGAGGACTCCTCCTCCTGGCGCACTCCCCTTGGGTCGGCCGGCCTCCCCCCTTGCTCCTTTATATACGGGGGCGGGGGGCACCCCATAGACACACAAGTTGATCTACGGATCGTTCCTTAGCCGCGTGCGATGCCCCCCTCCACCGTATTCCACCTCGGTCATATCGTCACGGAGTTTAGGCGAAGCCCTGCGCCGGTAGAACATCATCATTGTCACCACGCCGTCGTGCTGACGGAACTCATCCCCGAAGCTTTGCTGGATCGGAGCCCAGGGATCGTCATCGAGCTGAACGTGTGCTGAACTCGGAGGTGCCGTACGTTCGGTGCTTGGATCGGTCGGATCGTGAAGACGTACGGCTACATCTACCGCGTTGTGCTAACGCTTCCGCTTACGGTCTACGAGGGTACGTGGACAACACTCTCCCCTCTCGTTGCTATGCCATCACCATGATCTTGCGTGTGCGTAGGAAATTTTTTGAAATTACTACGTTCCCCAGCACTAGGATGTGCGTCATGATATTGAAGAAGGATGGTGGGAACACCAGCTCGAAACTGACAAGACATTATACCACATCACTCCTTAGCCTTGTATGATTTCTGGATCGATCACCTTCTGAGAGATTGCATTGAGGAATGCACATAGCTTCACAATGGCTAATCGGACGTTTTCCGGTAGAAGCCCCCTCAATGCAACCGGAAGCGTTTCGTCATAATCACGTGGCGATCATGAGACTTTAGGTTCTCAAACTTTTTCTTTGCCATATTTATTATTCCTTTTATATTCGACGAGAATCGGTCGGGACCTTCATACTAGCAGGCATTCAAAGAAGATTTCCTTCTCTTCTTTGGTAAGAGCATAGCTGGAAGGACCTTCATATTGCTTTGGAGGCATGCCGTCTTTTTTCAGGCAAACATTGCAGGTCCTCCCGTGCCTCACCAGATCTTTTGTCTACCCATACAAGCCCAAGAAGCCTAGCAGGTTCACGCAAAGGTTCTTCGCACGTGCATCACGTCGATCAAGAGCGGACCTCTAGGTCTTTCCAAAGAGGGTAGGTCCCAAAATATAGATTTCTTCTTCCACATGGGTGCGTGTCCCCAAAGATCACTCAAACAGCTAGTCCACCGACCCTTTCCAAAGATTACGTGTAAATCATTGACCATAGCAAGCACGTGATCACCGGTGCAGCGTGGCGGCTTCTTCCGGTGATCTGCCTCGCCTTTGAAATGCTTGCCTTTCTTTCGACATTGATGGTTGGTCGGAAGAAATCGACGATGGCCTGTGTACACATTCTTCCCGCAGCTTGCCGGTATATACTATCGGTGTCAAGTAAGCAGTGTGTGCATGCGTGGTATCCCTTGTTTGTCCGTCCTAAAAGGTTCTTGAGAGCGGGCCAATCGTTGATGGTCACGAACAGCAACGCCTTTAGGTTAAATTCTCCTGCTTGTTCTCATCCCACGACGCATACACCGCTTCCATTCCACAGCTGTAAAAGTTCTTCAACTAATGGCTTTAGGTACACATCAATGTCATTGCCGGGTTGCTTAGGGCCTTGGATGAGAACTGGCATCATTATGAACTTCCGCTTCATGCACATCCAAGGAGGAAGGTTATACATACATAGAGTCACGGGTCAGGTGCTGTGATTGCTGCTCTGCTCCCCAAAAGGATTAATGCCATCCACGCTTAAAGCAAACCATACGTTCCTTGGCTCACTTGAAAACTCATCCCAAAGATTTCTCTCAATTTTTCTCCATGCGACCCGTCGCCGGTGCTCTCAACTTCCGCCTTTCTTACGGTCCTCACTGTGCCATCGCATCAACTTGGCATGCTCTCCGTTTTCGACAGACGTTTCAACCGTGGTATTATAGGAGCATACCACATCACCTTCGCAGAACCCTCTTCCTAGGGGCTCGCCGTCAACATCACCGAGGTCATATCGTCGATCTTATACCGTAATGCACCACATACCGGCATGCGCTCAGATCCTTATACGCACCATGCGTAGAGGATGCAGTCATTAGGGCATGCATGTATCTTCTGCACCTACAATCCTAGAGGGCATATGACCTTCTTTGTTGCGTATGTACTGTCGGGCAATTCGTTATCATTTGGAAGCTTCTTCTTCAATATTTTTAGTAGCTTCTCAAATCCTTTGTCAGGCACAGCATTCTCTGCCTTCCACTACAGCAATTCCGGTATGGTACCGAGCTTTGTGTTGCCATCTTCGCAATTGGGGTACAACCCTTTTTTGTGGTCCTCTAACATGCGGTCGAACTTCAGCTTCTCCTTTTGACTTTCGCATTGCGTCCTTGCATCGACAATGACCCGCGGAGATCATCATCATCGGGCACATCGTCGGTTCCTCTTGATCTTCAGCAGCTTAGCCCGTTCTGCAAAGCATCATCGTGCACATCGCCCGCTTCCTCTTGATCTACAAGAGCATCACCGTATTCGGGGGCACATAGTTGTCATCGTACTCTTCTTCTTCGCCGCCTTCCATCATAACCCCTATTTCTCCGTGCCTTGTCCAAACATTATAGTGTGGCATGAAACCCTTGTAAAGGTGGGTGTGGAGGATTTTCGGTCGAGTAAGACTTCAGATTCCCACATATAGGGCATGGACAACACATAAAACCATTACCTTGTTTGCCTCACCACTTCGAGAAAATCATGCACGCCTTAATGTACTTTGAGGTGTGTCTTGAACCGTACATCCATTGCGGTTCATCTATATGCATTATATATAATTATGTGTCAAAAATCATTACGTAACATCATGAATAGATAATTATGACCAAATTAATAGAAGTTCATCATCACATTAAAACCAAAGTACATACATAGTTCTCATCTAACAACATAAAGCTCGCAGAGCATCTAAATTAATTAAACCATACCTTTGAAACTATGTAAAACATTTCAATGCGAAACAAATGCGATCATAATCGCAACCAATGTAACAACCGATCCAACGGCATAATG